>JAAFCE010001036.1:22568317-22747557 GCA_013389805.1 Trigoniulus corallinus
TGGGTAGGAAAATGTTTGTCCCCAACAAGGCTGACCATATAAATGTGGTGTTTGCTGGCCACCAGCCCGTGTAAGTGATTGCTAGTGTTGTAAACAAACACGCTACAGAATATCTTACTGGTCCGATGACAGTAGATCAAACTTAATTCAACATGTTATTCACCTGTTCTGTCTGTCATCTGTTTTTATGCGACAAGATTTGACTCCAATATTTGAACTTCTCTAGACTACTCTATATGACAGGTCATTATTAGGTCTAAGCAGAGCCGCCGTCATTTTTCATGACTGAATCGGTCACGTTGTGGGAAGATTATAAACGACTTTTTTTATATGCATCTGTCAAATACCTGTAATAAATGCTTTGTGATATTTTGACTTAGGATGCATTGACCGAGCCATTTAATTAGACCTAGGTTATATGGTAAGTTAGGAAGAGTTTAGAAAAGGAGCGAATGTTTTCAGCCGATTATTTAGGGGATGTAATGTATATTCGTTGGTCTTGTCAGTGGTACGACTCTCGGGATATCATTTTTTAGGTATTGTGGGTGATTGATTATTTGATTTCTCTGTATTGACTTTTTTGTTTCCTTTCAACTTCTCTAGTTGGATATTAATTTTCCTGTCACTTATAAACAATAAATATTACTGAAATTTTCATTTAATCTCCCTGTTGTTAGGTGCTTAATTATATTTTAAATATTCAAAAACTAAAAATATCTGGTACAAAAGTCACGCAAGTTCTTTGAATTGTAAATATATCATTGTACTTTTGTCGGATAATTAATATCATAAATTGAAGACTTGTTCGTAGACGGGACATTAATTGAGCATTTATTTGTTAACGAGCAAAAATTTTTAACACTCGCATCAGTTTCTGTAAGTATTGGAGAGAAATTTATCATACTCAAGTCAAAAATTATAAAAGTTTTATGTTTGTTTTTGAAAGAAAAGTGTCTTTGCTTATGTAATAGGCTGTATCATATTTTCATTGCAATCTCTGACTAATGTGCTGCAGCTGTTGAACGCCAGGTGCCCAGAGTCGATCCTGACTGCTGAAGGTGGCTTGTTTCAAGCTTTAAGTACGCATTCCGTTGGATTGGTAGTAAACGACCCCTTTCTATGTGGAAGAGTTAGTCTCACTTCAACCTTACGTCAATAAATTGCCTTCAGATTTTGAAATATCAAACTGATGCTGAGTGGCAGATACTGGGATCTCCAAGTGGTGGAGGCACGCAGTTTTCACTGATAAGTGTACCTACAGAGATCCTTCCGTTGGCTGGGATGTGCCAGTGTGGAGGTTGGGCATCTCTGTCCATAAACATTGAAGACCCAAAGAAAACATTTTTCGAGTTATCCCAAGTAGATTTTGTTATGCGGAACTTGTCATAAATTGAACGACATTGTTTTGACCATTTATATTTAATTGCAATTCAGAAATGGAAGAAGGATGACAGTTTTAACTTATTGGTAATTTGAGGAAATATATTCATAACCACATCATTTCTTAGAAACGATCATTTTTTAATTGCATTTTGCGGTTTGAATCGCAGCACGGTAGGTATACAAATATGGTACGAGCTGATATATTTCATCAGAGTAATTTGCGGTTTTTTGAAGTGCCTTCAGTAAAGATGCCGAAGTTAAAAGGTTAGATTCATCTATTATGAGGGTGGTTCTGCGTATAAAAAGTATCAGTTTTGACATATTTTTTTTTTTCAAAATGACTATTGCATTTCTTTATTTTAAATTTCTTTTTAAGGAATGAGCATGTTTATGAGTCTCCTTATTAATAATTACCGGTATTGGTATAGCTGTAACTAGCGTGTGAAGGTTAGTAATGCAAGAAGCCCCTCTCTGAAAGTTTCATTTGAAATTTTTCGTAGTAAGTAGGTAGGTGTTAGTTTTATACCATTTCATGAGCTCGTTTTCGTGGTAGTTGTAGCAGCAGATGGTTTATTTCGTAATAAGATATTTTGAAGTTTTTATTGGCAGCTTGCAAAAACATAATAATAATTGATAATTAGTCTGTGTCTTTTTTTCTGACACTTGTTGAGCCAGAGTTTTATGACCTATTAAATATTTACGACGTTTTGGCGTTGTTTTTGTGACTATTGGAGGATTGAAAGGGAGATCGCTGACCATGAAAATTGGTTGGTTTAAAAAGGAAACCTTGTCATTGAATTTGGCATAAGAAATGAGATCCATAATGTGATGATGGTGATACTGTCGTTTTAATATCAATAATAGAAGCAGTGTGGCAGTTAGGTTATTGTTATTATTGTGGTCATCATTACTTTTCCTTGCTGTTGTTTCCTTTAGCCAACAATGATAACTAACTTCTCTTGTTGCTTAAGGGCTGCAAGAGTTGAGAATAACGTCGTTGAGAGAGAGTATATTGGATTGAGCACAGTTGCCATCAGGAACCTCCAAAAAAAATTTTTTTCTTGTGCACATCGTCGTCTACATGGCCGCTCTATGTTTTGTGTATGAATGTGTGTCAAGTATTTAAAAGAGTCGGTCGTTTGTTGCTAGGACAACCAACCAGATCAATAATTAGCTGTAGGACAGCTGGGAAAGCAAGCTTGTGGCCTTGGTTATTAAGAATGGCGAACAGAGCTTATCGTAGCTGCCCGATTGGTTGATGCGATTGGACGTGTGTTGTAAAAACTGGCCGTAGTTAAGGCGACGTGACGTGGATAAGCGGAGGTGAATTTTAGATTTGATACGTCCCAAATTATTAGTTTTCTTGTTACGAAACTTTAACATCAACACAATAACTGGGGGTTACCCCCTCGATCTCATCATCAGGAACCGAATGTTAAGTTATGCCTGGAGTTGGATAAATTTACCCGTAATTAACATTTCTTTAGTTTGAGCCTCGACTAAGTGGACATCTGAAATGCAATGTGTCGAATAACTTACTACTGATATACTCGTACATTCGGACTCCTAACCAAGGTAGGGGGAAGCAATGCTCTGACTTACCACAAGTGCTGGGCACTGCCACCACAAGCCCCTTCTACATGGAAAATCCTCCAAGTCCATGGCCAGTGCAAGAGTTGCAAGTTTTGCACATTCCCCTGCTCTTCCCTTGTAATGTTTGTTAATAACTTTCAGGGCTGATAGACCGATTTTAAATTAGTATAATCAAAACCGTGAAGTGCAACTATAGATAGAATTTGATCTGGAGTGATTAAAATGTTGAATGGGACAATAGTAACCCATTGTTTACTGGATAGTGGCCACTATTATGTAAGAAGCCCATTTATGACGGAATATTTGTCATGGATGATGTTATCGTTGGGTTGCATGACTGAATAAATTTTGTGTATTTTGTAGTACTGATTGGTAATTATAACACAGTTGTAAAGGTTGGGAAGAAATTGTAATGTGGCATCATACTGCTCCTGACGCCCTCATTGTGAGTGAATTTTAAATAACTATCTATGACTTGAGGCTCATTTACCTTGTTGTCATGTGTGCCAAAAACGTTTTCAGTTGTTAATTTAGTCGCTAACTGGTGTAATTTTGGCTCTCATATTTCCAACCATTTTCTAGTCTTAACGCACATGGCTGGTGTGCCAGTAGTCGGATAGGAGGATATTGGTCGTCACAATTCATCCTTAATATCCTTAATTCAATGTTGGTTTCATTTAGTTATTACCTGAAGGCGACAATGAAAAAATTATGTTGGCGGCAGCAGCACCAATTATACCAAATGTTGGTTTAATGATGGTCGTAATTATTTTTAATTTTTTATTTTCTGTGGGATTTCTTGACGCATGTTTGACAAGTAAAATATGTTAGTGTTATTTCTTGCAGAAGCACACGCGCACTGCACACTCTTCCCAAATTGTTGTTACTGGTGTCTTTTGTGAAGTTAAAGTTTGACTTTATAAACAAACAGATGCAGTTAACTTCTCGACACCCTTTTTTACGGTCCTCTTCCTACTCCCCCACCCGTCCTTCTCCTTCGCGTCCCTTATAGATAGGTACTCTTCCTGCTACTTATGTCTTGCTTGTATACATAATACAGAGTGGCGTGTTAGTGTAGTTTTACGAATTTGATGACGATTGTTGTAATAATGTAAGACATTTACGTTGCCATTAAGTGCATTAGCACCTATGTTAAAGTGAGCCTATTAAGGGGGAATCTCCTCGTGTGCATTGCGCACACACCATTATTTTCATAGTGTAACAACAAAATATCTCTCCTAGTACTTTACTTCCTGCGAATTTTGCTTCTCACACGTATACGACCTTTATTATAATTAAAATGAGTCTTTCTTGTCACGTTGGTGGCTACTTTACCGTTGTTGAAATGTGTGGATATTGCGTAAGAATTATTAAAGTGGGTTTTTGTACATGTCCTAAGGTACAATATAAAAGATTGGCGCCATTGCTGTTGTAGTAATTAATGACGTCCAACTGCCCTAATGATGATTTACGGTATATACGAGACTTGCGTTGCAATTTTATGATATAAAGTTGACTTAAAAGATGGTTGAGAATCATCATCGCGGGAACGCTTTAGCCATGTCTCTTTTAACCTGCTGTCTTGAAATGGGACTACTATTTCAGGAAATTAAGATGTTTTTGCATTGCATTGTCACCTCTGTAACATTTTAAATAATTAGTTCTGATTTCAGATAGTTATTGTTGTCGTGGAGGTTTGTACGCGAGGTGTTGACAACATGCCTCTCTACTCCTTTCATCACAATAAATTATAATCAGCAATAAAGTGAATAAAAGTCAGCGTGATGTGACAGAATCCTGTGCACGTGGATGATTAGTCGCTGATGAGACAAACTTAGTGTTGGATAGCAGTAATAATTTGCCTTTTCACTGCTTACTCCTTTGACTAGAGGTTCACATAAATTTCTGTCATGTTGCAATTTGGATGCCACGAACTTAACTGGTCATCATTCATATATAAATAAATACATATAGGACTTTGTATTCCGTGATAATGAGATCACTTCTCACATCCTAAGCGGGATGTGAGAAGTGATATGTTACTGAAAGAAGCGAAATTGTTAATTTTGAGAATTTGGTGGTGGCAGACAGAGTACCTCTGGGTTTTACACCCTTGTCATCATCTTGTTCTCACCGTCCTTTCTAACTTTTGGTTTGACCTCAAAAATCGTGTGGTGAAAATAGAGGATATTTTCTGCCTTTATCACTCAGTAGTTGAGAAAATAGTTGTTTGTCAGATCTGTCTACTGTTTTGATTGTGAAACTTGTGAATTGTCTCATTACTGGAACGTTTCTTAATTGCAAGCAAGTCGTCAGGTTTCCCCCAAGGACTCTTTTAGGTGAACGGCGGAGAACATTAAATGACCTGGGACAAGCATATAAAATGTAAAGGATTTTGCAAAAGAATGTAACTTGTGAGTTGCTCCATTTTTTTTTTGACATCACCGAATTTGTTTCGTTGGTGTTTTAGGGCCCTTCAACTACAAGGTCATTAGATCCCCGTCCACTACGTAGTTCTAATGCAGAGACTGCATAGACAATACGCTAATGCGACGATTTTTGGGTATTAGCGGTACCCAGTTTTCCCAAGCGGCCACCCATGCTAATACTAGCTGGGGTTGGGTTACTTAACTTCAGTGATCAGACGAGAACTGGTGTGTCCAACGCAATTCAGCCGCTCCTTTTGACGAGAGGTGAGATATTTCGTGTGCGAAATGTGCACTACTTGCTTATTGCAAATTTGTTTCTCACATTTTTTGATAGTTGAAAATTGTTTAAAAAAGTACTCGTAAGTTGATTTCCGCTTTAAAATTATAGACCTTTTTTTGAGCTTGACAACACACAGGTTCGCATCTGGTTGGTATTTTTCTCTCTTATGTGTCATGGTACTGTGTGTATATATGTGTTTGTGAATCTCCATTTCGTCTACTAGAATTACCATTGACTATAAATAAAGGAATGAAATTAAGAGGTGAGTGACATCTGTCAACACTATTGAATGAAGTTGTGTTTTTCTTTAAGAAAAACCAGGTTCCAAAAAAGAAGTGATGATTTCATACTTTGTTGTATTATAATCATGTATATTAATTCTAATATGGGGGCGGTGTTACCGTGATAGTTGGTTTCATAATGAAATAGATGCCATCATCATTCAATTTTTTTTTTCCATTTGACATAATTTCTTGCAATGGCAAGTGCAAGGTCGTCTATTACTACTGATGTGGTAGCTGGCTAGCCATTTAACCTCATCTCTAAGTTCACGCCCATTTCACTATCTCATTCATTCAACTATTATTGTTATTGTTGACGAACGTAGTTACTATTTTTTTTTAAATATAAACATGATCTACTGCATAGTTACATTAGGTTGAATGGTAATGGTAATGACATGAGAAGTTGATAGAATGTCGATTCAAACGTGCTCTTATTTGTGTAGGCAAATAAATAATGCATTTTCAAGTATATATACACATATCTACCTAGCCCTAAGACTGTAACATGGTTGCTCATAAATTTATTTGCTTATGTTTTATATTAGAAATCATATTTGTGATTTTCTTCCCTCGTAATTTCTTAAGAGGAAATAAAGGTGTGTATCATCCGACAAGAGACAACTAACACTACTACACTTTGTACAATACTACTCGTATGCTAAATAGGGTGATTTGATTACTTATTGCTTTAATGGAAGTAATTGAGTAAATGTTGAATGGAGATGCACCTATTATAATACTTCTGGCATATCACTTTATTTATCGTCAAATCTCGATTCATGAAGAGCCAGGGTTTATGAAGAATCAGGTGACATCCCACACACACACCTCCATTGCGAGACTACCACGTATTTTATCTCTTGTTTCACGGAAAGAGCATTTATCTGTCTGTTCTCTTGTCATGGTAGGTTGCTCATTAGTGTACTGTTAGTCTGGCAGAGGCAGATGAGTGGCTTCCCTATCGGGTCCAAAAGGGCGAACCTACCACAGAAAGCTATGCATGTTCAAGGTGTATGAGCACCCCTCCCGCACCTGTGCTTGGGAAATTACCTTATATGTTGCAGACCGTCCGTCTTTAAACAACTAAATAAGCCAAATGAATTCTTTCTCTCTCTCTCTCCACCTTATCGTCTGAGTCAGGAACGAACCTCTGGACTTTGAAATCAAGAGGACCAACTACTCTCTATCACTGTTTTTCAACCAATGTTCCATGGGGTCCGCCCAAGGGTTCCGCCAATGGCGAGGTAAAATATAAAAATAACAATAAAAACACAAGAAACGAGAACGACTTTTGTCTGTTGAAGATGAACTTCGGGTGTCTCTCTCATACCGCATTTACACATTCGCGAATAAGACGAGTCGAATGACGAGGCGAGACTTTCGTCGAAATGTTCGCATTCATTCTTTGGATAAGGAATGACTGTTCACACATTCGCCGAATATTTCGTCAGATGGTCATTCTCCAATCACCTCGTCGCTAGCGCCCTTTGACTCGTATTGTCTCGACAGCTAGTCATTCTCTAATCGCCTCAGGTCACTCGCGCCCTTTGACTCGTGTCAAAAAAACCGCTTCCAACACGAGCGCCACGAATGGCGAGGCGAACCACGAGGTGAATGACGAATGTAGTGTTCACACATTCGTCGAACATGCTCGCCTCGCCACTCGCCTCGTCGTATTCGCGAATGTGTAAATGCGGTATCAAACATTAGGCCACGGATTCAACTGCTAATGCTAACACACACCTGTATCAATTAATGTTTTTTTCTGTCACTGTATGGGGTTCCGCGAAAGGTCTAAATGTTCCAAAGGATTTCGCGAGAAGTCTAAATGCTCCAAAGGGTTCCGTTCCAATAAAAAGGTTGAAAAACACTGCTCTATCAATTGAGTTATGTTGTTCGGCCGGTTCTTTATGGGACTTTTCTTCTATCCTTTGTGCTGTACTATTGGACTTAAGGAACGGCACATGAGTTCCACTACAAGGGAAACATTGAATAGATTTTAGAACTTGAGATATAGACATTAAATAACCCAATCAAAAGAAAGCTTCCTGGCAACTGCTCCCATTATCTTCCATTTAAACCTTTATTTCCGTTTATTTTTCTGTAATCATTCACTATTATTCTACATATTTGTTGTACATGATTAACAGTTTCAATGTCATACAGTTTTGTGAAAATTTTACAAAGACGAAGAATTTGCCGCGTCACCCTTAAAGGAAGGGTTATCTCTCTCTCACCTTCCCTTTCTTTGAGATACTAATGACCTACCAAAAATTTTCAGACTTGCGATTTTTGTCTGGAAAAGGTACAGTACAGTCAATAAATTATTCTTTAATAATGGATAAGGGGTTAACAAAAAGAAAGACCCCTCAAGATTTCAGGCGTGTCGTCTTTTTATTACGTCAAAAGCAACTTGTGTGAATGACAACGATAAGTTGTTAGAGTAATAGTACTGCAAAAGGAATATTATCAAGGTTTTGAGAAATACATGTGAGTTTCATGATAGAGGGAGGAAGTATTGTATTGAATAAAAGAAATGAATTTCATTTTTTTTCATACTGTTCCTTGGGTTGCTAGGCTAGGGTATCCCATCGACGTGACTCGACAGCAAATTAGTGCAACCTCGTAATGAACGATTTTTAAAAAGTCCTACGTAAATGGTGTTTTCGGGAGAGGGAAATCTTTAAGAAACAGTTTAACTTCTGTACCTAGTTCCCAGTGTGGGTTCCTGATGGCTCACTACACACTTGTATGTCATAAGAGGCGGTAGGCTTCCAATTATGGCCATTGGTCCATGAGCTGCTAATACTTTCTGCCTCCATGCCCTATTTTTACCTTTTTGCCCATTTCGATCTCCTTTATCCTGATTTTGTTTATTGTGTGGTCTCCCATCTCTTGGAATTCGTGAGTATCCGACCCTACCGTAGGCAGGAAGTTGGTTAGTATTAGAGCCATTATGATTATTGTATTGACCATGATCCGAATCAACTAACTGGTCAATTGTTTATGTGAGGTGTTTGCATAATTTCTCTAACAAATACAAAAGATTGGCCTTTTTTAAGATAGGGCTGTTGAAATGAGTCACTTTTCCCCCTTCTATGTCCCAAATTTCCACAGCATTCCTATGAAGTGCTCTGCAAAACTGATGGGTTTTTTTTCCACAATCCAACTATGTAAGTGCAAGCTGCAGGTGCGCATACTTGGCCAGGCCAGCCACTGGCTAAAGGGCGTCATCACCTAAATCTTACACTGTCTTGGTTTCCTTATAGACAACAGCAGGAATATTTTGTGAACGGTCCAACCATCGACCTTACAATGCGTGACGTGAACAAGTGTGAAAAATATTGTGAAAGCGGTGACGTCACAGTTAGCGGAACGAAGGTACCCTACTCAGCAATTCCCCCCTCCCCGATTACCTCCAATCTTTGGTGGTCAGTTTTGGACGTACAACACCATGTAAAGATTATGGGTTGACCAGTTTGTCCAGACCTCTTGAAGGGGGCAATGCTCGAGTCGTCGTAGTGCGCCTGGACAGAGTATAAGCCCGTTAGCTTTTTCACCATATGGACTAGGACGGTCCTTGGATGGCAGGTCGTCTTCCGGCCCGCGTTTTCCATTTTCATTTTGAAAATTTCAGCCCGTATGTACTCTGCTCTACCCATCGTTCTTGTTGTCCTGTAATAAAGGGATATATTTAAAGCCTTTTGCTTGCCAAACTTTGTGCGGACCCCATCTCCCTCTCGTCGCTCCTATTTTTCAGTGGGTTTTTTTTTGCACTCAAAGTTTTCGAAAGAGATCTTTTTATTTAAATACAATTTTAGTTTTGGCAAACTTGAACGACCTAAGCGGAACGACTTCTTGAATTTCGTCCTCTTGACTTCTTTCCTCCTTATGCCTATCTCCAAGTTCTTGCTGTTCCCCTCCCTGATGCTGATTTCATATTTTTCTGCACGGCAACTTCTTTCAAGCGCCATTATTACTAACTACTACAGTAATCATCATCATCATCATTGCATCATTTTTCCTACCACATTCTCCCCTTCGCCATGTTGAAATTGTTTTTAGAGTAATCACGCATACTTTTTTTTCTCCCTATATCTTTTTGGACGCCCCTTCCCTTTTTTTCTTTTTTGATCGTCCCCTCCTTTATTTTTTTCTCCTTTCGTCTCTCGCATACGTCACTTTCAGATTTTTTTGCCGCTCTTTCTCTCGTCGGATTTCAACTGCAGATGTAGTTTTTGAATTGGCGACAACCTTCTACATGCTCCTTGCATTTGCTACGCCTGTCTAGTTTTGCCTCCTTGCTCTTGCCTTCTCGTTTTTTCCCCTCTTCTCCTCCTTCTGTTTTGCTTGCTATACACTCACACACACCACCATCACCGCCAGGTTTTAACTCTCTTTCGGTTCTCGACTTTTGGTAATTCTCTCTCCTTGTGTGTCTCCACGTTTCAGCATTATACGTCATTCAGTATGTGTCCTCCCACGTACAGTACCCTCTCTCTCTGTCCCTCTCACCCTCCCTCGCTACCACAACTACCACCCGTCTTTCTCTCCTCGTCAAAGTTGTATTAGGTCAGGCTGGCGCCATCAATTTTCCTTCCCTACAATGCTTAGTCAGGCTACGTAGTGTGTTCTAAGTTGAGAGAATGGAATGGTTCCATTTTCTTCGAATAGAGAGGGTAGAGTAGAAATGGTGGCTGCTGTTCCGTAAACTGTGACTGCAGGTCGATTGCTAGGGATTTTTTTCCCCTTCTCCAACTGCCGTTGGTTGTTGTCGTCGTACATCGACTTCCATTTTTCGCTGTGTGAGTTTTATACTCGACCGCCGCTCGTTCTATATTTTTTCCCCTTCTATTCATCATCATCTCGTTTTTCCTATATGTTAGTACTACAGTAGATATAGTGTATTGCCGATCATCATCATCATCAAGAGTCTTGTTGCTGCTTAACCGTCGTCGTAGTATTAAAATAATACTGCTTGGTTTTTGGAGGCCGCACATAGGAGGGAACTCCCAAAAATTCCGCCGCCATCGTTGTCGTCGCGCAGTAGGAGAGATAGGGGAAGGATGGGAATGTGTATATAGCCGAGAACGACGGTAATCACATGCCATAGACGCAGCAAGGCGGAGCCTCCAAATGCATCGTGAAAAGGCGACGTAAAATCGAAACAAGGCTCTTTGGCGGGTAAAGAAAAGGGGACAGATAGAAGGCGGCTTGGTGGATGGAATACTCATCTTAACTAGATTGCTGTGCAATCTTACCCCCCCCCCCCCTTTAAAATAATTACGCACCCGACCCTGGTCGATAGCTGGAACGCCGCCGTTTGCCTTTTAAGTTCCATGTACACAGGGTCGCTTCTGATAAAGTTAGTAGGCTTCTTTTTTCTGATAAGGGAGAGAACTAAAGTGCCCCTTCGCGCTTTTCGTCAGATAGGAAGTAAAAGCTAAGGCTTCACACATCTCCCGTACCCTACACAGGCACTAATGTGGGGAATGGGTTTAACGCATGCGCTGTTTGTTTTAGTAAGACTTAGGTCACATCTGTGTTTTGGGCGCCAGATGTGACTCGCACCACAGCAATGAAAGGGAAATGACATTGTCGTCGCCTTTAAATATCGCTTCATTTTTGTAACCAGGTCGCTGTCACTGTCACCATGTGATTCAGTGAGGTAAGGACTTGTGTTCTGGCAACAACGAGAATGCGACCCTAGCCTAAGATTATACTATGCTGCGTTCGTGGATTTTAAATTCTGCTTACAGTCTTCTCTGTTTTTCTCCAAAGAATGACATGAATAACAAATTGGTTCCTAAGGCTCGAAATTCTTTTGATGTAGATGACTTGTTTTGATTCTGCAATGAAGAAAGGGCCTTCCTGTTTTTTTGCCTTGACTAGAAGCAGGAACACACTATGGCGCTCTGGCTTGATCTTTTTGAACGGATTTTTATGCTGGTGCCGATCGTCTGAGCATGCGCAGGACGTTCCGTAGTATATTCTTTTTTTTAAACCTAACGTTTGTTGCTTCGAGGGATGTTAGTGTATATTACATGATAAGAATGATTTATCTTTGTTTTTTTATCGATGATTTGGTGTTCTTGTTTGGTAACTTTGTATGGCGTGTTTAAATGTCATATGCTCTCTGGCGATTTTAATATTGAAATGGTTAACCGTTGCCGTGGACCATATAATGTCATAAGGTTTAGGGTTAAAATCGTGTCACTGTGTTGTATGATGACGTCGATATTGAAAAAAGAACAACCCAATCATTGCAAGTAGGCTTATCGAAATATTGACTTGCGCGCAAGTGCATACTTTTCAACCGTCTTATTCAACGATTTAATGTATGGGCGACAATGGTTTTTTTTCCTTTCCAAAGTGTGGAGGAGTTGGAAAGGGAGAGGGGGGTTACAGTATTTTTGTAAACAAATAGTTGAACGATTGTTGCTAGCAATTTAACGGATGCGCAGGATTACGAAGGATGCAAGACGACATGTACATTGTTGCTGTACTATGACTGCCTGGTTGTCTCCTCCCGTCCGTGATCTAATTTTGAAGCAATATTCAAGGTTATATGTGTGTAGTATTTACTTATTCATTCATTCAAGGATCATTCAGAGAAAATCGCGTGTTTGAAACACATTGATATTAAGACAGCGCCGAACCTTATGTTGCAGAGGTGCAATTAATTTGTACGAGCTAATAAAATGTAAATTACCATTTCACGTCATAATTAAAACAGGTAGAGTATAGGACAGTTGTTTTGTGAGGATGAGAAATATGTGAAATTGCGCTTGCAGCAATGCAGATTTTTTTCTTGGTGCGAGAACCACTCCAGCCTCCTTAAATTTAACTATACAGTACATTGACCATTATTTAATTTTTGTTTATATTATTTGACACAAGAGAGAAATGTTAAACTGGTTAATTATTGTGTGGTGCGGTGCATTACATTATCAATTAGCGAGGGTTTTTTTCTTACTATTTCGGACTCGTTTTTAACCAACTTACGTCACGAACTAGTGAAGACTTAAGACATTTTGTTAGTCCTGACAAGTATTGGTACTAAATATTGAGTAGTATAGAGCTACCGGACTACCTGTACCCACCAGTTGGCCATCTCTCCCTTCCTATTAATAGTTGGTGATTGGGTCCACACCTCACAAACATAATTGTGAATACTCGCAGATTTCTTTTCCATTCACACGTGAGTTTTTGGAAAAAGAGGTTGTCAGATGTGGACACCGTTGATGAAATCTAGAAGCAACCATCACTACAGTGATATTTGGAAAAATGTCGTTTATGGCACATACCTCTGTCAGGCATGTTCTCATTTAGGGTTGTTTGCTAAGTATGCACTCAAAAGCCGGTGTCGGGTGACCGATTAGTAGGGAGTTGTTTCTTGACATTGAGTTCATAGTTGGCAGGATCGATTCTGGTAGAGTCATGGGGAGTTCCAAGCAGCTTTTCTATTTTGACCGATTAATAAATGTCGGTCGATGTTACTACCACAAGGAAAGAACCTCTGTCTTTACCCCATGAAAATTTACCATGGTCGGCTAATAGGTTTCAGAACTAAAAAGGAGTAAGTTGTGTGATGTTTTCTGTAAAATTTGTCTGTTCAACACGTCAATACCGTTTAGCGGCGCTTTAAATGGAGATATAATTAATTTCAGGTGGTGCAACCCGCCCCCTTTTATTGTTATAATTTGAACTATTTTATAAATTGTCTTTTTTCTTTTAAAGGTTTGTTTCGGCGGGAAAATTTTGCCGCCGCTATATAATTTTAATATTGTAGTGAATTTGAAGCTTTCGAGTTGCTGTACTCATTTTTTATGCTATCGTTCGTTGTCAAATATGCTTGCGTTTCGCCTTTAGTATAAGGCAGTGATTTCTTTGTGCTTGCTTACTTGCTTGCGTTGAAAGGAAATGCTTGTATTAGCAATCATATTTTGGAGATATTTCAGTGTTGTTTGCTCGATATTGTTTTTCTAATCATCGACTTAACTTCAATGGTTGGTCTATTATATTGCACGAAGTTAGAGAGAATTGTAAATATTGTATCAGGCCATGTTTGCAGTTCGGAGTCCGAAAAACAACTCCCTAACTTTCGCGCTCCGTTATATGCTGCCCTCTTTTGCGAAGAAGTGAAAGTTATCTTTGGCAGATTCCTGTATTTGTATGTGTGTGTTGGTTTGCTAGGTTTCGTTGTCGTTGGTTGTTCAGTTGAAATATCTTTCAACCTTTGTCTGAACGGATATATAGAGCAAGCTTCTTAAAGTGGCAATTAAAATGGTAAAGAAACTTGATGATAAGGGTTTGAATAATTACATATACCGGTATATATCGGAGAAATTCCCTCGCTAGACACAGATGCAAAATAATATTTGTAAACCCACGCCCACGCCTTTACCTAATCCTTTATTCTTGTTTCAGCAGCAGAAACGGAAAGGATACGAAACTAAACACAAATATGAAAGACCCCGGGATTTCGCCTCCATTACTTCTAATGACCCACAACCCTTTTCGTCGCCCCGTGCTCTTCTAGCTCGTTATTTAGTAAAAGAAATGGTAGGATCATTTAATGTTAGTGAGTCAATAGGTAGTTTGTGTGCTTTTTACCCTTGAGCTGAAAAGAATAGTACGTAGGTTCATTCCTGACTGTGATCGGTATCCTCTGAGATAAGGTGAGAATTTGAGGACGGGACAGGATGCCTTCCTTTTGGATTTTGGGCACCTGAACCTGGTGTAGTTGGTTATTCTGCTTATAACACTAGAATTTAAAGGAGCTCATGACTAGCTTACTAAAGAGGACATGGGAAGAGTTGAATTTTTGTGAGATAATAGAACGTAGTAGTAGGGAATTAGTGTCTAAGATTATCTGGAATTTTCTAGGATAGGACATTAGTGAGACCCGCCAGGAAGGAAATTGTCTGATTTACCAGTACAGGACTGATGACTTATTATTTTACTGCAAGGCAATTTAAATGTGATTTATACATTTCAGCTAGTTGTAGTGTCCTGTTGTCTCCTGTTTTTAATCAGGACACCTCCAAACATACTTTTCTTTTGGAGTGTAGGTAGATATCGTCAACCCAGTGAGGATTCAAGCATGGGCTGAGCCTTTATTTAGTTTGAGGGGAACGAAAGAGTGGTGGCCATTAGGTAGTAGGTCGACTGCCCTAAAACGTGAAATCATTGCCCAACAATTCTCAGGGAGTTCCGTTACCCTAAGTGCTCCATCCTGCCGTGAAAGATTAGAGTATAGGTGCCGATGCAAAGAGTCTGTGCTAGGATTCAGCTTCCATTATCAGTGTTTCTGTTAGTTTGAGAGATTTGATAGTGATTTAATATCTTGTCTTTTTTTACTAGCAAAACTCTCGTGTGAAGAGGAGAGAGAGAGAGAGAGGAGAGAAAGATGGTATTGTGTTTAGTAGGTGCAAAGCAGGGCGGCGAGGGAGAGAGAGGAGGGAGACTGTGTAAGTGTTGTATGGTTTTAATGGCACTTAACAGTTTGTGTTTACAATTGGGTAGTGTTGTCACTGATGAGTCATAAAATTAGATTAAGCTGGTGTTAATGACCTAATTTTGTGAAAGGTATGAATTTTTCGTCTCCCAGACATCTGTCTAGGAGGAGTCGAGAATTGGATCAAGAGAGAGAAAGGGGGGAGGGAAGGGATGACTGAGGAAATAGACGAAAGGAAAAGACGACTGATGAAGTAGAAGACGGAAGAGGAGGGGAGGATAAGGAGGTCAGGCAAAGACGTGGCAAAAGTTTGATATTGGGTTGGTGGATAGACGTCTGAATTGTTATTATGTACATGGATATATATATATGGTATACCCGCAAGAAACTACATTTCTGGTCCTAACTAAATAAATACTATTATTGTGTTTTCTTCGCCTTATTCTCGCTTTCTCTCTCTTCGGTTTGCTCTCGGCCTGGTACCCTTAACCCCCTTTCTCTTTCCTTCCAGTTCTTTATACCTATCTTTCCTTCTTGATGTGCTATAAAGGGCAATGATGACTTAAATTTTTATCTTACCACCCAATCACCATGCTGATGACAGTCATTATCAGAAAGCGTTAGTAACAGCAATTTCATTCATTACATATTCTCCACATTTGGAGTCATTCATTCATTTTTCTTTACATTCTTGTCTCTTTTACTGTTTGTAACGCCTTAACCCTTTCTCCCCCCCCCCCCATGCCTCCCTTCCTTCCATTTGCCTTTATTTCTATGCACCACCAGTGCTACTATACAACTACCTTATTTCTTACGGGTGAAGGAACTAAACGAGGTGATGTAGATCATGGCGACTAGAGAGAGAAATAAGACGAAGAAAAGAGGAAGGGAAATAATAGTGTGAGGGATAGAGGTGGAAGAAAGGAGTAAATAAAGACGAAAATAAGCAAAAGACATTGAGGGGTAGGGAGAGAAGGATGGGGTGTAGAAGTGAGAATGGAGACTAGAGACGAGACAGGTCGGGAAGTAATGTGAAGGGTGGAGGTGAGGAGGAGGAGAGGAGTGTGAATAAAGGAGGAAGAGGTGTTAGGGTCACATACCATCCTTTTTTTTTCTTTACTGTTTATCCACACGTTGTCCTCCTCCTCCGCCTCCTCAATTCATCTCTATTGATTTTTAGTTCACTAGGTCAGAGACAGGTTTTTAACTCATCTCCTCAACTACCTACCCCTGCCCTCCCAATTTCTTCACCCACTCGCCTTATTTTTCTTAGTACATAAACTTGGGCATATACATATACTTTAGTAAACATTGCTCTTCTTCGTCTTCCTCAACGTCTTTCTTTTCAGTTGTGGTGTTTCCTACTTCCACTCCTACCCCGTTTCCTCTCACTTCCTGTATTCAACTTATTCCGGGAAAATACAAGATGATTCTCTCCATCCACCGATTGCCCATCCGCCCTCAACCAGCCGTCGACGTTTGATTTGAAGAGCTTGATAAGTTTGACACTAGTGAATTTTGCGATATATTTTTAGAGATGTGTGTGGGGTGGTGGCAATGTCGAGTGTGATGGTGTCAAGTGCAATCATAAAAAAATACATGTGGAGGAGGACGAGAAGGTGATGTTAAAAAAATCAGGTTGTTGTGGAGGAAGGGGAGAGGAAGTATGATGAGGTGGAGAATAATCTGAGATTTTTGTCTGAGATAGGGTTTTAGTATGAAGAAAAAAAAATTTGTTTTCGGACTGAAAAAAATTTTTTTTCCTTTTATTTGGGTTGACGAAGAAGACGATTTCAGTCTAGTGGACTGTCTGCGTTTTCTGTCTCCCCCTTCTTTTAAGTCCCTCTCCCCCATTTATAAGCAGTCACCGTCTGCCGTTTTATATGCGCAGGGAATCAATCAATAGTCAGTTGTATGTCACCAGGACTTTTGAAGAGGGGTGGGGAAATATGGTTTTTGCGAGTAGAGAATTTTTGAAATATGCCTTTATTGTTATTATTATTTATATGTCAGTGCAAGGAAGAGGTGGTTTAACCCACTTTTCAGCTTTCTTTTACCCCTTTTCCTCTTCTTCTAGTCCAGGGGTGGGGAACTCGCGCCCTTTGCCTACTTTACTAGAAGAAATGAAAGGCTTCCCAACCCTGCTCTAGTCTCTATATTTTTTAACGTAAATGTGTTGGTCGACCTTGTTAACGTCGGAGGATGTTTAAGGGGAAGGTTGTTTAATAAGAGGGTGATGGGAAGGAATAGTTGTCATATTTGAAATTTTATACACTCTGACTGTCACGTGGTTAACCCGCCTCGGTGGCGTAGTGGGAAGAACGCTCGTTAACTTCGTCAGTAGTTCTAGTTTGGTGAGAGAGGCCCCGAGTGCGCCTCACTTCGGATGGGAACTAAAACCGAGGTTCCGTGTGATGTACGATGGCATTTGCACGTAAAAGAACCCCCTCTACTATGCAACGGGTAGATGAGGGAACATTTCCAGGCGTACGGGCTTGGGCCCTGGCGTCGGTGGAATTCCTAACGAACAGTAGACCGACGATAAATAAGCATAGGGGTTGCAACTTTGGTCGGCAACCGACTGCGGAAAAACAATGTCCAGTATATCGCCCATGTGTCCATTCAGAGGTGCGAGATGGGTACCTGACCGTGCCATAGGCGAGAAAAGGTTTGCTGGCTGTCACGTGATTATTCAGTAATTAAGACATCATTAATTTCTACCTAAAACCCGTATGCTATATAATTAAGTTGTTTGGGATCATTAAAATAATTTTAGGCAGCAGCATGTTGCTGTGCTGTTGGTCTTGTAAAGGGTCAGCAGTCAGAACTCAAGTGCAGTGCAGTGTCGACTTAACTACAAAAGCAAAGCAACTCCTAACCCTTTTCCCCTTATGGTAGGGTCGGGTATCCATCTTGTCCCTCTGAATGGACATAAGGGCGATATATTGGACAGCCTTAACAACATCTAATATAATTTTATTTAAAAAATGGTTTTCATGCGGTTGGTACTCAATATTTTCTTTTTTCAATTCGTTACCAAAAATGTTAGTTTGCCTAGGAAATTACGTATTGATAATATTTTTGACGCACTCGCTTACCTGAACTTGTTTGTAGCTAATGTGTAACTGGGTTGACTCAAGCGGAAATGGGGACTCCAACCGACGCGGCGTCCTGCAACATTTTTTTTTAAATAATCGCTTACAACTTTTACCGGTGGTACCGCGTTTCGTCACTATTGCGTTTGACGCCCCAGCTCTCGTCTGATCACGAAGTTAAGCAACGCAACCCCAGATAGTACTAGCATGGGTGACCGCTTGGAAACACTGGGTTCTGCTATTATCCAAATCGCCGTAACAGTGAGGTGTCTGTGCACTCTATATTAGAACTACGCAGTGGACGGGGCTAAAACGACCATTGTAGTTGCAGGGTCTTAAAACACCAACAAACAGTGGTACCTAGGACTGGTTGTAGATCATTCTGCCTGTCAGCTCTCTGAACACTTTCTTGCTCTCGACGATTTTAGTCGTCGCTTAGTACAAAGTGCACGAGAGTTGTGATATTGACCTCTCCTCTCTCTCTTTCTCTCTCTTTCCACCAGACTGAGTGCTCCCAATCACTTCTTGCAATCCGATGCCAAAAGAGGAATAAAGCCTGATAGGCTGGAGTACTAGAACTTGCAAACTGACCACCTTGATCATTAATAGACTAAAGACCTGAGTCGTGTGTGGCTTGAAAAGTTGGCATAGAAGCCACTGTTATACTACTGATATCCTTCATTCTACTCACACCAGTTCTGAAGCAAAATCCGCACAAACTTTGTGGCCCTGACCTCGCCGTTTTGTCGCAATAAATCGACAATCAAAAGTTGTGTTTCTTCTCCACCTAACTGCCTTGTACTCAATGTCACTGGAGAGCGTGGTTGCATAAGTTTCTAATAAAAAAAATAAATATATGGTGAAAGGTATGATTGCCTCTTGGAATGGAATTTGTGCATATAGGCTGTCGATTATACTATGTTCCAGATGAGAGGACATGCTCTTGGTGTTACTGCTGCTTTTTTTTAAAAAAATAAGAAACTAGTCAACCAACCGTTTAATCTCTGAGAAAATGAATGATGATTACTTCATCTTAAATTCTTATTTGTGAGGTCAGCAGAAACTGTCCGAAACTTGATATCTCTTTATCCATACCCTACGCCTGAAATTGTGCTTAATGTTTTTTATTACCTTGATTTCTAGTTTTGGTAGTTAATAGCTATCAGAATTGTTTGTTTCAGTCATCCTGATTGTGAGGCTGTTGTTTTCAGTATGCGGCGGCTAGGTTGAATCCCTAGTTATATCATACATTTTCTTCCTAACTCACTTTCTGTTGTGTGGTATGAGATGCAAAAGAAGGCTTTACTATAAATTGTAATAATATTGGTGTCTCTGACCCTCCCTTCGTCTTCCACCTTCATTCACTCGTAAGTTTTTGACTTCCTACTCCGTTGGCACATATCACTTTTCATTTTCTCGTTTATTGTCAGTTATTTTTTCTTTACTTCTTCCTAGTTTTGTTTCGCTGATGTAGTATAATTCCTCCTCTTCCTCCCTCGCCCTCCTCCTCCTCCGTATTTCCTCCTGCTTCCCCCATTGCCAATGCCAGTCAACAACCTTGACATTGCCACTAGTTTTGTTATATGGGGAAATGTCTGTTAAATGTGTTAAATTGCTCTGTCTCAAAATAGCTTTGGCAAAAATCTATTCCCCGTTTTCGTCTATATCTTATCCATTCACTTTTTCGTCCCCTCTCTTCTTTTCATCATTCATCTCCTTTCTCTCTCTCATTCTTCCTGTGTCACGTATGACGTATATATATTTTTGTTGGTGTTTAGTCCTTTGCTTTTATCTTGTTTTATTTTCTCCCTATTATCTTATGTTATCCTCCTCCTATTCACTTTAGGCCAGAATGCACCATCTTCACTTGCCTCCTTCATCATCCCATCCCCCTTATCCTGCCAGGCTGTCCAGTCCCTTACCGTCTCCTCTTACCCCTTTTCTTCCACTCACATGTAATGCGTATCTTAGAGTCCATCATCCATCGGTTCCATCTCATTTCTACTTATTTGAAACTTGGCATTGCCGTGATTAATATCCGTCTCTTTCACCCATCTTCCATTCCTTCATCTGCCCCTTGTCCATGTTGTTCGTCGTTTTGTGAAATTTGTATCCGATTGGGAGGAGACATTTTTTTTCTCTCTCACCGTTGTATCAACATCTATAAGCTATTTCAGTGATGGTTTTTTTAACGAATAATGAAAGTATAGGGTTAATCCTCTGTTTTTATAAGAATGTTTTTCATTTTTATTTCAATAAAAGAGGAAATATTTGCTGTCTGTCTGTCCTATCTGAAGAAGCCCTTGAAATGGTATTATTGGTTTGTTGTTGTTGTTGTTTTTTTTTTTATCATGGAGATTTTCTTATATCCAGAGGCTTTTATGAGATGTTTATTTCCATTCTTGTGTTGCCGCAAATTGTTGTTTATATCTTCATTACCAATTCTAGGAGACTTGATTGAGAGTTTAGAAGAAAAAGCAGCGAGAGATATATATCGTGTTTTTTTTTCCTGCGAACTAACGTACATTTTTTGAATTATATCCTCTTATTTTTTTCCTCTTCAGGGAGGCCCTTTACACGATATGAGTGGTCAGGCGGCGGTGGCGGCAGCAGCTGCTAGTAAAAGGCCCGTTCAACCCCAACCAACGTACGGACTGAGCTCCAATCCAAGTTACGGAGCAGCTGGTGTCCAACATTCTCCGCAGTCCCCCCAAAGTCAGTATGGCGGCACTACCACCCAGTATCCACAACGGTATCCTAGCCCCCAGGGGAGGAGTCTACCAATGAGTATGGGCAATCAGCCTTACTCTCCGCAGGTGAGTATTGAAATGAATGAGTGAATGAGGAACCTTGGTTTATATGATAATTTTGCTACCCAATTGTGGGGGCTCCTCATCAGATGCGCACCATGTATTCAGTTCAGAAACCATGTTTTCCCAATAGAAAAAGTTTTCCTTCCCTAGCAGGTATGTCACGAACAATTGTGGAGCCCTGTTGATGGGAAGAGAAACCGGAATAGCCCGAGAAAACGTGGCCGGGGTCGACAAAGTCGCAGCAGTAGTAAAATATCGCCCGACGTCGGACTCGAACCTAATGAAATGCTAAAGGTGAGAAGTTGATGCCGACATCCCCTTTTCCCCCCTTTTCCCTCTTTCTTAAACCTACTACCTAACGTTTCTCTCTCTCTCTCTGCCATGGTTTTCCTTCTTAAGCTTTGCTTCCCCACCCTTACTTTTTCTGAATCTTTCTCTGTCATTCTTTCCTGTCCACCCGCTTTTCCCTGAGATATTTGTAAATGTCTGAAAATGTTTTTAAAATTTGTTGGCTTGCTCTGATTAATGTCTGTGTGTTGTCACTACTCATTTTGAATGAATAATAACTTTTTGATGTCTGTTTACTTCTGTCCAGTTGGTGTTTTCTTTTGACCTTTTTATTTTACATATTTCATCGTCTTTTACATGCTTAATATTTAATCTTCTTATCCTCTCTGATTCTCGAAGCATTTTTTTGTCATTGTTGATTTTGTTGTTGTCGTTATTGTTGTTGTGACTGATGGACTGTATGTTTTAATCATGCCACATTTTTGCAGATACTGTTGTAGGAATTATTGGTGACTTTTACTACTCTTGAATCTTAATTTTGTGCTGACATTTCAGTCATTTTATTGGCTTGATATTTATCATCTTGATCTGATTAAGAACTAGGAAGCACAAGCACCACTGTTTATTTCTTCATCTGTTAATTTGGAAGAATGTCACCCCCTCTCTTTTAGTCTTTCAATTAGACTATAGGCGAATATATTAAGAAGTTGTCGCGTAGCTCCCCCAATCCCTTTCGACGTTGGGTATCTTTTTATCTGGGATAGACTGCTTTTATTCTTATATGCGGAGGTCTGTCACCTGTCCTTACCAGTGCTCGACTTTAGTATTTGTTTTTTAGTTCAGTATTTAAATCACGTTCTAATTAGTGGCTGTATTTGTAACATCCCTCTAACAAGCTCAACGGATCTGTAACGACCCTACGGATGCGTAGTTTACAGAATATGGAGTGATGTCGAGATAAAATCATCAATAGTTATCATGTGTGTACTTGCTCCAAAGAAGATATGGTTAGGAACAATAGCAGTCACCCATTAAAAATTACCAATTGTCTGGTCCGTAGTTTTGCCAAACTTACATTTATCATAAACTGACTCGAGCGACTCCTTTTCCACGTCATAATGTGGGGTTATCTTATTAGATTTCTTGATTATTACCACGATGAATAAGGAACGAGGCAAGCAGTTGATAGTATGGACACCTGTAATGGGTGGTAAACACATTACGTGACCAACTAGACAGCTGCTTAAGGCTAAGAGAAATCAACAAAGTGATTATAGGGAACGTTTGACTTGGAGGTAGCAGCGTGTACCACCGCTTGATGTGCGGCGGTCTCACGTGTGACTAGGTCTATTGACCTCAAAGGAAGCGGATTTGGGGGACAAGAGTTAGGAGATGGAACTTAAAAAAGGTAGTTTCTTTTACAGTCTTCAGAAATGTTTGGACACTGATTCTGGATATATTCAACTGTTGGATACCTATACATAATGTGATGTGACCGACTGTTCAGAGAATAATTTACGGAGTGCTAGATACCCACTCTACGTTGGTTATTTAAACTGACATAAGACAGGTGGTGACCTACTTTTTGAGATGGGTTTCTTCAAGTCTCATTGCCAGATGTGAATTGACTGCCAATTATTAGGAATACTGTATGTCCAACTATGGGGCATAACGCTATCTGGACTTGGACTAATTTAAGGTATAATAGGCAGGCAGCCTTTCAAAGTTTCTTGTCTAAGGTACTCGATCCGATTTCAGTTGACAGAGAGACGGTCTTTGATGCCCGAATTATAAATAAGATCCTGGTTTCTGTCTGTTTCATAGGATTTGACCATAAGTTGATGAATAAATAATGCACTTTTTCCACGTTGGGGGCAGAAAACTAAGGCTCTTCAGGATAATGTTATCAATGATAATTACAAATAATCCGCATATTACAATCGAACTTCGGCTATTGTCATCTATTCTGATGTTATACATGCTACTTTACAATAGTTCTCAAGTTAATCTACAGCAGTGTTTTTCAACCAGGGTTCCGTGAGGTCCGCCCAAAGGTTCCGCCATTGTCAAGGTAAAATATAAAAATAATGAAAACACAAGAAACGAGAACGACTTTTGTCTGTCGAAGATGAACTTCGGGTGTCTCTCTCAAACATTAGGCCACGAATTCAACTGCTTATGCTAACACACACACACACATACCTGAATCAATTAATGCTTTTTTTCTGTCACTTTAAAGGGTTCCGCGAGAAGAGTAAATGCTCAAAAGGGTTCCGTCTCAATAAAAAGGTGCAATGAAATAGTGCAGCCAAGTTGCGTTGGACACACCAGTTCTCGTGAGATCACTGAATTTAAGCAGCGCAAGCCCACGTTAGTACCAACATGGGTGGTTGGTAAAGAACGTTGGGTGCTGCAAATTTCCCCTCTCCTCCGTCCTCGATACCTTACTACTCATCTCCTGCGAGCAGCCTCCTAAGGGTTCGTCCTATTATGGCTGCTTGGCTTACACCCCAACCCATGAAATTAATCCAGTAATCCAGAAAAACACTGATCTACAGTATAGATGGTGGTTGCCTGCAGATAACAATAACCCCATCTACGAATGTGTACATGCAAGACGTAGTGTTGATAGTCAGTAAATACTGTTAATTTTTGGCAAAAACGTGGTGCTAGAGCACGTGTGTCCAGATGTGATTTATTCCAATTTGGTTTTGTGGTGTGTTGAGCTCGATGATGGCAGATGATGTTCAATACAGAGCAACAAACTTCCAAAAACACTATGAATATGAGGATTATATTCAGGAGGAGTTAATAAATTCAAACAAACGAAATACAACATTTCATGACTTTTTCAAATAAATTTTGGTTTTTAAGAAATGTTAATAGAATGCAAGTAGCCGAGATGCAAATGCTGCAGTAAATGGGTGGGGTGTCGAGAGCTGATAGAATTATTGATAAGTATATTAGAGGTAGCCTGGGGGTGTGGGCACATCACTGAAATAATGAAGGAGAGTAGGGTGAGGTGCTATGGACAAGTAATGAGAAGAGGGGAGGAGAAGCTCGTTAGATCCATTACAGCAGTGGTCGGCAAACTCCTCAGTCCAAAGAGCCAAATATCAACAATACAGTGATTGAGATTTCTTTTGAGAGCCAAATTTCTTAAACTATCTAGGTAGTAACACCATTATTAACTTAATAATGATCTCATTTATTGATAAAAATTAAATTTTTGGAAATGGCTGGTTAGAAAAATACAGGTAACTTTGTGCTTCAAGAAGATACTTTTGTCACCAACGTGTGATTTGTGGACTCGTCAAGCACTGACCACTTTACACAATGAGACTGCTGACTGAATGACTCACTCACTCGTGCATAAGGCCCCTCCGTCCACTGACGCAACGCATCTGCCACTCGACTGAAAAATTATCAAATTTTAGTTCCTTTTCAGTTGGATGCTTGTCTGACTCATGTTAATGATATGCAACGCAATGTAAAGGCAACTAGTTGGAAACAAGTTGCGTTGCAACTGTCAATTCGCACCATTCGCACAATGCTCTCTTCATCTGAACTATTCGGCATCATAAGGGCAACTATTGCCAAAGAGTTGCATCTGTGGACGAAAGTGACATTGCAAATAACTTTAGTTGCATTGCATTTTAGTTGAGTTGCAGTTGTATTGTGGTAGTGGACGAAGGGCCTTAGTCAAATGTGTCTTCCAAGCGCCACATACCGCCTGTGCCACGTCTTCTGTCACTCGAACGATACTGCTGTGCATGCCTGTGCACCAACACAGTCATTTGTGGAAGAGCCGCAGTTTGCCGACCCCTGCATTACAGGAATCCAGGTGGCTGGAAGCACCCAGGGAAGGGCGAGACCGAAGCAGACGTAAGAGGAAGTTGTCCGTAAGGATATGGTAGTTTGTGGGGTGAACGGGGACCTAGTGAGAGACAGGATAAGGGCACGATGTTGATGATGATACAAAAGTTAATAAATATGTAGTTTGTGATAAATAAAAGTAGGTTGCATAATTTTGCAATGAATTGTGTTCAGTAATATTCGCTTAATGTTATCGGCCGGCTATTGTTATCGAAAGTAACAGGTCCCCTTGCGATTACAATAAACGGCTTCCACTGTATATGGGGATTTCTTTCAGACAGGCGTCAAGTAGGAACATCCTATTCACGTCCTTCTCCCTACAATTCCTTTGTATTAGAAATCCGTTTGCCGCTTTTATACGTTAATGGTAAAAGCATCGTTATCATAAGTTTAGTGGCTTTAATGGATGCTTAAATTTTACTGATATTTTTCTCTATTTGCTTTTATTCAATTGAAATGCTTAAACATCTTGTAGTGAATAAGTGATAGCATTTTAGACGCTGTTTCTCTCTTATTTCGTGACATACATTTACTGAATCTGTTTTCCAATTCAAAGTACACATCCTCTCCTTATAGTTGATGACTCGACAGGTAGATAGGCAAACAGGCAGTTTTCAACGGAAAATAAACAATTTATTATTATGCCTGCATTTAAGAGTGAAAATACGAGGATGCTACTTTATGATAATGACCTATTCATATATTCCCCATTTTAGATGAAAACGTTACTTGATAACGCAAAGTCTTTACTGGTATCTAGAGAGTGCTATTAAATAAGATAATTTATAAATTTTAATACAGAGTACGGTCATTGGTCACTACTTACTACTTGGTTTAAATTTGCAGTATTGCTAGGAGGTTGTACAGTCGAATTATAAAAGCCTCCCCTCCACTTGGTGATAATTTTCTGAATCATTTTAAAGCCGAGAGCATTAAGCACCTCTTTGGTTACACAGGGAATGATGTACTTTTAAATGTAGCTTTATATTCATTCACCGCTTTTGCTGCAAATTTGATAGAAAATTAATCTGTTTGTGCAATTCGATTACTAGTGCACTTGAATGTTGGGAACATGATGTGCAGATTCGATCCTGAAAGCGGAGACTTGCCGTAAGCGTCATCTGAAATAAACCTGTGACCTTAGGTAGTTATTTACGGTGTCATCTGCGTGTAGACTTGTGATAGCCTTCAAGGTGTAGGACTTGTGATTAGCCTTCAGACATGACAGGCGGACGCTAACCAAAAATTGGATAGGCTATAATTTATATCTGTCGTTGACTCGTAGGTGCTTGAAGGATTATTCTGTTAGTCCAGACATTTGAAAATTATAATATTTTATTTTCAACTATAAGATTAATTTTGATAATTGATTTTGGTTACTGTGGTATTGTAATTCACCCGTTGTTCAAGTTAGCCCTCTTGCTGACGACAGGTGTTTAATAAGAGTGTCGACTTTCATGGTCAGTGACGGGAGCGGCGAGTTGCGTTGGACACACCAGTTCTCGTCTGATCACTGAAGTTAAGCAACGCAAGCCCAGTTAGTACTGACATGGGTGGTCGCTCGGGAAAGCTGGGTACTGCTAATACCCACTAATCGTCGCATTAGTGTAGTGTCTGTGCAGTCTATGCATTAGAACTATACAGTGGACGGGTCTCTAATGACCTTGTAGTTGACGGGACCTTAAACACCAACAAAAAAAAAAATGGTCAGTGATGCTTGAGCGCATCAAGTGTAAATTTGAGAAATTAATTTCTCCTGTCAAAATTTCAGTTGTGTTATCGACTGTTCTTAAGAACTTTCAGAATCCATCCACTGGCACCTAACAGCATTCTCGGAACTGTCCTATTTTGGGGATTACATAAAGCTCACGAAATGGCCTTTTTTGTCATTAACTTTAAGATGTTGAAAGAGCGCCTTTCTTAATATTAGTAATAATAATGGTATTTTGAGGACTTTCGCTCCGTTCCTTAAATGTGTTGGCCCGAAGGCCCTCTTAACAAATTGCATGTTTGTGGAACAGTTAAGATACGGAGGTGTGTGAGGGAAGGATAGTTTTGACAAGTAGAAAACCAGGTAGCGCATGAAATTTAGTTTGACGAAAACTGTTCATTTTAAACTGAAAAGATCTTAAGATACATGCATACATGCCATCAGTCGCCCAAATACCCCTAAGGTGATCTTCATTATTATAATGTCAAGTTTTTTTTCTTTTAAAATTTCCATGTGGTGCAAGGGGTTATTTATTATATTGAAAACTATTAGCTTGTCGGCACGCAAAGGGCAAAACAGGTTCGCTATCCCCTGATTAAGCATTTTTAATCGAGTTTACACCGAATACAATTTTTAAAAATTATTTATAAACGTCGCGTGTTCATTATCATAATACTTCTGATTGTTTAAAGGCAGTGGATCTAAGCGATATTGTGCTGATATTTACTCCACCCTTTTTTACATTAAGCAAATTTTTTAAATATTTCACATAAAGGCCATACGTATTTAGGTATTTAATGCTTTCATTATATCTTATCACATTGGGGCCATTTATAGAAATCCGATGATGATGTTAATTATTAATCTTTTATCATCATGAAAATATTTATTGAGGCGCCTGTTTCTTCTTTTCACCCCTCCCCGACGCTTCTTTGCTCCGGTACATTGATGTATACTTTTATCTTTGATAGTAGTCGTCCCTTCAACTGGATAGAAGAAACTATTTTGCAGTAGTTGAGTACATTTTCATCGTTTGTTCCTCAACTTGAAACATCACTTTCCATTGCTAGCTGTCTAGACCAGAGGCCGTCAGCCTTTTTTGAATGTCAGGCAAAATTTTAGAAGAATGTTTGTTTTCTGCTCTTATTGTTCTGCCTGTTGAGTGATTAGGTATCATGGAACTCTTAGATATTCAGTCATATGCAAAAATAGCAGGAAGGAAAGTGCAGTTGTTCCGCCTGTGGTCTTTGGTAGCGTGTTTGACTAATGAGTCCATGGTTGCAAGTCCGATCCTGGCCGAAACGGAAGGTTCCATGTATGTCTTTTCCACATGGAGTAAAATTTACAGGTAGTAGATCGGTCCCTGCCTCGGTAAATTTAGCAGTAGAAAGGGTGACGTTAAAAACCAAGTACAACCAAATTCATCTGTGACTGAGTTGCGCGCAAGTACCAGATATTCTTCTAATGCCTAACCGAGTTAGTCCTAATACTTTACGTCGTCCAAATTAAAGATCAAAACTGAAAGTGGGAACTCTGTTAACACGAGTGAAATACTACTGCCTTCCTGATCTTATAGCCAGTTCCTTGCCTAATGAACTTGTTGGAATTGCTACCCTAACAGGAAACTTACTTTAGACCTCTCCGTTGTCAGTGCAATAACAGGTACTTCGGCCAGAAGCGAAGATGCTTCCATTTGAGCTCAAGGGGCAAGCACCATTCTGCCAAATGAGCTGTCGAAGTGTGGGCTAAGTGTTCCAAATAAATTCTACCTTTTGTAATATGAAAACAAGAGAGATCATTTAACAGATAAGTATGTTAACAATTTTTTGATCCTCTTCCAAACTTTTCCAGACGATTGAAAATGAAACAGAATAATGATTCTTGTTAGAAAGGAGTGAAGAAATTCATTTATTGCCGTGTTCCTTGATACGTGTAAATGGGCAAAGTGATTTTCGTTTTGCGACAATGACCTGACTGTGAGTTGCCGTTAGTAAGTGAGTGACTTGGAAGTTCTTCATACAAATTGCGTAAGCCACAAACCCAAACAATGTGGTTATGGCACATAAAACTTTGAATAGGAACAAGATGGAAGAAGAAGAGAGGAGAAAAACAGATTTAGTGTGGTATAGTTTATTGAGAATGGGCGGGGTCTAGGAGGGTGGTGGAGGATGAAGGTTATTATTTAGTTTAGTAGTGTAGATAAAAACTAGAATGTGACCCAGTGTTCCCTAAGAATGTACATGGAAGAAGTGACAGGACCTTCTTCGTATTTTCTCTAATACGTGCTTGTTGTAGAAGAGGATTTGACAGTATGATTAGGTGTTGATGTCTTTCAGAAAAAAAGGTAGTATAGCATGGTAGTATCCGACGTTACTTGACCTTCTATTGTACACTCTTCAATATGACAATGAAGAAGGAGAGAGGGTGAGTAAGAGGATCGTCCTACAAATGGATGGATGGATGTATTGCAGTTTTGTAGTAATCAACCTCAGGAAAAGTGTAATGTGTGTGGCAAATAGCTTTCATGCATTTCATTGCTTTCTTTTGTCCCGTTCATTCATAGGAGAAAAGTGGTTTTATGACGTATAATATTGTAGGGGAGGTTTGTCTCTTCCGTCTTCCTTCAATAACTCCGTGAGGGTGTGATAAGACATTTGTCTTGGATTTTTGGATGTCTTTACTTAGAAATGTGTTAGCAAACAGGGAAAAAGTGTTATAAGGACAGCTGTTGAAATGATGATACAATATTAGATGGATACTTCTTCGGGATATTGAGAAATTCATCAAACTAAAGATGACTGACTGTCTTGTCTAGTAGAATAGTGTCTTGATAGTGATCTGTTTTTTAGGTTGGACATTTGTAAGATGGGGATGAATATTTCAGCACCAAGTCTTTGATGAGCCCACCTTCTTTATCCCTTTGTTGTCCTTTCACTCTCGGCTTCTGCTGTTCTGCTCATGCTCTTCATCTTCCAATTTCTAAATACAGTAAAACCTGTCTAAAACGGAACCTGATCGTTCCCATATTTTTTTTTCCGTTTTCACAGGTTTCCGTTTTACAAAGGTCTGTGTTTCAATGAAACAAAGTACAAAAAATATGATCACCTTTTATTAGGATGATGAAATTTAAAATAAAAGTCCATAAACTAAAAAATTACTCTGCCCCCACACAGGGGCTGATCCAGAGGCGGATCAGGGGGAAGCACTTCAAAAAATTACACCCCAAATATTTTTAAATATTCAGAATCCCTAAGTATTAAATCTAGCTAGCAATTACAATAGGTCCTCCACTGCCCTTTAGACAATGCCCTATGTTCAGTGGTTTAGCCAACTGCAGATTGGACTGGCAGAATAGAAACGGGAATAGCAAATGCAAAAATGCCTCATCCGTTGCAGAGTTGAACCATGCATCAGTTGACGGATTCGCAGTGAGGCACTGAGAGGGGAGCAATGGCTGCATTGCTCCCCCCCCCCCGGATCCGCCTCTGCCCCCACATGTCTTTTAAAGTACATTGTCGTAGCTTCACTATTGGGTAGGTCTGTGTGTAATGGCCGTAATGGTCCCTAGAACTTTGGTGCATGTACAGTCACACTCAAAATTAATGCCTGCATTTGAGTGTTATGCATAAAATAATCCGTCTTAGTCAGGTTATTTATGCAAACGGTTCCCAAAACTTATTCCGTTTCCGCGTTAGGTAGTTTTCCGGTTTAGGGTAGCTTTTTAAATGGGAAATCATTCCGTTCCGAAATTTATTTTCCGTTTGGCCAAGTTTCCGGTTTATACAAGGTCCGGTTTAGGCAGGTTTTACTGTATCTGGAATTTATGAGTACCTAGACTACCATAGGAGAAAGAAAATAAGGTGGTGGTAGAAGTAGTAGAGATGGTAGAGATTTCAGGACAGAATTTGTGTTCATGCCCTGGTCGGCACACTTTTAAACTAATTCACTTGTTGTGGACAACGAACAATAGATCGACGATAAATAAGCATAGGAGTTACGGCTTTGGTAGGCAGCCATCTGCGGAAAACTACCGTCCAATACATCACCCGTGTATCCATTCAGAGGGTCAAGATGGGTACCCTACCCTGCTATAAGAGGAAAAGGGTTAGGAGTTGCTTATCTGTGTCACAGGTTGTGGACAAGTTGCAACACTAGTCAGGAAATGGATAGATAATGCTTTTTTGAGTTTGAAGGATTTCTAAGTACCTGCAATAAACCGTTCCTAGAACGGATTGTTATGGCCCAGGGGGGTTTCCCTTGCTTTTACGTAGGTTTAGTGGAAACCAGTGTGCAGTGACTACAAATTTAATTTTGTGTTGTCAGATTTCCTTTTTATTGTATATGAAGTACTTCAAATATTTGCATCGATGTTTTCTATCCTACGTGACAGAAACGAGTTAACCATCATTAACTAATGATAGTACATGTTGGAGGTAGATATTTTAAACAATTAATGGCAACGCCTTCTTGATATATGTGCGTATATTACCTATATTGAATTTCTAATTGTCAGGTGACGTTTTCAATCACACAACAGATGAGGTTGTCAGTTCTGAATATGATTTTTTTTAAATATTAATTTACATCAATTACATCATATAACCCTTCTGGGACCACACCTTTTTCTTAACTATTACTAATGCATTAGATAGGTGTGTAATAGCTAGCTAGGCGGTCGTATAAATTAAAATATGTAACAGTTACTTTTTAAACGTAAAACATTACACGAGTCATGAAGTAAAACATGTCAGACACTGTTATGTGACATAATAGGCGTTAATTTAACACTCTACCCGGTTTCAGTATATTATAGTTGTGTGTGGTTTTTTCTGTTAAATGACACATAATAATAATCAAGACAAATTTATCGAGGTCTTTTAACTGTTCTGTTCTCGCCTTGTCTGTTTTATTCTTTCACTATTGTTATGGTGGTGATATTTTTTGTTAGACTTTGTAAGATTTCTTCTTCCTCTTTCTCTATTATAATTTTGAAAGTGAAATAATTGGAGATGACTGGGAAAATGGGAAGAAGAGGGGAAATTTGAGGTTTTTACTTCGACATTTTTAACGTTTACATTATTATCATTAATGTAAATCTGCATTTGTGTTGCGTTGGATACCCATTAAGTTTTAAATATATTCATAGAGATGCTCTCGTATGTCGAGTCTCGAAAGAGAATTGGGTCAGGGTTAAAATATTTCAGGTGATGATAATATGACGTAGGTCAATGCACTATCTTTCTTTCTTTCCGGAAAATGTTATGTTTATGACGTGAATTGTAGGAATTCTGAAAAGAAAGGTATAACGCGCGTATTCAAGCAAAATACTTTTGTGGCCTTGAAAAAATATCTGCCTACCATCCGCTAGGCATAATCGATTTTTTTCTCCCCCCAGAATTTTTTTATATCGGCCTTTGTATGTTTAAAATATAGAAAAAAATCCTTCTTGTACATATATAGCTTTTGCTTAACTGCATCTTGATGGTCTCAGTCCTGTTTTTTTTATTCCCTCCCTGTCCCTCAAATTTTTGATTTACAATTCCTACCCACCCATCACTTTTCATATAATGTTTTTGTGTAGGGAAGAGATATTGAAATACCCAGCCACGTTGTTCTAGCATTTTGTAAGCAATATTTTTTTTATTAAAGATGGCAAAGCATAGCATCCTGTCAGGTAAAATATATATTCTCTAAAATGTGCCATGTGAACATTTGATTTTTGTTGATGATGTTGCTTTCTCAACCCTGTTTTTATTTGCCTTAGTTAAATTTGTGTTAATGAGAAATGGTTAGATATTTTCGTTCTCGTAAATATTGAAATACCAGAAACCCTTTACATTATTTTTGTTTTCTCACAAAATTAAACATTTTTTCACTTGTCTATGTTGAATATTTCATTAATATTTTTATTGTTTTTGGGTTTTCTTAGATGGCACCTCAGTATCAGCAACCACCACAAGGTCCACCACAGTTAAGCAGTTATGACCAGCGACCAATGCCAGGATATCTACAACAACATAGTCCACAAGTAAGTTTTTTTATCTATTATTTTTTACAATTTTTTTGGTGAGTTTAAGTGCTCCTCTTCATCATAATACTCTAATAAATTATTTGTAGGTGTTTCTACTAAACCATCTATTAATAATAGCTGTCAGATTTGTGGTTGTGATTTTTTTCTTTAATTTTCACTGCATCATATAATAGATGAAAGTTCTTCCACAATAGAAACTGGAGTGAAGTTTTGAGTGGTCATCACAAATTTAAATTTAAATGCGTATTGCACGTATGGTATATTTCATTGTTTATTGAAGACGGATTTAGAAGTACTTTATTTTATTATTTTGTACCGTCCATCTTATCTATAAATATATTAATTCAAGTTGATCATTCAACGCAGTGAAAAGTTTCCTCTCACATTTTACTTAAAATACCGAGAAAGTAGTTTTACTATTTATAGCTGGTCTTAGAATCTCTCATTTTTTTCAATGTGATAAATCAGTCACTTTGTGTTCGTATTGAATGAAAGTGTAAGCGGAAGTAGATTTTCCGAAATATGGTTATCCTTTTTACAATATTTGATATCACTTTTACTTAATAGATATGGATTTTAAAAAAAATCATACCGGTGACGTGACTTTTATTTCCTGTTTGGTGCAAGGTGCACTTTTTTTTGTTAGAGAGAGAAAACCATCGTCATCGACAAGGGGCAGTTGGTACTTTTGTCCCAGCTTTCTGTCAGACCTCTTTTTTCGACCCTGCTTTCAAATCCTGGCGATATTGGTACCCTGAATATAGCATTGGGGCGGTTGATGATGTATGTCATCCAATTAAGATATTAGCTACTTATTGACTGATCTGATCTCATCGTTATATTTTATCTTGAAAAAAAAAGGTTTGCCGGCTTCATGGACTCTAGTAATGCTGCAGTTTTTAAAATTAATACTAACTCCAATATGTGTGTGCCTCTTGTTACATTTAATGAAAAATATTCATAATTCGCTGAGGTGGTATTTTATATAAACTACGACATGCATGAGAGGACGAGAATGAAATAAAAATGTATCATTTTACCATCATAGATTGGTAGTTATGTACATAAATAGCAGTCAAATGAAAGAATTATATTTCGTAATTGATCTGCGTTGTATATAAAAGTGTTGATGTACATTAAAGAAAAGGTACATTATTATTATTATGTAATGGAGTTAATAGTTGGGAAAAGGGAGGAGGAGGAAAGGGGTAAACAGGAGGTGTACATATGTTATAAATTATATTTCCCACTCTGAAAAATAAATCTTCATCTCCAGTAGCATCCTTTACACACCGACAAAACCCCTCTTCATCCCCATCAATTTCTTTCACATCGTTGACGTTCACTTTTCTGTCGTTAATTGAAACCACACAATTGATTATCCCTAAAAGCCCTTTCCTTTTTAAGTATTCATACCCATTATGATTATAACTGAATTGTGGAAGTGGGTGATGTTATAGGATGGCGAGAGAGAGACTGAACATAATGCCTCTCTTTTTTTTAGTCGTTTTCTCGAGATCACACATACGCATATATCTCTCTCAGCTTGTATTTCTAATTGTCGAGGACTTTTTCTTTAGTTGTTATTCCCCATCGTGTCCCTTTCTCTAATTTGTGTGTTTTTTATATTTGTCTCATCATTTTAAACCCATTGTTTCATCCTCTTTTCCTCCTCCTTATCCTCTCCCTTAACCCTTTCTCTAATGCATCACTTCATTGTTAGATTATCTCTTTCTCGCTCTCTTTCTCTACTCACTTATTTCAGTTAGCAGTCTCTTCGCTACTTTTGGTAGTAACATGGTGTGGTGGTGGTGGTGGTTTTTCATCTGTGAATAGTGAGAATTAGAAAAATTGCTTTAGTATCATTTGTAATCGAGTTTCATTAACTTTGAATTGCTATTTAGTGAAGAGAAGCATAAATAAAACGTTTTAGTTGCAACCGCGAGCAATGATATAAGTATTTAACACTACAACTTCTATTTCTGGTACTGCTTCTTTAGTAATTCTCGTGCCCCAACCAACCTCATGGTTACAGAAGAGAGGGGGTACGAAACCCATTCATTCTCTCAATCCTTTTCTCTTTTAAATAATACGCAACGTAAGGTTTAAAGAAAAAGTGTTTTCCGCCTCCTTTCAACTGATGGGTAAAGACTAGTTAATTATGGCGTCTTTTTCATAATGTTGCCACTTAGTTTGAAATAACAGCTCTGATAGGTGTTGAGGTTTGTAGCTTTTTCAGTCTGGGAAGTATAGAAAGAAAATATCCTAAGATAGTGAAATGTTTTATGAGGTGTTTTAAATTGTTCGTAATCTGTCTGTTCTGTAATGTTTCTATAATTTTTACCCTAATAGAATATGCTTCTAAGTCTTAGAAGCATATTCTTAATATTATAAAAATTAATAGATTCATAAGAATATAAATTTAAGTTTGTATGAGGTAGAAATTTGCAGTAATAATTCACATCATAATATAAATTTCTTCACAGTCGGTATGTTTTAATGATCTAAGCGGATCTGGTTAAATGGGTTTTCGCACCATATTGTAGGTATGTAAGATTTATAGGTGGTGGATGACCTTATAAGTTGCCTGTAGTTTACACTTTACTACTGTCTAGTTCGGCAACTCAACTCTTCAGCTCATGATTTAGATTTTAGAGCAGGGGTTCCCAACCTTTTTCTTAGATCGACCCGTTTTAAAAGTATGGGCATAGTTCATAGACCCCCCCCCCTTACATTTCTCTCTATAATTGGCACCTGATATGAAGTCGATGGGATACAACATCCCCCCTCGATGGCGCAGTGGGTAGCATGCTCGGTAACTGTCAGTAGTTCTCGATTCGATCCTGGACCGAGGTGGGTTGGCTTCTTTTCGGGCGAGAGAGGTGCCTCAATTGCTCCTTCCTTTAGATGAAAAGTAAAACTGAGGTTTGCAAGTAAAAGAACCCTCTCTATTATGCAACGGGTAGATGAAGCGAAATACCCAGGTGTAGGAGGAGTCCGACTGAGTGCCCCTGTGGTTGCAGCTGTGGTCGGCAACTGACTGGGGAAAACACTGTCCAATATGTGACCCTTGTGACCATTCAGAGGGACAAGATAGGTACCCAACCCTGCAACAGGTGAGGAAAGGGTTAGGAGTTGCTTGTTGGTCCTCAAAGGAAGTAGCGAACAATGCATTCAAATAAATATTTAGATGTCGACCCCCAATCGACCCCTAAAATTCCATTGTCCCCCAGGGGGTCGATACCGACCCCCGTTGGGAAACCCTGTTTTAGAGGCTCGGTCCTTACTTTGAGGTAGAGGGTTTCATTCGGAAAAGGTAGGGAGTGGCGAATTGCGTTGGACACACCAGTTTTCGTCTGATCACTGAAGTTAAGCAGCGCAATCCCAGCTAGTACTGACATGGGTGGCCGCTTGGGAAAACTAGGTACTGCTAATACCCAAAAATCGTCTCATTGGTGTAGTGTCTGTGCAGTCTCTGCTGTGGACGGGGCTGTAATGACCTTGTAGTTGAAGGGCCCTAAAACACCAACAAACCAAACGGAAAAGGTAGAGAGGAAAACGCCCTTCCTTCCTCGAATGGAGAGAAGTGTTGTCAATGGTCCCTAGTGATGCGGACAATGTTAGGTTCAGAGTTCACACCTTAACACCAACATTATAGTAGGCCCACGTTCAACTCCCAGCTGTAGAAATATACACTTTGAGTGTTCATTTTTGGATACCTCGAAAAATTGCCTGATTGTCTTTTGTTTTGGGGCAAAATGTCTTAACAACTTTGTCAACATAATGTTGATTCTCATGCATCTGACAACGTGGTTGCGGTTATGAATTTCTAAATTATTAGATGTGTCGATTAGGTGTACTCTCAAAGATGCTTAAATAAGAAAAAACTTTAGTGACTGAGTACTCAACATCGAGATAATCTTTAGATCGATTATTTAATCTGGTTACTTATCTGTCCTGATGGTATTCATCCCAGATGACAAACTGTTAGGTAATATTTTTATACTTTGTGATAAAAAAATGGCATTATCTCTAACTACATGACAAATGTCATAAAGTCAACCGACTCCACTTCAACTTTGGATTATTACATTAAGGATTTAATAATTTTAGAAGCAGGTGTGTTCTGTCGCTCTCTTAAAATACTGTAACGATGTTGAGTGTGTGAGAATCTACTGATAAAAGTCTGATAAATGTTTAAAATCCTGTACTTCGCATTATCAACTATAAAGCCTCTAGTGCAGAATTTGGTTAACCCATTCACAGAGATTAATTTTCGATTAGATTTCGAGAAGATGTCTGATATGATCACAAGATGTTTCTCTCCCTTTTAAGTTATTCAGAGTATTTCATCCACACTCGTGGCTAATACCTAAGGAAATGGATTTGTAAAAGAAAGAAGTTATTAAGAGTATGTTCTATACATTGTCCTATTCATAACTTTGTTTTATGAGATCATTTGTCTTGGAAGATGTATTGAAGATGAATTCAAAAAATCGGTGATTAATGACAACGGCATCGTGATCGATTGAACCCTGACGATAAACAACGACCCTTTTTCCTAACTAGAACGTTGTCAAAAATATTAATACAAAGAAATAACGTTTCTTTTGAAGACTGCTCTTTTGAAACCTATTGAATTTGGGTCTCACTGAATTATTTTTTAACCCTTTTACATGGTTCTTCTATGTGAGGATGCCTGTAATTGGAAATACAAGTTCTGTTGGGCAGTAATTTTTTTTCCAATTTCTCCTGCCTTTCGCCGGACGTTACCACCAAAGTGTACTAGATGTCTGTCCGGTTGGCACCAACTGGATCTATACACTGATACTTAGAGCACACATTCTTCAACATTACAGGCAGTCGGCCCGGTTAGCCGAGAAAGTGAGCAATGTACTGTAAATTGTATTGGTTTATGCCAAAAAAAATACATGGAGTTCCGTCTAAGGCCACGCGTTCCTATCTTGGAATCATATTTTTCACTTTAGGCATACTTTGAACCTTTCTGCCAAGTGGTCCACCTCTCATACCAAACCACGTGTTGGACCCGTGAGTAGATCCAATAAGATGTCACTGGTTTTAGCGACAGTAGTGACCATTGATAGAGATTATGCTGTACTACTTTCTTTTCGAATTATGAGAAATACGAATTTTATACAGTTGTTTTGCATTTAGGGAGAAAAGGCAGAGCGCCATAAAACGAGTTCTATTATTGTACGACTTTTTATATTCGATTTTGAGGGTTATTTTACAATGCCTTAGTTGGCGTTTTAACTATTTGAATTCGAAGATAAATACATTGAAGCTGTGAAATTTGCGATTCTCATCCTATCTTTTTATGTTTGTTAGCGTGGCATTTCCTCCATTATACTCGCCAGCACTTTGAAGGTACTCAGAAAAACATGTTCCATATTCCAGCTGCTACCTTAGTTGCTGTATTTTTTATAATGTCATATTCTGAAGTTTCACTCCGCCGTGTCTTTCTCGTAGCAGATTTTTCTCAAAGTCATGTAACTAACTGGTTGTGGCAGGTGAATTGCTTATTGTTCCTCTTCGCTTGTCTCATCTCGATTTTGTTGTTCCCTATAGTATGGGTGTGCATGCTTGTATGTCTTATAATTCCTGTTTATACACGACGACGAGAGAAAGAATAGACTGAGGCTTGTAAAAATGCATGTACAAGCGTGAATTGTTTGAGTGAAAATAAATTGAACTAAGGGGAGATAGGAGGGGAAGAAAGGGAAAAAATAACTTAACCCTCAGGCATCTTACCTTCCTGTCTGATTTTGCATTTGTATCTCTTTCTCTCTCTTTCTTACCTGAACATTTTAGAGGTCGAAAAAAGGATGTTGTAAAGGTCTCATTCAACTCAATTTTCAGTGTCATCCATCTGAAGGCTTGTCTCATGAAATGTTAAAAAACAATAGTGACGTACCACGACTGTATAGCTTTGTATGCTGTCCCCATCATTGTCACGCCTTGTATATCTGGTTATTGAGTACTTATCTGATAGTACAGTTGACCAAGAAGAGAGAGGGCTTTAAGTAATCAATAATGTTTTTTCCATTGTTGTTTAATTTCATTCGTCCATCAAATGATTAAAAGGTATTTTCATGTGCCAAAAAGACTTTATTACAAGAAAATGTTGTTGTTCGTTGTCCAGGATTATTACCATATATTTAAGGAGTTTCCATTTTTTTTTCTGTACTTGCTCATTGCTGTAACTCCTGGACCTTGAAATAGCGTTATTTTTTTTCCTCTAATACTTGAATATTTAAAATTTTTGTTTTTTTGCAGAGTTATCAGAGCAGTAGGCCACAGCAGCCACCGCCTCAGCAGCAACAGCAGCCCCCACCTTCCCAGCCACCACCACATTCACCACTGCCACCTCCTCAACAACCTGGAACACCACAACCATCCCCATTATCTCAGCAGCAACAAGCTGGCGTAGTGACATCCGTGACACAAAACAAAGAAGGTTGCGGCGACTCCTCTTCCATCACGAACAGCAACAATGTAAGTGCACTGACTTCATAAAAATGTTTTCTGTCATTTGCAGCAAGCCAATCATTGCTCTTAAAAGTATACTTACTTGTTGACACGAAATTGTTAGGCAAACTCTCATACGGTATACAGTATATGCTGTCATTCCTCTATCCAGTTGATGATAATGTGCTGTCTGGTTTGTTGACAGTTTGCCAAACTGATTGATGCCAAAGTTTGTATGACTTGTTAGTCAGGGCAACGATAATTTGCTGTAATTTGTTGAACGACAACAGGATGTGCAATCTTTACAGCTTGGTGACCTTTTTTGCGGTAACCTAGTGAAAAGTTACTCTCGTGAGTTTTGTTGTCTAGTCCTATTTTGAATTGAACTTCTGTTAAAAACTGAAGATGCCCTGATGGAAATCGAAAGTGTTTAATTGATACCGTTACGCATTATCTTCCGCACTAAAAGACAAGGTCACTTGGTACATTCCTTTTAAGAATCAAGATCATAATTTTTTTTTTTGGCGTGTAGGGGATGTTTCGTGGGTGTCGGGCTTCGGTCATTTAGTCCATCTATCTAGCGCCTAACTAGTTTCCTGGAAATTATTTGAAAGCAGACAGACACGTGTATGATGAAGATGGCGACAGAGAGCGAGTTGTTATTTATGACTTTTAGCCTGTGAGCCTGGTATTATTGTAACTCACTTCCCGTATGATTTTTGCCCCCGCCCCCCACGCCCTCTGCTACTTTGATAGGGTGAATCTTTGACGGTACTGTGAAAAATAGATGGTAATATGAGAGACGGGGGCGGGGAGCAGACGAGGATTTGTTTAGTCAAAAACAAATCTTTTTTAAGGAATTATCGCTGTTTGCTTAATCCTTTACAACACGTGGTTTTTCGCATTCTTTGTTATCCTTACATCGAGCGTGGGTAGTAGAAATATCAATATATTGTTAACCTTCATTAATAGCGTTGTTGTGTTCCGCGATTAAATTTAACCAGCGGTTATTAAACTTTTTCAAATGTTGGTTGTTCATCCCTAATTCCATCGGCCGTTACTGTCCCTTGCTAACTGCGGTGTCCTGTTTTGATACCAGAACACTACGGGTTTCAAGGTAGAATATCCCATCTGATTGCCAGTAAGATTGAAGACGTATCATCGTCAGTAGTAGTTAGTCCGAATAATAGTAGTGTCCACGAGGTCACATTACCCACCGTCAATTTCTATGATTTTCTTTTTGCTGTCTGGTTTTCTTTTAGTTCTGAGTTTGTCTTTAGATTTAAGGAACTTAGTGGTACTCGACCCTACCATCGACAGGAAACTCGTTAGCAGTAGTAGTATTGGGGAGCTACCCAGAAGTTTTTATTTCCCCTCATGTAGTATATAAAAAAAGTTCTTATAAATCTATCCATTAGCATGAGAAAAGTCTTAAATAAGGATAGTTTCCAATTAAATCAATAATCGTGACTGATGCAAATGGATTTTTTTTTCTTCTGCATCTTCTTCAGAGATTAACATAAGATATTTGATAATAGAGAAGATGAATTAATCTCCTTCTCTTCATGTTGGTGCAAGAATTTCATTGTACCAAAAAATGCTGCTCTTAAAATATGTAGTAGACTTTATAATTTGTAAATTGTAGTACTTGAAAAATATTATCAACGTCGCACATTTTGGAGTTGTGTGTATACCGACGTCATTTTTTTTTTGTTATGGACTTAAGGATGTATGAATTTTAGATTCTTACGCTTGAATTTGTCACCAGAGTGCAAGTTGTACGGTATTTTTTGCTGCCTCCTCTTCCAGTGATTGTATTTCCTTGTTAAGAGTAATATTTTTATAGATGGTATTCTATATAATGGCATTAATAGCTGCTCTGGTTTTTTAACGTAACAAGTCGGATTATCTTAATCGAAAAACGATGTTAAGAATACATTTGAGAGACAATGTGTAGCAAAAGTCGAGTTTGATTTCTTCTCTGCTTTCTCGCTCTCCCTCTCACTCTTAACGTTGTCAAGTTGGCCTCCTTTTTCGATCAGGTGACTATATAAAGCGCACTCTGATGTCTTGTTGTCGTAGCAAGCTCAGTTCACTCTTCTCTACTAGTTCGCCCCTCCCCCTCCATTTGCCCTGCACCCTTCGTTGGGTTTCTCAAACGTACGTCCCTTATTCTTGGTCCCTCCTCATCCTCTTTAATGTCTAGTGTTTGCGGTTTTGACAGTTTGCACTTAGAGAATGAGTAGAGAAATTGTGGGGAAATAAAGGGGTGAAGTCAATTGTTAGCGTGTGCAAGATGCGAAGGAAGATGTGTGTTGCCTGCCACCAAATTAGTTAAATTCTTGAGAAAGTAACGGGCATGCTGAGGAAATTATAATATTGTTTTGAAGAGACCGAGTTGCTACTAGCACGGTCCTTCCTTCATAATGGGCTTATTTTATCTAACTGGTGCGAGGTGGTGGATGAAGGGAAAGGTCGATGGTGTTTTCGGTGGTCGATGAGAACAACGAAAGCACAAAGTATGCAGATGACCCATGCATCTCACTAGCTGTCTTCTCTGTCGAGGGACTGCTCGACACCACCTCCTTTCATTTGTTTAGGAAGACCATTTTCATAATCGGACATATCCCTTCTTCTGATTCTTCTCTTTGACTTTAACCTTTGCACTCCGTTTTTAAAGCATCCTTTAAGAGATAGTCCTTCGTATAAATTTCTCTACTCACGCTCACTCACTGCCCGTCGTCGTGAGTGGTCTTAACTGACGTCTCCTGTCCCATTTTGTATTTGCTTGTCACCCGCGCAGCGCTCGACGGATCCCCTTTAATATTGACGACATTTTCATTACTAATTAATGTTAGCTTGCACACAAAGTTTGCGGACCAGTCGCTATGGTAACGGCAATTATGCATGCCAAAACTCATCTCCATTGCTCGTCTTCCCTCCCTTGTAGCAGTAGGGGAGAAATGAGGGTGGGAATGGTATTTGGGGATAAGTCATTTTTCGTTTTCTTCGGTAGGCCTGTGCTCATGAGATTCCAAATGACTGGCGTTGTTAGAAAGGAGAAATGGTGGGCGTGGGGACAGGATGCTCTAAATTGTGACAGGATAAATATATTGACGATGTGGAAAAGCATGCATATGCATGAATGAAGTCCCTTTTCCTCTTCCTCTCCCAAATTCCCTCGTTTCTCTGTTCCTCTCTCCCTCTCCACCCGCCAAGCTCCACATTTCGTTCCTGTCGATGGATGTCTTCATAAAAATTCAGGATAGCGTTGGGAATGAGCTTGCAATTGCCATCTTCCATCAGCAGTGACATTGACACCGTCGTCGTTGGAGTTTGCCAAACGCCTAGTTGTAGTTGTGTACATATGCACACGCAAACATACTCGTGGTATCAGTACTGCATTAATTTTTCTTAGGTTTGCGTCCACTGGAATACTCCATCACCATTTCAGGTCATGTTGGTCATTAATCATGAATCTTCTCGTGTGGACGTTGTCGTAAATTCATCTGTGGAAAAGAAGGATAATATGATGAGGTTTGAAGTGTGGTGGAGTGATAGGTCACTCCATGTTCTAGCGGCCGAGTTGAACTATGTCCGTCACTCCCAACTCTGCTCCTGCTACTACTTTGACAAACCCTTTTCTCCGGTCTACGGCAGGCTAGAATAGTGCGTAGGTAGGTGGGATGGAGGTGCAAGCAGACACCAAAGGGGAGAAGGCCATGTGATAGAAAAGGAAAGATGAAGACAATGAGGAGATGAAAGAAATTGGCAGGATAACTTCCTTTTCCCCACTATGGCAGGGTCGGATACCTATCTACCTCTCTGAATGGAATATGGGCAATCTGTTGGATGAATTTTTACGCAGCCGGCTGCAATCCTTATTGTTATTTATTGTCCGCTTACTGTTCGTTGGGGTACTTACCGCCGGGGGCGGGGGCGAGCACCTACACCTGGAAATTTTGCGTCATTTACCCGTAGCATAGTAGAGAGGGTTACTTTCCATCCGACGGAAGGTGACTAGGGACCTTTCTCTCGCCCGGGAAGTCAACCTACCGACTTTTCTCAAGAGCGGGTACTCTAGTTCTTAAACTCCCCTTCTACATGTATCGATGCTGTAGGTTATTATAGGTCTATCTCTGAACCGACACGGAAGTTGACTATTATTGTATTTTGAATAAACATTTGAATTGAAAGACTTTACAAGTAGTGTTAGTAATTTAGAACACCGTAGGGGGAGAGGATGGTTGTAGTTATGCCGCAAAATGAAAGTGTCTGTCAGTGTATGTAGAGACAGACGGAGCTAAAGGCTACAAACTCAAAGTTTATTGCTAACTAATAGAACTATTCGCTTTAGTCAAGACCTGAACACTCCTCCCTTTCGCATTTCTGGGAAGCGTGGACGCGTGTATGCATTTCCGATGACCATCGACGTGAATTTCGTCTCAAACTCATCTCCGTTGATAGTAGTAACAACTAATATCTTGTTTATACACTACATTTCCTTTATCGATTATTGAATGTTGTTCGCATTTTATGTTCTTCGTGAATACGCAGAACTGGGTTCCTCTCGTTCCTATGTCCACCTTGGTCGTCGTCATCCATTTAGAGAGGAGCAACCTCTTACAGGATGGCGGGGTGAATTGGCTTGCTCCTACGACCATCCACGGTCAAGACAGTCCGACAAAACCATCCAGCTGTAAAATTCAAAATGTTGAATTTATTACGTGGTGGTCCGAGGGAATCCTAAAGTTGCACATTGAGGTTATCATCGACGTGAATGCGCCCTCGCCTCATGTTTGCAGCAGTTTTCCTCCATTTTCACTTAGTTATCCTAAAGTTCAATTTAAGGGACATTTGTACGTGTTCTTTAGGATCATTTTAATATTATTGATTTTGTATTTTAGACTATCATACACCTTAATACGCGTACACGCTGTATACGGTACCTTTATGTCAACAGTCTGTGCCAAGAGAAGCGATTGGAACTGAATAGTAGGATCTCAAGGCCTCTCTAGGCCTAGAAGTTAGTATAGTTCACTTTCACCTGGCTTCAGTCCTAATTTCTAGCTCCAATCACTTATGCACGTAGTTTTTATATGCAAACGTTTGATGATTAATTGGAGGAGGAGGAGATAGGACGTGTGATCATAAATGCTGCTCTTCTCTCTCCCCTTCAAGTTTGATCGGTTATTTTTTTGGAATTCTTTAAGTACTAAAATTTATGATTATTGTACAAGTGTGTTATGTTATAACTAGCGGGTTGGAGAGTAAGCCAAGCAGCCATAACAGGCTGAACCCTTAGGAGGCTGCTCGCGGGAGATGAGAGGACAAGATCACAGGTTTAGATTGTTTGTGTTTTAGGGCCCTTCAATTAAAAGGTCATTAGAGACCTGTCCACAGCATAGTTCTTATGCAGAGACTGCACGCACACTATACTAATGCGACGATTTTTGGGTTTTAGCAGCACCCAGTTTTCTCAAGCGGCCACCCATGTCAGTACTAGCCGAGGTTGCGTTGCTAAACTTCAGTGATCAGACGAGAACTGGTGTATCCGACGCAATTCGCCGCTTTGACAGGCTTACATTGTTGTCCTGCCTCCCGCCCGCTCGCCACACTGCCCTTCTACTAGTGATTTGTCTGTTGGCGTTTTAGGACCCTTCAACTACAAGGTCATTAGAGTGCCGTCCACTGTGTAGTTCTGATGCAGGGACTGTACAGACACTACACTAATGCGACGATTTTTGGATACTAGCGGTACCCAGTTTTCCCAAGCGGCCACTGGGGTTGCGTTGCTTAACTTCAGTGATCAGACGAGAACTGGTGTGTCCAACGCAACTCGCCGCCCCCAGTGATTTAAGGGGTCACTCCCTTCTGCTGGTGCAGATCATGTAAGTTCAGATATTTTGGTTACCAGGATGCAGGCGCAGTTTCATCGTGATTGCTTTCCATGTTTGGTAAGTTTTAGGGGCTTGGCCGTTTAAGTTGTTGTACTATGATCCTTTTTGGTTCTCAAGACAAAATTCCATCGTACGTCTTCCCTGCTTGGCTATTCTTATTAAAGAGAATAAGCACGTGTTATTTGCCGAGGGATGAGGCTCGATTTTTAACATGTAATAACAGCCCTCCGCACCAATGTAAATATTTTTTCCGTGGTTTTGAATCCAACTTTCGTGCGTTATCCTGGTGGCGACTGGCCTTATGTTTTAAGAGAGGTTAATGTAGTCGTTTTAATCAATGCTATAGATGCACGTAAGAAAATATTACTGTGGAATAAAACCGACTAGGATACGAGTCTTCCGTACTACCTTTAGCCGGCTAAATGTTGATCTGTTCATACGTGGGATGAATTAAGAAAATCTAGGAGTGTTTTTTAGTTTTGAAAAAGAAAATAAAATATTTTGTTACTTATACCCGGGTATTAGTAATGTTTACTAGTAGGTCAATAATAGTATAGGAGTCGAAATAACATTTCAGTGGACTTTTATAAGTAGTAGTGCTAGTAGCCGCTGCCTTCCCTTGAAACTGAAAGTGAACTAGTCGTCAAGCTGGCCTGTATCCTAAATCTTGAGTGTTCTCGTTTGTCTTGGTCCGTCTCTCTTCGTCCGCTGTTAATGGATACGTTAATAATAATCGATATCGGCGCCCTATAAGCCGCGGCCTCTCCTGTTTTATAGATAAGCACGGCATACGTCGACTTTACGGACCTTTTATATAATAAAAGTTGCGAGTTGGCCGGTGTTGGTTTGTGGCTAGGATAGTGCTACTGCTTTCACAGTTCAGCAACATTACTATTACTTCTACTACCGTCTTCATCCATTCATAAACATTAAATATGAATAGCGGCAATTATATACAAATGGAGGAGGGAGAAGAAGGGGATAATTTAGGATTAGTGATAAAGTTACGGCACATATCTCTTAATGTACGAGAGACTATAGTTTTCATTAATAGCAACTATGGTAAAGGATGACCTCATGGTCCGATTCTCTTGACCCTCTTCCGCCTTTTCTTCGACTGAAAATCTCTCCTGCCCCTCTTTATTATGCAAGTTGGCTCATTCCCTCGGTTCAAATAAAGGACTTTTAATCTTTATATATATAAAAGAAAGAAAGTGCTTGTCCTTAACTAAGGCAACGTTAAATATATGCTAGTTTTTAAGATACGGTTTCTCATTAATTTTGCACTATGCAAATAACTGATCACGAGTTTTATCTCTTGTTAAATTTAGTTAAAATTTTAATAAGACCTTATTAAACGGCAGTGGCCTTCAGTTTTTTTTAGAAGAACGTGGACGGTATAATTTCCCCATCCCTGAAGAAGAGGGCAAGAGAAGTTTTTAGGCCAATGGATGTGGAGAAAGATTGATGTGCATTTAAAGTTAATAAAATGGTGAAACACGCGTAAAATTATCTTTCTCGTATTTGTCATAAAGTTGGCATTTATAGTCAGTCGCAGAGCACATTTACGTTTGACCTCGTGATAAACAGGTTCAATCCTGGCCGAGATTGGTGGTGTCTTCATTCCGCTGTGAATACTGGGAAACTTAAGCACACCTACTGTCATATAGAAAGGACTCAAACACACCCTACGAGTCTTTTTCACCTGAACTTTATCACTACTGCACGACAAAAACACTTTCTACTGGGGAGAGGGGGGAATCTTAGATCAGCAAGTCTCCAGGAGTAGGCACACTTTCCCTTCTTCCCATCTACCACCTGGTCAAAGTTGAGAAACAGTAATTTGTTAATAGGATAACATCGTCCATATGGATTCCAGGGTAAAGTATTCAGGCTCACTGTCTGCGTGATTACAGAAGGTGATTGAACGGGTTTGAACGTCAGGTATGTTTTGTAGCCAGTCATGTTTAAAAAAATTAAAGTACAGTCCAACCCCTTTCATCATCACCCCCACATGTTTTATCTGTCTCCATCTTACCTTTTTTTGTCTTCCTGTTTTGGTCATGTATTTTTTTTACCTTTCTTTTACCGATTGGATATGGGGACTGCATAAGTTCCCTCTGTCTACCTCGTGATACTCACCAGCTTGTTTGTCCTATCGTTCTCTCTCCACAATTTTGGTATTCTGCTTTTCTAAAGGTAATGCTGACGAGAAAATATCGCAAATCACTGTAGTCTTTGTTCAGTTGGCACGTAAATAGCTGACTGTTAAACTGTGGACCGTGCTTTTATAAGGATGTCGTAGACTTTTTAAGTGACGTAGTGTATTTCGTAGGTGATTTCCTTTTTCTCTCTCTCCGCCCACACGTAAACTATTTTGTTGTGTCCTCTCCCACCCCTCCTTGAACTACCCTCAAGTACGTGAAAAAAAAAAACGAAGTGGCAACAGTTGAGTGACTAAAAATGATGATGATTTATGCGAATGAAATGACTTCCCCTATTTTTGTTTGAATTTTAAAGATGCAAAGGTCGTGAATGAATGAATTTCAGTACAGGGACTTGATAATTTTTCCCTCTTGTTATCATCCCCTTCCTCTCTCACCTCCCTTTCCCCTTCTTCCTATTTCAGATAGGAAGAAGTGGAAAAAATATGTTATTTTAAATTGTTGGAATGTCGACTATTTATATTGCTGTTATAAGTATCCTCGTTGAATGGTCGTGACATTGTTTGTGGACTGTACGTCAGCAATATGCATAAATGAATAATACTGTGTTTGAAAAATGCAGTTTCGAGCGCACAAAAATGTTTAAATTGTTTAATTTGGTCTAATATGGTACTATTAAAGGTGAAAGGGTATGTATTGATTGTCCCCCATTGTGAGGTACTGTAGAGATAAGCTTTGAAAGAATTTCTTTTTGAGTTGTTCACTTTTAGCATTCAATCGGATCTTTGTTCCACCTCCTTTCCCTATTTTTTTACATAATAAATCTTAAAACATTGTTTGTAAATACTGTAATCGAGGATTTTCTGTATTTGTACTGTTATGGGTTCGAGCACGAGTTATTGAACTGGCACGTAAATAATCCCTTCGGTCCGGCAACGAAACGTATAAATTATTCTCGTTTGAATTTCTGAGACCGGTTTCTCTCTCTGCTTTGAAATCCTGGATTCACTATTAGCCCCCCTTTATAAGTAGAAAAAGGTTATGGATAAATAAAGTCGAATTATCTGGGGTTAAATCGAGATATAATGACCCATTAATGATATAATTAATGTATCATTCATCAGAAGATGTTGGACGAATATATTCCTCCCCCTCTCCCCAAGTCCCTGACAACAGGTGTATAATTCCATCTCGAGACTGGATAATCTTTGTTTTGCGGTTCTGTCCCGTTCTGCTGGATGGGAAGTAAAGCTGTGCCTCCCGTTACCTGCACGTAAAAGACATCGGAAAAATTCCTGCGTGGTAGAAGTTCGCTCCCTGGCGCTATAGTCTCCCTTCTTGATATCTTTTTCTCTCCGTCTATTTTGGACTCATATCCTCATTTTTATTGTTATTACTACTGACCCTACTATAAAAATCCTTGGTGAGGTAAAAAAAAATACTCCTTAATTCGAGTGTTTGGTCCTCGTAGACAGGCAGATGGTATCGCAAAACACCCACGCACAAGGTACCAAGTTATGTATACTGTTACAGTATTTTTAATAAATTGTAAAATACCATACAGTATATAATTTCAGTAGGTTAATAACCCATTGATTAGTTCTAACAGGTTGTTATTTTGGGTTGGGGATGCTGTGAGGGTGGGAAAAGTGTCGTGTGTGTTTCACTTATTGATCAGAACTTTGGTTTTTCCAACTGATCATCTGATTCACAATTGTTGTTATTGTTATTATTATTTTTATCATTGTTATTGTTATGCAAGCACAGCCCCGCCTCAGTTATTTACTCGACGTTTCATTGATTGGAATTTGATTCATGTTTGTAGACACAGCGGTTTATAAGTGGAGTTCATAATGGTATAAGTGGAGCGATCATATAAAGCATCCCCGAAGCAATACATTAGTGAATGACGACGAATTCATGTTGATAACAGTTGATTTCCTAGAGATAAACACAGAAACAAATTTGAGATGCCTCATGTGGAATATCAAATCCTGATGCTCATTATTTGACTGGGAGCTAGACTTGGGTTTTCTAAGGCCTCCTTTTTTTTTCTCCTTTTTGAATATTTGAGATAAACATTTTTTCTGTACTTAATGAGTTGACTTTTTAATAGATGTCACTGAATATAAATTGATCTATTAATTCCGTGGAAATACATGGAGGAGGAACAGGTGTCAAATTTTAAAGGTCTTTCTGTCTCAAGAAAGTAAGTCCTAGTTGCTGCCGGTCCGACATACAAGGAAGGCTAAACAAACGTGGGTGCTTGTTATGCGAAAGGACATGATGTGTGAAGTAAGGTGAACAGGAACACAGGCGCCATAGGCGGGATATGACGATGAGCGGTCTTTCTATTATATGAATGATGTGGTATATTTACTGGTCGTCATTGATGCCTTTCTTCATAGTAGATACCAGGTACTGTTGTTTCCGAAATCGATTTTTGTGTAGTGAAATTGGTATTCAAGTAGTGTCCTGTCTTGTCCACTCCCAAGTAGCTTAGAATAGTGATTGATATATAATGATTTTAGGATCTTCTCTTCCCTCTCTGATATGAAGACATTATTCTGGATGCCATAGCTCAGTATATTAAGCCATTAACGAACTCGCGATCATTTAAGGTCTGCCATTTGCAGTTCTTTCTTTTAATTATACAGACAACTCATCTTAAAAATGTACCTACTGGATTAACTGTCCAGACACAATTGAACCAGCTTCTGAGTAGTAAAATGTTTTGTCCGACATTTGCTTAACACTGGATGAACTCTTTCTTCCCTTTAATGTTGCGGGGTGTTATTCTGACTATCCAGTAAATTGTGTGCCAGTATTTTGCCGACAGTCTTTTGGATGAAAATGCAGTGTGTGACGAGTTACTGGCGGGTGGTTGATTGTTCATCCGTCATGTGTTGGTCACTTGCCTATTCGCAGGAGATACTTGGTTACAATTGCATTCTACAGAATTATTAAATGGTGTAGAATGCAACGTTTGGCACAGTCCAGATTCAGGGTCATCACTTCTCTAATTCTTAATTAGGATATAGAAATACATAATGTCTGTCCTTTGTTGTAAATTTTAATACAGATATGAATTTCGTTATTTCTTTCTTTGCCCTCCATCAGTAAAGGAGGTGATTTTTTTTTTAGAGGCGAGGACACAATTTGAGATGTTTTTCTTTGTCCTGACAAAGGTTTTTGTGTTCTGAAGGCGCTATGACTTTTTCTTGAAGTGCTCCTAATGCGCAAGTTTAGTTCTGGCTGAGGCGAGTCGTTTTCGACAGCATGGTCGATTGTCATCGTCATTTATCAGAAAGTTGTTTTCATGTGTTATTGTTATTTAGTTACTAGCGGTGTTTTTTTTATGTTGGCACTGAAATACGGAAGATAAATATTTAAATGAGCCCTGAAAGCGTTTTATCATTTATATATACTGCATTCGTATCCGAATGATAAGGATTTGAAAGATGACGACTCCAGCTAACAAATTTTTTTGCCAAGGCGCCGAGGATCGAAATCACACACACTGACTTTTGGTTTTATGCACTGTATGTTCGTCTCTAATCATGGGTTGATATCATATCTAGGTCATAATATTTCTTTTCGTGGTTATTTTTGTTATTCATTTGATATAATTTGGTATATTTTTCCCCCGTTTTCAATGACTTACTGTTGAATAGTGCGGCTGTGGCGATACGAAGATGCATGTATCATCACCACCACCACCACCACCACTACCACAAACAGAATAATATTCTGCATATGTAGTAAATATACGGAAGCCGAGGAGAAAAAGTACAAAACAGAGAGTGGATTGCGAGAGGGGAGGGGGAAATCGACAGGTTTATTGTATTTTTATCACCGGGTTGCATCACAATATTTCTTTTCATTCTTGAGCTGCTGCCGACAATTTTTTCCTCCTGAATTTATTGTCATTGTAGATCATTGTTAAATTGTCTGACAACAAAATGGGGCTTCCTTCTACCACCTCCTTTCCCTTTGCTTTTACTATTTACTTATTCGCCATATAAATACACCATGTGTATCTAAAGAGAGGGCTCACACTTTTATACTGAGGGTCTCCCTTTTCCCCCAGTTCTCGACATCATAGGTTTTTTTCTTAGTTTTATTCATTTTTTATAATGCATTGACATGTCAACTGTTGACTTGCGAACAGCTTTACAAGGATTGAAAAAACTGGGATCTCGTCATTTGTAAGGCGTTTCTGTGATACTTTTTCCCAAATAAAATGCAGTTATTATTATTATTATCCTCCCTCTCCTTTTTTTTTAATATTACGAGTTATTCTGGGTTAGGTTTCATCTCCCCTCGGTGGCATTCTGGTTAGCATCAGTAGTTTTAGATTCGATACTGGACCGAGGTGGGTTGACTACTTTCGGGCGAGAGAGATGCCCGAGTTCGCCTTCCTTCGGATGAGAAGTAAAACCGAGGTCCAGTGTGGTGTACGATGACATTTGCACGCAAGAGACCCCTCTCTGGAAAGATTTCCTAGTACAGGAGCTAGTCCCCCCTGGCGTCGGTGGAATTCCTCAACGAACAGAGGACTGACGATAAATAAGCATAGGGGTTTCAGCTTTGGTCGGCAACCGGCTGCGGAAAAACACTGTCCGATGTATCACCCTTGTGTCCATTCAGAGAGACGTGATGGGCGACCCTGCCATAGGCGGGAAGAGGGTTAGGAGTTGTATTCTGGATTACGTTTCCTACTCGTGCATATTTCTTATACACTGGCGTTCAAAGTTAAGATTTTTCAGAAATACTGAACAGAGCATCATGTTGGATGACGCCACACCCCTCGACATGAAAAAAGATCCCAACCACCTCATTATCCATTGTTTTCCTAGCAGTTACTCGAGGTTCTTCCAAGCATCTTTTGTTTTTTTTTATTTGTTTTTGTTTTTTTACCAAAATTTAATTGGTTGAGACAAACTTAGCAGATGGGAAAAAGAAAGGGGCAAGGGGAAAAGAGGAAGGGAACTCGGGACGAACGGTTGCACAATGGTTAATACACAGTGATATTCAGGTTGGTCCAATAGCAGCAGGACACTCCCGCTCCAGTAGAGTAGACCAGTGGTTCTCAAAGCGTGTTCCGCGAAGTGTCACAGTTTAGTGTTCCCTGGCTTCAATAAGATCGAGAACCACTGGAGTAGACTATAGGTCAGTGGGGTGGACGGGAACCTGGTGGGCTAGAACCCGCAGACCCGACCTTGCCACAGACGGGATAAGGGTATTGTGATGATATTCTCTATTTGCTACTTTAATAAACTAATTTATTCATTATTAATAATAATTTTTTTTATTCATAAAATTAAATAGTGCTTGCGCCTGACCCGCGGACAACTTTCTGGATTTTTCGTGTAATTGTGACCCGTCTTCAAAAAAAAAGGTTCGCCACCACTGCTATAGGTCACGGTGTTCTCGTAAGATCGTGGTGCTGGTGCAATGCTGAACGGAGGTAGTTAGTTAAGCAATTATACCCTTCATTGGGGAATAACCCTGACTATAGAGACACCGAAGGAAGAGAAGAGCGAAACCTGTGTGTGGCTGTTGGACAGACACCTGCGAGAGTCTAATCTTTGAGCTTAAACCGCGCAGATTCATTCCAGATTGAGGGTGGCCTTTTTCTTCCTTATCCCTGATACGATGCCGTCTTTGCGTAAATTGTTTTATCTGATGTCAGTTTTATCATAAGTTGAATGAATCGCGAGTAGCATGGCAGTAAGACGAAGGTTATTACACTAACACGATTATCACACTGGTAATAGCGATAGGGTGTGGTGAAGAAGAAAAGGTAAACGTGAAGAAATCAAGTTTTAATTCCGTTAATGAATATACTTATCTGTTTTGGAGTTGGTTTCTTGTAGCAGATACGTCTTTTTAGTATTTACTTTTTTGCATACTTGTGTGCCATATATTCGTGTTTGGGGGGTATGTGCATATACAGGGTGATGCATGAACGGCTTATTGCGTTGGACACCCCTCTTCTCGTCTGATCACTGATAATGATAAACAGTTCAAGACTTCAAGTACCTCTAGAAATGATCCTATGAAGTACATCATGAAGTTAAGCAACGCAACCCTATCTAGTACTGACGTGGGTGGCCCCTTGGGTAAACTGCGTACCGCTAATACCCAAAAATCGTCGCATTAGTGTAGTGTGTGCAGTCCCTGCATTATAAATACGCAGTGGATGGGGCTCTAATGACCTTGTTGTTGAAGGATCCTAAAACACCAAAAAAAAAAAAAAAAAAAAAAAAATACAGGATGATTTTTAACGGTGTCAAAACTTCACCCAGTGTTGGAGTGAAGCAAAAGAAGCATTTATTACAATATTGACCTAGGGCCGAAAGTTCACTATTAAAAAGTTACAGAGAGAGATTGTGACAACACATAACCATTTAAATTGGCAAATCATATGAATTAATTATGGTTAAAGGCCAAATTGTTCAGCTATATAAGCAAAATTTAAACAGAATGACATTCTGTACTTCTGTAAAAACATGGAACCATGCACAATTCGAGAGCTTGCTGAAATGCATTTCATTTACGGGTTAGCTAATGGAAATGCAAGCTTGGCACAAAGATTGTACTGAGAACGTTATCCTGGCAGACGTTTGCCAGACCGCAGGTTCGACCCTAGGTTAGCAACTCCTAATCCTTTTCCCGCCTTTGGCAGGGCCGGGTGCCCATTTTGTCCCTCCCTCTGAATGGACGCTATAATGGACATAGTTTTTCCACAGCCGGTTGCCGCCCAAAGCTCAACCCCCATGCTTATTTATCATCGGTCTACTTTTCTTTGGGGCACACCACTGACGAGCTCCTACACCTGGAAATTTTGCCACATCTGCCGTCATACACCACACGGGACTTCGGTTTTACTTCTCATCCGAAAGAAGGCGCACTCGGCGCTTCTCTCTCACCCGAAAGAAGCCAGCCCACAAAGTCCAGTATCGAACCTAGTTCTGACGCAGTTACCGAGCGTGCTACCCACTGTGCCACCGAGACGGGTCACCTTTCGACCCTAGGTTCTGTTATAAAAACTACTTCCTTTGCTTCCCTCCAACACTTGGTGAAGGTTTGACACTGAATTAAAGATCATCCTGTCTGTACATATACCGCCCCGTTAGTTTCTATTCCGGACGATGAATATAGTGATGCATGTGTATGGAGGATTGACGATGACAGCCAAAAAGCAAAGGAGTAGGCGGTTATCTTGTTAGTAATTAAGCAATTTAAGACTGTGCATAATAATATTTCATTTGACGTGCAGATTCTCTTTAAAGGCTCGGAAATTGCAGAATGATTATGGCTTGCGAAGATGTTAAATGTCGATGAAAGGAAGAAATGAAAATGTAAGATTTAATTAAGGTTAAAGATGAAAGCATAAAAAAAAATAAGAGTTAAGAAATCAGGTTATCAATGAAATATTCAGTAAATTATTCTGTTGTTTTTGTTTGCATTTTTAACCATTTATTTGCGCTTTCAAACCTTCTTCTCCTCTTCCTCCTTTGTTTGATTACGATGAACTGCAGGCATCCTGAAGTCGTTATCTCCTTACATACCCCTCACCATCTATCCCAGCGATTCTCAACCTTTTTTTCGCCACGGTACACTTTTACTAATTTCAAAATTTGGCGGCACACAAAGACACATTTCGGGGCGCACAAACGCCAAATAAAATATATACTGTAAGTTGTAACCTAACCCTATGCAAAAACTTATCTCGGTGGCGCTCGGTAACTGTGTCAGTAGTTTTTGGTTCAATACTGGACCGAGGTGGGCTGGCTTTTTCGGGCAAGAGAGAAGCCCTGAGTGCACCTTCTTTCGGGTGAGAAGTAAAACCGAGGCCCCGTTCTAAAATTTCTAGGTGCCAGGAGCTCGCCCCCTGTCTTCGGTGTCCCAACGAACAGTAGAAAGACGATAAATAGCATAGGAGTTGCAGCTTTGGTTGGCAACCGGCTGTGGGAAAATACTGCCCAATATATCGGCCTTGTGTCCAGTCAGAGGGACAAGATGGGTACCCGACCTCGCGGCACACTCTCGTGAAGAATCGTTGAGAATAGCTGATCTATCCCTTGCTCCAGATGAGAATCATCCTTCGTAAGCTGGACTACCTTTCATACGACACACTTTTTTGTAACTTACGGTCATCGTCTTACTCGGCAACTGTGTCAGTAGTTCTAGGTTCGATACTGGACCGAGGTGGGTTGGCTCCTTTCGGGCGAGAGAGAGGCCTCGAGTGCGTCTTCTTTCGGATGAGAAGTACAACCGAGGTCCCGTGTTGGTGTACGATGTCCCTTGCACGTAAAAGAACCCTCTCTACTGCGCAACGGGCAAATTTCCAGGTGTAGGAGTTCCCCCCTGGCGTCGGTGTAATTCTTCAAAAATGAACAGTAGACCGACGATAAATAAGCATACGGATTGCAGCTTTGGCCGGCAACCGGCTGCAGAAAAACTATGACCAATATATCGCCCATGTGTCCATTCAGAGGGACAAGATGGGTGCCCGACCCTGTCATAGGCGGGAACAGGGTTAGGAGTTACTTTGTCGTCATCGTCTTACTGTTGCATTGAAAAAAAAGAATATCTCTTGATTCATAACCGATATAATCATCATCATACCCTTATCCCGCTTGTGGCAGGGTCGGATCTCCGGGTTTTGATCCTCCACTCCCACCAGGTCTCCATCCACCCCACACACTAGCATATCTCCACAGTATAAAGAAAGTTAGATATCTCTTCGTACAATCTGCTCCCACGTCTACTTTGGTCTTCTGCTGCTCCGGGTTCTTCCAATAGCCTACATCCCTGTAATAGACCTAACCCTCTTCTCATTCTCATAATCGTCGATTAATATTTTTCTTCTTTTATATAATATAAACTATTTTTTAATCGGATCTGTTATCGTAGCATTCAGTTAATTAGAAATGTTAATAACGTTCATTAATTTTAAATTAGTTGTTATTCCCATGATGGCTCTAAAACATTGTCGACTATTACTGGATTGCGGTGTAGCATCGAAGCTGTCGTTACCGTTGTCGTCGACCTTTTTGCTACGTAGGATTTCGAAGGGATTCTCGGGAACCCTCTTCTCTAACCTAATTCCTGCAAATTTCTCTTTATTTACTTTATTTTGAGGTATTTATTTCCCATCTCGCTTCTTGCATGCACGTGCACAAATATTCAGTAATGTATTTCTCAGGTTATTGGCTTGATGGTTTCCTGGGAGTTGATCTCAAGGCTCTTTCAATCACTAGTACTTTTGGGTTAGTTGGTTGAGAGCGGCATGTTTCATGTTATACAAAGTCATTAACCACGATCAGGATTGATCCTTCAGCCATGCACGTACGAAACCAAATGAATTTATTGAATTTAGCTTTTTCATTGGTAGTTGATTGGCATTAGATACTAATAACCATTTGTGTAAATGTTTTTGACTTTAAAATTTTTTTTACCAAAATTTATAATAAGTAAAAAGTTTACCTCAAGAAACGATATGACAGTAAGGAGATTTAGCACTGCGTAGCCTATCAGCTTACGCTGCGTACACGCGTACGTTCAAACGTAAGTTTTGCTAATTGCACGCTCTAGCGCAGTGGTCTTCAAACTTTGTCGACTCACGGAACCCTTGGAACTATGTTTTGGAGGACCCCATCGCACCTTTGGAAAAGTATATCTTGCTGCTGCTGTTAACGAATTTTCATTTTGACTCGCGGAACCCCCAGAGATGTATTGCGGAACCCTGGGGTTCCGCGGGACACAGTTTGAAGACCGCTGCTCTAGCGTACGCTTTCTTTTGCGCAGTTGAGTTTTCGTCTGCTTAACGTGACTTACGTTTGTAAGAAACCTAGTGCTAAATCTCCCCTGTGTTTGCTTTCTGTTTTCCTCAAGTGATTTGTCCGAATTTGGTGTGATTTCGAGAACTAAAAATCTTTCTTGTTAATCGTTATTAAAAAATGGTTTTTTAAAAAAATATATCTAGGGGAGAGAAAGTGATCCCTAGAGGTAATCAACCAACGTCACGTTTTGACAGATGCAGGACAGATAATAGACCTTACTACGCTCACTCCACTCTGGCAGGACAACAAAAACTCCATGGTAGTCGCGTTTTTTTTTTTGTGTGTGTGTGCGTATGTACCCGTCGTTGGTGTACTCACTCATATTCCCTCTTCCCACCCTTCATCTCGTTTTACATTTCCCCTCCATCCATTCCTCGTCCTTTCCCTCTTGTGCTTCTACTTATCCTGACATTTGCAGGAATCAGAATGAGCATGAGGGTTCGCTTCCCTTTCTCCCCCATCAACCTTCAATCCCGAGTAAGAAGGTACGTGTTATATAGCATCTATCCTAGGTGTTGTGTAGTATGTATTTGGGTTAGGGCGTTTGTGTTGTACAGCACCACGCTGGCGCCGGTCCCTCACTGACAAAGCCGAGGAGAGGTTTGATAAATGAATCCCGGTTGCATTGTGCTTGACTTGTTTTGCACCGGTGCCTAGCAGCCAGCCACCGCCACTCGGCTGTTTGTTATTCTAAGCTTGGTTGGTTGGCGAAATGGATGAGAAAAGGAATCGGTGCCAGTTTGGCATGTTGTCTCCTCCTCATCTCCCATTGGATTGAACGACCAATCAGCAGAGAAGGGTGTGAGTTATACTTAGAAAAGAGGTGGAGTCTATGTCATGTAGAATGCATAGAAGAGGAGAATATTCTACGTAAAGTCACTTCGCTCTAACTAAAGGAGTTTTTGGTTATTCCTATTCGAATTACAAATGGCTGACTAGTGCTCTGGTAGTTTTCGTGTGAATAAACTGGCGACCTCACTCTGTACTTACTTTACTGTACGGTACGAGTTAAGCTGTTTCTTATTTTATTTCTGAGATTAATGCTTTGCTCTTTTATACCTACTCCTATCCGTCTTATTGTGTCTGGAAGGCTTTTTCAAGTTGTGCTGCAAACAGCATCCGCCTCCCAGGAACCAATGGCAGATTTGTTATTTGAAGGGGGAAAATATGACTTCAAATATTACATCCCCTCTATAGGCTATACTCTGTTCCTATATAGAATTACCAAGTAAATTGTAGAGACAGTTTTCTAAGCAGTAGATTAAGTCATCCGACCGATTCAGAGGGACCGCTCTGACCAAACTGAAATGACCATATTTTTAATTGGTAAACAGACATTATTACTACTTTATGTTTGCGTACTGCAACAGTTTTGTATGCCGTTAATTTCCTGCACGTAATTAAAAAGTTTGTTCACTCGCACATACAGTACATTGTTATGTGTATTACTATTAGGTAGTGAAGATTTTAAAAATACCGCCGCCACCACCTGGTGGTTTCTCCCTTTATCGTTTAGCCAAAGACTTCCTTTTTCTCCCCTTAAAAAGTTTTATTAGAACCACCGATTTTGTTAGAGCATGCTGATCCTCTCTCCTTCTCAAACTGCTATACGTTTTTAAATTAATACTTGTAATTGAATATTTAAAAGGATTTTATATAATTTAATAAGTCGCTAAAACTTTCAATTTGCCAATTTCTACAATATACTATGTATACTAGGAAGGTTGGAAATTTAAAAATTGGACTATTGGAGCTATTTTGAAATTTTAGAACTTGGCGAATTATTGATCTAACGGTAGTAATTAACCCTTAAGCACATTGATGGGGTGTTCATAGCACCCCACCAACTTAAAATGTGATTTTTTTATCTTCAAAGTTTCCAACATTGTCCAAGTTAACAGTACCTTTCTACTAGACCCTTTCAGATCGTTTTACATTATTATTACCTTAACAGATTTATTTGGAAGGCCACAGAATGATGAAAAAGTTGCTGGGGTGTTTTCAATATTTTAACACTTTCCTTACCTGCCAGCAACAGACTGAACTGTACTCTAGCCACTGCATATTTCTCGTTACTGGAGCCAGCTCGAGCTTTTGCGGGACTGGGTGCGAAAAGTTTCTGTGGAAAAGTTTGTGTTTGGGGGATATGGAGCCAATATGTGCTGAGAGTGAAAATACCTCAAATGAGTCGAATGAAAAGTATATCATTTAATTTCATATATTATGTAGTTATGGTTTTATTTTAACTAATTTTTTTGTTCGCTACTTAAAAAGGTTATATAAAAATGTTCCTGTTGAAAGCTACTTCTTGACATTTTTCTTAAAACCGTTATTATTACATTTTCCAAATACGTAAAATTTATCACATATCAGCTGAATATTTTAAAAAGACACTATAAAAGCAGCTGAGATTGATTTCTGTAGTATTTAAAATAAAAATCTTGTTTTTAAATTCGTATGAATTCCTTGAGGTGTTGACAGCATCCACATATTCCCTTGTGTAACGTTTGAGCCTGTACAGTATGTGCTTGAGGGCTAAATCAGTGTTTCCCAAACTGTGGATCGCGACTTTTCCACTTTGTAATAGATTTTAAGTGTGTAGGGTCGCGAAACGCGGCTGAAGTGGGTCGCGCCTCTAAAAAAGTTTAGGAAGTACTGCTTTAAATAATCAACTTTTTATTTTAAAGGGCTATTACAATTTGAAAACGCCATCTAACAGTCATATGAAACATGCTAAACTGCGATCGGTGCTGTCTCTAACGAATTGAATAAAACTAAAAGGAGTTTAGCATGCCTTTAAGTGTTCATTCAGTAGGTAGTAAAGGAATGGGAGGGTCCAGATTGGGAATTTGTGCCGTTAGTGGATCATTCTCTGGCATTTTAAATGAGTTGATTTAAAAAATGAAGCATCGATGGAGGAAGAGGGAGGAGTGAGATTGCTAGTCTCTCATAAAGGGTATGGGTAAGGAGTTGCTTGTTTGGTTTCCCAGAGCTACCAAATCTTAGTATAGCACTGTTGTTTGTTATTATAGCATTCGTTTATTGTTAAATAGTCCCTTTTTTCTTTTCCCCTGTCTATAACTTTTTTGAAGTTGGCATACGTTTATATAAACTTTTAGTTGCTTTAAAAAAGAGCTAATGTAACTCCTAATTTAAATGTTATCTTAAATTCCTTCCCACAATGATATTCATTCAAGTTTTTGTATGCATATTCCTTAAATAGCTGCAATTCTTAATTTCGTGGGACAAATTTGTATTTTAGATTTCATGATGCGATATTATTTAATTGGCTTAATTTTCTTGCTACTGAAAATAGTTACAGCATTTCAGGGATTTTACATCAGAAATTTGCATCGATTCCGTATACGATATGTATGTGGGTAATACCCCTCTTTTTCTTCCCTCTCGTCCCCAATCGGTTGTCACCCGACTTCAATCTTATCCGGGGCCGCTGCTAATTCTTAAATGGGACACTACGGCACCATTGTGTTTTTAAGGGAACCATAACGTCATCAGTTTAGGGAATAGTTTGTCTCTGAGAATGATAGCTGTAACAGAATATGCTACTGGATATTGGGTATGATCGTTGTAAATTAGGTTTCCCGTTCTTGAATTTCTTGTTATTGGGCCAAATGTGTAGATAAAATGCATTTAAACTTCGTTAGTACGGCCGCAATTATAACGGGCACCTAATCAATGTTCCCTCTTAATTTTTTGTCGTCCATGTGCGCAGAAACTTGCTCGTGTGCAACATTTTGCCTTTTCAAATTATGTGCGGACCTAAACAGCGAGGCACCTTGGACTTGATGCATCCTGGTGCACTTACGTTGACTTTCATCTTAAAAACTTTGTGACACATTTTTTCCCCTTTGTGCGCTAGGTGTAATACCGCATTTACACATTCGCGAATACGACGAGTCGAATGACGAGGCGAGACTTTCGTCGAAATGTTCGCATTCATACTTTGCATGACGAATGACTGTTCACACATTCGCCGAATGTCTCGTCAGATGGTCATTCTCCAATCACCTCGTCGCTAGCGCCCTTTGATTCGTATTGTCTCGACAGCTGGTGATTCTCAAATCACCTCAGGTCACTCGCGCCCTTTGACTCGTGTCAAAAAAACCGCTTCCAACACGAGCGCCACGAATGGCGAGGCAAACCACGAGGTGAATGTCGAATGTGGTGTTCACACATTCGTCGAACATGCTCGCCTCGCCACTCGCCTCGTCGTATTCGCGAATGTGTAAATGCGGTATAAAACGTTTACGCGCACAGCTTAGAGGGAACAGTGCACCCAATACAGCGGTCAAAAAATTTCGCCCAAAGTCTGAGATGGAGAATATGAAGTGCGTATACACCTATAACGGTCGAAATTTTTGGGAACCTTAAACGACTGTACTAATGAAGTTTAACTGTAGTTTGTTGTCATTAACTGTAAAATTCTCATCCATTTACCATCAGGACCACCCTCTGGTTTTCTGTTATACATTTCAGTTAAGATTGTTCATAACGTCGGTCACTCAGCTTTGAAAGATATCCGCAACGTCATTGGAGGAAGGGGAGCCAGCATCCGTGCCTTTGAAAAATTTTCTGGTCTGAAATTTCGTCTCTTACCTGTAGTGTAGATGAGGGGGGGGGGGAGCGGCGAATTGCGTTGGACACACCAGTTCTCGTCTGATCACTGAAGTTAAGCAGCGCAACCCCAGCTAGTACTGACATGGGTGGCCGCTTGGGAAAACTGGGTACTGCTAATACCCAAAAATCGTCGCAGTAGTGTAGTGTCTGTGCAGTCTCTTCATAAGAACTATGCTGTGGACGGGGCTCTAATGACCTTTGTAGTTAAAGGGCCCTAATACACCAACAAACAACAAGGGGAGGGGGGTCCATCATAGGGATGCCGGTTATTGGAAGCACCCAGAGCAGGGGACGACCTAATGCTGCAGGTTGTACAAAGGGACGCACTAGCGTGGGGTGAATTGGAACCTGATGGGTGGTGAAGGGGGGAGGTCATGTGCAGATGGTATCATACCGTCGTCAAGTAAGATTGGCACGCCCATTGATTAAAAAACACGGTTGAGGGTTCCCACTTTCCACGGTATGAAAAAGTATATTCGACCAGGATCGAACCTGTGTATCATGAACATAGGATTCTTACCAAAATCAGGTAATAACGTTTATCACTGAAGGAACCACTTCGAGAATGGAGGGAGCGGCGAGTTGCGTTGGACACACCAGTTCTCGTCTGATCACTGAAGTTAAGCAACGCAAGCCCAGTTAGTACTGACATGGGTGGTCGCTCGGGAAATCTGGGTACTGCTAATACCCAATAATCGTCGCATTAGTGTAGTGTCTATGCATTAGAACTATGCAGTGGACGGGTCTCTAATAACCGTGTAGTTGACGGGACCTTAAACACCAACAAACAACAACAAAAATCGAGAATGGAAACAGTTTTGGTGAGCCCTATAATACGAGTTCAGTGATAAATTACCGAAAAAGCGTGACGACGTCAACCAACAAAATTATTAAACCAAAGAAACATTTTAAAGTTAATTAGCATCATTTAGATTGCACTCAAAGCATTTCAAGGGCACGCCGGTCCCTACGTTCTCTTTCTCCTCTTTTCATTATTTGTCCGCTGCACCTGTAATTTTGCTTGAAGAAATTTAGATTGAGTACAGTGATTCATTACTTCACAGCCAGCGTGTCTTGTCGATGTCGTGGCTTTGCGAAATAGTGAGGAATACTAGTAATTAAAAACCATACACGTAGTTGCAGTCGTTTCGTTCACTCCGGGTGTGCAAATGACTGGAGTTCATATCCACCGTTTTACTGAGATATAGCTGTACGTGGTGGTAGTAGAGGCACTCTTGAACTCCTTTAGGCTCGTTGTTCTCTTAACTTTACTATGGAACTCATGACGAGAGGCATAATTCCGAAACCTAGGAGGATGATTTCTTAATTGAGAGAGAGGGAAGGAAACTCTGTCCCAGGCGAGGTAAAACCTTGGAAGAGGTATAAAATCAGTAAGTGGCCCAAAGCACTGAAAGTCCCATTACCCCCGTATATATATTATATCTGCATTATACCTCATAAGTGGACGAGTCACCACCATAGCTCACTTGTTTCAACCTAGGACACGAACTCGAGAGGTTCGCACTCTCGATAAGAACTTAATCCAATCATCCATCAGGGAAGAATTGTGAATGGTGTTGTGTGCCGTCCACCCTCAAATTATTATATACAGTAAGTCACATTATTTGAAGTGCAGTATAACATCTCATTTTTCTCTTTTTGCTTCCCCCATTTTAATTTGAAACAATTAGCTTTGATATTGTTTTAAATTTGAGGAAGACTGTTGGGTCTTGCATGCAATAATTTTTTTTTACAATTTTTCTGAGACACTTGTAGGTGAATTAAAAATTTTGGGGGACGTGAACGACACTATCTCAAGAGGCAGCAACAACAAAAACTGTAGGGTAACATTAAATAAGATTTTACAATGGTAGGAATGACGACGAGATGATAAAAGTTTCATAGAGGAAACAGGAAGTGAATTGTAATACCGCATTTACACATTCGCGAATAAGACGAGTCGAATGACGAGGCGAGACTTTCGTCGAAATGTTCGCATTCATTCTTTGGATGAGGAATGACTGTTCACACATTCGCCGAATATCTCGTCAGATGGTCATTCTCCAATCACCTCTTCGCTAGCGCCCTTTGACTCGTATTGTCTCGACAGCTAGTCATTCTCAAATCGCCGCAGGTCACTCGCGCCCTTTGACTCGTGTCAAAAAAACCGCTTCCAACACGAGCGCCACGAATGGCGAGGCGAACCACGAGGTGAATGACGAATGTAGTGTTCACACATTCGTCGAACATGCTCGCCTCGCCACTCGCCTCGTCGTATTCGCGAATGTGTAAATGCGGTATTAAGACTATGTTCCACCTCGGCGGAGGGCGAGTAAAAAGGGGGAACAAAAAAAAAGTAAGCCCGAGGTAATGCCACATTTAAAATACACACACAGCCACTCTCTTGATAATGTTTATTTTATGCCTCTGTTTTCATTTAGGGGGTTCTCCCTCTCACTTCCTTTTTTGTCAACCTGCCTCACTTGGCTATACATGTCCTTTACCTTCTTTCATACTACAATTTTCTTAAAATGCATACAATATTGTTGGTGTCGGCATCTCAACCAGGTAACAATTCCGTAAATTTGTCATACAAGGTTTGATCATAGGGTAGGGTGAGTAGTCGTTCTACTACTGCACCACCTAGCTGAAAGTAATTTCAATGTAGTTTCACACCTCTTTACTCTCGATTTGCTGTGGCCAGACATATTTTGTATACCCACTATTTGTGACTAGAGAGGAAAGGGAGACCAGCTTCTTCACCCTATTTCATGATCAAGTTTATTGGTCTTTGCAGGTCAGAGTTGAACTCGAGTCACCTACGCAAGTTGTAAAAGTATTGTTAATTAAGACCCACTTTGGTGGCACAGGAGGTAGGCTGTTCGATTATTGAGTTAGTGGTTCGAGACTCGATACTAGCCCTTAACTGTGTGCTGGTCGATTTTCCTAACACTAATGCGCTGGTGGGGTCTCTTGGACCCCAAAATGAAAAATGCAAGAAGTTGCATAAAGAAGCATTCTTTTGTATTAAAATTTCTTACATTTGTAGAGTGGTATGTTAGTAACATATATCAAGAGGTTATATTGAATAAAACTTCCCAACATTGTGAAAAACATTAAAAGGAGCACTGACTCAATTTTAACAGATGGCATTCATAAGTGAATATAAATGCTTATTTTTAGAAAGTGAAATGCCAAATTTTGAAAAAACTAACATTAGACAGCTAATGGTAAGAGGGTTTATCCAAAATTTTTACATAGTGCTATAAAATAAAATCCGTATGCTAATTGGGTGCAAAATACCCCAAATTTAAACTTACGTTAACATGCTAGTGGGGTCTATTGGACCCCAAGCCTGCATTTATTATGACTGAGAGAATTTGACTTTTGTCCCAAGTTGCCCATTCAATACTAGGTACCTCTTAGAAGGGATACAAAAATTGTTGTGACATTTTAACTGCAAAAACACACATTATAGAGAACAATAAAATTCATTGGGGTCTTTTGGACCCCACCAGCACAGTTAAGGGCTAGAAAAAGTTGGATTGGCTCCTTTCGGGCGAGAGAGAGGTCCCGAGTGCGCCTTCCATCGGATGGGAAGTAAAGTCTTGCACGTAAAAGAACCCTCTCTACTATGCAACGTGTAGACGAGGCAAAAATTCCCAGGTGTAGGAGCTCGCCCCACCCTAGCCTCGGTGAAGTGCCCCGACAATAAGTAAGCATAGCTTTAATACATGGATTCATTTAGTGGGTTGGGGAGTTAGCCAAGCAGCCATAACAGGATGAACCCTTAGGAGACTGCTCACAGGAGATGAGGAGGTAGGTAGTGGGGATAGGAGAGGGGAACTTTTCAGCACCCAACGTTCCTTTACCAACCACCCATGTTGGTACTGACGTGGGCTTGCGCTGCTTAACTTCAGTGATCTCACGAGAACTGGTGTGTCCAACGCAATAGGAGTTACAGCTTTGGTCGGCAGCCGGCTGGTGCGTTAAAATACCGTCCATGTGTCCATTCAGGGGAACAAAGTTGCGTTGGACACACCAGTTCCCGTGAGTTCACTGAAGTTAAGCAGCGCAATCCTACGTCAATACTAACATGGGTGGGTGGTAAAGAACATTAACAAATTAACCCTCTTCTTCGTCCTTTCACCTACCTCCTCATCTCCCGCGGGCAGCTTCCTAAGGGTTCAACCTGTTATGGCTGCCTGGCTTACTCCCCAACCCACAAACTAATCCAGATGGATACCCAACCCTGTAGCAGTTGCTTTATTCAAGTGGATGGATGGTAGTGCGGGGTTTGTTTTTCAATACCGAGTCGGTTTTTAGTAACTTTTATTTTTAACCACGTGTCTTTCATTCTTGGAATTTTACGATTCAAATGGAGTAGAAAGTAGGAGGAAGAGGGAGGGGGTGAGAAAATGAGCACGTGTCTTTGTTTCTGTTTTTCAGTCTTGCATGTTGATAGGCGTTCCTTTTTTTTGTTTATGGAGTGATATCCTCGCCTCGAATATATAATGTGATGGCTTTTCTATTGTGGCGAGATCGATGTTATAGACGTTAGCAAGCGCTACGGCTTATCATAGTGGCGGCAGCGGCCAAGCAGTAATAGCTTGGAGATAGCTAAAGTTGTATAGACATTATTTATATACATAGCGCTCCCTCTCTCTCTCTGTTCGTTGTTAGATGTAGCATGTATTATCGCCAACGTCGTCGTCGTCCCGTTTTCAAAGCTGTTTTCTCGCGGTTCAAGTCCCACTATCATTATTACACGCCTTTTTCTACTCCTCTCCTTTGTGCTGTTGTTGCACGTCGTTTTCCCCACCATCCTTTCTTTAGCTTGCCCTCCTCCCCTCTCTTCTCTTCATACCAGTAATGGACTAATCTTGGTGTGTGTCGCTCGCTGAGCATATGGCGTATCTCTCAACTTGTGTACTAATTCTACCGCTTGTCTAGCCTCTTTGTACGGGTCTCTAGTTGGCATTCGCCAATTTTTTTGTGCTCGTCTTTCTCGCTCTCTCTCTCCTGTTTAGCTTAGGAAACGAGAAGAAAACTTCAGTGACTTGATCGAAATTCTTTGTGAAAGTTAACTTTTTTATTTGCCAATATTGCCAGTGTTTAGGTGGTGGTGGTAGTAGTAATGGTATTGTGGTTTTTGAGTGTTGTTCGTCCAAGATGAGATTTTTATTTATGCATTGTTTCAGCATGGTGTGTTACGGGCGGTTTTTTTGTTGCCTGTCTGCCGTCATCCATTTTGACTCCCTCTCCTCTCATATTTTGATTTACCTACTAGTATAATAAAAAATTTCCTACTTTTTGCTACCAGGTTTTACTAAAATATTTTATTTTTGAAAAGAAAATATTTTTTTGTAATATTTCTTAAAACGTTGTTGTGAAGGATGAGACGGGTTTGATTACCGTCTTCCCCCCCCCCCCGTTTTCGACTACTGGAGGCACGGACGTTCCCCAATTGGAATTAATTATAATTAAAATGTCGCTACTTAATTTTATTTATATCTTTTTGGATAGTTTCGATTCAGGTATTATAATTGGAAGCTGGAGTGAGAGCCTTGTCTACGACACATTAGAGCTGTGGGACCAGTTTGAATATGTGACGCATCTGACAGTGACGGACTAAAAAAAAGGGTTTATGGTATCATAAATGTCGTCCTCCATCCACCTCTCTTGTCGTTCACCCAATTTTCTCAGTGTTTTCGTCGTTCGTTGGCTCGGTTCAGTCAATGTTACTTTTTATCATGACTATGACTACTATCACTCAGTACTTGCTACACTCCCAAGCACACTCCATGCACACACCACTGGCTTGCGTTTATGTTATCTTATGGGACCCTTGTACGAGGTTAGGCCAACATGGCAGACAATGCAGCCTTCAGCTCTCAACTCCTCTTTTTCCTCGCGGTTTACTGCTGCTGCTAGGAGTATAAACCATGTTGTTAATGATACGCTACTATACCGTCAATCTACACATCACATCCTTCATATCCATACATGCAGAAACTATCTATCTTTTCTACTGTATATCCAACGACTGCGACGAATAGAGGGAGATAGGAACAACGCGGGGCCTATCTGTTGTAGTCCAATAGGAGCAGGAAAAAAAACTATGGCCTGGTTGGTTGATTGCCGTCGTCGTAGTTGGGTGCCTACATGTGCCTTGTTGTTGTTACTGCTGTTGCTATTATAATATTTGGAAGCGTGGAAAAAGAGAAAGATCGTCCGTCAGTCACGTCGACCGAAGAGGGAAGGAAGTAGTAACCTAGCTATTTACTGCTGGCCAAATGATATTTTGGACTGTTTTTTGACGACTAACATGCAACTAAGGTGGTGGTTGTGTTGCTAGTGTTTTGTGTCCGCGCGCCAATTTAAGTTGGGTGTCTTTTTTGTGTTGTGTTATGTTCGTGCGTGTTTGCTTGTGCGTGTGGGGTCGGAGCAAATAACGACATAGGGAAGGAAGAAAAAAAAATTTTTTTTCAAAGGATATCGTCGTTGGGACACAGAAGAAGGATTTTGTTCGCAGATGGGTCGCACTCTCTCTGAACCTTGCTGTACCCAGAAAGTCTTCAAGACTGTTGTTGTGCAATAGAGTTCGCGATCTCATCAAAATGCTACTCTCGGTGTAGCATAACCACCAGTAGGGTTGTTAGTAGTTACACATTGGAAGGTTCTCCCTTCTCCACAAGGAATAAGGATTTTTTTTAGGGATAATGGAAGGTGGGGATGAAGTTGTTGTTTATCTTCTGCTGGCTGCAGCCATTTCTGAAAACCTGCAAAAAAGGATGAGAAAGGGGTGTAACAATAATTAAATTTAAAAAAAAATTCTGACCAGGGGTTTTTTTTTTTTTTTTTTTTTTGCCTTTTAGAGAGCCCTTTACTCTCCCGCTCGCCTTGACCTATCTTTGCTATTTCGGTGGGGGTTCCTGTCCCTCCTCTTGTCTTGCCGGCGTCCCATAACCACTTTGATACTATTCGACTCTCCTTTTCCACACAACCGTCTGAGTGCAAAGGTGTGGGTTCAGTACCCTCCCTTTATTCCTTGTTCGGTACTTTCGTGCAAAACTGTCGCTGGTATTCACACACCTTCACAGTTTATTAACGGTAAGTTCAATCTCGTATCCCCTCAGTGCTCCATCCCTCCCTAACTCTTCATCATTTCTATCTACGTTGACATTTCGTTGGTGCAAACTATATATCGGGTGCTGTTGTGGTTAAAGTGCATAGGTCTGCATTGGTACTTATATTTGAGCCCTAACTACCACCTCTGACAGCTCTGGAAGCATCAACACCGACGCCACTGCCACCCAGGTGAGTGTAATACGTGTTTAATCGATTATTGGCAGCCAACTTTTCCTGCCCACTATGTCTGTGGATGAACGTAGCAGAGGGTGACTGAAAATACTCATAATAAGGGTGTCGTAGACGTGTGGTGGGAGTGAGATCGAAATACTTTGTGTGTGTGATTGTGACTGAAATTGTATTTTTATGTACATAAATGTTTTATAGTGACATATGATGTGTCAGACAAATTATAGATGACGTATGAGGAGGGGTGTGTAGGTGGTGTTCATTAGATACGTTTGTCTGATAGTGTAACAGCCGTCTGACCGGTGCAGTGTGTATTTATTTATAATACAGTACTCTAGTGTTGTGTTGCCGCTTGGTAGTAATAGTTCTTGTAATCGTCGTCATATGGTATTCGTTATTTTGAACGATGAAATATTATTTTATTACCGCCACCACCTTGTTAGTAGAGGTCTTAGGTTCAGTGAAAAACGCTGTTTTTGTTGGATAGTAATTGATTTCTAGTTGAAATTTTCTAATGATTATCCTCAGCTGATGGGATAATGGAGTTGGCTTTCCTTTGGTATGTTTCCCCGTGATAGCAGGTTCGATCCTGGTCAAGACAAGTGGCTTTGTTGGAACAATAAAGAAGCCGTTTGCACTTCCTCTTCTCTGCGGGCGCCCATGCCTTCAACTAAATTGTTAAGAAAATAAATGATAAAGTGTCTCTGGCCTCTGAAGATCGTTTATGTTCAGGAGAAGGGGAGGATTGGGTTCTTGCACGTTAAACCTCACCTGATAAAGGAAAACCTTAAATGGACCTTCTAACAAATAGGAAGCGATGTCACCTGCCTGGTACCGAACTCTGATCACCACTCTGAATATGGATGTAGGCAGGATCTGCAGATTATAACGCCTTTCCTTTCGAAAGGATTGTTTTACTGGCATTTTATATCGTACACGTGAAACCACTGATGTACTATTTCCCTACCCATTCTCATAACGTGGTAAAAAAAATCCGCCACCCGTGGTCAGAGTCGAACTGCTGGCTTGCTTGAGTCTTGAGTTAAGTGTACGCCATCAAATGAAGTACTGAAGCCGGATTTCTGGGTTGAAATGTACTGTTGGAGGACTACGTAGTGCCCACTCTTTATCATAATTGTGATTGATACTAATGTCTGACTTACGATTTGAAAATTAAACTGTCCCTCCTTCCTTTCATCCTCATTTAGCGTTTATTGATTTGTTAGATTAAAAATAATGGACACGTGAACATGCAAGTATAAGGCAGCGCACATTGTTGAGTTTTTCGTTAATATAAGCCATAGTCACGTGTCCTTCTGCGATGAAGCATATTTCGATCTAGTGTTTTCCTACTGCAATATTCACTTGAATTGGATGGTGATACACCACTAGCCACTTGTCAGCTATAATTATATTTTTGAATGAGCTTTGATTATAAAATTGAAATTATGGAATATTTTTATGTCACTCAGATTCCAATATCAAGCCTCTTTGATGTTCTGTGTAATTTTCATATTAGTCAAATTAATGTTTGCTGCCATCTATTGGTGGATATTGTAGTTATGAACATGGGCGCATAAATCCATTTACCTTATTTTAAAACAGTCGGGTAACAATCCTACACTCTCACGCACAGTCCTGTATGAGGTCCCTCCTTATCCAAGGGAAATGTCAGGCCGCCACATCCAAGGCTAGGGGTGACAACGCGGACTTCGAGACTTCTCACTCACATGGTCTCGTTGGAGGAGGTAGGGGAAGGGACCCATCAATAAATATGACCTACGGGGTATCATTAGGGTATCATACATATTTGAGCTGGTCATGACTACCACTGAGTTCGACCAGGGGCCATCCTGCAAAGTGTCTCCAGATATTGTGTAAGTTGAAGGGATGGGATACTCGGATGTCTTATCATATCTTGGATAGCGTAGGGAGAGTAGACTCCGGGTGGTGGAAACCCCGACGAGGGAGGCATCATCATTCCATCATACGCTATATTCGTTCTCATATTTCCAGTCTATAAATATGCATAATGGACACAAGTTGATGTTAAAATGTCTCGACGATTAACAATATTTATGAACTGTTTCATAATGTTAATTATTATTGAAGATATTGAGTAGCCATCTGCGTCGCCATTTCCCGTCGGAGATTGATGATAATAATGGAAATTGGATAAATGAAACTGTTGATGACAATTGTGTCATGTAATCTTTCTAAGATTAGGGAGAAAGGGACTATTTATATTATAATAACCCGGTTCCACACCTATGCCAGGTAAATGGGATGACAGCGACAGAAAGAGGGAGAATAGCGACATTGACTGGAATATTGGGTTGTTTGTTGGTGTTTAAGGTCCCGTCAACTACAAGGTCATTAGAGACCCGACCACTGCATAGTTCTAATGCATATGCTGCACAGACGCTACACTAATGCGACGATTATTGGGTATTAGCAGTACCCAGCTTTCCCGAGCGACCACCCATGGCAGTACTAACTGGGCTTGCATTGCTTGTCCAACGCAACTCGCTGCTCCCGGAATATTGGGTGATCATTTTGTGCACCCGAATAATCATACTAATAGTTCATTTTTTCAGAATGTGGGAAAGGACTGTTGATTTGAACATTAAAAATTCGATTGACTTTTATTCTTCCACATTGACTTCGGAAGATTGTTTCATCCTGACCTACCTGTTGCCTTGTCAATTCAGAAGGTTGTTTTTGGTGGCTGCTGTGCACCTAGGAATGTTGTCGAAACTGCACACCCCCCCCCCCCCCCCGTTTCTGTGTTTGAAAGGGTTCTTTTATCGCAGTGGGAATATTGCACCTATGTAAATTGTAATTGCTCCATTCTAGACACTCACTCTGATCACGAGCCCATCAGTCAAATGTGCCACCAATTAAACTAGGGGCAGACGTTACCTTATGGCTGATGTTCACTTTTCGTTGTTTTTTGTCTTGTTGTTGCCTGCAATCTTTCTATTTGTGTTAAACTGGATGGTTGAAACTATGAAGTGTACCACACCCTGCTCTAGATGGTAACCGCGTTAAATTAGCGTTAGTATGTGGTCATCACTGACAGTTGTTGAATTTGCTCATCGCGGATTTTGCATGTGTCAAAAATGGTGACACCCTACAATTTCAACGTGAATTTCTTTTAGTACAGGTATATCAGTTAAATACCTAATGATATCCATTAGTGGCAAACTGAAGTTTTAAAAGATGTCGTTAAATGTACGTGGCGCTTTTGAGATGCTACAGCGAATGAGAGGGGCTGGTCTGAAGCAAAAACTTGTGACAATGCTCGTGTTGTGTATGGCAGATATCGAGTGCCTTTGTAAGCTTCACCGAGATGTCAAAGATGTTTGATAATATTTAGTTGTGTTAATTTTTCACGGAAATGGACGGAGAATTAAAACAAGCTGCGCTGATCTCAAGTGTAATACAGCTGCCTTTTTTTATTCTTCTTGCTTGTCAGTTTTTAACGCACGGCCTGTTTACCGATTTTGATCATAAACACCTGCAGTTGTTATGCCCCTACTGTGACTTAATTTGCCCCTATATTCAGGTATATGCCAGTATTATGATTAATTATTTCGCCATTTTACTTGGGACGCAACGGGCATCGATTTGTCAAGAAACTCAAAAGTTTGGCGATCACAGCTGGGAACAGGGCCCGCTCTAAAGGGGGAAACCCGGACGCTTGTCCGGGGTGCCATTTTGGCTGTAAGTGTGAGAAGAGCGCTGCTTCAAGGGGCGACAATTTATCCTTTTGTCCGGGGCAGCATAAGTGCTAGAGCAGGAGCTGCTGGGAAGTGAACTCGTGTTACGTGCATGTCATAGAGAAAACCCTTTTAATGGGGTTAAGTTTCTTAACGGATTTTTTTAACTCGATGCCCATGTTTCCCAACGCACCATAGACATTTTGTCAAATGTTAGTGAGTCGTTTGGTAGTAACTCAGTATGTAGGTTCGGTTCCACCTCTCTCCTTCTCGCTTCCTTGCCTCAGATATATTTCAAAGTCTTCAGAGAATTGGCTTCTTTCGGACGAGAGAGAGGCACTGAGTGGGCTTTCTGTCGGATGGGAGGTAAAGCCGTGGCCCTGTGCGGTTTACGATGTCATTTTCACGAATAAGTACTTTCTCTACTGTGCAGCGAGTAGGTGAGGAAATACTGTATTCCCAGCTGTAGGTGCTCGGTGGAATCCGCCAACGAACAGTAGGCCGACGATAATAAGCATAGGGGCTGCATCCTAGGTCGGCAGCCGGCTGCGGAGAAATGCCGTCCAACAGATCGCCCATGTGGCCATCCAGAGGGTCAAAGGCTACTGCAGGTGCAGAGCATAGAGCAGTGGTGGCGAACCTTTTTTTAAAGACGAGTCACAATAAGACGAAAAAAAAAACCAAAAAGTTGTCCGCGGGTCAGGTGAAAGCACAATTTAATTTTATAAATAAAATTAAAGCAGCAAATAGAGAACGTCATCATAATACCCTTATCCCGCCTGTGGTAGGGTCGGGTCTGCAGGATCTAGCCCGCCAGGTCCCCTTCCACCTCACACACTATGAGACGATAAACTAGATATGATTCTCGTTCGGGTCACTTAAAATTGCATGGTGGGTCACAGGTTCGCCACCACTGGCATAGAGTTTGACCATAAATAGCTTAATAAAGGTACAAACCTATATTACAATAACGCTTCGTTTAACGGCCAAGAGTCCGTGTTGTCGGGGTGTGACGAATTGACTTGTTTGCTCATGGGTGCAGGTTCGATTCTCTGGCTGTGCGACTTTGTAGCTTGTTGATAGCAGTGTATGATAGAGAACTCCGTAATCAACGAAGGTGTTAATTGGAGCAGAATGCACCTTTTAGATGTTGAATAGTCCTCTGACCCTCCCCCATCATTTAGAATACACTGGCGTCCGTTCACTCTCGTGACCAACTGTCCCCCTTCTCTTCCCTTTTCCTTTCTGTCTAGTTGCATTGAATGCGGATATGATGGGGAGGGTAATAAATTCGTTGACGATATGTGTGGCATGGGGTGAAATCGTTTGAAAATGACCGGGGAACCTACTTTTCACTGAGAGGTGGGTGAATGAGAAGGAGGAGTAGGGAGTGAGCTCCAAGAAACACTTGTTGTTTCACTCTCGTCCATTTCTTGTATGTATGTGTGTTGGCCGCGCGAAGCGCAGTCAGTCGACAACAATAACGGATTGTGCCACCTCTCCGGGCGACCCACTTAATTTCCGGATTGTGAGGAGGCGGAGTTTTGTCGAGAGATGCTCGATTTATGAATGAATGAGTAAAAATGAATGAATGTTTGTAGACTAGTCGTCGGGCGCGTGTGCTGTTGACGTCACGGATTTTTTTTAATTGCGTTCTTCTTCTTCCCTCCATTGACGGTGGGCGGTTGAGTGAAGAGGGCTGTAAGAAGTGGGAGGAGCCTGTTAACGATTCTTAATGTTGTTGTTATATTGACTGGGCATTTGGATAGTTGCGTTTTTATATTAGTATAGTTATTACAATAGTGTCTATGATATTACAATAGCTGGAGATTTGTGCAGTCCTTAGATATCATCTATTATTATTTGTAGGTTTTCGTTAAAATTGCTTTATTATACTAATAAGATCGTGTAATGTCTTTTTATCCACCACTAATTTTAAAACTCGCATGCTCATAACGTTGACAGTAATTTTTAGCATTCGCCATTTGTAGTGGTAACGTTCGCCATCATCATCATATCCTTCTCTCTCCCATGGCGGGGTCGGGTCTGCGGGTTCTAGCCCTCCACACCTTTGTGCGGCAAATCGCGTTGGACACACCAGTTCCCGTGAGATCACTGAAGTTAAGCAGCGCGAGCCCACGTCAATACCAACAAGGGTGGTTGGTAGAGAACGTTGGGTGCTGCAAATTAACCCTCTCCTTCATCCTTTCACTTTCACCTACCTCCTCATCTCCCGCGGGCAGCCTCCTAAGGGTTCGTCCTGTTATGGCTGCCTGGCTTACTCCCCAACCCACGAAACTAATCTAATCCAATCATCCACCCCACACGCTGCCATATCCTTACGGACAACCTTCTCCCACGTTTGCTTCGGTCTCTCCCTACCCCAGGTGCTACCGACCACCTGCATTCCTGGGATAAACCTAACGCGCTCCTCTTCCCCTTTTCGCAAGACGTGTCCATACCACTTTAGCCTATACTCCCTCATTTTTTTTTCGAAATTAGTGTTGTTTGTGTTACATATGTAATGGATATGCAGATTAGCTCTTGAAAACTATTGCGCCTGTCCTTATTTGGTCACTCCTGCCACATCTTTTCATTCTCTTCAAGCTTTGTTTCCCTTCCCCTCTTTGTCTTTTGTTGGATCTGTTTAGCGGTAATGGCATGGAAATGTGTTTATAATAACAAATAATTAAATAATATATGAAAGGTCAAGGAGTTAACGAACTTAGTTACGTTGTTGTTGTTGTTGCGTGACATGAATCCGATATCTTTTTTGACTCTAAAGTGGATATTTGGTCAAGGACATCCATCATAAATATTGTGTAATGATGACGACAAAACGTCGTCGTCAATAATGGGTGTGGCAAATGATTAAAATGATGTCGTTAAATTAATTGATTTGCCGATTTTGCGATTATTAACTTTTTCTAGTTGAATTGTAGTACAGTTGTGATCTACGATGGTTTGGGGCAATTTTTTCCCCCCTCTTTTATGAATCATTATGAATGAATATTTAGTAATTTCCAAATCACAGCTATTTCGTTTCCCGGAAGGTTAAATATTCAGGCGGTCACTATCTCTGTATGGTCGTCTGTAGCCAGTGACGTAAATGTCATTCATTATCCAACTTTTATCTATTCACTGATGTTTGAAATGTCCATCTTTATCATCCGCTTTCTCTTTATCAGTATCTCTCTTTATTTCTGTTGGAGCCTTCCGGTTTCTATTTATCTCTGCTATTCAGGTTTCATTCTCCAAGGATTCATAGCATCCCACCATTGCCACAGGCAGAATTTGAATTAATCTCTGTGTTTTCGTTTTCAAGAATTGTCGGCGTGGTGTGTATGAAGACGTTGACCAACGCCAGAGAAGGGGTGATATCTTACATTTGAGAAGTTCGTTGAAGGGGGACGAACGTTGAGCTGCAGCAAAGGGGTCACCCTAGTGAAACGAATTGGTGTGGCGTACCCTAGGAATCAGGTGGCTAGGGAAACTTTTCAATAGGATAGCTAGCGGAGATAGAAGTGAGAGGTGAATAGTAACACTCTTCATGGGCAAAGGTGATGTCCAAGACTGTGGTAACAAGCTTATGAGCCATTCTTTGAGGTGCGGGATAGAACTAGTGTCAGAGGAAATCGCAATGAAACCGATTTTCATTCTCAGGCAGATGATAGAAAATCATAGGGCAGCTAAGAAAGATATCCATGCAATGGCAAAGCGGTAGAAGAAGGTTTTGTTTGAATAGTGCAGGATACGTATGATGGTTCGATAACCAGGGTAAGGACTCCTTGGTGAAATAATGGAGGCTTCCCAGTGAAGGTTGGATTGCACCAAAGTTCACCACTAATTCTGGACGAACTATTGACGGGAGTAGTAGAATGTGCCCTGCAGTGCATGTTATTTACGGGCGATGTTGGGAAACTTTAGGACTTCAGAGATCAAGCAGCGAAGGGCGTAAACGATATTAGAGTAGCAGTAGAAAAGGGAGGACTAAAGATAAACTTGAAGAAGACAGTATTTAGCTTTCAATTGGGAAATACAGGAAAACAATGGTGACGTACTCTCTGCGGGCTAGCAGGGGATAAAGTTGCAAGAGGTAAAGACTTAGGATCAGTGTTCCAAAGCAACGGAGAGATAGGTTCGGATGTTATCCATAGAATCATTGGGAGATGGTGGAAGTGGAGACAGGCAAGCTGAGTATTGTGTGATAGGAGGGAGGGTCATAACGAAATGAAGTTGAAAGAGATGTTTTACAGGGCAGTGGTTAGGCCAGCCATGCTATATGGATCAGAGTTTTGGGCAGTGAGGAAGAGTCTCGTAAATAGAATGCAAGTAGCCGAGAGGCGAATGCTGTGGTTTATTACCGGAGTGTCGAGATCTAATAGTTAGGAGTGAGTATATTAGAGGTAGACTGGGGGTGGAGTACATCGTGGGAAAAACCAGGGAGTGGGGTGAAGTGGTATGGACACGTAATGAGAAGAGGGGAGGAGGAGCTCGTTAGGTTCTTTACAGGAATGCGGGTGATTGGAAGCACCCGGGACAGGGAGAGACCGAAGCAGGCGCAGGAGCAAGTTGTTCATAAGGATTTGGTAGTGTGTGGGGTGGACGGGCACATAGTGGGAGATAGGCGAGAGTGGAGGGCTAGAATCCACAGACCCGACTCTGCCACAGACGATTTAAGGGTATGATGATGTTGTTGATCCAAACATCTTTTTCGGAGGGGGAAAAAGTGGGCGTTTTGTGTGCGCAAGATCGTGCCTTAAATTTCTATCTAACAGAACGGACATTTGAGGTTTTCTTTTTGCGTGAAAACAATCGCAACTGTATGGGAATTGAACCTGTTCACTATGATTTCTTTCTCGGGAACTTGCTGACTTGAGCAGTTTAATGGCTTTGAAGTTCATCCACTGTCATTGTCTTGTTGGAGTTAGTCCAAAGAAGTACTAACTAATTTTCAGATGTCCATTATCTGGAAGAGCCAGCGAGAAGCACTGTTCATTTTTTCATAATGCCCCTGATGTGCATTAACCTAGGTTTACCTAAGTGTTTCGTTAGTGCGTTGAAGAATTTTTTCTGTTGTTTATGACCTTCCTGACCTTTTTTTGGGATGCACCATAATGACCATGAGAATGGTCATAGAGATGGCTGGACGGACAGGCAATTTGAAATTATTGGAGTGATGATTAGGGTTTGGGGTGTTGTAGTTCACTGGCATTGTTTAGGCTATTTTTCGATAGTAAATGTGCAGAATTATATATTTATACGATAAATTATGATAAGAGAGGTGCAGTCTCAAAATTTTTGTTTCTGGCCAATGTATGTTTGTGCAGTTTCGACTTGAGAATTTGGAAATGGTCTTCTCCTATCGACTTCTGTGGTGGATTTTATTCATCCCTAAGAATAGAGAATATTGACCCATCTTTGATAAATTTGAATTGAAACTTAATGCTGTACTGTTTTTTTTTCGGCGAGGAAAGGGTTTTTTTTATTGTTGCGTTTATGTTGTTATCACTTTGACAAATTATTGTCTTAGTAGTCACTGGCGTGCCTAATCCAAGCACATGAGGAATATCTTGAGTGACCTTTACAAATGTTTCTCGCATATTTACCTCTCATTTTATAGTCGATATAAATTTGATCTTGTGTTTTGCACTTTTTTGCGCGGTTTACTCCAACGTTTTATGTGCGTTAAACTGAAATTGTGAGCTCATTCTCCATCTTCATTGTTGAAGTTGGGGAGTACAAACCCATCGAAGTAAATGGCTTTATGGCAGCATAATGGAAGTGTATCGATTTATTGGGCAAGCTTCATTTGATCGTTTATCTTTAAAAAAAAACGGAGAGTGGAGGTGGGAGGGACAAAATTTCTCCCTCCAGCTCATGATTCTCATATATACTTTTTTTTCTACCTCTACAATCATAATTTTTTTCTTTTTTTTAACAGGATTTATCAGGTCCTCTAGATGATGTCCAGTCAGAAAGTAGTAACCAAAGTTTAGGCAGCAACAGTCAAGGTCCAGGACCAACATCGTCTCAGGGTCCGCAGCCTGGCGTTTCTCCTCTGCGGCCTACACCATCGCCGTCAGGGTCTTCTGGATCCCGTTCTATGTCGCCAGCTGTCGGTGAGTATTTTAAGCATAATTTTCTGTTTTCATTTGGGACATTATTATTACTAAGTAATGATTTTAGTATTTTAAATACTTGTGTGCATTGAGAGAGTATATGCATTTCATATTACCTGATATTTGGTTATGCAATCGAGATGATCATAAAATATCTTCCCGTTCTGTTTTTGTAATGGAATTGGTTATAATTTTCACTCTCTCTTTCCTTGCTTACACCCCTTCCTCTGACCTCTTGTCCATTAATCATTTTCTTTCTTGGCCTTTTCGTTCGTGACCTACTATACCTCTGTACTATCTGGTAAAACCCTATTCCTGGTTAAACTTATTTTTGGTCACCTTTGAAGTCTGTTATTAGAGTCCTTCTCTACTAGCCTTTTTTTGTACTGAAAAATTGCAGTGTATGCAACTGACCGTTGGATTTTTCACGCGGTGTATATGTCGTCCCAAATGTATGCCAGTGACCATATAGGGAAAACATTCATTACAACACCCTTCCTTTCTTTTTATCCCCATTTCTCTATCTTTCTACTCTATCCATGTAGCAGAACTGCTTTGGCTGGCACGCAACCTTACTGGATCAATAGTTGTCATGGAAACGAACGCTGTCGTAAGCTCGTCAAACTGGATTCATGGGCTATATATAGCGTGAGGCCCTTTCTCTCGCTCTCTCTCTTTCTTTATAGTTGGTCGGTTGGTTGACTGTGGTCTTTAGATATCTACGCATGCGTTAGGCCTCTCTCTTTCTCCCTCTTTTGCTTGCTGTGCACTGTTAGGTTCTGTTGTGCGTGCAGTTTAGGGTTTCAACGTTAGCGTGGATCCTGCTGAAACTTGTGCTCAAAGTGCCTGCCTGCTGCCATTCATGACACAATAATGGATTGAGCAATAGATTTTCTTAGCTGAAACCGATTTTTTTTTGTTGGCGTTTCGCTTTCGTTTCCTTATGGTATAATATCTTTATGGGGGAAAGAGGATTCACATTATAATGTCACGTAATTATACATGCCCTGGTGAGATTCAGATTTTGAACTATTATACGTTAGTGGGGAGAGATCCGTCCGTGTTTTTATCCCGGGAAATTGGTCGGTATCTTACTAGTAAGCGCTTTCGGTTTAGGATGACTGATGTCAGCAGTTTCTCTTTCTCTTTTATTTATAAGGAAGTAATAATATTGTGGTTCTCTGTAGAGCGCATGCCAGAGTCTTTCTCAGGCAGGATTCCACAAAATGTTGTAGGTTCATCTACAATTCTACATTTTGCAGGAAAAGAAAGCTTAACTGAGTAAACACATGCAATAGTGAGTGACCTCAATGGATTTGCTTGTCTTGCAAGCCTCGTCAGCATGTTGAAATCCTGATTTACTCGGGTCGCACGGACAGGTCTTAGCAGTGGCGTCACTAGGGAGTGCGGGCCGCACCGTGTGACACCACTCGCACCATTGAAAAAGGGGGTGACACCAATGCAGAAGAAGCGGCTTTTTTCGGGAGAGGGGGGAGGTGACGCCAACCCTAATGACGTCACTGGGTCTTAGCATGCAGAACTGCGGTTTTTATTTCTGATGCGATGAAAGGTCTAGTTTCTAGACCTCTCCTTAATCGAAAGAAAAAAAATCGCATGCTCTGGCCAGGAGTGAACCTGCACACCTTGAACGCAAGAGGCAAACCCATGGGAATTGAACTCGAGTCGCGTGCTCACTAGGTGAAAATTCAAATTATCGCCACTCATCTTACACTTATTTGTACCAGGATGGGACCTATAGTGGTTCTGCTACTAGTGTAGTTTTGCAGTTCACGACTGTAGGAATGGGCCTGAGATTGATAGCAGACTGTATTAGTGTTACCATTATACAGTGCTTCACACCTCACTGTCTTGCAAATACACCTCCAGCAACTTTCAATTTTATTGCCGTAGTTATTACTCTACACTCCTTAAACATTTCGCTAGTGTTAATGTTTCATCAGTGTAAAGATTTCCGTAACTTTAAATGTGTTTTCTCACAGACGTAAAGAAAGAAACTTCACATGAAGGTATTTATTTATTATTACTGTAGTGTCGTCCTTTTAGGGCGCTGACTTCAAACAAGGCACGTCGTCCCAGACAGACAGGGCACTTGGTGTTTTTTTTTTTTTTTTTTTTTTTTTAAAGAGACTTCTTTTAGCCATGTGATGGAGTTGCTGATGTAGTTCATCGTCTTCTTTGCGATTGGTTATCTGCAAAGTACAATTCCACATATTGTTCAGCAAATAAGTTTATCATCATCATCATCCTTTTGGATTAATAGCTTTTACGAATGAAAGACTCAAGTTTCATTTGGTTGGTAGTTGAGGCTGCTCAAAATCCTCACGATATACGTTTCATAATTTTGCAACATTTAATTGCCTAGTCCCTCTCTGTCTATCATTCACATCACCATCACCTTCATCATCTCTTTCTTAAATCGCTGTCATCAACGAGTGTGACGTGAGTTATAAACTCTGAATATCCTGATTGGGGTCCTTGATGTGAGGTTCATGTAGGGAGAAGCCTAAGTGTAATCTTGTGTGTGTCAGTAGCGTCTGTTTCTACGTTGATAATAATGTTTGGTAGCCATCATTGAAAACATATGTGTGTCGATGATGAGTTTGTGATGCAATATTATTCAGCAGAGAACTCTGTGTAGCTGACCTAAGATTATGGGTAATAATATTAATAATGTCTATAAAGAGGATAGTAGTTTGTGGTGATGAACCCGTACGGAGCTTTTCTTTGGTCGTCAGTTGATGATGAGCTTCAATTTAAACTACTGTATATGTGCAACCCTTTTTTCTCGTGCATGTATCCAGCTAAGAATTTTTGTCTTGTCATTGACTGCACATTTGGCTTTATTGGTGCCTTAAGGTTCAACAGGCTGTACACTAGAAAATGCTAGCACAGTATTAAATAGGAAGATGAAGAGAGATGCGCATGTGATAAAAGACTCTTACTCAGCATTTGTAAGTTGTGCCACAAGAAATTAATTTATTTCTCACGTGGGTTGTAGGAAATATCTGTCATGCAAGTTACTTCGTATATGTACCTAGGGCAGGAATTATTGAGGAATTGCTGTTGTTGTTTGTTGGTGCTTTAGGGCCCTTCAACTACAAGGCCATTAGAGCCCCGTCCACTGTGTAGTTCTGATGCGGGGACTCCACAGACACTACACTAATGCGACGATTTTTTTGGGGGGGTATTAGCAACACCCAGTTTTCCCAAGCGACCACCCATGTCAGTACTAACTGGGGTTACGTTGCTTAACTTCAGTGATCAGACGAGAACTGGTGTGTCCAACGCAACTCGCCGCTCCCGAGAGGAATTGCTGAAGTTGTGCAAGGAGGTTATCAGTCGTTTCTATGGCGATGGACCTTTACTATTCTTGGTTATTCAGGTGACAACTTTGAAAAAAAAGGGGAAAAATTAGAATGCTTATTAAAAGCTGTCTAACTATCTTGAATAATTTTCTTGTAAATATTATATTTGAAGAATTTGTCCATTTGTATATGTATGACACATAAATGTACAATTTGCAGTCAACAAAGAAAATGGTGAGTCGTAGAAATGATTATTAGGTTCTGTGGCACAATATTCACTATGATATTTGCATCTCTTTGTACGGAAAGGGATATCCCAACCTTGACCTTGTCTCAAGGCTTTATGTTGTTGGCTTTTTTTTTTTTTTGTCATCCGCCCTCTGACAACGTCCCCCTCCACAAGACTTCCCTTGTTCTTCCCTCCTTTTTTCCCCAATTTTCAAGGACGTAACTATTTCAAATAAAGGTCGACAACAAACAAGCCCCCAAATTAATGTTAAATGCGGTGGGGAGGGGGACGGAGATGGCGAACGTGTTACTCGTTAGTTATCGTTCCCTTTCCCTTTTCGTTACAACTAAAGCCATTATGACTATTAGGTAGTCGGGTGGTTAAACTCGTCGTCAGATGCTGCTTCTATTATAGCCATGTTGTGTACTATATATTAAAGTAATTGAATGGCACATGTGGAACCGCATTTTAAAGTTCATCTTCCTCTGACAATTCCATATCCATAAAAGCAGACAATAACAAATCTGTTATTGTCATTTGTACCTTATTCTTTTCACTATTTACCCTCCTCATCTGCTGTATATTTAAGTGTACTAGGATAAGGATGCCTTCTATTGGTAATATGGAGGTCAATCGGGAGCCAAATTGAGTATTGTCTGAGGTTCACAACACTTGCTCCTGTCATAAATCTTACTTGGGTGATTGTTGAAATGTTGTAGGTGATTAGAACTCGATTTAGTAATTTTTTAGTCGTTATTAAAGATGGAGATTCGTTCTTCCTCTAGGCCAGCGGTCTTCAAGCTGTGTTCCGCGGAACTCCAGGTTTTCGCAGTACATCTCTGGTGGTTCCGCGAGTCAAAATACAAATTCGAAAACAAAATTATGAACACTCACACTAGTTGACTAGTGTTTATTAGCTAAAATAAATATAAAGAAGCATTTTAGTTATATTTGAAAATTAATCGCAAACTTCATGTATGGGCTGCCGGTTCGTTAGGAGCGGCAAAATGTACTTTTTTAAAGTTGAAATGGGGTTTCCCCTAACAAATCTTATTGTTCTAAGGGTTTCGTGAGTCGACAAAGTTTGAAGACCACTGCTCTAGGCCTTGGATTAATTAAGCCCTTCATGGAGATCCTTGCAAGTATTGTAACGCTTTCGAGGTTAATTTGTTTTATGTGCCATTGTTCCAGGAATCCAATCACAAGCGCCGCCGCCGCCACAGCAAAACATTCCCATGCCGCCGAGGCCTTCGTCCAGTCAGTCCGACAGCAGTCAGGGTCGCATGAGCCAGCCTCCAATGGCAGCCCAAGGTAGGCTCCACTGACTTACTATTGTAAAGTTGTAAGTAACGTACTGCTTCCAATGTTCTATTTCTTGTACATTTTAGGTTACAATCAACCCATACCTCCGTCACACATGGGACCTCCGATGTACAGCAGTAAAATGCACCCTAATATGATGTCCCCGTTTCCTCCACAGAGTCAGCAGTATCCTCAAGGTGCCTTTTAAAAAGTGTAGCAACAAAACACGCACATATGCACACTTTTAACTCCTTATGAAGGCGTTATTTGTTCGAGTGAATCTGGTGAATTAAATTTATCTTTTGATTTCTCAGGTAACTACGGTCGAGCCCAGAGTGGAATGCCCATGCAGGGATACAACAGCTACCATGGGAGTCATCCCAACAGTATGGGGCATCCATATGCCAATCGGATGGGCGGTCACTTTGGCGGAGGAGGAGGTCAGACTTATCCCAGTCAATACATGAATAACCAATATGGCAACCAGGGCTACTCCATGGGACCCACACCTGCGCCAGGTCCTACAGTCGCGTCGAGTCAATCTCAACCAATGACTCCTCACAACAGTGCAATGATGCCCGTCGTTCCGAAAGGCAGTCCTATTCCGACTGGGGCCCAAGTGGCGGCGCAAGCAGCTGTGATGGCTGCAGCAGCTGCAAATTCTGGTAGTGGACCTCCCAGGCACTCATCCATGTTCATCAAGCAGCACTTGCAGCAGCGAGGCTATGGTTCTGGTCCAGGATCTGGTCCCGGGGGTTCCCCCCAGATGAATTATAACGCTGGGCCTCCCGGCATGCCAGGACCACCTGGACCGCCCATGCACGGACCTTCAGTGGCCAACAGCAGTAGCAATCGAGACAGTCCTGGAATGCAGGGAACAACTTCTATGCCGCCTCCAGCCACTCCCACTTCCTCTGCTGCGATGAACCCTTCCGGTCCCCTACCCCCGGTGTCGATAGCCACATCCGTACCTGGCCAGATGTCGACGCCGTGTTCAACCCCTAGCTCTACTCCACCCACCATGACGCCATCCGGAATGGGTGGACACTACAGCGAAAACTCCTGTGACACAAGCAACGAGAGTAATCCTCCTCCTTTGAACAACACCATGACTGGTAAGGCCCCTATCATCCACAGTAGCTCTTCGCTCGTACTCAGAATGAGTGATGCTTGTTTTTATTTTGGTGTGGTACATTTTTCTCATACGTGCCACTATATAGTCTTCATGTGTTGCCAGGCTGATATATTCGATGTATGTCCTATGCTTGAAAAGAATGACTTGAATTAGTTACTCACTTTCACAGGCGATGTCCGTGGAATGCCGTCTGCGTACGGTGGCGCAAGTAATGATTCTGGGCCTATCCATGACGAGGCAAGTCAGCATTCTACTGCTTCAAATGCGTCCACTGCAGACGAGGGAACAGAAACTCCCCGATCGAGGAAAGAAATTCCAGTTTCTCATCCGCCCACTCCAGCTAGTGCGCTGCCTTCGCCAGGAGCTGCCAGCATTTCGTCTTTTCACGACGATTTTGAAAGTGTCAGTAGTCCATCGTGGCCTCGCACGCCAGCCAGTCCAGTAATTACTTTTACTAGATCATTTATTGGGAATGCCGTGTACAATAATTATAAAATAGCATTTCAAATTTTTCTTTTTTGCAGGTGGTGAATAGTCAAACGCACGAATATCATCCTAAGGTTTGTAATTATTGGAGAAGGGAGATGTTTTTCATCTTAAAATGAAATACTCATATAACGTTTTTTTTCTTCAGAGGCCAGATGGGCTTAACAAATTATATGACCTCTCTGATGAGCCCGAGAGGCGAATGTTTCTTGACAAATTAATTCAATTTAATGAAGAGCGTGGTTCTGCTCTTACTCAATGCCCAACCATTAGTAAGCATCCGTTGGATTTATTCAGACTATACATGGCTGTGAAAGAGAAAAACGGATTTTTAGATGTAAGAACCAATGAATCACAAATATTTCTAATTGCTGCACATATAATAGTAAATTTAATTCACACAATTTTAATGCTTTCTATTGTTATTTAGGTAACAAAATCAAAATTATGGAAAGAAGTAGCTGGCCAGGTTGGGGTCGGTGCTTCATCAAGTGCTGCATACACTCTCAGGAAACAGTACATCAAGCATCTCTTACCCTTTGAATGCAAATTTGATCGTGGGGGTATTGATCCCCAACCCATCATTAGCCAACTTGAATCGTCAAACCGCAAGAAACCTACCAAAGCAGCAGCTGCTCCCTCTCCAGGTTCGAATTCTTGGACTTCGATGGCCCCTGTGGACCTATTAACTTGTCTTGTATTTGGGCACATTTAACTAATTATTCTAAACAATCCTCATTCACAGGATCATCTAATTCTCAAGACTCCTTCCAGCAAAATAGCAGTCAGTCCATGGATGGATTTCCTGCGCCTGGAACGCCGTATGGTACCAACCAATACCAATCTGGCCACGTGCCATCAAGTGATTATGGAAGCGCAGGAGTGGGAATGGTTCCTAGTGGTTCTATGCCAATGGATTCTCACCCTCAAAGTATGATGCCAAATCATAGTGGGCATCCGCTGCCGCCCTCAGTGGGATCCTCAAATGTTCAGGGCCCTGTAACGGGACAACAGCCGTCGCATGACAGCATCAATGTGCAGAATCCGTTTGCTGACGACATTCAGCACATGTATCCTCCTCGTAATGGAATGCCAGGAAGTGGGATGCATCAACCAGGAATGGGGGCTTCGAATTATGCTTATAATCATCAAAGACCACCTCATGCCATGAATACTGGGTACGGCACAGGCAGCCAATCTGGTCCCACTTCTCCCTACACGTATCCAGAGCAGATGAATCGTAGCACTTCTCAGCCACCTCCACCACCAGGACCTCAATCACATGAACAGTACGGTGATCAATATCGTCGTCAGTCATTGGTAAACCATGATGGATATCCAACCAGACCTATGTCTGATCAGTACGCACCACCATCTGGTACTTCAAGTGCCACGTATCCCCCACCTCCTCATCCTGCGCCTCCACCTCCTGGTCGGAGTATGGGGTTACAGAATAACCCTCCTACACATTATGGATATGCATCCCCTTATGATCGGGATAGGTAAAAAGTTACTTCCTTACCGGTAAAAGTTTTTTGTTATTTATGCAGCGTGTTTAACGTCTGGCTGATGCAACTTGATAGGTACGAACCACAGCCTCAGATGAACATGCCCCCACCACAAGGAAGTGGTGTGCCACAGCATGGTCAACAACCAAACGACCAGTCTTTATATCCTCAGCATCGTTATGGTGGTCAACAGGCAATTCCACGGCCGTATCCAACTCCAGTGCCACCAACTACGGGTCCTGTGGGTCCCAACGCCATGGGGCCGCCTCCTACAGCACAGGGACAACCAAGCCAAGTTAATGCAGCACCCGCTGTTCCATATCAAGTGCCATCTCCGTCTCAACCGCCACCACCACAACCACCTTCGTCCCAGGATCCATCTTACCAGGTACCATGTCAACAATGAAAGTAATGTTAGGGACGTAACATTATTGTCGCATCGTTTACCATTGATGTTTACGATTTTTTTCCCCAGCAAAGCTACTCATCAACTCCTTCAGCTATGTATCAGTCATCGAGTAAGATGATGCCACCTCACAGTTATGTCCCACAAGGTCCCAAAAGGCATCCAGATTTTCTAAAACCCACTGAGTCTCAGTATCCGGCCATCAGCGTTCCTCCAGCGGCCACGTCCTCGCCGGTGGTACCTGTTCCACCTCCACAGCAGCAAGCACCGCCACCTCCTCCCCAGCAGCAATTGCCCCCATCATCTCAGGCGTCATCTCCTTATCTAGGTATGTCGAGTTGATGATGATGATATGTGTATTTCCAGAGAATTTGAAGTACTGATTACCAGTTGCATGACAATTTTCATTTTTTTTGTTTTGCTTAACATTAAGGTTGGAGACCTGAGAACCAATATCCTCAGTATCCTCCAAATCAGGGTCTCCATCCGTCACCAACCCCAACGCCACCTCAGTCCCGAGAGGAATGGGACCATCGTACCAGCCGACCAGCTCAAGATCCTAGTGCTGGCCAGTGGGGATCTGGCATGCACCAAAGATATCCACCTCCTCCTCAACAGCAGCCTCCGCCAGCACCTCCACAAGGCGTTCCTCCCAGTCCTCCAAGTGTAGCTAGCACACCACCACATCCAGGATATTATTATCCAAATAATAACGCCCAGTCTCCTCATGCAGGAGTCCAAGGCGCACCACCCAATGCTAGCCCGCGTGGGCGCATGCCTGGGATAAGAGATAAACAGCAACCATTGCCTTTTCCTCCGGGGCCTCAACATAAGTTGCCGGTTAGATATAGTTGAACTTTTCTTTCGTTAGCAATTCTGTGTAATTTACGCCATATCTTACGAGTTTCTTTGATTTTTAGCAGCCTCCTATGCCCACCATCGGTCAGAATGCTCAATATCCGCCTAAGAGAGACATTGTGTTTCCACCTAACAGTGTTGAATCTACCACCCCATTATTAGTTAAGCGTAAAAGGCTATGTGGACGTGACGTGAGTCCTATTGAGGCCTGGAGACTAATGATGGCTCTGAAATCTGGATTGTTATGTGAAAGCACGTGGGCCCTCGATGTATTATCCGTACTTCTGTTTGACGATGCTACTATTCTTTATTTCAACCTGCAGCACCTACCTGGGCTTCTTGATGTTCTCTTGGAACACTTCCGGCGTTGTTTAGTGCACATGTTTGGTGAGGATGGCAGTGATTTTTCATTGTCATCTAAAACTGAAGCGGTCGTGGAAAAGTCTAACGTCCCAGACACCAGGTGGTATGCGAAAGACATTAAGAGGAAGGAAGCAGATGTTGAAGAAGATGAGGAGGAATTACGCGGTCTGGGTGTAGTGAGTGACCGTATAGACTTGGAAGATAAACACATTTTGTTAACAGGAGAGAATTTCACCTATCATACGAGGCGTGGTAAGTTGGTTAAAGCACTTCCAAGGACTGATTTGTTTGTTTCGGACGATGACAGGTCGTGGGACACGTTTGAGGGATCGTTCGATCACGGGGCAGATAAGTGGAGGTGGACTGATGATAACGGCACGTCGTATATCCAAACGCACTTTGAGAATGACGTTAGTGTAGTTTCTTTTGTGAGAATTATGGAGGATGTTGTGCGATCGCGTGATGGAGGTGACGACATTGAAAAATCGAGTGACTGTGAAAAATTAGATAGAACAGTGAAAGACGAACCAGTGGAACCGAACGGTCGCGATGACGAAGTTTGCCCTCCGTTAAAGCGGGAAAAAAGTGAGCCGGCAACCACAGTGGTCAGTGCAATCGAAATCAAACGTGAGCCTGGAGAGACATCTTGTGGCAATGCATTTAAAAGTTGTGATAAATCTCATTCTGAGTGTGCAGTGATGGAGACCAATAATTCGTCACCATCATCTTCGTGCAAGGATGATGACATCGTTAAAGAAGAGAAGGCCTTGGCAGATGACAGCGAAGCAGAACCATTCAAGATTACTTTCAGGTCGCCGAAGAGGCGGAGAAGGATGGAAGACTACGAGGACGAGGCGTACAACCGGGACGAGCCGTCGTTGTGCCTTCTGATGGACGCTCAGGACTCGCTCGCCCGCCGTTGTCTCTGCATCTCTAACATTCTTCGTGGTTTGTCCTTTGTCCCCGGCAACGATACAGAACTATCGAAAAGCCCGCAATTTTTGGGACTTCTGGGCAAATTGTTGCTGTTACACCATAGTCACAGCTTACGTAGACCTCCTCACCGTAACTACGACAAGGAAGACGAAGCTGACATTATGAGCAGTTGTAGCAGTCTGAACAGCGAACGGGAGTGGTGGTGGGATACCCTTCATCATCTACGAGAGAACACTTTGGTAACTCTGTCTAACATCGCTGGCCAGTTGGATCTATCCTTGTACCCAGAGGAGGTGAGCCTTCCCATATTGGATGGTCTGCTTCACTGGGCGGTTTGCCCATCTGCCTACGCGCAGGATCCGTTGCCAACGCTCCCACCTCAATCAGTTCTCAGCCCTCACAGGCTATCGTTAGAAGCACTGTGCAAACTAAGCGTCCAGGAGAACAACGTTGACCTCATCTTGGCAACACCACCTTTCTCCAGAATTGAGAGGCTTTTCACTCAATTGGCGCGGTCACTCGGCCGCCACGAAGAGCAAGTAGTGCGGGAGTTCGCCGTCATCCTGCTTCATTATTTGTCACAAGCGGACTCTAGTGTGGCGAGGGCCATTGCCCTGCAGAATCCCTGTGTGTCGTTACTGATCGCATTTGTGGAACAAGCTGAACAGAGCGCTCTTAACGTCGCCAATGCGCATGGCATTGGGATGTTACGCGATAATCCTGAAATGATGGGCACCAGTTTGGACATGCTACGCCGTACTGCTCACACGCTGCTGTGCCTGGCCCGCGTGCCTGAAAATAGGCCACTCTTCATGCAGCACCAACACCGGTTACTTCAGTTGGTAACGTCACAGATATTGGACCAGCACGTGGCTTCCATCGTCGCCGATGTCCTCTACGAGTGTTCTCAGCTGACCACCGAAGCATCGTAGTGTTTGCAGGAACTCCCTGTTTTTATTCTCGTTTCTCAAAAAAAAAACGTCGTGCGGCGAGTGAACCAAATAAAGAGGCCATCCCCTTGTAGGGCCATCCCTTTGACTCTCCGAGCTTGGCAGGCAGAGAGCTTGAAAGAAAAAGGCGTAAGGGAGAAGATTCGAGGGCGCCTCTATTCGTCGTCCAACGGGACTATGAATCTGTGGTCCTCGGATGGTTCTGACAACGTCCAGAGCGCCAGTAATTGCAGGTTGTCTGATTGCAAGTCCGAAAAAGAGACTTCTTCCCGCCCAACCTTCCGTTTTCTTCTCCGTCGTCATTCTTGCTCTTCAAGATTGGCTGGCCACTGTGAGCAAGTGTTTTACGTTCTCTTGTTTTTTTTTTAAAAAAAGGAAAATCGTCTCCACTCATTTGAAGACAAATATTATTATTATTATATATATATATATATATGCGGAGGTGAAATATCTTAGACGCGGTTTTCTCCGTTTTTTTCACACACTGCGTACAAATGTGTTTTTTTTTCCTTCCCCCTTCCCTTCTTCCTTATTTTTCCTATATTCTCTCCTGTACAATTCAGCCTTCAATTTTCTGAGGGACTTCTCAGGATGTGCCCATTCAAACTGCTGACAGGGGTCGAGAATTTATATATATAAGTGTACACATAGCAAGATGTCCTCTCTACCCTTTGATGCACTTTGTTTTCCTTTTGCTGCCTGTGCACGAGATGTATACAGTATGTATAAGAAGAGAAAAAAGTCTGAATGAATTACAAATTATTCCCCTTCCCTCTCCATCCAAGATCCTTTTTAACCCGTTCCTAATTCGACTTTGTATTATTATTATTATTATTATTTTTCTCCATCTTTCATCTATTGCTCTCTTTGGCAGTTGTTTTTTTTTTTAATTTTGCTCCCGTTGATCAGTAAATGATTGATCCTCACTTCTCACAAAAGCCTTTCACGCTTTCCTACTGTTATTATTCTCTCCTCCTCTCCATCTGCAACTTATCAAACTCGTGTCCAGCAGAAGCCACACGAGAGGATCAAACTCATGGGAAAAGTTATAAAAAAAAAGGGATAAGAATTCTGTGAAGAAACTGTATGTATATGTGTGTGTGTGTGCGTCACAATTTACAAAATAATAATAATAATAGCTACGACATATTGTTGAAATTGGGTGAGAGACAATGCGTGGGCCAGCCAGAAAGAAAGAGTGGAACTTTTTCGGTGGCCTAGCTGGCAGTTTTTCTGTGGTTTTTACAGTTTTTTGTTTGTTTCCTCTCGGTTTTCATCCCGTCTGCCTCGCCGTGTCCTACCTCTCTCTCTTTCACCATTCCTTCCTGCCTTCCTACAAATTTCTATGACGACCATTCATTCATTTTCCTTTTATTTTTCGCTATCACCTCTGCTCCCAGCCTCGATTCTTCGGTTTTCTGACCTTTGACCGACCCTCTACCGCCATGAAGGAAAAAAACTTGATTGTGGTATGTGGCGCTCTCGGAGTGTGTAAAGAATATTCCAAGTTTGCACCTTTCATCAACAGTGATTTGACAACAGCTAAGAGTTTCTTGTGCAACGGTTTTTATATTTTTTAAAAAAAGAAATCTTTCATTACGATCTTGTAGATTTATAACCTCTCTCACTATCTCTGTTCCTTAAAACTTTCCCTTTCCTTCATCCCTTACGTTCTGTCACGTCCCATGTCATCCTGTGATGTTTTCTTCTTCACCCTGCTCCCCCTCCACTTCTCTCTCATCCCGGACTTTCTCTCCTCAATCAGAAAGTTTCATCCATTCCCTATTTCCCCCCCTTCTTCCTTAATAATCCTTTTATTCCCCTGAAATCTCATCTCTCCGCGTTGGACAAAACTTTTGAGGAGATTATGCCTCAAATCATCCATACACAACAAAAAAAATACTGGATTATTTGGAGTAGGTGAAGATTTTTGCCAATTCTATCCACGACTTTGTAGAATAATGACATCTGAACACGTGTGTATCTTTTTACTTTTTGTTTGGTTGTTTACTTTTCTGGAGGGCGTTCATTTGCCTCGACGTCGGGAGGGGAAATTTACAATTGGTCTCTCCGATTTCATTACCTTTGTAAAAGTCCTCCATATTTTGCCTTGTCCTCCTCCTCCTCTTCTTCTTTTTTCCCCCTTCCCTTTATCATCCATCATCTTGAATCCTGGTCCTTCCTAGATGATCACAGTCCGAGTCTCCTCCATCATCATTCATTTTCATAAGTTTTTATTTTCATCATAACGTGTCAGGGAAATCGAAGACTTTGATTTCTGAATTTTGTATTGTTGCCATCCTTCTCTTCCTCTTTTTATGAAATTGCAGACAGCTTTCTTTGTTCAGTCGCATAACGTTGTTGATTTCTATTATTGTGTTCGTTTCTTTTTTTTATCCCACACTGAGTTATTACTAAAAGGAATCTTTAATATTCTCCCTTTGTTGCCGCCATTCCTCTCTCGCTGCATTTAATTTTTATTTTTCTCTCCATTCAAATCTACTCAGTTGTAGCATGATCTATACCTGTGCTCTCCCTCCAAAGAGAAATTATACATTAGGACGTTGGAATGTTTGATTACAAATTTAGCATCTTCTGTTTTATTTGCAGACTTGTAGTTTTCTTAGCTCAGGTGCGTCGTTGTCATCCTTGCTTCTTCCATATTTTTCTAATGTCTTACTGTCGGCTTTAAGATGCGGTTTACAAAAAAGGTAAAATATACTATTTTTTTTTGACTGAAAGCCGATTTTCATTTTGTCAATGTATCATCCTTTTTTTCTCCTTATTTACTACCTAGTCTTCTGTCACAGTCTTCGTTGCATTATTTCCCTGCACATCCATTCATCAACGCTTTATTTTTCAACATGTTTCTTCATTTTTCTGTGTTCTTCCTTCCTCCTCCTCCTGGCCTCTCCTCAAATCCTTTTACCATTCCTTGATATTTGTGTTACTCATTGCAAATGCTTTATACTATACATGTTCGAGAATGAATTTAAAAATAAATGTATATAAAATCTGATTTTTTTTCCTTTCCCCTGTCTTGGTAAAGCGTTTTTTTGAGGCCCGCCTTATGGTATTAAATATTACTGATCACAAGACGTTGTGGTGTCTTGTTTACTGTTTTGTTTACTATTTTTATAGTTAGGATGAATTTCTCTCATGATGACCACAGACTTTATAATAAAATAATTGTTGTGCGACTCGCCTATACAAATAGATGTTCATCACGTATGGGAGAGGGAAAAGAAAATTTTTTTGATTACTATTAAAGAAACGTAGTATCATCTTTGGATTAAGAAAAATGGTGTGACAAGAATTCCGTGCTAATATGACTGCAGTTCGCTCTTGGTTTTAATCTTCTGTACTAATCAAGACTACATTTTGAACAATGCTTAAAACGCAGCACCGTTGAAAGTGGTTTGTATAAACTATGAAATTGGAAATATTTGAAATGTGAATGAACTTGTCTTCAGAAATTAAGGTGAGTATTCCTCATTCTTTCTTAAAAAATATTTCTAAAAATCACTGTGATTCAAAATTAAGTTTTAGTGTCTATAACAGACTTAAATTTTTTAACCTGTTTCTTTTTACCAAGTTCTTTTTCTTGTTTATACACTTCAGCATAAATTTCTTGCTGTTCTTCTTCAGGTATTAATCGTCTGTATTCCTTCATCAGATCATACTTTTCCCATGGTGTTGCCAATTCGCGCGCACGTTGGTAAAATCTTTCTGGAAGTTCAAGATCCTGTACTCCTTTTAAGTTCTTGCGTTCCCACCTTTCGTGCCACGGACGTGGTTTTAATTTTACCTTATAATTAAACCGAACGATTTCATTGCGATGGAGTCAGTGTTTATGAGTTATGAGTACAGTATTAAAAATTACCTTGGTTGGATTAATGGGAATTGGAGCACCTTCTGGTAGAAATGTAGGTACAATATCAAAAGAAATGGTACTATACTCTGGAAGTGCATCTCGTAAGTAAAACAGTTCGTCATCTAGTCGTTTTTCTAGCTTAAGAACCTCAATACTCCTTATACACGGATTGTAAAGCTCATACATAATTTCAACCCCTAAAAAAATTTAAAAAATCATTTAACATTTCTATACTACTGATTGATAACAGCTGTCAATGAACGAACCTTGATGATCAATGACGTTACGCAAAATAAATGTTGCTCGTAGCCCATATCCAGATCGGTGTATACAAATTCCAACGAAACGGTTTAGTTTTCCAGGTGCACATCGGTCCGTTGCATTCACGGCCAGAATACTTCCTGCGTATAGAATAAAAATAAACGAAGGAAAATCGCATACATCACAGCCAGTTTCACCTACCTACGTAAAACTCTGGAATATTGATAACACGTCGTCGCTGAAGCATATCTGCCATTTCTAGACGCTCGCGAATTTTGTGCCGCATGCTAGGATCTTTATCTGGCAGAAATTCTGGATAAATAAATCTGTGTGCAAATAAGGAAAGGCGTTTGCAGAGTTAGTTAATTTGCAACAATTACTATTTCTTTTTTCTTGAATAGTTGTCGACCTTATGGCACAGTCGTTTTCGACTCCTCTTACCAACATACAACTAAGTCCAAGGCTGATCCAGAATTCAACATGTACCACAATGTTTCAAGGTAAGTGGTGTGACAACAGTCACTAACATTACCTGTATTCCGGAGGTGCAAATAAGCCTTCATTATTTTGCTGTGATCCTGTTGAACTTGTACGTCGTTCAGTGGCCTGGCTTTTGGGTACCTGTCTTTTGATGTACTGATTTGATTCCGCCTGTCCAGAGCCGGCAGACGAACCATCTCTAGCTTCCGTTGAGCATCTTCGTAATGTCCGAAAACCTAATAGAAGAGTGCAAAGACATATTCCAATATTAATAAATCTATATATTAACCAATAAATAAAGTTTAATGTGAAATAATAGACGTACAAAGTGGCTTTTCTCTAAGGACTCCTAAACACAACCTGAAAACTGTGGCCATGACTATCAAGTCAAGTAGTCCAGTAAGCTCCAGCGTCGTAATATTCGTCTGAGAACGTGGCGCTACAGTAAATACCTACCGTCATTGATTCTTTTGAGGTATGTGTATGTCTATTCGGTAATCATGCTTTTCATTAAACATTTTGTTAATAGTTTCGTAACTGATTTGTAGAATGGCTAACAATTTAGTATCAGCGAGATTGGAAAAGCGTGTTGCTGAAAGTGAAGAAATGATTGCTGGACTTCGAAGACAGATGTTCGACTTGAGGAAAGTGATTTCTATGAAGGCTTATGCAGATGAAGCATGCCGCCTAAGAGAGGAGAATAAAAAACTGGAGGTAGAAGTTGAACACTTAAAGTCCAAGTTAATCCAGGCTGAGATAAGTAATAATGTTCAACAAATTAGTATCCCTGATAAGACTAAGAAATCAGTTCAGTGTGATGTTGATAATAAAGTCAGTATTGAGTTGAAAACCGCCGAACAAGAGAAGGTAATACCAGTGACGAACGAAAAGGTTCAAGATGCGGTTAGCAACAAGTTGCCTGTCAATGAAGGTGGGAAGAAAGTAACTAAAAAGAATGTACAAAACGAAAGCAAAGGGAAAACGAAGGATTCATCAGACAAGAATTCTGAGCCAGAACTAGATGTTGGACGTTTAGATCTGAGAATTGGATTGATATTAACTGCCAAGAAACATCCAGATGCAGATTCTCTTTACGTTGAGGAAGTGGATGTGGGAGAAGAAAAAAATCGCACCGTAGTTAGTGGTTTAGTGAAATATGTGCCAATTGAAGAGATGCAAAACCGTTTGGCTGTTTTGTTATGTAACCTTAAACCAGCCAAGATGAGAGGTGTAACGTCTGAAGCCATGGTAATGTGTGCGAGCACACCAGAAAAGGTTGAAATTTTGATTCCACCACCCAACTCTGTGCCGGGCGACAGAGTTTCTTGTGATGGCTATTCTGGAAATCCTGATAAAGAGTTAAACCCAAAAAAGAAGATATTTGAAAAAGTAGCACCTGACTTGAAAACCGATGCAAATCGTAATGCAACTTATAAAGGGGTACCTCTGAAAGTAGATGGCAAAGGCATCATTGTAGCTTCTACTTTAGCTAATGTTCAAATAAAATAATTTGTTGAAGTTTGTAATGTATTAGTAACTTCAATTTAGTTTTGCTAATTCACTAGCGAATTTTTTGAAGAACTATTTGTAAGGAAACGTATTAAAAACTTTTCAGATATATGAGAGATCCAAGCTCTTGTCATGTGGTACGTAATTAACACTGTAATTTAATTGTAAAATATTGTTGAGAATTTAGATCTCTTTTTATACATAGGGGGTATAGGCGTCAGTCTGTTTTCGGTTACAAGAAATTCAAACGATAAATATTCAAGGATGTGGTGCCATTGCAAGAAGGTCCTTTCCAGCTCCTGGTTTTGCTCTTGCGTCACACGTAAATCATCAGGTAATGACTATATTACTAAGAGTTAGGGCTCGTCAGCATGTATTCCTTTGAGAAAATAGATGAACCTTTCATTGATTCAAGATTTCCCTAATGGTCCTCAAGTGATAATCTTTTGGTTTTGTTGTGGCTTTTGACAGGGAGGGATAACTAGAGGCATGTAGCAAGAGGGCTGAAGTAATGTTGATTTGTTTTACAATGCTTATTAACGTCCATTAGCGATATTTTGTGTTGAGGTTACGTTTGCGTATGTCATTCATCAATGAAATGAAAAGGCGTGACGTTGAATTTGTCCCAACTATATCAGTTACCCATTCTTCGACCACAGTCGAAATGCATGCAGGAATATTTGGCCGTTTTAAAACTGACTCGCCTCATCTTCCAGCAAAAGTGGCTGAAAAGCTTATGACATAGGAAAGAAAAACGATATTCACGATAGCAGTATATTAAGAGGAGTAACAATAGGACAACCCGATGGTGTTCTTGTTGATTACTAAGTTTGTTGGGATAACAACACCCACCTGTCCCATATATTCAAGATAACGGTAGTTAGAAATTAAATAATGCTAAAAACAGCGTGCCAATTACTTACGCTTCAGTAAAGGAGTATTAAGGGAAGGTCAATCGATTAGATACATAGAAACAATCAATACTACCTTGACGAGTCGTTTATTATATCTAATCGAAGAAGAATACATACTGGAAGTGTCAATGGTGATTAATACAAAGCAACTCCTAACCGTTTTCTCGCCTATGGCAGGGTCGGCCGCTACCGAGCCAACTGGTGAAAAAAGGCGCAAGAGGTAAAGTACTTAGGAGCAACGTTCCAAAGCAATGGGGAGATAAACTGTGATGTGACCCAAAGACTCAATGGGGGATGGTTGAAGTGGAGACAGGCAAGCAGAGTCGACTCCTGAGTTATAGGAGGGTCCCAATCAAGTTGAAAGGGAAGTTTTACAGGGCAGTGGTTAGACCAGCTATGCTATGAATAGGCTGAGGTCGTTTGGACACGTAATGGGAATAGGGGAGCATTTCAGTAATGCAGGTGGTTGGAAGCACCCGAGCAGGGGGAGACCGAAGCAGACGTTGGACATGGTAGTGTGTGGGGTGGATGGAGTTCTGGTAGAAAATAGGCAGTAGTGGAGAATGGAACCCGCAGACCCGGCCCTGCTACAGGCGAGATAAGGGTATGATGATGATGAATAAAAATATGATATATCAAAATTTCCCATTTCTTTTTAGAGCTAATAGATGTAATAGTTTAAAATACCGCTATCTATCAATGAAAAATATGTAAGTTTGCATTTTCCTGAAAGAATTACTGCCGAAATTTCCAAACTGTTTTAGGAAATAAATGTCCCCCCTCCATCAGCTATACCTTTTTCCTCAACATTTTTCCTTTATCTTACAGTTTTTGGAATAAAGGAATTGGTTACTTTAAAATTTACGCAATACTGTATATACAGTATATTATCATCTTCATACCTCCCGCCTTTGTCAAGGTCGTCAGCATTTGGTAAGGCAAGTCCCCGTCCATCCCACACACTACTATATCCTTACGGAATTATTTTTACATATTATATACATGTGTGCTTGAAACAAGCGTTAATCGAAAACATTTGAAATGTTGGTGACTCAGATGGGGCACATGGCAAAATAGTGTTTATGTGAAGGTCAGTGGTGTGGGTGACACCAAGCCGGGAGCGGCGAATTGCGTTGGACACACCAGTTCTCGTCTGATCACTGAAGTTAAGCAGCGCAATCCCAGCTAGTACTGACATGGGTGGCCGCTTGGGAAAACTGGGTACTGCTAATACCCAATAATCGTCGCATTAGTGTAGTGTCTATGCAGTCAATGCATTAGAACTATGCAGTGGACGGGTCTCTAATGACCTTGTAGTTGACGGGACCTTAAACACCAACAAACAACAACAACTTGGGAAAACTGGGTACTGCTAATACCCAAAAATCGTCTCATTAGGCTAGCCTCACACTGGAGCCGACTATTTGCGACTCCGACTACGCACGACTTAGTCGGACGACTTGCGTCGGCAAAACCCCACTCATGCCCCACAGCATTGACAAGAAGCGCAAAAGAAACATAAAACAAGAGACTTTGTGCAAGTCGCACAAAGTCGGACGAAAATTCCCAACCAGTTGGGATCTAGTCGCAAGTCGGAAGTGTATGCACGTAGTCGGACGACTGAGTCGCAGCCAAAGTGAGAGGATGCATAAAGAAACAAAAGAATGGGATCGTTCGTACATATTTGTACGACTACGTACGACTAAAAGTCGCTCGTAGTCGGCTCCAGTGTGAGACTACCCTTAGTTTAGTGTCTGTGCAGTCTCTGCATTAAAACTATGCTGTGGACGGGGCTCTAATGACCTTTGTAGTTGAAGGGCCCTAAAACACCAACAAACAACAACGACACCAAGCCTAGGTAGGTCTCTGGAGTGTTTAATTGTATATTAAATCTCAACTGACAGAAAAGTAGCATCCGAAATGTAATACAGTGGAAGCCGGATAATATAATCACGGATAATCGACTATTGCTATCACAGTTAGTCCGTATATTATAATCAAATTTCGGGTATTGTCATCAATACATATAACTAAACAGTAGTTCTCAAGTTAATCTATAGATAGTGGCTGCATGCAAATCAACATAACACCATCTGCACATGTGTGCATTCAAAATGCAGTGTAGATAGCACACAGTGCTAGTTTTCAACAAAAAACGTGTTGCTAGACTATTACATACATAGTGGCCAGTGTGTGTAGCCTGTTGCGATATTTGTAATTTGGCTTTTTGGTTGACTTCGATGATGGCAGATGGTGTTCAATACAGAGCAACAAACTTCCAAAAACGCCATGAATATGATGAGGATTATATTCAGGAATTAATAGATTCAAGCAAACGACAGACAACAATTGTTTTTTTAGAAAAGTTGGTAATAAATATATAGTTTGGGATAAATAAGTTGCATAATTTTGCAATAAATTGTGTTCAACAATACAGTACTGTGCTGTATGGCTCAGAGTGTTGGGCAGTCAGGAAGAACTATGAAAGGCAAATGCAAGTGGCTGAGATGCGAATGCTGCGCTACATGTGTGGGGTGTCTAGATCCGGCAGAATCGGAAACGATTACGTTAGAGGTAGCTTGGGGGGTTGGAGACATTGCGGAAAAGATGAGAGAGAATCGGTTGAGGTGGTATGGGCATATGAGGAGGAGCTTATTAGATCCATTGTGGGACTGCAGGTAATTAGGGGCACCAGAGGTAGAGGAAGACCAAAGCGAACGTGGGAGCAGGTGGTGCAAGTGGACATGGAGGCGTGCGGGGTGGAGGGGGACCTGGTGGGGGATAGGCGGGAGTGGAGGATTAGAACCCGCAGACCCGACCCTACCTAAGGCGGGAGAAGGGTGAGATGATGATAATGAATACAGTACTGTATATGCTTTTGTTTATGTTATCGACCGGTTATTGTTATCAAAAGTAGCACGCCCCCCCCCCCTTGTGATCACAATAAGCGGCTTCTACTGTACTGGATCACATGTTTCAGGCAGTTGCATCAGAAAGGAAATTGCCGTTTCTGATGCAACTGTGATGACGCAAATCGGTTTACGTCATGTCATTATTGGATTAGAAACATATAAAAAGGCAAGTTTTACACCGTTTTAATAACGTTGCCACATCGTCACTCTTCTTAACACGATGCTGTTCTGAGTATCGTTCTTTCCTTTTTTTTCCCCTTCCCTAGGTCTGGTGCGCTGAGGCTTTACAAGACTCGCAATCACCTTTTAACGTGCTATGAGCCGAGTCGCAGGGTGCCAGGCCGCCCCAACACTAAGACTTGGTTGACCAGTGCTATGTAAATGCCGGCAACCGACGTTAGTGTTAAGGCAGCTAAATAAATCCTGTATGTACTTCGTGTTTCGCCAATCAAAGGTAAGATATTTATTCTACTAATTAAACATTATATGTTATATAAAAAGATAAATGCTAGTAATTACCATGTCATCTTCAAATGCCATATTAATATAAAAGGTAAACATTACTGGTCAGTTACACTTGCCCGTGTCGTTTTATCATGTTGTACTGCATATCTGCAAAGATGTCGATCACTAGCCTCTATTCCTCAACCAACCAAATACAGGTAATCGTGTAGGTGCAAATGAAGGTATGTACTCATCGATTTAGATAGCGTTTACAGTGAAGGAAAAAGTATTTATATCATGTTTTTTGATAATAGCTTTTTTATTTACAGCTGAACTTGGCTAATTTTTTAAATAATAATTAAAAGAAAAATAAATGCTTACACAGACACATACAGTATATATTGAAGGGCCTTAAAACACCACGAAACCAAACCTGAATTATTATTAATTACTTTCATTCAACCACCAAGTTGTTTAGTAATATTTTATTTATTAATTATTTTTTGTGTTATTGATAAAGTAATTATTACTAGTGTCCTCATGATTGAAGAAACAGCTTAAACAATTGATTAAGCGCAATGCTATGCTTATTTTTAGCATAATAATGAGCATCCACTGTTTTCCTCAAACAGTGAAGCTCCTCATAGAAATAAATCGCTGAATAACAAATTCTCAGCCGGCAGCCATTATCAGTATACAGAGGGAAAAAAAGGTCCCGTCCATCTACAACACGTGTCGAGATTGCAATGGTCCAAAATCAACAATGATTTGGCACTCACGAACGCTCCATAGGGTCACTACATCGGTCCATCCAATCACTTTTTCACATTCATGGTCGATTGAAGTTATGGACGGTTGGAGCAGAGTGAAGGATTTTTGGACAGATGGAAATCCGTCACTTTCTCATCACTCCATCCAATCCACATGATATTATGCATGCACGATAAGTAATTGGAGTGCAACATTCATTTTGGCATGGAGGGATTGGAATTACCGGGTGGACAGGACCTTTAAACCTAAAAAAGTAACATTTTTCAATTGGCAAAAAGTATTCCTACATTGTTGGGTACTGTTAGGACTGACTGTTAGGTTTAAAGTCAGTTTTGAAGCAAAAACTACAAATTTAATACTTTGAATGCAGTCCTTTATTATAGAATTAGGAATGCATATATTAGAGGTGGCCTTCGGGTGGTGGACATCGCTGAAAAAATGAGGGACAATAGGCTTAGGTAGTATGGACACGTCATGAGAGGAGGGGAAGAGGAGCTCGTTAGGTGCATCCCAGGTGTGTAGGTGGTCGGTAGCACCCGGGGAAGGGGGAGGCCGAAACAGCTGTGGAAACACGTTGTCCGTAAGGACATGGCAATGTGTGGGGTGGACAGGGACCTGGTGGGAGACAGACGGGAGTGGGGGCTAGAACCCGCAGATCCGACCCTGCCACAGGCGGGATAAGGGTATGATGATGATGATGAATGCAGTCCTTTATTGTTAATTATAGCTTGAAGTCACCTGGCCATTGATGCAACTAGAGCATTTGTTGTTTCTTGGGTGATTTCTGACCATGAGTGATGCAAATTGTTTATCAAGTCATGCCTTGATGAGCACTTGTTTTCTAATTTTTGACTCAAAATGGGGCCACAAATTTTCGATTGGGTTAATATCTGATGACTGTAAATGTTACCAATAATTTTCTTGCATTATATAGCAGAAATTCTTCAGTTATTTGACCCATGTGTTTGGATCATTTGCTTTGTTGGAAGCAATACGTGTTTTCAATGTATACAAGTATTTTCACACTCTTGGTCAAATTGCTTTGGAGTGCTTTGGTGTGCCCTGGCATTCATAATTCGTTCGATTATTACAAGGTCACCAACTCCAGCAGCACTCGGACATTCCCAAATCATGACATTGCCACCTCCATACTTAACAGTTGGAACATTTTTAAGAGCAAGTTCTTTATTCACTTTTCTCCAAATGAATTTTGGGGGTTTCCATGAAGGACGTCATGGCATTTTTGACGAAAATTTACCCTCTCCCCCTCCTTCCTCCAGCACTTAATATTAATATGAGTACAGTAAACAGTTTTTCTGAATGGCATTATCTTAATGTCAATTCGTGGGGTAGGCCAGCATCCACCCACAGTCAACTTGGTCAATATTTCTGCCGGTTCCAGACGCCTGGTTCAGTGGACCCACAGACCCGACCCTGCCATAGGCGGGATATGGGTATGATGATGATGATGATTATCTTAATGTCAATCTTAAAGGAAAGGAAATATTTTTCTACCCAATATTTTACAAAAGACTGCACTAGTCATGACCACCCCCACCGCTGTCACTCATTGTTCAACATTACATTACCCCTCTCTCCCATGAAGCGTCACATCCCTTATGGACGTCCCCCATCTCCTCATATTAAACTTACTTTCATCACAGAAAAGAATTTGTTCCCAAAATTCTAATAATTAAAGGTCTTTAACTTGACATCCTGGCTTTATAACCAGCTTCATTCAGTTTATTTCTGATTGTTCTTGGTGTAACTAACAGTGGTCCCAGAAGTTATTGCAAGGTCTTATGCAAGTTCCCTACAACTAATTTTTGTATTTTCTTTTAAAGTGGCGGGATGAGGTGTCGTTTTTCTCTCTCTGAAAGTGACGTTGACCCCCCCCCCCCCCAATTCCTTATCATTGTCTGTACAACCACTTTTAAATTTCTTTATCACATGCTGCAACATTGCGGTAGAGAGTGAGATGATGATGATGATTAGTATCGGAGCGTTATGAAACCTATGAGGACTACATACGAATCACTCGAGTTTACTGTATATCTTGAGCTCGTGATATGCAGGTTCGGAATTAAACTACCTCTTTCTCCTTAACGGAGGAGGGAGGAAGAGCCACGTCAATAGAATGCAAGTCGCCGAGATGCGAATGCTGCAGTACATGTGTGGCGTAGTAGAGAGCTGATAGGATCAGGAATGAGTATATTAGAGGTAGCCTGGGGTGGTGGACATCGCCGAAAAGATGAGAGAGAATAGGCTGACGGGGTATGGTCACGTCATGAGAAGAGGGGAGGAGGAGCTCGTTAGGTCCTTGCCAGGAATACAGGTGGTAGGTAGCATCCGGGGCAGGGGGAGACCGAAGCTGACGTGGGAGCAGGTTGTCCGTGAGGATATGGTAGTGTGTGGGGTAGAAGGGGACCTGGTGGGAGATAGGCGGGAGTGGAGAGCTAGAACCCGCAGACCCAACCCTGTCGTAGGCGGGGAAAGGGTACGATAATGATTTCTCTTTAACGGAGGAGGGCTGAGGCGGAAGCAGTTCTCAAATCCTGTGTCTCATGTTGTTTTCCAGCAACCTCGTGCGCAGTATTGTATTTAATGCCCAAGCGCTCGTGCCACCTGGTGTTTGTGTATAGCTTTTTCCTTTTTCAGCAGCCACATTTGAAATGCAATGGTTTATTCAGTCATGGAGACCTTCCCCCCCCCCCCAAAGTATTATAGAGGAGATGTGATGGATGGGCTCGCTCTTATGCCAACTCGTACTGTAATTGTTTGATACCTGTAATAATTATAGTGCAAATTCTTTGAGTCATTAGAACTGGTGGTTTTTAGACCATCGTTTTTAACTTTCTGATTGCAACACATTGTGATTGATGTTGTGTGACTTATCGTATTACAGGTGAGAGATCTCATTCTCGTAATGGACCTAACCCATATTTTGGGATACTGTTATGTGTTTGGCGACCCACAGTTTAATTAAAAACTCCTTATCTAGACTAGACAAGCACTGGCTAAATATTTGGCAAGGTCGACTTCCCGATTACATCAGTAATTTAACGAGAGAGAAAAGGAAGTACTGTAGTTACTGTAATTGTAAATGAACATGATAAGTAGTGAAACGAATCCAAGTTTATTTTTTTTCCAAATTTTTTTGGGGAAATGGGAGCGTAAACTCAAGGCGACCGAAAGAAGTGGCATGACTGACATCTCGTAGTGTTATATTTGAATAAGAGTTAAGTTTTGGCTGGTTTACCTACAGTGACGCAAATTTCAGGTCATAAATTCGAAGCTGGCTCAAGTAACTCAGTGGTAAACTACTGTATAACCATCTTACGTACGTGTTCCATAGTGCAGCTGTTCAGGCTGAAGATAATGACTTCTTAAGGACTGGAACAGAATGCATAGTTTGCAATCACGTCTCTCAGGAACATAAGCTATCCCAAACCGCTAAATATGACATCACTAATTTCCCAGGTGAGTAAAACCTGTCGCCTAGCAGTAATAATAGAATGGATTAAATAGTGTGCAAGTAAAAAAGTGACCAACCTCACCTGTGTCTAAACACAGTACAAGGACGATCTTCAGTGGTTCCAGCAGTTCCTTTTGAATCTGATAGTAATTATCAAGCAGCCTCCGCAGTCTCATTGTTTGGTAGCCAGAATTACATAATTACTAGCTCACCAAAACTGAGACAGAGGTGGCCAACCGCCACGATGCCTTACCCCATAGCACTTTCCTAAGTGACGGCGGGGTCGCTTGGCACCATAGCTGGTAGCCGGGATGGGGGATGAGGAAATGACGACGCTAAGAAAAGCCGTCGTCATCATAGAAGTAAGCTTGTTGCAGAGGTATGGGAATGCTCGAGAGCACCCATTTCCAGTCAGTTGTCATTCTGGCTGGCTCCGCTCTAGTTTTAGTACCTCTGGCAATTGTTATTTATACTGTAGTTTCTTCGACAATGATGTCATCTAATCCGTTGTTTATTGGTCACAAATGCTGTTTCCATATCAACTTTGGTTGGGTATTTAATGTCACATGTAAAGCAACTGTTATTATAAATTACCTGCGTTTCGTGTTGCACACATGTGGTGCAATAGTGGTTTGTTATTATAACGTCATGTTTTTGTATCTTAAGTGCCATAGCAACAGTTGTTTGTTGTCTTTTATTTCCTCTATATTGCCAGTAATATGAAGTTATTTGACATAATTGTGCGTTATACGAACAAACTTATACGTGTGTGATCATGAACTCTTAAGTTAATAATTATCGGGAGATGTTAGATGGTCAATGTAGTCGATTTATCGACGTGTATGCAGGGCTATAGCCTAAGGCGGTACAATTCCGAGTCGTAAATTCACAATACATAATAAGCAATAAATAGTTCAATTATTCCAATTTAAATTAAATACTGTAGTAATAAAAATATTACCGGTATCTCTACACTGCACAGTACTGTAACCACCAACCCTTTTCCCCTATCGTAAGGTCTGGTACCTATCTTTGTTCCTCTGAATGGACACATGCGTGACTTATTGGATGGTATTTTCAGCAGCCATCTGCCGACCAAAGCTGCAACAAAAAGGGGTGAGCTCCTACACCTGGAAATTTTTACCCCATTTACCCCATGTATAGTAAAGGGTTCTTCTACATGCAAACGCCATCGTACAGGGAGCGGCGAGTTGCGTTGGACACACCAGTTCTCGTCTGATCACTGAAGTTAAGCAACGCAAGCCCAGTTAGTACTGACCTGGGTGGTCGCTCGGGAAAGCTGGGTACTGCTAATACCCAATAATCGTCGCATTAGTGTAGTGCCTGTGCAGTATATGCATTAGAATTATACAGTGGACGGGTCTCTAATGACCTTGTAGTTGACCGGACCTTAAACTCCAACAAACAACAACAACAAGCCATCGTACACACGGGACCACGGTTTTACTTCTCATCTGATGGAAGGCACACTCGAGGCCTCACTCTTGCCCGAAAGGAAACAACCCACCTCGATCCAGTATCGGTTGTTTGTTTGTTTGTAGGAGTTTAAGGTCCCGTCAACTACGAGGTCATTAGAGACCCGTCCACTGTATAGTTCTAATGCAGACACTACACTAATGCGACGATTATTGGGTATTAGCAGTACCCAGCTTTCCCGAGCGACCACCCATGCCAGTACTAACTGGGCTTGCGCTGCTTAACTTCAGTGATCAGACGAGAACTGGTGTGTCCAACGCAACTCGCCGCTCCCATCCAGTATCAGACCTAGAACCATAAATGCTGTAATGGACCCCGCTGCTTTCTGCGCCACCGTGATCACTTCATAGGAAATACAAAAACAACTCATTGCGTGAACTCAAGTTTTAGTTTACTGCGACGACGTGGAAATTTTATTGTGAGTGCCAGACCGACCTCGGCCTTGACTCTTGAATTCAAAGTACAATAGGTGGGCTCGTCCTTCCTAAAGTGGGCAGTGTTTTTGGACGGAATAGAAAACCTCACGGAAATAAAATAAATCAAGATCCTGTGCAATATGTATGATTCACTCCTACAAATAGTAGTATGTAATCTGTTGCTTAGAGAGAGATACAGTATGTTGCCCAAGAGTCATCTTTAATATTCATGTTTAAGGACTTCTTTACTCATTAATGTCGCCCTATGTACAGTATCTTCCTGTGTGTAATTTTCTTACCTACACAATCATCATCATCCCCTTATCCAGCCTGTGGCAGGGTCGCGTCTGCGGGTTCTAGCCCTGCACTCCCGCCTATCTCCCATGAGGTCCCCGTCTACTCCACACAATACCATTTCCTTATGGACAACTTGTTCCAACGTCTGCTTTGTACTCCCTCTACCCCAGGTGCTTCCAAACACCTGCATTCCTGTAATGGAACTAACGAGCCCCTCCTCCGATTTTCTTATTACGTGTCCATAACACTTCAATCTACTCGCCCTTATTTCTATGCCTTATACAGTATCTGGTATGGAATTAGTGTGCCTCAATCTTCACTGGGAAGCCCCCAGTATTTCCCCAAGGTGTCTTTACCTTGGCTATGGAACAATTGGCTGTTCGAATAAACCCTTCGTCTCTTCCCCTTCTGCGTAATACCTCTCAAACCACCTGTCTTGGAACACTGTCATAAGACTTCTCCAACTCGCTGCCTTATACTTTTCTGTTATCTGCCTCAGAACGAAGATTGGTTCCATTGTGGACCTACTTGGCATGAACCCCAATGGATTTCCATAGACACTAGTTCTATCCCGGAGGCGACATTCCACTACTCTGAGATTCATGGAATGACCCATTGGCTTAATACTTCTATAGTTACCACAATCTTGGACATCACCTTTGCCCTTTCAGAGTGGTAGGGAGCGGCGAGTTGCATTGGACACACCAGTTCTCGTCTGATCACTGAAGTTAAGCAACGCAAGCCCAGTTAGTACTGACATGGGTGGTCGCTCGGGAAAGCTGGGTACTGCTAATACCCAATAATCGTCGCATTAGTGTAGTGTCTGTGCAGTATATGCATTAGAACTATATAGTGGACGGGTCTCTAATGACCTTGTAGTTGACGGGACCTTAAACTCCAACAAACAACAAAAAAAAAATTAAGAGTGGTACTATCCAACTCTCATGCCATTTAGAAGGCATTCTATCTCTACTAGCTTCATCATCATCATCATCATCATCATACCCTTATCCCGCCTGAGGCGGGGTCGGGTCTGCGAGTTCTAGCCTTCCACTCCCTTCTGTCTCCCACCAGGTCTCTGTCCACCCCGCACACTGCCATGTCCCTCTGGACAACCTGATCCCATGTCTGCTTTGGTCTCCCCCTGCCCCGGATGGTGCCTACCACCTGCAGTCCTGGGATGCACCTAACGAGATCCTCCTCACCACGTCTCATGACGTGTCCATACCACCTCAATCTATCTCTACTAGCTTATCGCATTGAAATGTTTCCCTACCCACCTGAAAAGTTACTTTTGAAAATTTTGCGCAAGGTAGGAAATGTTCTTTTACGTGCATGTGATATCGTACACACCACATGGAACCACAACTTTACTTTCCAACTGATGGATGACGTACCGCTTCGACCAGGACAGGACTTGGAACTCTGGACTCAAAGTGTCAAGCACGCAACCACTAAGCCCTAGTAACAGGGTCTTCACACCTTTGTAGGAATTTCAGGTACTTTTGTAAGTCATCATTAGATTGGTAGAGTAGGCCTACTGTAATCTGTTATTACTTACTCGACAGTTGAGGAATTTGCAACATACCGCCCTCAATTGACGGTCGGGTTTCTGTTGTGTTGCCGAAATACTATTATTAGTATCAAAGGTCGGCAACACAGACATTTGCTAGGGGCGGCATTTCGTCTGTGAATGTGACAAAATGTTGTTACATGCCCAATTAGTGAAATAACAATTTAATTAAAAATACAGTATTATTATTGAAAACAGCAGACCTACTGTACTTTTTAAACGTATACAGTACAGTAGCCGACAGTTGTCGTTTTATGCGAAGCGACGTACCCTAAGTACTAGCTAGAGCAGTATATTCTGTATACGGCACAATGTGTAAGTAAGTTTCCATATTCACTTTCCTTGTACCTAAGTTAATCTTTCCTGTTTGTTTTTTAAATAGGAAAATTCAGTTCTTGAGGTAATTCTCTACTGCCCTGGGCCTGTATGATTTTGTAATGACAAAGTTAATTTCCTGGTTTTAGCAGCCATATGTTTATCTACATTTGGAAGCCGGTGTTTAGTTACCTTCGCAGTGTTTTACGAGGTTATTTTCATCATGGTGATAGTGTTGGGTTAGGAGGTCATTATTGCCCAACTTACTTAAATCATCCTGAGAACTCCTATGACATTTCCTAGACAGGTGGTTGTTTTCATATTTTATGCAACCTTCGAATCATTTTATATATCTGATAAGTTGCCTAGTGTGTATATGCGCATATGTGAGATAAATAATTCCCTCAATCATATTACTTTCCATAGCAACAACTTGGCATTGGAATTTCAGTAGATTATTATCATTTTGCTAATGTAGTAGATTGCAATAGTGGAGAAAAATCGATTTAACTGATTTTCAAACGTGTTGTCAACTTCATGTTTCTGTAACGTCGCTTGCAGCTATTTATGAAAATGGGCCACGTTAAAAAAAATTTTTTTCCTCCATCAAAATGGATCAAGGGAGTAGTATTCGTTTAGGAAACATGTAGTATCCATCAAAGCGCAAATTTTTAATATGCCATAAGTGATAAAAGAGGAAAGGAATCATCAAAGCCAAATTAAATTTGAAACTCAACAGGAGAAAGCAGTAGATCGATATGTAAGCGTAGGAGTTTTTTGAATTGATATTTAGGAAGGTGTATCGACTCCCTTAACGATCTTCTGCATAATATTCATCATCATTTCAAACCCTGTTCCCGCCTACAGCAGGGTCGGATGCCTATTTGGATCCAAGAACATACTTGGCAAAGCTATTGTTACGCAGCCGGATGCCCTCTTACTGCAGGGCAACACCTTGCTTATTTAACGTCGGCCTACTTTCTTCGTCGACACGCATTTTTTCTACCGACATCAAGAATGAGCCTTTACACCTGGAAGTTTTACTCATCTACAGTATACAGCACGTATACGTTACTACCTATAGACAGCATTTTGTGTGTCAGATGGCAGGTGTACACGCTGCAGGAGAGGGAAGGGGCACGGCTCTACTTCGGACACAGACATTTGTCAAATGACCCGCTTAAGACTTTCGTCCGCTGAGAAACAATCAATTTTGTTTAGCATTGATCCTGTAACCATGGACTCTGGGAGTCAAGTATCTTAAACACGTAGCTACCAAGGCAAACAATGCTGTGTAATATTCGTAAAAATATTTACAGAAGTACTTTTTAATAAAATTAATACTATATACTGTTAAACAGTATGCTATACTTGGGATATTTTGATAAGCAGTTGGTCCATGTTATCTTCTTTTCTTTTGAAATTCTATCCCAGAACTTGAAACCATTTATCTACACTTTTCTATAATATTATTTGCATTGCAATTGTAACTTCATTGAATCTAGTAACTTCAGTTGTTAAATGCTGAAGAACTGTGTTACTCATTTTTCAATTGTTGAGTTTTTAATTTTACGTTAAGGGGACAAGTGAAGAATGTGACCTGCGTCTTAATAATTTCATTTAGTTTAATTTAATGTTGATTTTGCATGTGATTGGGGGGCACCAGGGGTAGGGGAAGACCAAAACGGACGTGGGAGCAGGTGGTGCAGAGGGACATGGAGACGTGTGGGGTGGAGAGGGACTTGGTGGGGGATAGGCGAGAGTGGGGGATATGAACCCGCAGACCCGACCCCGCCGTAGGCAGGAGGAGGGTAACATGATTATGATGATAATTTAATGTTGATTTTAGCATGCATAGATTTCTGTGAGTTTTAACAGCAATTCGTAAATTGAGCTCAAATAATATTATTTGATTAATTTAAAAATATTTTAGGAGAATGGAGTTCACAAATAACATTTACACTGACGAAAGGTGTCAGAATCTTGTGTAAGTTATTATTGCAGTACTGCTACTCAGTATTGAAATATAAATTACATCTTAGCTTTAAAATTATTTCCTCTATTATAATTATTGTGCGACAAGTTCAATTTTAAATTATTCCGCGCCGTTACTATCAGGCATGTCTAGGTCGAATTATTTTAATAAAACTTAATCCGTGTGACCACTTGGGAACACTGGGCACTGCTAATACCCAAATCGTCATAACGGCGTAGTGTCTTTGCAGACTCTGCATTAGAACTACGCAGTGGACGGGGCTCTAATGACCATTGTAGTTGAAGTGCCCTAAAACACCAAAAAAAACGAAAAACAATCGAGAATTTGAAGTTGCGCTTGGTTTATTCCGCAGTAAATACCGATTATCCGAACTAAGAGGGACAGGGGATTATTCGAATAATTGGATGGCTTTAATAAACCGTAAACAAGAGATAAATATAATATTAAATTAATTATCTAATGATATGTCATTTGTGATGAAGTATGCACATGCAGTACTGCAAAATCTACGAGTGCGCAAAATTCACAGCAAATGATAATCATGAATCTTTCTTTTAAACAAAGTCTCGCCTCTTATTAAATATGTCTGTTTTATTATTTTAAATGGATATATAGGCCTATACTATTATACTGTATATCGGTACACTTTAGTATCTACGAACGGACGGAAAACAAACCGTCATAAGTTAATTAATTATCACTTAGTCGTAGTATGAGATTGTGCGACATTTATAAAACCCAAATCATCATCATCACCGTTATGTCCTTGGCCTATCTATTCTCAACTTGGTCCCTGTCCCCCTCAAACTGTCAATTCATGCTTTATTCGTTCCTCACCCAGTTAACCTGAATCTCTGCGATGGACCTAAATTGACTCTTCCTCCCCTCTTTTCTTCATATATCCCACCTCCAAAGCTGGAGCAGCTTAGAACTGGATGAAAATGCATATTTTTTGCGCTTCCCAGAACTGATTCATGCGTTGCAGTTAGTGTACCACTGCTCTGCGGAACGTATACCTCAACAATGCCACTTCTTGCTTCATTGGGGTTCTCTGATGGCATTGAACACAATTTGCCTGTCTCCTCTTCGTCCACTGTACACTAAGCCTTTGGATCACTAATGAATTGAGGTTGATATATCATCGTCTTTCAAAAACACTCTGTTGGCGCAAACATAATCATCATCATACCCTTATCCCGCCTGTTGCAGGGTCAGATCTGAGGGTTGTAGCCCTCCACTCCCGCCTATCTCCCACCAGGTTCCCGTCCACTCTACACACTGCCATAGCCATACGGACAACCTGCTCCCAAGTTTGCTTTGGTCTCCCCCCTGCCCCGGGTGCTTCCAACCACCTGCATTTCTGTAATAAACCTAACAAGCTCCTCCTCCCCTTTTCTCATTACGTGTCCATACCACCTCAATCTACTCTCCCTCAATTTTTGGGTCATGTCCCCTACCCCCAGGCAACTTCTATCAGCTCTTGACACTCAGCCCCACTTTGACACATTCTGACCCACGTAGCGTAGCTGGCCTAACCACTTCCCTTTTAACTTGATTGGGACCCTCTTATCACACAGGACTCCACTTGTCTGTCTTCACTTCAACCATCTCCCATAGACTCGTATGCGACCCATAGAATCGATCTGCTCATTTCTTTGAAATATTTATCCTAAGTACTTTACCTCTTGAAAAAGTTATTGATAATTTGCTAATTCAATGCTTAATATGGTTAATTTGTGATATCCAGAATTAGTAAATATCTGGTCACATCTTAATAATAACTTGTTAAGAATTTCATTCAATCACTAGCAGAAGTTCTTGTTACCTATTATTGTATTTTTTTTCTCGTCTTTAAGAAATTTCAAGACAAATCCTGTTTTCATTGCTGTATTTTGTCCTCATGTCAACAAATTGCACATCAAATAATCAGGATGAAATGCATGCATGAATAGGTACAGTCACTTCATATTTTGTAACCTGTGTATGTAAAAAAGAAAGCCTTGAAAAAGTAGAAGAAAACGAGGTGGCATTGAGGGATTGCTTGAGGGACATCTATTTTTATGGTGAATGGGCGCTACAATTGAGTATGAACTGCTGATTTATTTCCTTCCTACTTTTTGAATTTATCGTTTGTGAGGAGTAGAGCAAAATACATCTTCTGATAGCTGTCTTCCATCTTACAGTGGCGTTTATTGATTATCTTTGTAAGAATTTGGGTTAGCATCTTTTTCACACTCTCTCTAGATGTGCGTACGTGTCCCTCACCAAGAGCTGATCTTGTCTGCTCTTTATCTATTTAACCTAGATCGTGATTTAGAGAAGGGAGTGAAAATAATGCAGATGAAAGAGTTAAAGGGGATATCAACATCTGTTAGTTAAAAACAGTATACATATATATATCTTTATACTCTCCTCTCATCTCCTCCTTACTGATGCAAAATTCCATGTTTCACTGCTTAAGAAAGCTGTCAACAGAATTTATGTCATTGCTAATTATAAACACATGAGAGTAGATTTGTAAGTACAGTGTATTTTCTACTTTGTCAGTGTAAGAGGAAAGAAAAAAAAGTGATAGGTCACAAAGTTCATCTTTTTTTAAAACAGAAGACAACATCATCCTACATTTTTCTCTTGTTCGTTTTCGGTTTTTCTGATGCATTTTTTATTCATATGTCGCTTTACTTTCTCTCTCTATGTGTGTGCTCCATATACTTCATACCTGATCTTTCAGTAGCATCTAGTGAAACAGTGCCACCATCTCCTTTCCCTCTCGCTCTCTCTTTCTATTTGAAGCTTCGTATCGTTGATTGATGCGTTTATTATAAGGCACTTGAAGAAAATACTTTGCAGAGCAAGGACTTAAGCGAATTTTAATCAGTGTCATCATCGACTTCATCATTTATTCTGGTATTAAATTCTTTTGTCGTGATATACCAGAAGAATTTTAACCGGATTTCAGCATCTTTAGCATATTATTTTGAGCTTTTCGTCAGTCATCATATGATGATGATAGTTGAGTACATCACACACAAACACACATACACACACCTACACAAAGAGGGAGAGAGGAAAAAAAATAGGAAATACCATTAATGCCTGCTTCAATCATTGTTGTAGGAAATGTATTGATCTTCTGTTGTTTATATTTTTGAAGGAGAAAACGCCATTATTAAGCATCGTGACTATCATTTATTGCCTTCATTATATCTGTTTGATCGTCATTCTCGGCGGCATTATATCGTTATCCATCTGTCCCGTCATGGCGACGTTTCTTCGTTATTAATTCGAGGAGAAGGATTGTGACCAGTCTTTTTTTTTCATAAAAAAATCTCAATCTACATAAAGCATCTTAATGGACAGGTTAGTAAATAAAATATTTTTATTGATTTCTTTATGTCTGTCTGATGCCAATGTTGACTGAATTCAGGAGATTTAATTGCAAATACTAGGTTCTTTGGATTATTAAACCTCTTATAAATGTAAATATTTAATATAAGTTTGGCTACTTATTTGGGTTCGCATGTGTCGTGACCAATTGCTAACCCTATTATTGCCCTTCTTTTTTATTTCCTCTTTTACCATTTTGAGCAGAAGAGTGGGTCACTGGTTCCTGTGGTAGTCAATCGAAGTAAATCACTTTATTAAAATTTAGATAAATATAACTAAGTGGCCACTTGCAAGCAGACACATTTCATCAATTAAAGTAACACTTTAAACCATATGGGATGAACTGACAATTGTTGCTTGAAGTCAGTAGCAGTCAAAATAATAACTGCATTTATTAATTTATTCTTAATTTATATATCAACTATTGCTCTAACTTTCATTAAAGTAGTTCAAGACTGGATGGATAATATACTTCAATTTTAATGAAAGATGTGTCAGAATCGTGGTTGAAATGTCGACTAAGAGAAGTAAAAAATCTACTCTTCCACAACCATCAACTCGTCCATTTTCGTGCGTTTCAAGTCAGAATTTTATGAACGTGTTAACATTTTACAATGTAAATGGTTTGCTATACCAGTTATCGTTTTTTTTTTTGTTTTTAGAAGGAGACTAGTGCCATTTAGACATCCGGATTTTTCTGGTAAACTTGGCCTTTTAGTGGTATTTTTTGTTTCCTACTGTACTGTAGTAGTTATTGTGTTTAATTAAATCGTACTTTTGATTACTTCGTTTGTTAGACGATCAAATTCAACGTCTTACAGAAGGTACCCTGATATCAAAAGATCGTCTACTAAGAACATTACGAAAATTAGATACTACTACTACATCAGCATTTTTAACTGTATCTGGAAACAAGGATTCTAACTGTGGACCTTATGGACCTCCTGTATCACCAGGTTCAGGTATTCGTCCTCCGTCTGCCTCCCTTTTTGCGTTTAATATATTACTTAATAGTTATGGATTGAGTTTGTAATATTTTTTCTTGTCATTTTTGATGTCATAGTTCCAAGCGATGGGGAACTGTTATCTGCCATGATGACACGTCTTGTATGGTTGGAAACTAAATTGTCAGAGTCTCACAGACAACTTCAGGATAAGGTTAGATACAGTATTATGCTAATGGCGTAAGTGTTAGTGTAACACTTACGCCTTTGTCCCGCTAATGGCAGGATCTTTTCTGCGATTTCTGGCCCTCCATTCCCACCTATTCGTAACAAGTACATTATCCATCCCACAAGGTGCCATGTCCCGCCGTACGACCTGCTCCCTTGTTTGCTTCGCTCTACCTCTATTTCATTGGACCTGTAACTTCGTCCCTGTGATGGACCCAACCAGCTCCTCTATCCTTCTTATAAAATGTCTATTTCATATCAGTTTATTCTCTCATTTTTCTCTGAAATGTCTAAAAATGGCTGTACTACCGTTTTAATATTCCTGTTATTGTAGGAAAAGGTAATCAATAAACATGAAGAGCAGATTGCGATTTTAAACCAAGCAAGAGGTAGCGTGAATTTTACAAAACAAGTGTTCAACTTGTGATCCTAGTTGTGGTTGTAATAATTACCCGATTTATATGCTATTTTTAGTTGCTTATGACGGAGGCCCAATTCACCAGTTAGAAGATACGTGCATAAGATTGCAAACTGAAGTGCATCAGATGGAAGTAATTGTATTACATTTGACTGCTGTTGCTTTTGTTGTTACTATTATACCTTTACCTGACAAATTTTCTTAGCAATTGCTTAACGATTTCGGACTTGTTTGGACGGGTGCAAAGAGGCATAGCAATAGCTCAACTGTAACTTCTAATGACGGCGAAATACCAGAAGATTGTATTAGTTTGAAATCTACCTGTAATTCAAATTTATCATCAGGACCAATAGAAGATGGAATTAAGCCAAAAGTAGATTATGATCTGATGATTGAAAATATACATGATCTTAATATGCTTGCTGGAGAGGGGGTGCCACAAATCTTCATGTCTCCAGATGCGAATTTTAAAGTATGTGAATACATAATCGTCAACCAAGGTTTGAGTTCTAAATTTCATTAGAACTTACCATAATTTTTCTATCTGTGTCTCTATTTTGATTTAGGTCGTTGACCACGTCCCAATTGCGTTATATTCTAATGGAATTTCTTTGTGTGGCGGTCCATTTCGTCCATTTAGTGAAAGTGCTACCATGCAGTGTGTACAAGATTTAATGGATGGATATTTTCCATCTGAACTTCAAAGACGGTATCCAAATGGTGTTCCACTTAAGGTAGAGATTGTATTACAACATTTGATAACACCTCCCTTTCAAAATTCATAGTTCTCCTTTTCTTCCTCTTCTGTCAATTGTCAAGATTTAATATAGTGAATTTGTTGTTGTTGTTGTCTTATTTCTTTAGATTATTGATAAACGTCATTTAGAATTTCAAGATAAAACTCTTAAAACTTTGCCAGTACCAATAAGTAGGTCGCCATCCTTATCTCCTATATCACCAGTATCTCCAACAAGTCCTTTTAGCAGTGGAAGCCCTAGTCGAGTCTCGGATTCACATTCACCACAAAGTGATTGCAGTTTTTATCTCTCGATATTTTCATTTCAGTTTGTATTTACTATTTGAATTTTAGTTTAACTTTCATATTCATCATTATTATAATTAAGCAGGTTCGCCACTCACAGTACAGAATCTTTTAAGTGCATTACCTCGAATGGTTGTTAGAGATGGACGATTGCTAGACGTTCGACACTCTATTGTTCAATTATTAAAGGTGTGATGAAATGCTCTTATATAAAAAGTAGTGACAATTTGCGGCACTTAAACAGTAAGGTACATTGGTAATGAGGAGGGGAGAGGAGGAGCTTATTAGGTCCATTGTGGGGCAGCAGGTGACTGGGGGGGGGGACCAGAGGTAGAGGAAGATCAAAACGGACGTGGGAGCATGTGGTTCGAAGGGACATGGAAGTGTGCGGGGTGGATGGGGACTTGGTGGGGGATAGGCGGGAGTGGAGGGTTAGAACCCGCAGGCCCGACCCTGCCTCAGGCGGGAGAAGGGTGCGATGATAATCAGTAAGTTACATTGCGTACCCAGTTTTTTAAAACTTGAATTAGCAGCGGGACACGCGATAAGCAAATTCTGAATAGGTCTAATGTTGCCACTGGGTTCAAAATTATGGGATCCCGTCCTAAGATTGTATATTGTTATAATTTTGTGTGTACCGTATTCATAACACGAGTAACGGGATAAGAACCAGTTTTCAAGGCCTCCACATGATGATTGATATGTTGCTCTTGGTTAGATAAGGCCTTTATAAGCACTGGCTATTTATTGTCACCGACAGCCATGATTTTTCTTACAGTTACTGTATTTTTGTTTTCATTTGTTTATAGGGAAGTGGTTATAATATAGACATTACTGTCATCCATACACATGTTATTCAACATCTAAGAGAAGGGCGCCCAGTCGAAAATATTACCACGTTGAGAATTTATAATGAAACTGGTAGTGAGTCTTACTTGGTGAAATTATATGCCACTGACTGTATAGGAGATATTCGAAAATACTTGGATCTTCATAGGTTTGCTAGACCAAATATTGATTTCTGATCTGTTAAGAGTTGAAATAGGCTTTTTGTTAAAATTGTTCCTTCTTTTATTCTTAGGACTTCCCATTCTTCCGATTACGATATTTTATTTTTATACCCAAGGCGCGTATTTGATAAACCTGAAGAAACTTTAGAAGCTTGTGGACTTGTTCCAAATGCTGCACTTTATCTATACCAAAGGACTAAAAACTCAAATTTCACAGTAAGTCATCACTAACAAATATTTTATTCACCATTTCATATGGTGAGTACAATTTATTTATATACAGTATATATAATTTACTAATAAATTTGTTCATGCTTATATTTGGAACTGTTTAATATTTGTTCTTTACATTCACTTAAAATGATTATTACTTTTATGTTATAAAAGTGTCTAATACAGTATTTAAAAAAATTCAGTTATGATCTTGTGATATTTGTCTTTAATCGGGGTGAATGATGAACATGTTCAAAGTCATTGTTTTATAATGTCAAATATTTCATTAGTCTAATTAATTATTCATAATCATGATGTTTCTACAGAGGTTTACTACATATGGCGTAACTGTGATCATTTTTATGATAATTCTTGTTAAGTCGTCAGTAAAATTTGTTGCTATGCTTTGTGACTTTTGAACAAAATACCGGTACGCGGCCAGCAAGAAAAAAAGTACTTGCACACCCTAAAAATTTTCACTTGTGGCCAAATAAAATTTTCATACATTAGTTTCAATAAAAAAACAAAACAAAACATGCAAGAAAGTATTTGCCCACTGCAAACAAATTAAATCGTTCAATAGTTAATATTTGGTGCGTATACCTTTAGCTTTAATAACACTGAAGAACAAATTTTTACTTTGGAAAAAATACATTTCTCACTTAGTGCTAGATTTATTGGATAAGTTATGCTGATTATTTATCTGTTCTCCATTTTGCCCTAGGACGTCAGGTTCTCTGGTAATTCATAGGGCTGCAGTTCCATTAGTACATTAATTGCGAATGGACATCATACATCAGATATCATACTCTACATAATTTATGTTAATAATATAGGACTTGACATGATATAGGGCATTTATGTTAATGACATAGGGCTATCAGCAGATGACACCTGCATTGCAAGGGTGGTGGGTGAAGGGTTATCTTGCTGCACAGAATTGCAACAGGACCTAAACAAGATGCATACCTGGAGCATAAAGTGGGAGTCATTGACATTAAACTTGCACAAATGTAGTTTTCTTATGATAAGCAGGTCTTGAAGGCGATTTGATCTTGCTTATTGCATAGGTGGTGAAAGGGTTAAGAGGGTTGAGATCCAGAAGTTCCTTGCAATTATTCTAAATACTATGGTCACCTGGAGGGAGCACACTGACAAATTGATTGGGAATACTGGACATGCCCTCCGTTTGGTTAGTAGAGTCCTAGGGGACAGCACAAAGGAAAGTTTTTCACTGCTATGGCCAATTGTAGAGTATTGTAGTCCAATTTGGTATGATTCAAATGATTCAAAGGAGGGCTCACTAATCTGTCAAGGAAACAAAACTCCACTATCAACTGGTCACTAGCTGTATCCTAGAAGGCCTACCTAGGACTAATAGCTGGCCAATGACAATAGGTAGGCTAAAGTACAGCCAGATTTCTTTCATACTGTATGTCATTTACTGCTTTATTGACAACTGTCACTTAAATTTAAAAAAAGGGGAATTACAAAAAAATTGAGGGTTGCACAGTAAAACAAAAGTCATTTTCGTGAACAGCATACAAAAATACATAAAATAGCTCTATTGGTATTTCTGTATTTTTTTCGCTGTTCCACAGTGGAATTACTTCAAGACGTTAATTCATTGATTCCACTTATCTTTTTGTGATCTCACAGCCAATCTTGTTTCATGTTTCCTGAAGGACCTGCCTTAAGTAATTTTTACCAGTTATCTTAATTTTTCTAATTTCTTTCTCCAGATAACTCCACAAATGCTCAGCTGGATTTAGATCTCATTGTGGAGGTGTTAACGTCTCCTAGGCACATTAAAGAGAAGTCTTTCCCTTTCAACTATTGCATTATGCTTGGGGTCGTTGTCTTGTTGAAAGTGAAAGGTGTCCTGCAAACCTACCTTCCTAGGACTTTTTGTATAAATGATGGTGACAGTCGTTTGACTTTATGAGTAAGTTTATTTAACTGCCAAATTTTAACTATGTTCAGTGGACTGAAGACATGAAATTTAGTCTCATCAGAGAAAATAACTGTTTTCCAAAATTCCAATGGCTCATTTCTGAATTCCATATTTCTTTAAGCCAGCACTGTGAAACACATTTTGGATAGTTTCAGCTGTAACATTGATGTCCAATTCCGTTGTAACCTGTTTAGTGTGGCCAAGTTGCATACTTGGCTTACTCCCCAACCCGTTAGTGTGTACCCGTAATTAATAAAAAAAGATTGTCCAGACGTCATAAGCAATGCGAACAATGACTCCCTTTGCTCTTGTAGTGAGCTTGCTTGGACAACCTGACCTGGGTTTATTTTCAACACTTCCAGTTTCTTCATGCTTTTTAAATATGTACTGAACACTTGAGAATGAAATTTTAACAGCTTTAGTAATTTCATGATAACTTTTACCAACATTTATGAAATACATTAATGTGTTCCCTCATGTCGTTTGGCATTTCACTGGCTTTTAGTGCCATTTTCCTGAAAGAAACACAAAACTACCTTAATGCTTCTATATTAAACTAGATTAATACAGTGCAACCCGGATAAGGGGTTTCCCATGTAAGAGGATTTCTCGCATTTGAAGTCCAATTTTTAGGTCCTGAAATAAAATACATTAATTCCATGTACTGTACATCTTTTCCCAGATTAAAAATTTCTTGGATTTGGGATTTCGAGCATAAGAAAGTGAATTTTACTACACCAAAAGTATCATTTACTATTGCAATTTTCCCATTTAATACGTTTTTTAAGACTAACTGGGGTGTGACTGAGACTTCTGAGGGTTTCACTGGACAATTTGAGGACTATGTTAATTTAGATGACAATTTTCTGCCTTGTTCTGAGCAAAGTATTAAAGAAATCTGTGAACAAGACCAAGATATGTCGGGGAGTGAAGAAGACGAAGAAGAATGTGTAGTGCCCTACATACATGTTGGCCATATGTTGACAGTGTTTGTGACACTTATTTTTAAAAAAACTAATGATATAGAAACATATTCTATCAAAGTACAAAAGTCAGCAAAACAAATATTTGTTCGTTTTTTTTTTCAAATATCCGTGAGCAGGCGCGGATCCAAGGGGGGGGTTGCAACCCCCCCCCCCCCCTAAATTTTGGGTCGACATTGACACTGACTCTCCAATCGCTGCCTATGGCTCAACCCCCCTAACGAAAATCCTGGATCCGCCCCTGCGTGAGTATTATATTAAAAGAACTCGCAGGCCCTACCCTGGCACTGGCGGGATAAGGGTATCATGATGACGATGTGTGTTATATAAGAATGTTTATAAATTAGTTTATGATCCTTACTTCAGGAGGGTCCCAATCAAGTTGAAAGGGAAGTTTTACACAGCAGTGGTTAGGCCAGCTATGCTATATGGATCAGAATATTGGGTAGTGACGAAGATCCACGTCAATACAATGCAAGTAGCCGATATGCGAATGCTGCGGTACATGAAAGGGGTGTCGACAGCTGATTGAATTAGGAATGAGTATACAGTATTAGAGTTAGCCTGGGGTGGTGGACATCGCGGAAAAAATGAGAGAGAGTAGAGGTTGACCATAAGGATATGAGGTTCGGGTAGACGGGGACCTGGTGGGAAATAGGTGGGAGTGGTGGGTTAGGACCCGACCCTGCCACAGGCGGTATAAGGGTATGATGGTGATGATGATTATTTCATTGCAACTTAATATTCAAATGTGTAAAACCCAATTTCCCGTTTGACATTTTTCTATTTAAAATATTTTATTGATTTTTTTAATATTGAAATAATTGTATTAAAGTAATAGTATGAAAATGCTTCTTAATGGAAATTTTATTTTATTTGGCCACAGTTGAAAAATTTTAAGGTGTGAAAATACTTTTGTTTTACTATCTTTTAGTGATATTCTTATACAGTACTTCTTAAAATTTAGCTACGATGGATTGTTTAATGTTCATGGATTGCGTACCAAAATATTTCTAAAAAATATGCTTTACCACGTCACTGTTTTGAACTCTTTACTGTATATTCAAAAACGAAATTAGAAAAACAAGCAGGTGTTAAGTAGAAACCTTAAATATATTTTCAATCTGAATATGGATTCATTTTTTTTTTTGTGAAAACAGATATAATGTATTATAAAGTTGTTGATAAGATATACATTTTAAGAATTAACTAAACTTATAAGCTTTCATTAAAGGAGCCCGCAACTTCCGATCTCGGCTGTGTTTTATTGCAACTTGTTGATACAGCTTTGGTAATACTAATAATTAAAACTGAACTTTACCATGTCCATGACTACTATATATTTTTATACGCCGTTGTCAACCAGACCTTTAACGTTTATGCATCTGGTGGGGGTCTATATATATTTTTTGTGTGAAATTAGACCCTTTTAATGTATGTCTATTTTGCATAAATCTAATTAAAAAGACATTAATTTAGTTGTCGTGCATTCCATTTGGGCAAGAGGGATAATTATTGTCTTTGGTCACACGGATCCATGTGACGTAACACCCCGGCTGTAGAAATTTTCGAATGTTTAAAATGGCGGCAAAAAATTGAATGTGAGTGAATAATTTTCGAGGCAGCATAAGCAAAATATATATATTATAACTATTACGCCACTTAATTACTAAATTATATGTGATATTCATGTGCAGCACTATGCAGTGTTGAAGATGATAATTTCTTCATGATCCAGGTTGGAAACTTCTTTACGAGTGAAGTTCTGAAGTGTCCACGGTAAGATTTTAGAATGAGATAAACGCAATATTTGTATAGATAAGAATCTTTATTTTTGTACAATTTATCTTCCATCCTTTTAGAATATGTTTAATTTTCCTTTGGCGAAACAATAATTTGATACAATTGCAAGTCTGTCAAGTGTTAAAAAATAATTGCAATACGTTATTGAATTTTACATACCCAGAGACGCTAGAATTGCAAAAGCATTCTGCAATCATTATATACACATTCTCTTCTCTTTAATAATGAAAGACACAAATGTAGTTAATACAATACTATTTAGCCATCGTTATTGACTGTCAACAAGAAACGTCATTAATAGTTGGCAGAAAACAAAATACTTCTTTAAAACATTTTTTTTTCAGAAACTAAGTGAGGTCAACATAACCTCCAATAACAAATCTTGTGAGGCGGCATTATTTTGAAATTTATGCAACATTAATATTTACATACTGTATAGTATTGTAAGTGATAACATGCTACTCATCATGTCGGCATATTTTATGCTAGCCGCAGTTGATTTTAACCATGAACACATAAATCTGACATACAGTAAGTGGCCAGTCGCTAAAATATGCAAAATACAGACATATGATGCAGTTTCACTTATAAACAAATTTAAATGGCGCGCCTGCTTATATTAAAATCATACAACAAATTCATTGGAGATCGCGTAACGTAACGTGAATACATGCCGTAAAGGGATGCTTTAGCCAGTTATAAATACCTAGCGTATTGGACGTAATCCAGCATAATTTCACATTTCAGGTACAAACTCACTTAGAAATCTAGACTGGTCAATCCGTATAAATTTATGACATTTGCATGTTAATAATTCATTTTTTTCATACGGGGTCAGAATCTGAAAACAGTATTCGATTCTTTCTAATAACGCAAATCCGAAATACAGTTATATTAAAAATATATATGTATATATAAAACGGATACAGAGGCATTTTTTAAAATAACAAATTGGTATCACAAATAGTATTAAGGTCTGCAAAGACAAGACAATCATTCCACACTTAGGATCAAGCTTGGGTACAGGTAGCTCATTTAGTATGTTATATTCAGATGGTTTTTTCTTCGTTCTTTGCAACATTAATTGCATTAGTATAATGAAGATAAGGAAGACTGTTAAAGATAAAAATTGGGAAGGGGAGAACAAAGGGGAGATGTACCTCCACTAAAAACTCAGGAGCCAGCTCCAGTATTGTTACTAACACGTTTTGCAGTATATAATAAAAAATGTCACATTGCATCCAAGTTTCGTTTTGCTATCTGCTCCAAAATCTTATTATACATACATTATGAATAACCATTGCATTACTGTTTTTGTAGAGGACAAGTGTAGAATTCAGTTGTGCCTGTGAACGTGTATAGTAGATGGCACAACTGTTTAAAAATTAGTTTTAGTGTGGTGTGGCGTGCAAAGATTTGTTGGACTAGTAGTAGTCATACATTATCTGGATATTTTCACTCTGCAATTTCAAATGACGACATAGCCAAACTCACCCAAACAGACAGGTCTGACGGTTTAATTAATTGTTGAAAGGCAAAGTGCCACTTTGATTATTCACACTAGTAGCTGAAATTAAAAACAGAATACAGACCCCAATGAAGCAAAAATTAAAACTTGATTTAAAATATATAGCAAAAAAAATCAAACATAAGCACACTTCTCAAGCAGGAAAGTATGACTACAACATGTTGAGCAGCAGATTTTGCCATTATCATGTACTACTTTTTTATTATGGTAGCAGAGGGAACATTTGACACTATGTAATATGAAGAAGGCATTTAACCCTTGTTTAAGGTGCCCGACACTCAGCTTTTATATTACTTATTGATATCTGAAAGTGAAGTAGAGCGGGACTATAACAATTTGTAGGTCGTCACATTCATATTACTAGCCATTAATAGTATCATAATTCATTAAGACGACTACATATTTGAGGATTTTCTTGATGCACACCAACGTGCTATCAGAAATTTGACCCGTATAACAATTTATGACAATGAAATATTAGTAATTATAAGATTGAAGGCATGGAATGAATGTGATGTGCATATCATGACTGGCAAAGCCTGCAAGCCTTTAAAATCAAAAATACAAAATGGTGACGAGGAAAAGCAAGCAATAGCATAAGAGAGGACTCGTACCATGGAGAGAAAGAAAGAGACAGGGAGACCGTGAAGACAAGACTGGACTCAGAGAAGCACACCATAAACTGGAGAAAGCTTGTGAAATGGAGCGAGTGCGATCGTGCTGGCCAATGAAGGATCAAGATGTCACACGGCTTTGAGGAAGCAATGAACAAAAATAGGAATGGAAGGAGGGAAGAAAAGCAATGAGACGGGAAGAGAATTAAATATTTCTCTCTCGCTGTGGTCCCCACAGTGGCTACTTTGACCAAGGATGGGTAGGGGGTTGTTAGTGCATAGGGAAGTAGTGCAGTTTATAGCAAAAATTCCAGTAGGAAAGAAGTGAGTGGCAGGGCTAACGTTTAACTGCTCCCAGTCTGTGGGTGAGCTTGAGTTGTAAGGCCTTGCTAGACACATCACAGGAGTTCTGCCGTACGTGAATTCTGAAGTTGTGGGTTTCCTCACCTACATTGTTGAATAGAGGGGTGGTCACTTTTAGATGACGATTATCATAAGACTGAGGACACAAGTTTTACTTGATTATTTTTTTCTTTTTTTTTACATGAAAAAAATGAAATTTTTTTTACTAACGATGTGAATGTTTGATATGAAACCATCAGGTTATTATAATTACACAAATTGGCTGAAAGTTTTTTCCCCTTTGAAACCGCAATCATGGCAAGCCAGTGTGTAATGTCTTAAAACTAGTATTTTGGACGGTCAACACATTGTAGAGGTGGCAGTTATTTTTATCAAAATTCCTGGAAGAGTACCAAGATGTTGCGAAGTGCGCCATCCACGCAAAGTAATTTTTCTTAATTATACGGTAGGTCTAAATTTAATAAATTTTATTGAGCAGAACTGATAGGAAGGAGGGTATAGGAAAATTTCATTTTTTTAAGGCGATTTAGAGAGGCAAGGAGGCCAGACCAGTAACGTTTACGACCCAGGCAATAGAACCTTTAAGCTTAGGGTACTCAATAAGTCCAATGCTCTAGCCTTGCCAAGGATTGCAAAATTCTGTAAATAAGTAATGACCTGGGGCGAGAAGCGAGGGGTGACACCATCTATAATGGTGATAGCACTTAAAATGTGCAGTTATGAGTGGCTTGCCATTTATGCAATTATCTGTCGATGGCAATAACATGAACTGGAGGAAAGACTCGTACCTTGAATAAATTTTGGCATTTCACACATCTCACACATTTCCATCGCTGCCGCGTTCCGGAATGTACAAGTACAACACGCCCATTTTTGGTCCTCGTCGTCGTCATCGTCCTGTAGCGGTGAAGGTCTGGATAGACTTGGTGGCCGTGCGACCGATAAAGTAGGCGAAGAAAGTCGTCGTTGTTGCTGTGGCGGGGTGGATGGTGGTTGTGGAGGCAATGGTCGAAACGAACGTGACAACACTGACTGCTCCTGACCTGAAGCTTGAAATGTTAATACGGGAGGAAGGGCTGGATTTGCCTTTGAAATTAGGAGTACCGGACCTTGTTGTCCTGTGTTTATCGATTTATAAAAATCTTCGTTCGTTTCTCCCAATGGTACTATGAATGGAAGGTGAGAGAGAATTATAATAACGCTATGCTTCAACATTTGATAAAAGGGGCACATCTGTTTTTAATAATAATTTTAATTACCTTGTCCTTTGTGCAAGAGGTCCACCATACGAGTCATACACTCACAGTCTACCATTAGAGATCTTACTTCCGCACGCAATATTTCTAATTCTTCATACTGTAATGATCCCCCAAAATGCGACAATTAATTCGATCGGAAATGCAAAAAGTAATTAAAACACTTAGGATCTCAGGGCAGAATAGTTGTATACTATCAGCTCTTTACAAAGCCACTCAAACAGGAACTGTGACATAGTCATTAGTGTCCCTTATCACCAATTCTGCTTGATTTCTAACAAAATACTGTTATAGCTGTGAAAAGGGCGTCGGGATTCTTTATAATTCTAGTTTAAATGCGCAGTAAATATATCCTTTCTGCCCTACAGATTTCTTTTGGGATGCAAAGTTTACAAAAAAATAAGTGTCATCTTACTGAGAAGAATAATGAATCTTGGCAGTGAACTTGACAACTAAAGTAATACTTCTCCGTATTAGCAACTTCTTTGCGAATGGTTTCCAATTGCAATTTTTCTTTTTCCAATTCCATACTCAAGACGTTGAACTTCTGCCTCTGATTCTCGATGAGACCTGTCAGAGAACAAAATGCAGACAGGGTGGTAATATTAACTGGCTGACGCACTTAAAGAGACGATACACAGATGTTCAGCTGCAAATACCTCTCAAATATGCCTCTCCAGTGTAAAGTTCGTGCTGAGGTGTGAAGCTACCCGCTGTTCTTGGGTCGACAGACCACTCTTGTTCTGCATTCCAATTAGGAATGTTTGCTTTAATTGATTGAGGTGCCGGTAACGGTTTGAGTGGAACATGAGCCAGTCTTTCAAGCTCCGGTTCAGTGTGATCAAAGATGGCCTGCGTTGCGCAGTACGAGTTTTCATCTTGGCATCCAGACGGAGGAATTTGCAGATTAGGTAGTGGTGATGTTGACTGACTGGATGATGTGGGACTAGGGAAGCGGACATTATAACCTACTCCAACAGGCGATCTCCTTTCCACAGTGCTTGGGGTTGGAGACTGCTGTGAGAACCTTGCAGATGAATTACAACCTAACGGACCTCTCACGGTTGAGAAATGACTACCTGTCGGGCTTATTGATATTTGAACTTTAGACTGGTAAGGTGCGTTGTTACCACCAGATGTTTGCCCCACAGGACTTAATCCTCCATATCCGTTGCCTCTAGAACCAGTACAGTTAGTATTCTCTGCAGAGGTAGTAGTAATATGTAGTTCGGGTGGTTTTGAATTGACTGGAGTGCCGCCCAATTGAAAATTAATTGACGTGCTATGCATGGCCGTCTTGGTGGCCCAGCCATAAGATGGCGGCGAAGTGTCACTGTGAGGAACATTGTAATTTACTCCAGAAAACTGAGGATTAACTGGAACTATACTGAGACTAGTCATGTGCCTGGGAGTAGGCATTGCAAAGTTATTGAACGAATCGTTGGGTAGCCTTGGATATAAACTGTGTTGTTGATCCGCTCTTGCGTTTGTCCCACTTGCCCCCTGACCATGGCCAGGTTGATTTATTTGTTGTTGTTGATAAAATCTGTAGGTAGGCGGGGGAACTGGTGGTTTTGGAAGAGGGGCACGTTTTGGAGTTTCGGTAATTGGCATAAGCGCAGGTCGTGTACCCACATCGCGAAGATTTGGGCTACTGTTGTTTGGTGGAAACTGAAATCCTACTCCTCCAAACGGATGATTGGGGCAAGAGAGAATTGGTGCTGTCTGTGGATAAACTGCTAACCCTTGATGATTCGAACCAGGGTATCCAAAAGCGTAATTGTTCCTTGAGTCGCCGCTAGGCACTCCAGATACACTATGGCTGCGAGCGCCAGCGCCTTGATAGTACTGCCTTTGGTTTATGTCAGGAGGAAACCGATTCCTTGGCAATGGGAAATTCGGTCCGGGGGCCACTGCATTGACATGATCTGATGAGCTGCTACTGCTACTACCACTAATAGTACTGTTAGTATTACTTGCGAGATCTTCAACGCAGCGTTGAATATTTCCATTATACTGAAAATATAATGTTATTAATTGTTGTCCATGCTGTTAGTTAGAAGACAAGCCAAAATAATTAAATACGATGTTCACAACGGCATCTGACACAGGTCGTGATCCTACCTTGGTTATTACTGTCCAGACCATATCGGGAGTAGCTGTTGGAAACATTGTCAACATGGTTTGATATAATCGAAAGTTGAATTGCGATACATTGTGATCAGTCATTGCTAGTGATTCCTAGATCCTCGTCTCCGAAAACACCGAACAGGCAGCTAAAATGGGAAGAATACGATCGTCTTATTACAGTAGTATTAAAAAACGAATTGCAGTCAACACACACCTGAATACTATTATTTGAACGTTAAAAGTCGATATTCAGTAAGGCCTTACATTTTATTGTAATAGCGGCGTCCATTTTCGTCATGTTTTTGACTAGATTATGATTTTACTTGGCAGGGCCAAGATTAGGTCGAGCAGGACGATGGACAGTTAATTAAACAAAATTTTTGATTGACCTACTCCCGCCCTGGGCAGAGAGGGACCGAAAAAAGTATACAGTAATATTATTTGTCCACAATTCGGCTGAGATCGTTGATGTCTATCGAAGAAAATTTGGATTGTACAGAAGAGAGGCAGGCGTCAGCTGCTTTGTGTATCCGTACATCTAAATATATTGGGGATGGTGATACGCAGTATATGCTATACCGATTTGCCCAAAATAGCAGGCCTTTAATATGGAGGACAACCTGGAAGGCCTGTTATTTTTGGGGAATCGCATTCCTATTGTCACCGCAACCATCATTACCACCGCCGCAGCCACCCTTCACAAGTGATGCTTGTTTGTCAGAATTTGCCCAATTCAATTCAGTACAGCATGTTAATTAAATGCCACTGACATCCTTTTTTCGATAACTGAAAAGTAGATTTATGGACATCATAATCTTTAATCAGGGTCATATAACTTTGCGTGTAACAGCTGTAAAAAGACACTAGATTTTAAAAATTCTTCCTTCTTTATCACTGGGATTTGGCCGTTTGTTAGGGTTCGGCAGAATATAACGGCTCCACCACCTACAAAACCACTGCTTAAATTTTTACCCGAGATCCCGGTGCCCTGTCTTTCTTTCTGTCCGGGTGGATTGGACTTTCTTTTGATGTGCAGGTAACCGATATTTCTCCACATACGCATTCTGTATAGAAACACATGGCGAGATGCGAATACTGCGGTATATGAGCGGGGTGTCGAGAGCTGATAAAATGAGGAATCAGTATAGTAGGAACCTGGGGGTGGGAGACATCGCGGAAAAAAATGGGTGAGAGTAGGTTGAGATGTTATGCACACGTAATGAAAAGACGGTAGAAAGAGGACGTTAGGTCCATTACCGGAATGCAGGTGGTTGGAAGCACGTGGGGCAGGGGGAGGCCGAAGCAGACGTGGGAACAAGTTGTCCGTAACGATATGGTAGTGTGTGAGGCGGACTGGGACCTGGTGGGAGATAGGCGGGATTGGAGGGCTAGGACCCGCAGACCCGACCCTGCCACAGGCGGGATAAGGATGAAGATGATGATACAGAAACACATGGGTGTTGTAGCCCATCAGCAGCGGAGAAAGGGTACATGGCGCCCCTAGGCAAATAAACTTTTACGCGTCTCTTATTAATGCTCATATGCATAGTCAGGCAAAGAGGGTATGTTTCTACATGTGAAAATCGAAAGAAGCCTAAGAAGCCTAATGGTAAAACCATCCCTGTAGCCCACTTTATAGGACTTTATATCTTTTTCGAAGTGAGCTTGGAAATAATTATTTTGAATTGATGGGTATCCCAACCTGTCATCGACGAAAGACTAATTAGTAGTACTGTAAGAGTGGCTTATGTGCATCTTGTCCTCTTTTTCAAATTGATCATCCATTTAATCGATTTGCTCCATAAATGCCTACAGAAATATACTTTTATGATCATCATCATCTGAATATTATTAGCATTGGTGTCCGAAATAGACGACTCGATCGATTCTACATTTATGACTCTTTTTAAACAAAAATAGTCGAAATGATATAAGATGCTCTCCTGAAATACGGGTGAACTGAAGGACCACGACAAGCATTCTTGACAAATTTACTATGACGACGAAGTGATTTTCATAAGCAGTTACAACTGCAGGCACATACTGTACTAAGAATCAAATTTAGGTTTCTGTACAAATGCTGGGGAGAGACCGAGTATGGGATATGATTTTTGGGAAGAGAGTGAAAGAGGTAAAAGTGCTCTGGCGGGGGGGGGGTTACTGGGTTGAAAAGGTACAGAAGTTGCAATACCTGGGATTAACCAAATCAATGGCGAATTAGACTCGGATGTTACCCATTACTGCTGAGTGTATGATGGATGATGTGAAGATAGGCAAGTGAGTTGTTTTTGTGATACAGCTTGGTCAGATAGTCAAAAATGAATGTATTAGAAACAGTATAAGTGCGGAGGACATTGCAGAAAAGATGAGGGCATAGACCGAAGCAGTATTTGTTATGTCTCGCGAAGAGAGGAGGAGGAAGATCTGGTTTGGTCGTCATAGGAATGGCAGACGGGGCAGAGGTCGACCAAAGCAATTATGACATTAGGTTATAAACCAGGTCACAGCAGGGTGTTAGGGGGGCAGGTGGTGTAATAGGCTAAATAAGGGAGAGATGTGATGATATTGTACAAGCACACAAGGCAGTGATGAAGGGGTTTTGTGGTTTCAATAGCTAATGTCTCTCACAAGAGCTTTGTACATTAAATGAATCTCACGGTGGATTTATTGATAGTGATTAGATAAATTTATATTTTTAAAGCTCTCAGATAACACTGATTTTGCGTTAATAGTTGAATTTTAAAAAATAGTTCTTTGAAAATCAATGGAACTGAGTGGTCAACTTTTTAACCATCTGAAGGAGCTCTTTTACTGTATGTGACTTTGTACATACGGGCATCTCGGAAGGCAGATATACTTGAGGTTTCACTTCATTCCTTGCCTGAACTCCGGGTATACACATCGTCATTAGGGGAGGAAGAGAAATCTTAGTGATTATTCATTCCGAAATGGAAAATCTGAGCATATATCACACTTTTCTTGGATATTGAGAACAAAAACTGCGTGAGTTTCAAATGCCACGCAACTTCTTAGTTGCCTGTGAAAATTTCCTTTGAAGTTCAGTATTTATCAAGAAAAGCTCTTTACCGCATGACATCAGGGAAATTAGCAGCTGAAAGGGGGAGGCAAGACAAGGGTTTCTGACTTGTCGAGCAACCCTCCTTCTGGAATTGAGGGATGCTTTCCAAGCTTGATTGTGCCTGGCAGATGGGCTCTTCATCAGTTCCCAATTGCGATGTAGTATGAAAGGTGAATAGTCTCTCGGTTTAATCTTTCCCACCTTCCCACGAGTTCCCCAAACTGATAACACAAAAAAAACTTGGGTAAAAGAACTTTATTGACAATTAGTAATATGTCTGACGTGACTGAGCTGAGAGTTGAAAGTGGGTTAGGTAGGTTGACTGCAACCATCCTTCCAAGGCCTGTCTCTTATCAGCTTTGCTATTGTATCATTACATTACTAATACTGTACTTATTTTGTCTTTCATTTTACTGCTTCCCAACAGGATTATTTCGACCCTTTTTAATATACAAGCAGTAAATATCAGGAGATTTCTAACCATAATTGGCTGTAAATAAGTTTGTTTAATATTTGGACTGATGTATGTATAGGATACTTGTGCGCTCAGAGTAACGATGTGGAACAACAATATGGCACAATCGGGAACTGACTGATCCGAAACGGACATAACTAGGTTAGACCTCTCTCTCTCTCTCTCTGCCAATTACTGTCGTCAGGAAAAAGAGATGACGACAAAGGTGTGTAAAGGAGAATACTAGATGTGTATGCCTCATTATTAACTGTCCCATTACTGTTATGAAACAAAGTGACAGGATAGTTAGTCTGGGACATTGATGGACTTGAGAATTTAGAGAGGTGAAAACAACAAAGTTTTTAACAGTGTCACAGCTATAGTTAGAAACAAAAAAAGCAAATAAGATTTCTTAGAACTTGTGTTCAGGTAATTAATGTTAAAAGGTGTCCAGATTATCATATCCAACGCATTCCCGAGTGTTTATTTGGCAGCTACCGTGAAAAAGTCCTCCTAATTCTTTTAAAACTCTAATGAAACAGTCTTAACGTACTGTAAATTCTTACGAATTCTATATACGTATACTTACATCATTATATTATAGTGATAAGTTCTGGAATTGGACTGACACCAGAATGTCGAATTGTTAAGAAATCGATGAAATATGACCGTCGTTGGCGTTTGTTAAACAGATAAACACACACTAGTTAACATTCCAAGAAAGTTAACTATCAATATCAGTTGGGAGAGAAAAAGAGGAAAACGTAAGAACCGTCGTGTTTTTTTGCAGTAGAGATGATGTTGATGATGATGGCAAAGACTAAAAGAAATATTTCTTCCTCCAAAGTGTTTTGATTCGCGTTCTCCGAAACTCCGTAGTTTGCATATGATGATCTTCGTTCTCTTTTACTATAAACTAAAAATTCCGGTAGAAGTTGATTCCTATATTAAAATAACCAACTTAGTGCATAAAAAACCTTCTATACTCTTTCAAAGTCGAAGTTTCATTTTAGTACGGACGAACACTGATATTCTTTTACGCTGTCACGTGAATGTGCGAACATGTGATTTCAAAATGGCGTTACTGTAAAACTGCTCAGACTTTAAAATGCATATCTCGTGATAAATGTTTAATGAAAATGAAAAGCAATTAAATAAGTTTGAAGTGAATGATACAAGAATGTTACCATATAGCACTCGCATACCTTTTTTCCTTAAAGTAGGATTCTGTTACGACAATGTATAATTGTGTTCGTATCACTTATTAAGGTTGGTCATTGGTAGAAGGAAGGAAGTGTAAGTCGTGAATGTAGTAATGTCGCTAGCACTCCAGCACAGTATTTCCGGCATTCGTAGTTTTTTTTTATCGCTATTGTTATCGTTATCAAACTTTGATTTTTTCCGATACGAGTGTTGAGGTTTTATTGACGAGCAAATGACATATTGGCAACTTTTTACCGGGTAGTAAACCATGCATCGACCCCTGCCAGAAGCGAAATGCGTATTAGGAGATCAAGAGGCAGGCGCCCTCTACCAGTTGAGCTGCTGAGGTCAGTTTGTTATTCTTCTGTACGGTAATAATTTGTAAACATAATCTTAAAAAGTTTGAGAGTTCGTCTTCCACCTCCTAATTGGATTAGAAATAACTGGATGCTCACAATTCTCCGCGGGTTCTGAGTTTCACATTCGAAGTTACTAGGAACTGAACCAATGTAAACCACTTGGTGAAAACTTGTTTCACTATCACAACTTCTCGGAACAGGCAACTCTGATTAAAACTAATGTCTAAGATCGAACTTTACCAACGCCACAGGGCCGGCCCTAGAGTTTGCGGGGCCCAAGGTGGCAGGGGTAGCGGGGCCCCAGCGCTAAGCTTTATGAAGTTGATTGCTTATCAATGCAGTACTTTAATGTTTTGAAACACATACGAAATCAAAATACAGTAGAACCTCTGAAGTTGACCACCCCTTATATGTTGACCACCTCCCTAAGTTGACCAAATTTTCAGTTTGGATGTGCACCACATTAATTAATGGATGACTAACCTCCCCATGTTGACCACCTCTGTAAGTTGTATATTGACCACTATGACTGTGACACATAATATTAATTTAACCTCCATAAGTTGACCCCTTGTCCTGACAAAAGCCTTGTCAAGGGTGACAACTTCAAGATTGAAAGAGTATCCAAGGAACATTTCACTGTATTGCTTAGCACTAGCTCTTCTTAGGGAAAGCTAAAGAAATTAGTGATTGGTAAGTCAGCAAATTCATGTGCATTTAAGAATTTGAAGACCACCCTGTCACATGGAGATCAAACAAATGTGCATGGATGACTGCTGCCCTGTTTGAAGAACAGGTAAAGGGTGTGGATCAAGAAATGAAGAAGAAATTATCTATCCTACTAACAGTAGACAACTGCCCTGCTGATCTGCAAGTCACTCACTTGACAAATTTGACACTTAGCTTTCTTCTTCCAAATGCAACCTCAAGGATCCACCCTCTTGACCAAGGTGTTATCAAATCATTCAAATTGTTTTACTGAGCCCAGATCCTAGAGAGGGTTATTGGTAAAACATGTGTCACCAGCCTGTGGAACAGTTTCATTTATTGCATCCATTAATGCTCTGGGTGCTGTCCTTTGGATAATTCTGCTTGGAAAAAATTCAACCAGAAACAATATTGACATGTTTTAGGAAAGTTGGATTTATCACAATCCAACAGACAACATTTTGGCCTCATCATGCAGCCCATCTTCCATGGCAGAATTTTAAGGAGTAGCCTTTGAAAGTATTGTTGAAATGGGCAATGAAATGTAAACATATAATGAATCTGATGCAGCTAACTGCTGGGGGGGGGGGGGCATAACCCCAAACTACTAGATCAATGGCATAGGGGGCTAGCTATGCCAATCCACTAACTAATAGTTTTGATAATGCAGCATTTCATACAGTTGTATCTAATAAAAGCAATAATGACCATGTATCAGTACAGTACACCCAGTTCTCCATAAGTTGACCACCTCCTTATGTTGATCACTTTTCTTCCGCCCTTGGGTGGTCAACTTACAGAGGTTCTACTGTATAGTTAAAAAAAATTTTTTTAATTCACCAACGCGGGGCCCAAGGCGGATGCGGCGGTCGCATTGTCCTAAGGCCGGCCCTGCAACTCCATAATTCTTGGTTTCCTCAACAGAAGTTGCCCCATAGTGGGCATCAAGGTGATAATTATGGCCCAAACCCCTGAATTTACGGATCAATGTATAGTATACTGGCAGCCAAGACAGTCTGCTAGTCACACAATAATCAAAACTTACACTCGCTGGAGAAGGTATGCTCTCGAGAAATATTTTCATAGAGCCCACCCACCTTGACAACTATTACTACATTCAGATGACCAGCCTGTTGATCCCTGTAACACCTGCTGCTCTTAATGTAGCCTTCACATCGCTGACTTCACTCTGTAATATCCTTCTTTATACCTAAATTGAGTTTGAGACTGAAACCAAAGACAGTTTTTCAAGAACGTAATGACATTTATTGTCCAAAAAATATTAACATTAAGATTATTTCTAAAAAAACTCAGCAGTCGAATCTTCATATACACTACGCACAAAGGTATATGCTACAGTCAAGTGCCTTTATGAAATTAATTCGGCAATCATTCAAGTGGACCTAGTCCTTTCATGGCAATTTGACTGTAAACCACCCATTTCTCAATTGAATGCATAATTCACAAACATCCTAGAAACACGAGTGAACTTGGTTGAGGGACAAGTCCTCAAGGTCCAAGTTTTTATACATATTTGAATAGAATCTTTCTCTGATCACACAGCATCTAGACTTGGTTATTTGTCGGGAGTGACTGACAAGGCAGAAAGGAAAATAAGAGGGGTAAGGTAGTTAGATATTGTCTTGTTGATATTAATAACAGAATCGTTAAATCATATTAGAGCAAGGTTATTAATCCATATTAGCAGTAAAGGGTTGTTCTAGATAAGTCACAAGAATATCCTTCATAACATTTTACAAACGGGAGCGGTGATATACAAGCCGATATATCGTGTATGACGAAATTCTTTTATGATAATTTATGAAAGGGTTAAACGATCTTCAGAAAAAGCGAAAGAGGAAAAGTTACATAAAAACACTACCAAAAACGCACAATACAAAAAAAGTTTTTGATTATATGGATGTGGCTGAGATATCGTAGGTTGAAGATCAAACTACGAATGATTATTTACCAGGAGCAGAGGTTAAAAGGATATTAGAATAAAGGGAATGCAGTTTTGAGTAATACATAGAAATTCCAAGGTGGCCAAGCTAGCTTTTACATCACATGATGAAGACTAGAAAGGGTTGAGATACATGTTTGAATATATAATCGGTCAGTATATATTTTCCGAACAACGTGCAACATTTACGAGCCATAATAATATTGAAAACTGGCCGTGTTATATGCATTTCTTGGTAGTTACAGCTCGCACGTCACAATGAACTTTTTCAAACTGACTTCATTTTAAATTTTGTTGTAGAGCTCAGCATGCACTTGTATATCAAGAAGATGAGGTGTTATGTGAGAATAGCTATGATGGGATTGGAGATGTCCAAATGACAAATTACGTTAAGGTTTAAAACGCGTTATTTCCACATTAAAAACTACGTTAAGTCTAAGAATGATGAGAATATGCACAACTATCTTATTCAAGATGTACTTTGAAAAAAAGGGGTGGAAAAAAACATTGAGGGAAAACTTTAGGATATAATCAATTCTTAAGATAAAATTCTCAGTATAGGTAGCTAGGTGGATTTATAATTTTGATAAATCGTTGTCATTAAGCACTTCAACAAAGACAACATAGCAATAATAATATAATAATGCACATGCAAGCTTTTGCATAGGATAAAGTTTTGCAAAACAATATGTATAAGAGGGGCTTCTACACTGAAGCACATTAAAGGGACAACACTCCACAATAGGAGGCTATTTAGCAACTGTACAATGATGACCTAAAACAGGGGAAGGGGGAAACTTACTTTCCCTATCCTCGATTACTTTCCTCATCATTCCTGCCATACGCCTTAGAGAAAATAGTACCCATTTGAAGTTTTAGGTCCTAATTTTGGTTAAAAAAAACTTTTAAAGTCTCTCTCTCTCTCATTACAATTTACGTAGAGTTTATGCTTGACATAATGGAGAGATGTTAAGTGAAATCATGCCATCACACAACATTTACGATATTACTCCAGTAGCTGCTCCCACAGTCTTTAGAAAATAGTCCATCCAGTAGTATATGCATATTTTGTACAACTACTATAAATCACAGTCAGCAGATTGAAGGACGAAGGAGTGCTTTCATCCTCAAGGAAAAAAAATCGAAGTCCCTACTATCACATTTGAACGATACCATATTTGTGATAGTGGAGGAACTCTGATGTTGGCCGCATCACATTTCTTCACGTCATGTACCTCATAATGGCCCTTAGAGCGTAGAGTAGCTCTGCTTGCATGCGTGCCTCCAACATCATGAGGTTAACGTGAACCTGTTAAATAGAATTCAAAATAATGAACATGAGGAAATTGGCCTTCATGCCAACAGCAAAATAATTCATGTCCACTCAAGTTCAGTTTCCCCCAAGTCCTGTCTACGGACCTTTTAAGACAAAATTGTTTTCACCAAAATTCCAATGCAAATTGTGTCTTAAAAATCAAGAGGAGCCTTCAGAAGGGCTCTCAAAGGGTGTAGAGGCAGGTCTTGAGAAACCACTGCATTAAGTCATCGTCTCGACAAAGAATGCATACCAACCTTTTCAGAATGTTTGAAGTCCCTCATAACACTGTCATAATTTTTCTTCGTAGTGTGTTCGGGATAGCAACAAACTGATTTGATATAGGTTTTGAGATCTCTTTCTAATAATTGGTTAACTTCACCATAATCGTAGTCATCATGTCGTATTCCAAACATACAATGGATATAATTCCAGATGGCTCTTCGAAACATAGTAGTATCGACGTCCTTCCTGGTGCCCATTCTGGAAACAAACACGCGTCGGGAGTTAGTAAAAAAAAAAGTGTTTCACCGGCAATTTGCATAAAGAATAGGGGATTAAGCCTACGTATAATAGGTGAGCCCATAAGCTGTCTTGAATTTATCATCCAAGAGCGTGCCTACGTCATTGTAAAGTCTATTGACTAGCGAAAATCCATGATCATCCCACGAATAGTCCTGTAAAAATGACCAACATACATTAGATTCATCGTATACGACTAATCAACAAAAAAGTCATTTTTGTTATAAACTTCATTTATTCACCTGTACTCGAAAAGTAGGAATGTCGGATACTTCACCGCGTTTAGCAAAGTCCTGATACTGAAACCCTGGATCTTCAATGAAACAAGAAATATCTGCTTTTGGAATACCTAGTTGTTGCCTTCCAGCTGAAACTAAAGAAACAAAGGATATATTTTAATAAGAAACAATCTTTGGTTAAAATAAGACGAAGATATTTGCTTTTCACACATACTTTCCATGGTTTGGCTCTCGACTTTTTCGAACCTCTTGACCATTTCTTCCTGTGTGGTTTCCTCTTGAGGTTGTTCAGATAATGTTTTCATGCGCTGCATCAAAAATTCAACCCCACCTTCAGTACCACAAATCTAATACACAAGACAAACGTTATGAGCGTGAGGAGTATTGGTCAATATTTTATACGTTTTTTTTTCAACAGAACGGAAGTATGGCTTCTTTTTGTAACTTACTGTAGGCGACCCACTGGTGACGACATTGTCAGATGTGGCTCCATTATTAGTTGATTGAGGTCTGAAAGTATGACCATCGTCTTCCTCTATTTCTGCGTTAATGCCACACCCGAAAACAAAACTGGACAGCGAATGAAAGTGAGCCAAGAGCACAATAGCGTGCACTACTTCAGAAAGAGACCAGCTGTCCTTGCCTTTGGTGAGTTTCTAATGTCAAGAAAAAAAACATGACTTTAGTCAGGGAAGAGAAAAAAAAAATTTAATCATGTTCGTGATTCATTTCGAGGTAAAATGAGTCGTAAAACTTGCCTGGATGTGCGAACGGTTGATGAGCCAAGGCCTGTGAGCTAAAATTTTGTTAATCTCGTAGAGATCACGCAACTTTTGTGGTATATGGTCCAACCCCTGCAGCCAATTAGGATTCCCCCCTTGTAGCAGAAATTCTTGCTTCTGGAGATTGATCAAGTAAGAACATTGATGTCTGCCGGCTGCCTACACAGAATTAAAACAGTGGTTTAAAAAAGCGGAAATTTAGGATAGACGGTAATCCACCCAAAAGGGACGAGGAGTTGGTGATTGGGTGAGAAGGGACAGCAGAGTGAATAATACTTACAATCATTGCTATGTAATGCCTGTAATCATATGGTAGTGGGCCATCTCCCCTCAACATAAAGTGCTGTGTGCGCAGGAAGCATTCCAAGTACTGAGGGTGATATCCCATCACCTGAGTAACATGATCCAAGCGGTTATTTTGTAGGAAAGCGTCAATGAATAGCATCTGTGTCTAGAAAAAAAAAATAAACTAAGGGTTTCACACTGCGTTCTACACTACACTGCTAAACTGTCATTCACTTGAGTTTATACATTTTTGGATTAATATTTTGAACGACAAACGGATTGAACATTGAGCAAACGATTTCAGAGCAGTAAAGTGCAATGGATAATTTGCAGTTTCTAGAATTAAATTAATGATTATCATTTTTTTTTCAACATTGCTGAGGAGTCGAGGGGAAGCTCAATTTCTGGTGATTATATTCCACAATACGCAATGGGACTACAAAGAATTAACACGCGAGAAATGCATAAAACATATTTGAATATAACGGAATGTGATTAACCCCCGTCACTCCCTCTCCCCAACCTTATTAATACTAACATTGATTTGAATATGTCACCGTGATCATCGTAATTGCTTGCAAGTAAACTTCATATGTGGGAAAAAGTAATAACTGCTATTGAGAAATAACCAGTTTGAATGTGAAACTCGCTCCGTGCCTTAATTATTACTTCAGCGCAATTAACTGTTGAGTTTAAAAGTACGCAAGTTCGCATCTGGCCGAGATCGACGATTCACAACTCGATACGAGGAAAACGTATAGTGTTAGGAAATCAGTCTATGTTAGGAAATAAAGCGATGGTATCGTGGTGGTGTACGTGTAGGATGTCATCGGTACCAGAGCCATCTGTACCGCCATCCTTCTCTCCCGTTCAACTCGTTGTCCGTATTCCATTTTAAAACTGGCAAATGGAGGGTTTCACTCCTGTTATTTAATTAACGGCCCAAACTGATTGTAGTAGTCAACGAGGCCGTTTGGCATATTCTTGGGATGATGACATCGATACTACATAACTAGAGAATCAATGCAATATGTAATACGAAGGGCAGATTTCTCAGTATTGCATCATTTTGCATGTTTTAGTGCCAAAGCCTGTAATGGACTACAACAGTTAAAGGGCATTTTTTTAAGTAATTTAGTTAATACAAAAGACTGCGGATGGAAGAAAGAAATAAGAATTCATCTTTTTGTAATCTGTATTTAAAGGACCCTTAGTTGAGCTCAACCCTCTTTTGACAACTTTGACTTTCTCCCTTCCTCCTTGTAAGCCTTCAGGGAAAGGTGGTAGGTAAATCACACAATAGCAGGCTCGAACTTGCTGCTCTTTACTTTTATGTATAGTTCCTTTTGCTTTGTAATGAATGGAAACTTCCAGTTCCTTAAACTCCTTAGGAGAAGGAGGAGGACAAGGAGAACCTCGAAAAATACGGTCAAATTTTTTTTGTAAGTACAGTAATAACACCTTCACAAAGCGAGAGTATGTGAATAACCTCCCTCAAAAAGCCTTGGTTTTGTTTAAACTTATCCGATTTTAAAATACCCTTTTTCCCCCCCCCCCCCCCCCCCCCTTGATTTGTTTGCTGTCCCGAGCTGCAACTTGTTAAGACAAGAAAGTTAGTGGCTCTTTATTGTGATGGTATGTCTTTCTCTAAGGTCTGCTCAGAACATGTCTGAACTCGTATAAAATTAATGTCACAACAACAACAAGGTTTTTAAATAGCAGCAACTAATTGAACGCTCCTCCTCGTCAGGGTTAATGCCACACTGTTGGAAATGAAAGATTCATAACAAAAGGTCTACGACCATCATTCTCCCATTTATAACCCCATCCCCAAATGATTCTTCCTTTACACTACACCCACCCTGCTCCTCCCATGTCTGTCAGTCGGTGTCTCACATTTTCTGACACCTGATTAACAATATTATTAACTTTTGTTTTGCAACTATTATCAATCAGATATTTTATCTGTCATTGATGTTTTCACATACACATATTGTTTATCGGCCTAAAAATAGTACTTTTGAAGCAGACACGCTCATTCATATTTTTTTTGTGTGGTATGTCATCCCGCCGCCGAGAATCATTATTATTATTCCGGATTTGCACCGTGAACAGAGGTGTCATGTTTTACCCCTCATTTTTATATCTCATCGAAATTTCAGCAGCAGCAGCAGTAAGCAACCTTGGTGTAGAGTAGGCAAGGCACATAATCGTTTTTCCTTCATAAATTAGGTCAGATTGCTTGAACATCCGCCACATAAAGGCTTCTACTGCTTGGCAATATCCTCTGGAGGTTGTTGCCAGGGCTTCCAGACTCTTCCCAAATTATCATAATGATGGGTACCTGGATAAACTGAACGGATTATACGGGTGTGGGTGTATAGATTCTTCCATTAGTAATAAAAATAACTGAAAAGTATTTATGCATGGCTTTATTTTAATATTTATTGAATAACTCGATGGTATAACATGGAGGCACCACTACTGCACAACCGAGGAATTGAACTCTGGTCAGCTGCACCACAGACAAAGAAAATACAGCTAGACCACGGGTTTGTTGCGTACGTTTATTTTTTCGCTATTATTAAAAATAAACTATTTGAAACTTAAACATATAGTGAATTTAGTGATTTTTCAGACCAAAGTCCTTTTTCTGCATTTAGCAAAAAAACAAGCAGCAGCTTGTTCATCAAAGGTTCTGTCACTCTGCAAAGGGAGAGAGCTCTCCAGCTTGAATAAACCAGAAACGGTCATAAATTACACGAAGTAGCAACATACAAGAGAGATCACCTAAGTACATACATTCAGTTTTTTTTTAAAGAAAGGGATAAAAAAACCTGCTATTTTGAACTAGTTTCGTATCTCTCGCTCTCTGGTGATTTCAACGAGTCATCGAACTCGTCTACTAAAATGGTCTCTCCGGCGTCTGGCATTCGCTTGTTAGGATTTAAATACCAACTCCTGACCGTTCAAAGAAACTATTTTTCCTCTCGATATTTTATATAATGTACATTTTTGATATCATTTTCAACTTTACTAGTTGTTTTATACACAAAGATATGCCTACATTGTTGCCAGAGTATCACCATTCGACGTATACGACATGGAAAAGTCATGAAAAGTTAGCTATTACTGTACTTACATCAGGATATCCGATTTGTCCCATAATTTCTGACGTCTTTGGAAGTGGCACTTTGGAATATATATGTATATATAATATATTTAAATACTTCTAGTAACAAAACGTTATGAAAAAAAAGTATGAGATCAACAACAAAAGTTGTAGAGAAACCTTTGTTGCACTTAAAACAAATCGCGAGTCGTCGGCGATAACACTACCACCACTAAACTCATCCTCCTCGACTATCCGATGTTAACCTGACAACTGCGAATCAATGAACAAAGATGTTAAAAACTTGCATCAGCTGAGTGGCGTAGGGAATAGAGGTCTGTGATTGGTGAAAAATTCAACCAATCACGTCATATCAGCTGGTCTTCTATGTTTTGTTTTTTTTTATTTTGAAAGCTTCATTTTGCTTCCTATCAAATTGGATCACTCCTATTAGTTGCTACGATGGGGGAAAGTGAGTGGAGTCATGTTGCCAAGCTCATAGTTCAATGTGGAACTGTCGAGATAGAGCACGGTTCACCGATACCGTCCACCCCCATTTTTTAAACGTGGACTGAACTAGGCCATTTGTCACGCCCTTCGTTTACTGTTGCTGCTTGAGGACGGTTACATTGACTAGGCTGCCGTATTGTTTTTTTTCAGGTTTCCCCTTCCCCCCTCGCTGACGAGAAGGGGAGAAAATAATGGCGGTTGGGAGGAAGGAATTGGAGAAGTTTAAAAACCATCATCTGATGTGTTGTGCAGCATAAATGGCGTTTTTTTCTCCCTATCCAATTCCTAGAAAGATGTTTATAATTCTCTATACTTTTGAGCGTACTGTTTCTCCCTATCCCCTTTGAGTGGTGAGTCGTACAGTAGTTACTGTAGTTAGTTAGTTACCTGTTGTTGTTGCTGCTATTGCTGCCAATGACTCATTGCACGCACACTCAGTGATCTGGTGATTCTTGTTCGAGATGTTGGCAAAAAGTCTACATATGACTATGCTTTAGGCCCGGATAAATAAGCGACGACACGTTATAAAATGAAAATAAGTTGAAGGACAAAGTATTCAACTACTTTTTTTCCCTCCCCTATTTCCCCCAAACCCTCCCAAAAGTAATCATAAAAATATTGAGGAAAAAAATGACCTCTTATATTCTTCCCTTTTCGTGGGTCCATTGAGAAAGTACGGAGCCTATTATTGTGGTACTTTGTTTCTCTCTAGCACACGGGGAAACTGATTTTGTAATGATCATTTCAGGTGTTTATTAAGGTTGACCAGAGGTCAAAGTGAACGGTTAAGTACTTAGACTGTTTCCAAGGCCAAAACGACCGATGCAGTCAGGGTATTACCATTAGTTCTGCGTACCTCTCCCTCAGCTGACCGACCCACCTCCCAAGGATAGGCTTTCGTCCTCCTTTGCCAATAATTGGCAGTTCTTGACATGTAATTGGCATGTATTTTTATATATCTGCGCCAATCTATAACAGTACATCAAAACACCAATTGTATCTCCGTGGGACAGAGATGAATAGTTGTAGGGGTGGCAGTGGCCACCCTACTTGATGGCTGAATTAATTAATACGGTGGTCACGCTTTACCTTCTCTTCATTGCCCCAGGTTAACTGCTACAATAGTTAGGCATACAAGTTGCCAGTGGTCAAAGTTACTCGGACGACCACAGCGGAACATTTTTAGTTGTAACAACAGCAGCAACAACAATTGAATCGAACTTGCACCCACAAACTCGTGTTGAGACCGAAGTCGTCGACTAATGGAATTGTAGTGTCCGTTATTCCCGAGGTTTCGCAACAGGCCGGTCAACTCTCGGAATAATAGATGTAAATCTCTTTGTTTTGGAGTTCAAAGTCGAGTTGAGCATTAGACTGTTATCACGTCGCAAATTTCCTCAATGTCTATCTGATACTGTAGCTGTTAGGTTGGTAAAATTCCGTACGCGGGTCAAAGTGATGAGTGTACACGCTAGAATTGTGGAATATTTTTTTTAATTATTTGTTTTCATCTCTGATAGCATGTGTCAACGATGTCCGATGCACACAGTGTTGAACTGGACATTTGACTACAGTTCATGTTGCATGCAGTACTTGACCGCAAGTTCCTTATACTGTTCTTGCACATGAAGTTTATTATTGCAGTATGTAATTAAAGGTTGGCAAAAAGCAAATTTTCTTGCATTCATGCTCCTTACCAAGCACACACCTTCCCCCTCTCTCCTCTATTACAACTCCACTCTGACCGACTTTCTAACCCTAGAGGCTTGCCTCAAAGGCTCAGTTGTACGATGCGTGACTTGTAAATAGTTGTTTACCAATACTATCCTGGGCAAAATGGCGCCTCCTTACGGACTAGAGGAATCACTCCCCCTCCGCAAGTGCGCCTTCCTCTAAGAGAGTACACGTCTAGATTGACGGAATTCCCAGGTGTAGGAGTTCGCCACTTGATATAACACCGAATGCTACCATAGGTCTTCTTTACATTAATGGCCCAAATACAAACACGCAATAATGATTCATTTTAAATTAATATTACTAATGAGGGCTGTGGATGAAGAAATTTCGTGAGGGGTAGTACTAGACCAGTAATGAGTGCTCTACCGAAATAAATTTGCACGGTTGAAAGGGTATCCAAAATAAGGTCAGGAAGAAGACATTGATCATAAATATTTTTTTTTCCATTCAAAAGTAACTGGACTTCCGTTTGTATGTGTGTGTATGTGGTTTTTTTAGATATCATTTAATGCGTCCTCTAATTAGAGACTCAACCCATCCTCCGTTTAATTGACATTTAAGCACCTTCAGTTTTTGTGCCCATGGGAGGAGTTTCTGACCATTTGTTGACATCCCTAGGGTATCACGCATCACGAGTTTTAATTCGGGTCCCTTATGTGATGAAGGTATGAGTGTGGTGTGATGGTCGGCGGTAAATAATAATTAGACTTCCAACTTGTTGTCTAGACCGATTGATCTGTGACGGGGGTGAGCTTTTTTGCCCCCTTCGCCGGATAGACTATGAAATTGTGCCTGACTACATAGCTGAGGATTGCCCTGAAAATGTAGGTCACCAAGTCAGTTTTTTGAATCTAACGAGTTATGTATAAATGTAAAATCTCCTCTTATACAAGTGTACCTACAGTATTTATTTTTTTTCCACTACATTTTTATTCAAATACAAAGTGTTTTAGTAACAAACATCAACCGTCTAATTTATTTTGACAACATATAGTACACATGAAGGTGGCGTGACCTCACCTTTCAATATAAATAAAATGTAACCCCTTTGTATCTTTTGATGATGTTATGATGATAACGTTTTATACACAAGATACCTGAAAAATAAGTATTATATGGAGTCGGTCAGTGTTTATTTTATCTCTAGTTGGCTTTGTGTTTTTTCTTGAGAGAGAGAAGGGGGTGGTTCCTGTCGTGGTCTGCACTAATTGATATAAACTTCGCTGATTTCAAATCAACACTGCCATTCGCAGGACGTCCCGTTCCCATTTTTTTGATATTTGCCCTTTGTAACTTATTTTCAAGATCAAGATTATATATTTCTTGATATAACTCGTCGTGATTCTGATTTAGATGCAAATGCATTGTCGTAAATATTCCACCCCTCTTACCCCAGCCTGGCCCTTGCTCGTTGCAAGTATCAGTAAAGGACCTCAAAAAGCAAAAAGTCCACGTCTCTCGACAAAATCGGGTCACTTAGCTGACCTATTTGATAATTACAGCATGTAGCGAAATGTTATGTCGCCATTTTTGACCATAGCGACTGATATCAACAACAACCACCAGACAGGCCTACGACATTGGCTAGGTAGCACAATCTGTCACAACTGCACATGTCCATATTTCTCTGCAGGAACATGAATTTCTCAGGTGTTCTAATCTCTTCTTTGACGTTGGTAGAGAAACACTTTGTAGATGGTTGACGCACACCAACCAAGAAAGTGGAAGAGGTAGAAGAAAATTAACCACACCCTTTAAGACATGTCGAAAACAAAACTTAATTTCATTTTTTTTAACGATAAATATTGTGTAAGCGCGATATATTCTATCCAGGTGCACCAGATCTGGGGAAGAAAGAGGTAAGGACACATGACGCGATATTGTATGAGGGGGTGCACAAGCCTCCTTTCTGTCGTACAAATGAACGCACCTGTTCTCTACTAGTACTGCGTACGTAGTTTATTTTGAATATTATGAAAGGAGGAAGAGGGAATGACGTAAGGGGGTGGAAAGGAGCACTCACCTCTGTAAGGACTAAACACAGGGAACGAAGACAGGATGACAAATGTATGCGAAAGCCTTGTGTTTGGTGTCTGTTTTTGCAGGATTTAGTCATCTGAGGTGAATCATACAGATCATCGATATGTATAACACAATTCATATGTCATTGTTCAAACGCCAATATATTTCACTAGAATATGCATGATTTTTCGTATTAAATTTTCTGGCAGGGCGTGAGTGAGGTGTCAGGGAATAGAATCCAAGGTTTTTCTTTATAAATATTAAGCGGAATTAATAATTAGTAGACATACCAAATTTCAACCCCCTCATTTCCTGTCCTGTATGTAGTGTGTATGTGTGGATTGAAACCTACAAGCAGCTATTAGACATCAGTGTTTTGTTTATCGACTGTTGTATGTTTGGTATCTGTTGATTGGAAATCGGACATTGGCAGGCGTATCACAGGTACAAACGCACACAGACACCTACCTATTCAAGGACAAAATATTTCCAGCCGAATTTTAATCAAAAATCATAAAGACTCTTCATTTATATTACACGGCGGCGAATATTATAGGTTAATGAACGATTTTTTTTTCCAGTATTCAAAGATCAATCGTTGACTTGTCAGTGACACTGACTATGAGGGTGAAAATAAAGTCAAAAGTGTTTTTTATTTTTATATATGTTTATAATGATGATGAACCATTTCGAGAATTATTTTTATATTAAACCCACATCACCGAGATCAACAACTCAAACATAATCGAAAACATAATCGAATGAATGACTGTTACTGTCATATTCTATTCAGAAGTGTTTGTTATTTTGCAGAGGTGGAGAAGATCAAAACAGACGTAGAAACAGGTGAGAAAGAGACAGGATCGAGAAAAAGGGGTTTCAGGTGCACAGGGTTTTAGAGGGACTTTTTTCCTATTCAGGAGGGTCCAAAAAAGGGATTAAGTAATAAGGCGTAAACTGTAACAGCTAAAACACGTATAGGAAAAAAGTAAAGAAACTGATTCCAGGAAAAATGGACGAAATCGTGCACCTGGGAATTCGGCCCAATTCCCACATGTAGAAAGGATTCTTCTATGCCCAGGTGGCAGTGCATGTATCGCGGGGGGGGGGGGGGGGGGGTTGGCCACAAGCTTTATTCCCCAATTGGGACAGAAGGTAAGCCACACCAACTTATAGTAGGATTGAACGTGTGTACCACCAGCTTGATAATCAAGTACAGGTAGCAGGTAGCCTTGGTTTACGCCGGCTCAATTTACGCCGATTCACAATAACGCCGCTGCGCAATTCGCCGTGTAATTCCTCGATTCTCCCTATTCTAGACTGATTTCCCTCAACCTACCTCCATCGACTGTTACTACCATTATGAAAAGTGCAGATAACATTAAGCACTCTGGTCTACGTCAGTAAATGTAAAACATTTGAGTTACAATAGAGGTAAAATTTGTGAAAAAAAAAAAATGAAAAAGGGGTTTGTTTATGAGATTTGAATCCCGAAGTAACTGCCGTAGTTAAAATTGTGTAGTGAAGCAGTAAGTGCAGATGTTGTGGCAACGGCTGCTGTTCCTAAGGAACTTCAGGGCTATGTAGAACAAGGCCACTATTCTCCAGACCAGTGTTTCTCAGCTAGGGTTCCCTGAGGTCCGCCCAGAGTCCGCCCAAGGGTTCCGCCAATGGCAAGATAAAATATAAAAATAACAATGAAAACACAAGAAACGAGAACGACTTTTATCTGTGGAAGATGAACTTCGGGTGTATCAAACATTAGGCCACGAATTCAACTCTTTATACTAAAACACACACCTGTATCAATTAATGTTTTTTTTCTGTCACTGTATGGGGTTCCGCGAGACGTCTAAATGTTCTAAAGGGTCCCGTTCCAATAAAAAGGTTGAAAAACACGGCTCCAGACCTTAAAAAAGTAGAACCTAACCCTAGACCTCACTGTAAATGTGGGTTCATCTTACGCCGATTCGATTTGCACCGGCTTTTGTAAGAACGGAACTGCGGCGTAAACCGAGGGCAGGCCCTGTCGTGGTTCATTCTCTGCACCCCCGTCTTCTGGTGCAAGGTGATGTAAAGACGGATATTGAAGTGCACAGAATAGGTAGTAGGCCCTGTATCTATTTATACAGTCAGTATCTAAGGCATATTGCGGGTGAACAAAAATAAACATTCATTTTAATAATTTATGCATTTTAATTCCTACAACGTATTTTAAAAAGAAACAAAGGACAACTTCGCTTTAGTCTAACTGACGTTTCAATGATAAAACTTTCGTTTTTTTTAAAGATATAAATTTCAGTTAATTGATAGCTCATTTTTTATAATCAGTTTTTAAAAATTCATACTCGTAACTTGTAAATTGACAGTAGTGGTGGATAAGTAACAGGATTGTCCACTCCTTTAAATATTTGAATGAGTCTGCTAGATGAATCCAAAAAGAGAATTGCTTTGTCTTCCAGACGCCACCTTCTCCTCCTTCACCTCTCTGTCTCCTAATCTCGGTCTTAATAAACTAATATTAGTTCAGGGAACCAACGGCTATTTATAAGAAAAATAAAGCAATCATTTCTTTTTAAAATCATCTTGATATACTGTTTACTGTTAGTTATTTGCCGACCATGAACATCTTTCAACCTTGAAAAGTATAGATTAACACAGTACTAAGTCTCGAGAGCGAGGGTCATTCATAAAAAAATTATGGCTTGTTTTATTGTTTATTTTTATGACATCCACCTGTTACTGACTAATCGCCTATGCCAGCTGGGACGATGATTATCACACCTGCGAATAACTTAGTTTCACGTCAAATATATGCATGCTTGCGTCGTGAATATATGGTTGCAGGTACGATCCCGACCGAGTTGGATGGTTCCTTCTGGGCGAGTTGGAAATTAAGACCGTGGTTCAGTACGATTTGTACGATGTCACCCACATGTTTGCCTTCAAATCGGCAATATTCCCAGGTGCAGCAGATACCCACTGGTCTCAGCAAATACTGTACTCCAACAATATATGAGCTAGACCAGCGTTAAAAAACCAAACAGACCAAAAAAAAATCAAATAAATGATTGAGATGGCATTTGGGCTGTGTCTTATTAAACTGTAGCCGGAGGAGTTAGGGGTAAAATGAGTAGAGGGATCGGACGTCCTTCATGAATATTTCAATACTGAGAAAGTGTTCCAATTCGTATGCATATTCAACAACAAAGACAATCTTATTAACACACCGATGACGTCATGAAGCCTGATCATGGTCACTTTTATTTATTGTTCATAAATCATCAAGATTGAAATCTCCAGCTAAAAATTAATTTCACTATATTCAATGGAAGTTAATTATAGACGATTTGTATTTCCGTCTAAGGTTGATTTGCAAGTGGGACATAGATTCAGTAAATGCTTCAACGTCCAGGTTGGTGTGCATCAAGGGTCAGCACTTAGCCCATATCTATTCACTCTAGTAATGGATGAGATGCTGACAGGAGTAGGAGAATGGGCCCCTCAGTGCCTGGTATTCGCTGATGATGTGGGGAAGCTGGAGGGGTCCAAGGAGGATGCACAAAAGGGCCTACAGGACATTAAGACAGCAATGGAGAGAGGGGGTCTTAAAGTAAACATGAAGAAGACAGAGTACCTAGCTTTCAATTTTAGTGGCCAGGGGCAAGGAGGTGAGATCCGCTGTGGCAGTGAGGGTATACCAGTGGTGCAAGAGTTTCGTTATTTAGGATCAGTTTTCCAGAGCAATGGGGAGATAGATTCAGACGTGACCCATAGGATTAATGCCGGATGGCTGAAGTGGAGGCAGGCAAGTGGTGTCCTGTGCGACCGCCGGGTCCCCATAAAGTTAAAAGGTAAATTTTACAAAACAGTCGTTAGGCCTGCTTTGCTATATGGCTGAGAGTGTGGGGCAGTTAGGATGAACCATGAAAGGAGAATGCAGGTGGCCGAGATGCGAATGCTGCGTTACATGACAGGGGTGTCCCGAGCTGACAGAGTCCGTAATGATTACGTTAGAGGTAGCTTGGGGGTGGGGGACATTGTGGAAAAGATGCGGGAGAGGCGGTTGAGGTGGTATGGGCATGCGATGAGAAGAGGGGAGGAGGAGCTCATTAGGTCCATTATGGGTATGCATGTGATTGGGGGCTCCAGGGGTAGGGGAAGACCAAAACGGACGTGGGAGCAGGTGGTGCAGAGGGAAATGGTGACATACGGGGTGGCGAGGGACCTGGTGGGGGATAGGCGGGAGTGGAGGTTAAGAACCTGCAGACCCGACCCTGCCACTGGCGGGAGGAGGGTTCGATGATGATGATGATGACATAGATTCAGTAAAGCTCAATGTCATTTAGTTGAAGATGCTGGATACGCAGGATCGAACCCTGCTTGCATCTATTATCGCCAATTCCTTTTTAATAAGGCGAACAAATATGTTATCTGCGGGGTACCGAGAGCTGTTTTTAGTTGTCTTAGCAATAGTAATTTGAAATGAAGTGAATAAAAATGGGATCGTCTCTGCCTCGGTAATCAAATTAGTTGAACTTATGGATACATAAGTTCGATCCTGGGCTTCAGCCTTCGATTCAAGCTCTAAAGCAGTCTAAAGACACCACCCATCTATGCTATCTTAAAAACTGCACATTCTCGCCAACGCCTACTGCCGTGTGTGGGGTATAAAGCAATCATTTGAAAACCCTTCTATAAACGGAAAAGATTTTTAGGTTCACAGGTGTAGGAGCTTGCCAACCCGCCGCGGTGGCGTAGTAGTTAGCACGCTCGGCAACTGCGTCAGTAGTTCTAGGTTCGATACTGGACCGAGGTGGGTCGGCTTCTTTCGGGCGAGTGAGAGGCCGCGAGTGTGCCTTCTTTCGGATGAGAAGTAAAACCGAGGTCCCGTGTGGGTGTACGATGGCACTTGCACGTAAAAGAACCCTCTCTACTATGCAACGGGTAGATGAGGCAAAATTTCCAGGTGTAGGAGCTCGACCCCTGGCGTCGGTAGCATCCCCCAACGAACACTAAACCGGCGTAGGGGTGCAGCTTTGGCCGGCAACCTTCTGCAGAAAAAACTATGACCAATATATCGCCCTATGTCCATTCAGAGGGACAAGATGGGTACCCGACCCTGCCATAGGCGGGAAAAGGGTTAGGAGTTGCTTTGCTTGTTAGGTGTAGGAACTTGCCTCTTTTTTTCCTCCCCCCTCTCCGACATCATTAAGTTGGCTTCAGACCTGAGAGGCCGATATTAAATAATTCCCCCCCCCCCCCCCCCCCAAAAAAAAAACAAATAAAAATGAGGGTCATTCACACGTTAACGTGTAATTAAAAATTGCAAAATCCTTAATAAAGCTCCTCCCGTCCTCTTCCATCTTCATTATTTTTGTCAGTTTTATTTATTCAATGCTTTATTGTGTTATTTCGATAATAATTATAAGTTAAGATTCCTCTTGTTTTTTTTTAAGTTGTAAAAGTCTTTGTTTCATCAACTCGTCCTCCTTCACTCCTTTTCCCCTCTCTCCCTCCCTCCCACAGTTTGAACAATTACCTTCACTGACCAAGAGGCTAGCAACAGGCTCTCAAATTGTGTTGTTTTCTGATATAAAGGGTTCACAAAGTACGTGCTAATTTTGATTTCATTCTTATTCTACACCATGGCCTTTTTTTCTTTTTAAAGACAAATGTTTTATCCTCATACTGTAGGTTATTAACGTGACTTCACCTCAATTTCAAAAATTTGAATAAATCTCCTCGGCCATTCTAATTAGTCTACAGAAGCTTGTATTTTTAATTCAATAAATAATGATGATAAAGGTATTAATTTAAAGATTTAAAAGATACAGATTTGTGGGACAAGGTTATTTTTCTTGTGAAATATTTGCTTTTAAACGCTAGATACTCCAGGTGTAGCTAAGTATAGTTAACTTAGTAGTTGACCGAGAGTGCAGTTGCGCGTAACCATAGGTTCGATTCTCGTAGATGCAATTGGAGTTAATTTTCATTGGAAATCGTATTGCGGTCGCACCCCCTAATGATACTTGTACGTCATCCTTAAAAATCTAGATTGGTGGGCAATTTGATGGAAAAATGGAGGGAAACTTAAATTGCCCCTTGTGGCAGTAAAAGTCGTGGTATTGGCCTACTGAACATGACATTGGACTACTGCGTCAGTGGTCCAGATTCCATTTTAGACCAAGGCGGGTGGCTTCTTTCGAGTTTCCACTGCGCCTTCCGTCGGATGGGAAGTAAATCCGTGGCCCCGTGTGGTGTAATGATTAGAATAAAGGTTGCAGCATTAGGTTGACAGCCGGATTCGCAAAAATACCAACCAATAGCTCATGCATTCCGATGGGACAAAAATGGATGTCCTATGGACACTAAATTGGAGCGGATGAAGGAAACCGGAGAAATCCTTCGCTGCTAACATGTTTTGTTCTTTATTATAAAAAATGGACTGTTTGGTGTGAAGTCGAATCACACGGTATCAGGATTTTATTTTATTTTACGGTAAGTCTTTCTGTACTCGCTAACCGCTGAAGGGGGTCTCACTTCTCTGGCAGGACCAAACTCCAACGATCATCACCTCAAGAGTAATGAACACTACTAATTGAGCTACCGAGATGGGCTTCACCACCTCTCTATCAAAGATCCTTTTTCATGCCTGAAACTTAAAAAGCAGCAAGCTTTCCAGGTGTAAGTTCTCGTCCATATATAACATTAAGAGGGAGAAAGCGAACGAGTGGGGAAAACAGGTATTATTAAAATCCAAATATATAATTCGGTAGAGTGAACGAAAAAGGGTATTTTTGTGTATGTGTTTATCATGCATGTACTGATATAATATCATCGTAAATAATTGCATTTGATTATCGTTTTACGAATACAAATACTCGAATTAATTCAAGAATAAAAAACTAATTTAAGTGGAAGGAAAAACAAGTATGGTTAAGTTCAGGTATACAAAAGTTTTTAAAAGGGAGGAGTTGATTTGTGTGTTTATTGTTGGCAATGAAAGTTAGACGAGAATGAAATAAAGGACAGAAAAGGGAGGGAAGAGGTGACTTAAATAAAGATTGGGGAGAGCTAAATTAACAATTACCTATCCTATTTTGTGACCTCATGGTGTCCTACTTCACGCCTAGTAATAACAAAAGGGCCGCCATTGACATGAATAACTACAGAAAATACATCAACAACACCTCCTAACCCTTTTCCCGCCTATGGCACGGTCGGGTACGCATCTTGTCCCTCTGAATGGATGGGTGATATATTGGACGACAATAATTTTCCACAGCCAGTTGCCGACCAAAGCTGCAACCCCTATGCTTAGGGGTACTCAACCGACGCCAGGAGAGCTCCAAACACCTGGAAATGCTGCCTCATCTACCCGTTGCATAGTAGAGACTTTTACACGTGCAAATACCATCATGCACCGCACATGACCTCGGTTTTACTTCTCATCCGAAAGAAGGCGCACTCGGGGCCTCTCTCGCCCGAAAGAAGCCAACCTTCCTCGGTCCAGTATCGCATCTAGAACTACTGACGCAGTTACCGAGTGTGCTACCCACTGCGCCACCGAGGCGGGTGAATAAATACAGAGAATGAACACATTTATTTAAATTTTCCAAAACTACTGACCAGAATTTGGCAAAATATGGTTTGGAGACAAAGTAGGCCTAACATACAACAGGAATTTGTGCCCTACAATGAAGGAAATACCACTGCCATATCTAGGTAATTCACATGAGGGCAGGTATGTTCAAAACTAACTCTGCAAAAGTGTGCCGAAAATGAGGCTAATACGGGAATGGTCACTTCTAACAGACAAGTTGCACAGAAAATCATTGTACTGTTTGAGACAAGTGATGAATCCCCGACGCAGCTGCATCTACTCCTGCACCACAATAGTTCTGAACTCCTGGATAGTTCTAGAAGGTGGTTGGCAAATTGCATCCCACTGCATCCTAATGTATCCCAGACGTGTTCAATAGGATTCAGGTCTTGAAAGCTGACTGGCCAGTCAGTCCACTGCATATCTTCACTTTGAAGCTATTCATCCATCCTGCTCTGCTGCTAATGCATTGTGACAGAATTTTACGAAACACTTTAAGAGTATAGGGCAGTGGTGGCGAACCTGTGACACACCGTGAAATTTTAAGTGACCCAAGCGTGACCATATCTAGTTTATCGTTTCATAAAAAACAGCAAATTTCACACTGATGTCTTACACAAAATGCTACTTTAGTGGTTAGGCCCACTATGCTATATGGATCAGAGTGCTGGGCAGTGAGGAAGAACCATGTCAGTGGAATGCAAGTAGATGAGATGCGAATGTTGCTGTATATGAATAAGGAATGAGTATATTAATGGTAGTAAAGGGGTGGGGGACATCGCGGAGAAGATGAGAGAAAATACGTTGAGGTGGTATGGGCATGTGACGCGAAGAGGGAGGATGAGCTGATTCAGTACATTATGGGATAGCAGGTGGTTGGTGGCATCAGGGGTAGGGGAGACCAAAGCGGACGTGAGAGCAGGTTGTGCAGAGAGACATGGTTGTGTGCGGGGTGGACAGGAGCCTGGTGGGGGGTAGGTGGGAGTGGACGATTAGAGCTCGCAGACCCGAACCTGCCATAGGCGGGAAAGGGTGTGATGATAATGATCTGACCCGCAGACAACTTTTTATTTTTTATTTCGTGTTATTGTGACCCGTCTTCAAAAAAAGGTTCGCCACCACTGGTATCGGGTCTGCCTGATCTGTACAAAAAGTAACAGCAGAAGATGGTTACCACTGTCACAATGCCCCCTACACACAAGAGTATAATTACAAATGCAACACATAATTTACAGCTTTGAGTTCAGTATTTCTGAACACCAGTGTGGTAGTGAGGTGCACTTTGAAAATGCCACACGTTACAGATTCTGATTTGGGACGGTTACCCTTTCGTCTTATCCTAATTTTCCTCCCACTCTCTCTTCTCTCCCCATTTCTTTACTTTCTTCTTTTCTGTTTCCTTTTCTTGATTATCTTCTTTAACAAATCTTAACACCCATTACCACGTCTTCCTATCCCCTCTCATCTTTGCCCCTTATAAACACCATCATCAGCATCACTCTCTTAATACTACAAAATTAGGTCTTCTCCAATGTGTTGTTTACAGTTGTTGAATTTGCAATTTTATGTGAAATATTCCCCAACCACACACACAAAATACAGTCAGCCTCGTGTATAGTCTGTGTACATAAAAAGAGAGGGCTAAAAATAATATTTCACCTCTGATTTTCATATTCGAATTTTCCTTTGTTGTTTGTTGGAGCTTAAGGTCCCGTCAACTACGAGGTCATTTGAGACCCGTCCACTGTATAGTTCTAATTCATATACTGCACAGACACTACACTAATGCGACGATTATTGGGTATTAGCAGTACCCAGCTTTCCTGAGCGACCACCCATGTCAGTACTAACTGGGCTTGCGTTGCTTAACTTCAGTGATCAGACGAGAACTGGTGTGTCCAATACAACTCGCCGCTCCCACGAATTTTCCTCTCTCCCTTTACTGATCTTCCTCCTTATCCTCTATTCTTCTCGTCTAACAAAATGTAGTACATTATAATCTAAAGTGAAAAATAAAATATTAGGGGTGGTCTCCCTCCCCCTCGAGATAAGTGAAGAAGGAGAGATTTTAGTTGTAATAATGACTTTTGGATGAAATTTTTTTGTTATAAATGATTTATTGTGATACATAAGCATGTGTGGTGAATAAACCCTCCTGACTGACAACTCGCTCTCCAACAGTGTGATCAACCTAGGAAATGTTGGCAGGCCGATTTTATTGATTATAAACAATCAACAATTAACTTAATAGTGGGCAATTCGTCCCACTTTCCCGGCAGTTAATTAATTAAAAACTAATGTTAGAAACCTTTTCCTGTAAAACAGAGATAAAAGTTCTCGTTTGACGTTAGGGATGAACTTATGAGATGAATTTTAATAGGTTCGCATCCCTCCCTGTTAGAGTTTTCGTTTTAAATATAGCTATTTCCTTTCTAGTGTTGCTTTTTTTCCTCCAGGCGGGCCAATTAATTGGTTATTGACTCATTTAACGTCGGCGTCTCCTCAATAACTCCATCTGGCCCACTTGTGGATATTAGCCTGTTGGCAATTTTTTAAGAGTATGATGGGATGATTATTGGACAGACGACATTGGAAATTATAGGCCGTAGGGGCATCGACTTCTGGCTTACCTGTGACAGGAAGATTAGCTGAAGGCTTCTCATGTCTTAGACCAGGCGTCTCCAACATACGGCCCACGGGCCGGATGCGGCCGTCGAGCAAGAACAATAAGATATTTTTCAATAAATAACATGGTAACTATACAGTTTGTAATAACTTCTTTTATAATTTTGTATTCCATTTTAGTTGAGTTAAGCTTGGAGACTCCTGCATTTGATTTATGACACCATTACAATATTTACCATAAGGGTATTTTTTTTTTTAAAAAAAAAAACCCACCATGAATCGGGTTGATGTGGATAACCGGCCTTCGAAAAATTCCTAATCTGGCCCGCCAATCAAAAATGTTGGAGACCTATGTCTTAGACCGCGAACAACGCAAGTTAACCGCCTTCTTGGTCAAGGCTGATGGTGCTCCTATGTGAACCTTATTTTTTTTTTTTACTAAATTTCAAAGCCGCGGCCGTGGTGCATGACCAAAAGTCCTAAACTATACACAGAAATATCTTTTCTACAGTGAAAGAAATGTGTGCATATCGGTAAAGTTTATTCATTGCCTAATATGTAGGGCGAATGATTCGAAATCCTGGTGCGCGGGTTCGATATCGGCAGTCGAAGATGATTTATAGTATTTGGTTCCGGAAAGAAGAAACTTCGACGTCATGCTCTGATACTCGGTGCTCGTATATTGTAGGGCCACACTATCTCCTAAACTCTTTCTACACGGAGAGAAATGTATTCGTCTGCTAAAGTCTCAGGTGTAATACCGCATTTACACATTCGCGAATAAGACGAGTCGAATGACGAGGCGAGACTTTCGTCGAAATGTTCGCATTCATTCTTTGGATGAGGAATGACTGTTCACACATTCGCCGAATATCTCGTCAGATGGTCATTCTCCAATCACCTCGTCGCTAGCGCCCTTTGACTCGTATTGTCTCGGCAGCTAGTCATAGCTCAAATCGCCTCAGGTCACTCGCGCCCTTTGACTCGTGTGAAAAAAACCGCTTCCAACACGAGCGCCACGAATGGCGAGGCGAACCACGAGGTGAATGACGAATGTAGTGTTCACACATTCGTCGAACATGCTCGCCTCGCCACTCGCCTCGTCGTATTCGCGAATGTGTAAATGCGGTATAAGAGCCCACTTCCGGGTGTTGGCTAATGGTATTTAAAGTTGGCAGAGCAGAGTTAAATGATCAACAATAATCTTAATTCTGAGCCTCTTCTCCGTCCTCTTTCTCTCTTCTTAACACCCCGACGCGACGTTCACTAGCCAACCAATAATCCTTAATATTTCAACACTGACCACAGAAACCTAATAAGGCCAGGGTCATTGCCTTTTTGATGGTTTTAATCTCTCTCTGATGCTACAGTGATAATACACAGGAGGTTTAGGGCGTTTGTATGTGTATCCACAAATACCGTACTTCTGTACTTAGAACCTGTACATCTTCGTTAGATATCGGGAGCGGCGGGCGAATCGCGTTGGACACACCAGTTCTCGCCTGATCACTGAAGTTAAACAGCGCAACCTCAGCTAGTACTGACATGGGTGGCCGCTTGGGAAAACTGGGTACTGCTAATACCCAAAAATCGTCGCAGTAGTGTAGTGTCTGTGCAGTCTCTGCATAAGAACTAGGCTGTGGACGGGGCTCTAATGACTTCGTAGTTGAAGGGTCCTAAAACACCAACAATCAAACAATCGTTAAATATTTACTGAACTATTTTTATAAAAATATATTTTTAAATAATTTATTAAAAATTGGGAAGAGGCTAATAAGAAAAGATTCCACTTTACCCCGTATCGTTGTTGAAAGCAACAAGTAAATTTTGAAATATTTGTTTTTAAAAAAAAGTTGTTCTAATTGCCTGGTACACATAATAATAATTAAATTTAGATTTTTTACAAAAAAAGAGGAGAAATTTATTTTTCTTACAAAAGTTGTAATGTGGTTAAGCATGGCACAGTTTCATGCAGAAATAAAATGCGAATATTTTTAAAACTTTATTTTAACTTTTCTCCCTCTTCTTTTTTTGCGGTGACCCTGTTTTTATTTTGAATGTACTACCCCCCCCCCCCTCCCCTAGTCTGTTTCTTTAATAAAATTCAGTTTGTTTTCTTCCCAGCCCGCCCCCAACATGGCCCTTCTGTTTATAACCTGATAAAAATTGTTTACTTCGCCTTTTTTTATCATTTCGGGACGACCCTGAATAACCAAAACTACTATTAATACTTTGAACATGGTTAGAAATCATTTAATGCTAATAATAATAGTATTATTATCATTATAATTTGTATTTTAGGTTATCATTAGGGGAACGAACAATTAGCGAGTCAGATAGAGAAATAGTAGGACGATTTTTATTTGGCCAAAAACTTTTATATGACATATGCAAATATTTGGGGCATATATGTAATTTGCAGGTTTTTGAAAACAAAACACTCGTCCTCCCACTCAAGTGCTGTAATTTTATTTTTTAGATGTAAGATATATTTTAGTTTGTGTTTTCATAATAGGCAACAAATTGTTTTAATGTTTTATCTGGTTATTGCGTTTTTATGCTTGACGGTTATACAGTAGGTTCTATTCCAGTTGTGCTCAATGGTGTTATTCCATTCTTTTTTTTCTTATTCATTATGTAGGATAGGGATCGATATATTTTCCAGTTAAGAGAGAAGATGAGGGCCATATTTATTTTACTGTAGGTATTTAAGATTACAGTAATAAGTAAAGCTGATGCTGATTATGTGAAACGTCCCACACACTGTTCCTCTCTCTCTCTCTCGTTGGCGGTTACTCTTTGCAGGATTAATAGGCCGACATTAAAAAACTATTAACTCCTAACAGAACTAAAACTCTCGTGTTGGTTTTGAGTTTTGTGGCACCAATATGTTGTATAAATTTATTTGTTTTTCTTGAAGTGGGCAAGAGGAAGGTGCCCGTTTTTATACCAGCATAATCAAAAATATTTTAAATCATGTTGCAAGGCAATCGCTTATATTGCTTAGTGCCAAAAAAGGTCAGCAGGTCGCTATAAGCATGCTCTTAAGAAAGTGGGGTCTGTCTATAACTAGGAAGAAGAACAATGTAATACACTACAGTTTTTTACTCTTGATGTTTTTTGATTTTATTTTTAAATTAAGTTCCTCGGTCAGTGAACTCCATCATCACCTTTCCCTAATAATAAAAGCGTGTTATTCATTGGATAGCTACACAAGTTTATGTGACATATTTCACAATTTTGATAATAAATTTATATTTTTTTAATACAAAAAAATAAGCCTCCCTTACAACCTAAATTAGAAATGAGGATCATTGACTAAACTGAACAAATAGCGGAAGTCCATCATTAATCCCTTTCAAAAAAACTATTGTTTTATGCGTGATTCTGTATTATTGGAAGCAGAAAGATCGATTATTTGGTCGAAATTTACGTATAGTTTTCAGTTTTTTGCTCCATACCAAGTGAAAATACTTTGGTGACAAGTGACAACGACCGCCATATCATTGATGTATATCAAGATATAAAAATGATTCGTAGTTGTATGGTGTAATAATATTTTGTTATCGGATAAACGTAGGTTCGATCCTGGACGACGAACATCATTCACAACAAAAAACTGACGAAGTGTTCTAATATAAAGACTGTCCCAAGCATTAGTGGTGCAAACTGATGGTTGGGATCAGTGGTAGGTAAGCAAATCCAATAAACAACATATAGCTGGTGTTGAATTACATGTTATGTCCAGGGAAGTGGGGAGTGTCTGGAAAAGTCGGTTTTGAAGTCACATTTCATAAAACTGAGGTCCAGGGGCAAACTCTAGGTTGTTGTTTTAGGTCCCTTCAACTACAAGGCCATTAGAGCCCCGTCCAAAGTGTAGTTCTTATGCAGAGACTGCACAGACACTACACGAATGAGACGATTTTTGGATACTAGCGGTACCCAGTTTTCCCAAGCGACCACCCATGTCAGTACTAACTGGGGTTGCTGTGCTTTGCTTAACTGGTGTGTACAACGCAATTTGCCGCTCCAAACTCTTAAGTAGATGATTAGATTTCAAGAAGACTTTAGTGACAACCACTACTCAAACGACTGACAGGTGAAGATAGGAATACTTTGTGAATGATAGTTCACCTTTCAAGACATTTGAATGAACACTTTCCTTTTGTATTCTGAGTATAAATACAAAGGAGCTTAAGAAAAAAATGATATTCCAGCCTGAAAGTTGAATTATCTAATGTTTTTATTTTTTTTACAGTGGATGTGATGACAATGTCTTATTGGTGTTCAAAGATGTCGCACTTGCTACCACCCTCCTTCATGTCAACTTCATACTGGGGACATTTGAAGGCCACTTAGTGACAATGATGTGTATTTTCAATAATTTATATTAAGATATGCATAGGGCTTTAAGCTTATTTTAGTTTTCAAGAAGTTTCCATTATCACTGACAGTAAGTCCCTGTCCTTCCCTCCCTCCCCATCCTTCTCCTGTTTGCCAATAAATGTAACAAAGTTAAAGTGAGACCAAATATTGGATTCATTAGCATTGAAATTATGTACACGGAAAACACTTTGTCCTACGTGCTTTTCTCACGTAGCACTATTAAGATTTTGTAAGACTTATTACAGTAGGCATGTGCGGTGATGCTGCAAGGATTATACTGTTTAGAAAGAGACTAATTTTTCGTAGAAATATGGGACATTAAACTTTATTGTTTGAACTCATTTTGTACTCTGAACACGCAATACCACATTTATAGAACCATCTAGTGTGCATTGTAGTAGTTATTTTACTTAATACCAGAAACAAAGGTGTGAATGATACCAAGAAATGCGCGCAATAGTCTCCAGAGGTGACAACTAAACCAATTAAATCTGAGACACACATAATATATGGTTTGTTCAAAGTCAATTTCCAATCTTCCAAATTTTCGACAACGGATCCAATTCACCTTGATTGATGATTATTATTGCCAGAATCGCCTTTGGCAAAAAACAAGAGCTGGTATTTTTTGTTGTTGTTTCAGGATTGACTCTTGTCCTTATTTAGGTATTGGTGATCCGCAACTAATGTGCCATTCTTTATGCTAAATGTGCCTTAAATCTCTAAGTTACTGTATTAAATCAAATCTGTGATTTTCCAGGTTGAATTTACCGTATTTTTTTAGGTTGTCATTTGCTGTAGTCCTTGTTGTGAAACATAATTGCAAAATTCTTTAGATTTAGCAATAATTCATTGACGTGTATGACCTTGTTTAAGGTCTGTCTAGATTTAAAATTAATTTCCTGCCGCCAGGCGGTGAACTCCGTTATGTTCTATAAAACTACACTAAATGTATAACTATACAAAGGATTCTTTACATGTACTACTCAGGCAAGTTCTTGTGGGTTAAATTTCCATTTCCAAATGGAAAATGCTGGACATAACAATTAATTAGACTTCTTTTTGTTCCAAACTCAAAGGACATTACATCGACTTTGATCATGATGGACTGACCCTACATCCTCATAAGAAAATATGCGGTATCGTTCTAGTCATCATCTGACGACGTAAAAGAGCATCGAAATCATTGCTAACTTTACACCAAAACAGTCAGTTAATTGTTGTTTCGTCTCTCGCCCCCCACCCCACAAACCCACTGTACAGTGTGACAAATCCGGGGTCCCAGGTTATCTATTTTGAATGTCATTATTGGCGTAATGACAGTGACGGTCCCATTATGACGTCCCTATTTCTACAAACGTTAAGTGTTTTTCGATGAGGACTTGTAAATTGATGATACACAGTGTGACACTTGGCGTCACGTACTTATCAGATAAAAAAAGTGTTTTTTGCAATGCGATTGCTGTGAAATTCTGAGGTGACGACGGTGATGGTGTCTAAAAGTGATTTTTTAAAGGAACGCCAAAATAGGCTGAACTCCCTAAACGTGGCAAAATAGACTAGGCAGATATCTTATACACAGAACACACAGAAATGATTTCCAGGAAAGCAATCAATATCATGGCCATAATAGTTGGAAAGGGTGCTTTATTTTTTTTGTTGAAGTGAAATTTGCACTGCAGATGATTATTCCTCTGCTACGAATTTGATTACGGTAATTTCTTTCTCCTCATTCATACTTATATTAAATTCGTGTTAATCATCTTCGTGATCGTCAAATTTCAAAACTTAGCTCGATAACAGAAAAAAATGATTAAAATTTCGAAATTGAAATGGAACGATGTCTAAATGTGGTTCCCCTGCCCTCCGTTATTATCAGAGAACTCATTATCATTTGACGATTAGGACACTAGCTCTGGGGCAGGAAATTAGAGACTTGACTGATTCAATGCAGGGTTGGGCCGAAACGGACATGGTAGAAAAGAAACAGATCACAGGCAGTTCATTCGGAACACTATATGGCAACGGTGACCAAATTGTGGCTGTTTGGTATCTTTAATGCGGTTCTGTGCCATTTCCCGAATTCTTTACCACATCTCCCCGCTACCTGCTCACCTCCTTCTCCTTGTGTACTTGCACTTTGTTTTACAAATGAATCGTCCAGTCAATTCATTTAGAGCAGGGGTAGCCAAATTACGGTGGCCAAAACGCGGCTCTTCTGTGTTCAACTTACGTAATGAAGTCTTAAACTAAAATTTTTATGAATGGCTCTCAGTTATTGAGGTCTTGTCACACACACACCCCCCCCCTGCTATATGGCATGATTAATCCTACAAGGTATCATCCAAGGATATATTTGCATTGGTAGGGAGGGATTTAAACTCTGCTTATACTGTATGCACACTAGACAAGTCTGTCCCATAATTTCACCTGCCGAAAAGTTTCAAAATAAATGTGACGGTGCTATTGGAGGAGTACAAATGATTTCTATGAATTATCCTTAGACTCTAGGGTAAGCAAAGTCAGGAATCAATAAAAAAAAAAGAAGCTACAATGTGACAGGTAGCATGATATTTATTGACCTTAAAATGACGTCACTGTCAATGTAGGGTCGTTCACATTTACTATTTGTGGCTCTAAAATCACTGTAGACTTTTTTAAAGTTATGGTGAAACGAAGAGCCAAATGATGTTTTTAAAAATTTAATTGTCACTTCATTTCAATTGATTAATTGTGAGACGTTAATTAGAACCTAATTCGAGTGTACCTTGGTGCATGTGACGATAAGGAGTAACTACCTTTCATCAATTTGAAACAATATTTTGATCATCTTAATGACTATGTTTACGATCAGTGGTGGCGTGATATAATGTACGTAATTCACGGTAGATAGAGAGTCTGTAAGCACGATTTGTTTTTCAATTCACATCTACTAGCAACACATGTGCAGCTCCTCTGTATTTAACTCTTTGAATGTCATGTCGGACTTGTTAGTTACTGCACTTATCCCTCAGTGATTCAGTCATGACGTAATTTACATAATTCCCTTCATCGAGCACTCCATGGCACATCATCGCTCTCCTTTTTTGACAAAAACACACTTTGTATGTTATTATTACCATTATTGTTGTTGATAAAATCTAATTGATCATGGTCAAGACTAATCAACTGCTACCTTTATACAATTTTATTTGGCAGTAGATATTATGGAAGAAGAACCGCCTCGGTGGCGCAGTGGGTAGCGTGCTCGGTAACTGCGTCAGTGGTTCTAGGTTCGATATTGGACTGAGGTGCGTTGGCTTCTTTCAGGCGAGAGTCTGCCACTGTATTCCTAACCAGGTATCCTTTCATCCCGTACAGTGCCAAGTCACGATACAAACCTGCCTCCCTCTAACTTTGCTTTCGCCTGCCTATACCTCGTCGGAACTAACCAGCAGCCCCGTGATAGATCAAGCCAGCTCGTCGTCCCCATCTTATAAAATGATCATATACACCAGTTCTCGTCTGGTCACTGAAGTTAAGCAACGTAACCCCAGCTAGTACTGACATGGGCGGCCGCTTGGGAAAACTAGGTACCGTTAACACCCAAAAATCGTCGCATTAGCGTAGTGTATGTGCAGTATCTGCATTAGAACTACGCAGTGGACGGGGCTCTAATGACCTTGTAGTTGAAGGGCTCACAGGCGGCTCGTGGGGCAGGCAAACCTAGGCGGCTGCCTAGGCGGCAAATTTCGTAGGGGCGGCTGATTTCACAGGTACTTCCTTGCCATGCAGCCTATAGGTCATTTAAAATGTTCATAGTCCTGGGGTTCCCAAATTTCTCTGATTTGTTGGGCCTTTTCTAAATGTTGGTATTGGGAGAAATGCCAAGGGCGTGAGGGACGCTTAGACAATTTAAAACTGTATTAAATTCAAAGGGGGCGGCGGCGATGGACCCACTTGTCTAGGGCTGAAACTCACGAGCTGGCCCTGGAAGGGCCCTAAAACACCAACGAAACAAAAATGTCACTCACGCAATGTGTACATTTGCGCTTTGGAATCCTACCTTGTGAAGGTGATCTCGGGAAAGAAGCATTCACACTGTATTGATCTCAGTGGTTTGCCCTTCTCTGGGGTGCGGAGATAGCTTGCTCGACTACTGAGCCAGTCGTCACAGGCTCTATACTGGCTCCTTTCGGGCAAGAGAGGGGGTCCAATGCGTCTTCTGTCGTGTGGTAAGTAAAACTGTGGTCCAGCGCGTCAACGTAGAAAGTGCAGCGCGATATATAGGAGCTCGCCACCTTGCATTAGAGAGTTTGAGTGAGCTGTTTTCGAACAATGCATGTTACGCAAAGCAGACGAATATCTTACTGCGCATGGGCAACATTTCAAAGTGAAATTAGAAACGTGTGTTTGAGCGTATGCTGAAGTAATCATACGTTCTACATAGGTTTAAACGAACGTTATGATAAAATGGCGGACCCATTCAAAATAACTAAAATTACTTCGAAAGGAACCAAGTTTCATGTTCCAACCAATAGAGGGCAGGACGTTAAAGATAACGTGTGGTTCAGAGCACTCAAACTGTGTTTTTCACAGAACCATACGTTCTACTGTGTTTTTATGTTGTGTAACACCCGTTGTTCTATAACGGATCACTCAAGCTCTCTATTGGTGACGTGCCCCAAAGCATATGGACTGTAGCATTAGGTTGGTAGCCCGCTGTGTAAAAATATCGTCCAACAGATCGCCCATGTGCCCCAATGGGATAAACAATCTCGATGCCGTCATTATGCCTTCACTATACGAAAAATGCAACTGTGAAATACTCTTATATTATCACATATTGTATTAAGCATTTATTAGAAACTCCTAACTTGACTACTTATTTTTAAATCATGTTTGAAGGAAAGTGTGAATTGTAACTTTAACCTATATTCCGCAGATTTACGAGCCAATATCTGTTTTCTTTTTTAAGAGGTCACTACTATATCAATATTTAATTCATTTAAAGCAAATATTTATTGATTTTATGGCTTTAGTACCCCTCTCCAACCGCTGTCAGTTTGACAGAGATAAGACAACAGCAGGCACGGCGTAATTTTGTCTCTCCCTTATTACCTTCAAAGAATATCAGCTTGTCCGACATTCAATCTACTGTATCAAAATTATGAAAAAAAAAATACTGCGAAGAAGTTAAATTATAGTCTGCCTGGTTAGCAACAAGATAGGTGACTCTTTTGGGTGCTGTTGGAGGTATTAAGTAGTACTTTTTTTAAAAAATGGATGGTGGGAGGGGTGAGTTTCACTGTCGATACTATGAGTCGCAACTTGTGACCCGTGACAACCATTTCTAGACTAATTTGTTTTTCACGTTATTTGAAATAGGAACCTTAAAGAGGAAATAATCGGTTAAAAACTTTTTTTTGTAGAAAAAAAAGTTCAATGTTAAAGACTTCCAGACAGGTAGCTTCTACCTTCTTCCTTTAGGACTTTGATAAAAATCAATCTTATCACTTGTAATGATTATGTTGCTACTACTGAAACACCGCTTCCGCAACTAGAAATAATAAGCTTTTTTCTTGAAACATAGCAGTAAATAAAGTTTTATTTCTTGGTTCGTAAATTAAAATTTTGAACAGGAATGTCGGCAGTTATATAGAGAATGTAAGTAGCTTCCGGCGACAGAAGGAAAGGCTAGAGGCTGGTGCTCCTCTTTCATCATTTTGAATAACCCATTAGGTAATATGAAATCACATTTGTACCGCCAACTGCATAATCATGAGGGAGGCCCACACACCACTATCACTATTACGACCTACTGTATCTTGAGGTGTGATCCGAAAGGATATCCGTTTAATCCTTACATGTCTTTTTATTGGTTCCTTCTGTGTAAGTAACAAAATAGACACCGTGTTACTATTGTTCTTGACACTTGAACAGTCTTCGATGGAAAGACAGGAGTGCGTGTGGGAGGGGGGCTTCCAAGCCATAGCTTATTGATGTTTTAGGGACCTTCAACTACAAGGTCGTTAGAGTCCCGTCCACTGCATAGTTCTAATGCAGCGACTGCACAGACACTACACTAAAGCTCAGCGCAAAATGAGACGCAGTCTCCGCAGGTGACGCAGGGTGACATCATAAATTTCTACGGCTCAGATGATAGTATGTAGTTAAGTCGCAGGGTGACGTGACTCAGTCTCTGCGCCACGTGACCCTGCGGAGCGCATTACCAATGCCGCAGTTTCCTGTGCGGTGATAGCCTGCTAGCAGAATTTCGTAGGGCTGCTACACCCTGCGTCACCTTCGCCACCTGTGTCACCCTGCTTCTCATTTTGCTCCTTGACTAATGCGATGATTTTTGGGTATTAGCAGTACCCAGTTTTCCCAAGCAGCCACCCATGCTGGCTCTGGTTTGGTGAAACTTTGGTCAAACTACCTGTCGTCGGCCTACTTGCTGATGCCAGTGCAAACTCATCCAACTGTACACCAAGCGTTTTCACAGGAGGATGACATCATACACACCACACGGAATCAATAGCTTTATTTCCCATGGGACGGAAGACGCGCCGTCCCGTCCTGGCCTTACTTGGGGCTGAGCGTGTAGCCTTGGACTCTGAGGTCAAGCAGAATAGGAATTGTGACGTGTTGGAAAATTATTGATGACCCAATGTTAGAATCTACCTCCTCTTAATCCTTTAAATGGGCCGTAACGCTATAGCTAGAAGGTGAAATGTTACTTATAGTACTGTCGAAAGTGGTATGTTAAGGCCAAAATGAGAGGATAGGATAAAGGATTAACTCTCCTCCTCCCTCCCCACATAGCTATACAGAAAGGATAATGATATCTTATTAAGTTTTAACCCTGAAATCGTCAAAAGATCAATTTCCGCATAGCAGCAAATGTTATTTAAAGTAGTACGTAATCATATATGTCAAAAAGATGACGTACTTGACCTCCAATAAATTTTGTCAGGTAGATTTACCCACCGTTTAAAATGTCTACTTAAAGTAGACTATTACTAACCCCTTGGTTGAAAGTAAATCAAGAAATATCTTGAAACTTCTGGTACACTTCCATGATATTTTTGTTAGCGAGTATGTTTCCCCCCTCTACTTCCCATTTTCTGTCATGTTTCTGCACCCTCCTCTTCTTGTACTAACTGTCTTTTTTGATATTATTTATCAAGTTGGTTAAAAAGTTGAATAGGAAGTTTCCAACATTGACGTTACAGGGAAAAAGTACAGAGAGGTGACTTCCGTAGCCTGACTGGTTACTTACAATTGTTGTGTTAATGTTTAATAGTGTATCTGTAATTCAAAGTACTCATCTATACAGTTGATAAAAAGCTACTGCTGATATCAATTTATAGTTAAGCAATTGCTTACACTTGTTTACAGAGCTTACACTGAAAACATGTGTGTTGTCGTTCTCCATTTTAGGCTGGCAGTTTTTAATACGCCCTGACATCCTTCTTTATCCCCTTAGTAACAACTATTTTTTGTTAGCTTCATTACATGAAATGTTGTGGCATATCTGGAAGGTAGTGGTGGTGACAAGGGCAGATAGTCACAAATGAATATATCAGAGGTGGCGTAGCAGTGGGAGATATTGCAGAGAAGATGGGATAAAGTAGGCCGGGGTTTGATTATTTAACGCCAGCTTCTGTACGTACCTCTGTAGGGCAATAACCAACACTAGGAGACGAGCTCCTACATCAGTGGTGGCGAACCTGTGACCCACCGTGCAATTTTAAGTGACCCGAGTTTAAAATCAAATCTAGTTTATCGTCTCATAAACAACAGATGTGAGGGCAAGTTCTCTGTACGCAGACTGACCCTGCCACAGGCGGGATATGGGTATTATGATGATGGTCTCTGTTTTCTACTTTAATAAACTTTATTCATTATTAATAATTATTTATTTTTATTCGTAAAATTAAATAGTGCTGGCATCTGACCCACGGACAACTTTTTGGTTTTCTTTTCGTGTTATTGTGACCTGTCTTCAAAAAAGGTTTGCCATCACTGTCCTACATCATCATCATACCCTTGTCAGGCCTGTGGCAGGGTCGGGTCTGCGAGTCCACTGAACATGCTCTGACTAGGGGCACCCCAGCCAGGCGTCTGGAACCCTCAGAAATATCGGCTAGGTTGTCTGTGGGGGATGCCGGCCTACCCCACGATGTTCCAAAACCGCATTATACAACCAAGATAGAAATTTTTGCAGGTAATTTAATGCTTTGTTGGTTATAATATTGCATGGTGTCCCACCTACTGTACCATAACAATAAACAAAAGGGATATTCCAGATCGCATGCGGATGCGGATACTGCCTCCTACACTTGGGAATTTTGCCGCTTAACACATATTTCTTTCTAAGTAGAAAATGCGGTAGTGACGTCCTACACCTCCAAGAAGGCACTACCTCTCGTCTGAAATAACACCCTCCTCGGCCAGCATCGACCCTGCAACTACGAACTCACTAATCAAACGCGTTTCCCCTGAGCTACAGATACTGGTTAAGTTGACAGAGTTAGTGTGTAATGAGAAACAGGAAAGAGCAGCTGGTTAGATCCATCAAAGGAATGCAGATTGTCGGTAGCAGACAGAGTGGACCAGAAAACGTCTCCCACAGAAAACGTAGGAGCAGGTGATGGTGAGGACTAACAGTATGTGAGGTAGTCAAGGTCCTAGATCGAGAACATCGTTTTGGTTACAGGAGAGAATGTTTAGACCCATTCACCTCTCCATAGCCACAACAACCAGCTTAAAAGGGTCATGGCATTATTTATTTATAAGACAGCCAGGTAAATTATCATCATCGTACCCTTATCCTGCCTATGGCATGGCATTCCCATGTCTTTTTTTTTTGGCTTTCACCTGCCCCGGGTACTTCCGAAAACTTGCAACCCTGTAATGGGCCAGACCAGCTCCTCCTCGATTCTTCTCATCACGTGCCCATACCACCTCAATCTATTCTCTCTCATCTTTTCCGCATTGTTTCACCCTCTAATAGACTTACAGTATTTGTAATTCTATTTTCGACAACCCATTCACGTACAGCAGCATTCGCATTTCAGCATTCCAATTTCGTGGCTCTTTTTCACTGCCCAACAGTGACCCATATGTGACATTATTTCGTCTCATTCAACAGGAACTCCTAACCCTTTCCCCGCCTATGGCAGGGTCGGGTACCCATCTCGTCCATCTGAATGGACACAGGGGCGATATACAGTATTGGACAGTGTTTTTCCACAGCCGGTTATCCAACCAAAGTTGCAACCCGTATACTTATTTATCATCGGTTTGCAGTTCGTTGGGGCATTCCACCAATGCCAAGGGGGGGGGGGCGAGCTCCTTCACCTGGAAATCTTGTCTCATCTACCCGTTGCATAATAGAGATGGTTCTTTCACGTGCACATGCTATCATACACCACACGGGACCTGGGTTTTAGTTCTCATCCGAAAGAAGGCGCATTCGCGGCCTCTCTCTCTCGCCCGAAAGAAGCCACCCTTCCTCGGTCATTTTCTGTCTATATTAGTCTTGTCTATTGCTGCTTTTTCGTTCTACTCTGCCCACCTGTTTTTCTCAAGTATCGATGTTTGTATTTATATCACGTCTTCGTTTGTTTTCCTGGGGTTTTCATGTCTAGGGAAAGTGGGCAGAGACTTTACAAAAGCGCTCGTTTTTTTTATATTGGAAGACTTGCCGAACAGTTAACTATTATCAAAAATAAAGTAATCAACCAGCCGACCTTGTCCAGAATCGAACCTTCAGTCATGCAGTCAATTAACACCTTACTACAAAGCTACCGACACCGGCTCACATTCACCCAGTGTACTCCCTCCACTCCAATCCTCTCCAATGACAGACATATTCAGGAAATCAAAAAATAAGCTGTCCTCAATTATCACAATTGTGATGCGAGTAAACGAGTGGTATGAATGGACCTTGGATTTTTTTTTAGAGCCACCAACAGTCATCCAGTAGATATGTAGGTTCGTTCCTCGGTGATTTTGTGCGATAACCTTCATTGAAGGAAGCCGTGGTACAGTGTGTTTGACTTGTGTTGGCTATTTGTCATCAGAATGTGTACTGACTGTGAAGGTCAGTTACCGAACTTGCGGGAGGGGCGAGGGACCATGGCTTTAATTCTTACTTGGGATGGAAGGCCTACATTTGGAGATTTTTTATCGAAAGAAAGTGTGGAGAGGACTTTCAAATGGATTAATTTAGAAAGGGGAGGGGTAGATCCGTCGAGCCTACTTGGGTAACTACTCGGTAATAGGATTCATCACTTCGGATACGGATCAATCCTGGTGGACGGAGGTGCCCATCTTTGTCCCTCTGGATGGGCGAACTGTTGGGCGGTATTTCTATATAGCCGGCTGACGACCAAAACTGCAGCCCCTAAGCGTATTTATCGTCGATCTACTGTTCGTTAAGGCACTCCACCAACTCCAGGTGGTGAGCTCATATCCCTGGAAAGTTTGCCTCATCTACCCGTTGCGCAGGAAAGAGGGTTCTTTTACGTACAAATTGCATCGAACATCACACGTGGTCTCGGGATTATTTCTCATCCGAAGGAAGAAGCACCCAAGGCTTCTTTATTTCCCGAAAGAAGCCACCCCACCACGATGCAGTAAATCGAGCACGTTACCTATTGCGCAACCGAGACAGATCCGAAGGGTTATCAGAAAAACTCCACGGTGCAGAAGTCGCCTCCTGCCACTGGCAATGAAATTACGTCCAGAATGGATCGGATGTACTGCGTTGGACACACCAGTTCTCGTCTGATTACTGAAGTTAAGCAACGCAACCTCAGCTACTACTACCACGAGTGGCCACTTTGGAAAACTGGGTACCCCTAATACCCAAAAATCGTGGCATTGGCGTACTGTCTGTGCAGTTCCTGCACTAGAACTACGCAATGGATAGGGTCTAATGACCTAGTAGTTGAAGGACCCTTAAACATCAACAAAATAAATATATCCAGGAAGAAGATGGACCGATGAGGGTTAACACAGCATTGGATCAACAGCAACAACATATAATACCATCACTCATTAGCCCGTGTTACAGGAAAGGGTTAGGTTAGGAATGGTGATGGAGGCAGGTCGGAAAATATCGATTGTGTGCTTGTGAAACCCAAGGATAATGTCATTTTAATTAAAAATACTATTAGACCATTGTTTTTTTTTATATCATATAGATAGTAGTTTACCTCGTAATCATAGCTGTGGTAGCAGAATTCTGTTTTAAAGGGAATTACAGCCATCAGGGTAATTTGGTTTGCATTGGGTGCGCCTTAAAGATACAGTAGTCGGATACAAGGCACTTGATGCTGCAACATGATGACATCATGCGTAGAAAGCTACGTATTTCCACCGTGGTTACTTCGTTACATGTATATTTATAGCAGTAACTGTTCCTTAATGATAACAACGCGCAACATGGATGAAGGTTGTTGAGGGAAAAAATTCAAGTACTCGTGGTGTAGACACACCTTAGCACTCCCAGCAAGGAATATACTGTAGATGCATCATCCGTACAGCCTCCATGAAATGAGTGCCAGTGATTTCTATACCATTTATTTCCTCTATCTTCCCATTTTATAAGTCTTCTACGTCATTTTTGTTGCTTAGAAATGAAGTAACACAGTGTAGTTGTCAATGATAGGAATGGTTATTTTAAAATAATCGCGTTTATTTAAAACTTATTTTGTTGTAGAAATTTTCAGCTATAGATCGAGAAATCGTAGTGATGGAATGGCCCTAAAGGCCGCCACACACGATCAGTTTGGTGTGTCACGTACAGTACTTATGTTTCTTTTCGTTAAACGTCATGTTACGTCATTTGATTTTCCACATCAACCAGTAATTCTACCGTTACCATGGTGCAATTTTTTAAAGATGACGTTTATCCATGTTTGGGCATGCGCAGAACCTCTAATGTGAAGAACTGATGTGAACAACCCCACACGCTCACTTCGGACTGACGTCAGTCCGAACTGACACACCGAAATTCTTCACACCGTCAGTTAAAATTTTTGGTGTGAGCAAAAACTTTTTTTGCACACACACGTCAGTTTGGTGTGTGGGGGCCTTAAGGATCGTTTAGTGAGTGCGCAGACAGGGTTTACGATGATGGGTCCTCGAACATTCTATTTCGAAAATGGCGGTGGCTTAAACTGTTTAACAAAACCGGATGTATAATGAGGTTTAAACACAAACAAAATCCTTATTCTTAAAGATAGACTACTCTAGTAGCTATATGGATTCCGTTCCTGGGGTAAATGTCGAAATTGGAAGTGTGGTGTAAGTATTCAAACATTAACAAATGACATGCAGTATGTTGACACATTGCAGCATTGTATACTGTATATGCACACGTGTAAAATTGTGAAATGATAGTTATTAATACAAAACAAATATTTTTCTTTATACAAATCAAGATTGGTATCTAGTAGGCTAATTGCAACTACAATATTTCCCTACCCTCCAGGAGAAAAGACGAGTTTAACTTTTTTGACAGTAACATAATACAGTACATATCATCTCAATTATTACTGTCATGTGTTTTTCCTCAACTTTGATTTTGAATTATACTTTTCATTCAGCCTTCTTGTTTCGTAAATGGCGAACTCTTGATGAGAGGCTTTGCTTGAAGGTTAGTTACCTTCAGGGAACTTCTGAATCTTCACTGATGCTAAAAATGACAAGAGGTGGGACAATTGAGCGTGTGTAGGCAACATATCCTACAACAAAGGGTCACATGAGGGCTGTTGCCTTTAGTACCACGTTTGAATTTGAACTGATGGTGGATAGGTTCAATCCCGTACGAGGTCAATTGGATTTGCAAGGGAAACGTAGAGGAAACGGACGGGAGTTGCATCTTCTCTGGAAGAATGGTGTCTCATGTTACTCATGTTACTTTTAGGTAAGACAGTGTAACAAACAAAATCAGCATTCACAAACAAAACTGCGTTTCAGGAAGACATAAACTAGATTTGGCGACATTATCTTCTTGATGCATGCAAACTTGTACAGCGGGACAATAACTCCTTCAATATTCAGGGTAGATTGCGAAGATTCATATACAACAGTCGTCAGAATTTTGAAATATAGTACTTTGTATTTACATTTGTTCTGAGATAACATTAGTGTTTTAACAAATTTCAAAATATGATATTGTCTTGGACCCAGCAAAAGTTCTTGCCAGTCAACCATGTGTGCCTACCTATCGTTTATTTCAAGTGATTTTCATTAAAAACCCAAATGTCTTACAACTTAGGGAAAGAAAAATGTGATGCTATTTTTGATCGTAACCTTTTTAATTAATCGATTTATTTTTATATTGGCCACATACTGTAAGGCCCACATCGGTAACTCAATTGGTAGGGCGAACTGCTTGCCTTTCGAGTATAAAGTACGTAAGTTCGCCCCCTCTCTCGGTCGAGGTCAATAATTTTCTATCTGATAATGCGGAGATCTAAAGTGTGACTTCCTTCAGATAGGACTTAAAAGGTCGTGGTGCTGTGTGGGTGTACCACGACCACACGAATCAGGCGTAATATGTCCTGCTACTGCATGCTAATATGTGGCACACCACCTCTTAAGAAGGCTCAATTGAGATTTTAAAGTACTGTATATGTCTTTATGCAGGCAAGGGGACAGAGAACATTGAATGCGTTTATCGCTTATTAGGTTCTGTAGACGAAGTAAATAATTCGTTAATTACGTATTTAATAAATTGATATAAGTGGCGTTAACTAGTAGGCGTTACTGACGTTATAGTGACGAGATTATAGTTAACAATTCTCATACATATCTTGTGGAGTGATGACGGCAACAGGCAAGCCATCTTCTGACGAAATCTCTCGGTGGCGGTCAAGTTATTGTGACCATACCTCCTTCTCCTCTTCTCTCTTTCAATAAAACTCCACATTCATTAATCAAATCTGACAGGAACAAACTTCATACACAACATTCTATATAATCATTATAGCAATATCTATGTGACCTGAAATATCCAAGAGTGATGTCAAAGGTATGGGATTCTTCCTCTTATTTTCTCTTGAGATGATAATTTCAATGTCACTATAACACATTTTAAATGATGTTATATTTCCTCCTCTCGCTCCCAGTTATTTATTGTTTTTTTTATGCACTTCCTTTCTCCTCCCCTCCTACATAAGCAAGAAACTATCTATTTTTATCACCAACAACGTAATGTCAATGTCAAGATCAGTCATTCTTGGGGGGGGGGGGGGGGGGGGTATACCTGAGGGATTTAAAATCCGTTTGTTTGCGCGCCATTATATGTATTCTGGAAGTAAAGGGGTAAAATATAAAACCGAAGGAAGAATGGATGAACCCTGGCTAAAATGACAATGCTTATCAGCATGTAATATGCATACAGGCTTGAAGTTTATTATCATACAATCGGAATAGGATTATTTGTTAACGAGGTCGCAGAGGTTATTAAGAACTACTAAATAGAGAGAGGTCCTGTTTTCGGTCCGATTTCGACTAAGGTCAGTAGAGCTGAAATCAACTGATCTGGTGGCTTTCAGGCAGACGTCTGAAGTATATATTTTATACATTGCGGAAGCAAGTTAGAAAAGAGATTAATCTCTTTGACAACTTATTGGGTTAGCAAGGGGAAGTCACTCATAGGTCAATGAAGGCCCCCCCCTTTCTGTATGGTGAAATCGACTTAATAATAGTAATGGACTCGGATTTAAGTTGTAGTGCAAATCAACTATAGTTCATAAACATGTGACTTGCAAGATCGATCCTGGCTGAAGCCTGTACGGCATTCCTTTCAGGCAAGAATTCCATTGGATGGGAGGTTAAAGGACATTACAAGTACTTCTCCTTCGCAAAGTATAAGAAGAATATGTAGATTGTCAAAAACTCAGCGTGGGAGCTGTTACCATTCCCTTTCTGGCGTCAAAAATAGCCTAATAAATCGATGTTTAAATATCCAAACAACCAACCTATTGACGTCAATCGGGGTTTGGTTTTGTCTACGCGAGTTTCACAGAATATTCAAGCACACCGTATCCCATAATACAGTATATATAATAATTGATTGAATAAAAGAGTTGTGGACATGAAGTTGGCAGTCGATGGTGTAAAAACACTGTCCAGGTTGTCGCTAATTCGTTCGCATGTCCACCCTGTCGGTCTATTTTCCTATTCTGTATCTGTCTATTGTTGATTGCTAGATTCTATATTAATATTACTGTCTTTCTTTTTTCTACCTGGAAACGAAGAACTTGAGGGTCACCCGATTCAATCGTAAGCAGGAAACTGATCAATAGTAAAACAGGAAGTCGAAAAACTACTGCGCTGCGGGACGCCAACACAGGTTATGAAAAATGTGTGCCTTTTCTCATAGGAAGGGTTAACTGGTGTCCGACATAGAGGGCAGGCCTGGGAGGCCTTGACTCCTCAGGAACAAGTCAGTTAGGTGCTCTCGGCCCCTAACAAATTAGCATTCGTTGAATGTTGATTTTCTTATATTAAAATAAATCATTTCTCACTTGCAACAGGTTCAGGTAGCCATGAATCCGAGAGGCCTAAGCAGAATTAGGAGAGTATAAAAGGGATAGGCACCGGCATGATAGAAAGGAAAGAGAAAGTCTCAGCTTACATAACGAGAGAGAAGTTGATAAAGAGATCGATTTTCATTTTGCAGGGTAGAGTAATTCTCACTTCCGTCAGACTCGAACTTACAGCGATAAATTAACAATCAAAGCATGATAAGTGCTGTGCTATATCAATATTAATAAATTGATTTTGGAATATGTTGATAGAAACAAAGAGTTATTGATGCAAAATTATGCAAGGCGATATTTATATTGAATCACGCGATTCAGGAAAGCAGGTGGTTGAAAGCGCCAGGGGCAGGGAGAGACCAAAGCAGACGTGGGAGCAGGTTGTCCATAAGGATATGGTAGTGTGTGGGTTGGACAAGGAACTAGTGGAAGATAGACGGGAGTGGAGGGCTAGAACCCGTAATTAAAACTGGCCAAAGAGCCAAATCCAAAAGTAATTAATCTGACAAAACATTTCCCATTGTCAAGAGTCTCAAAAAGTGGCTCCATAGGAATGTATGGGATTCCCATAGACCAGATTTGCCGTAACTTTACATTTTGCTCTCTAGTTCAACAATGACCCATCAAATCTAAATGGTCCCAATGATAAATTTGTGGCCAACGAACCAATCTTTCGATTGCTATGCAATTCATCAAAAATCTCCAAGGCGGACCTGAGTTATGACCGAGCAAAGTCATGAGTAGTTATATGCTGCGCCACCCGGTATATTGCTAGTGTAGGGGGACGAAACGGGGTAGGAATAGTATTGAACAGTGAGATGCAGCAAGGGGTCACTCTAGTTAAAAGAATAAATAGGCTAATGTTAGCTACAGTAGTTTGGTGTGGAGTAGTGCTCCACCTCATCAGTGCGTTTGTCCCTCCAGCTGGTCTTGATGAACCCACTAAGGTGGGTTTGTGGAGGGACACTGATGAGTTGGTGCACTCACCAGATTTTCAGGTAATGCAGTGTAAAGGGAATGAACGTTTATTTATTGGTGGAGACTAATGGTCAGGTAGGCAAGGATAGTCTGAGATTTGAGAAGGTTCATGGGGGATGGGGTATGGAACAGTCAGCATGGAAGGACAGGTAATTCTTGACACAGCAAAAGTACAGTATATGGCCTTGCATTGGCAAATGCATCCAGGTATATTTGCCATCCATATTTGCATCCAGGTATATTTGCCA
>JAAFCE010001036.1:22747567-22785982 GCA_013389805.1 Trigoniulus corallinus
ATCCAGGTATATTTGCCATCCATATTTGCATCCAGGTATATTTGCCACATATCCTATATTTGCCACAACGGAGGTCACAAATATATTTCTCTATGGTCCCAAGGAAGCATAGAACAGAGGTTTGTGATTGCTGGGCACTCTCCAGTGGAGATTTTTAAAAAGAATGTGGCCATAGGTTACTTATGTTAGAAATCCTAGTGAAAGCGTCAGGCAAGGCACACACATTCTTGGAAAGGAGAGCAGGTTATCAGGTGGTAGAAATTGCCCACCAAAACAGAGGAATTCACACAGGAAGTACACAGGCATTTAGACTGGGATCGGGAAGGGACAGATGATGCCATGTTGGACGACAGGGTCGCCAGATAAATTAAAAAATGTGGGAAAGCCATTTTAGGCCACGCTAGAGTAGGAGGTTCATTCCAGGGCAGGTGGACATGGTGGTGGAATGACGAGGTAGAAACAGCCATCAAGCAAAAGAAGGCTGTTTCCACAGGCGGATGGAGATGGGACAAGGAGTCTAAAATACAATATTGGCAGGTCAACATCACAGCTAGGAGAATCGTTGCCTTGGGCAAACATCATAACTATGATGCCCTCTATGATCAGTTAGAGACAGGAAGGGGAGTCCGTGGCTAGAGATAAAGATATGCACTGAGCCATAACAGTGAAGGATAGCGAAGGTAGGGTCCTGAACCCCCTGGCTGAGGTAAATAGGAGGAGGGGAGAGTATTTCCACGGCCTCTTGAATACCGGAAGGGAAGAGGACTACATTCACACCCATTCTACTTCTGCTCGGGTTGTGGGCAGCATAACGGAGGAGGAAGTAGTCAGGGTACTTAGAAAGATGAAAGGTCAAAAAGCTGTAGGACCACACTGTAGTATAGAGGCATTCAGCTAATGAGTCACTATGGAGCTCTGGGAGAGAGTAATAGAATGTCGCCCCTGAGATAGAACTGGTGTCCGTGGAAATCAGTTTGGGTTCATGCCAAGTAGGTCTTTATTCTGAGGCAGATAAAATAAAAGTATCGGGCAGCAAAGAAAGATCTCCATGACATCTTTATCGACTTGGATAGGGCTTATTGTCAGTGTTCCATGATAGGTACTTTGGGTGGTATCGTAAAAAATGGGGGTAGAAGAAGGGGTTTATTCAAATAATTCAGCATATGTATGATGGTTCCATATCCAGGGTAAGGGCGCCTTGGGAAATATTGGGGGCTTCCCAGTGAAGGTTGGGATAAACCAAGGTTCAGCACTTAGTCCATACATTTTCATTCCAGCTATGGACGAGTTGCTGACGGGAGTAGGAGAATGTTTCCCAGCAGTGCATGTTATTTGCCGATGATATTGGAAAACTTAGTGACTGCAGAGAACAACTTGAGAAGGGCCTAAACAGCTGGTGGCGAATCTTTTTTTCAAGACAGGGCACAATATCACAAGAAAAGCAAAAAGTTGTCCGCGGGTCAGGTGCAGGCACTATTTAATTTTAGGAATAAAACTAAATTATTATTAATAATGAATAAAGTTGATTGAAGTAGCAAATAGAGAACATTAAAAACATCATACTCTTATCCCGTCTGTGGAAGGGTCGGGTCTGCGAGTTCAGACGAAGAAGACAGTATTTAGCTTTCAATTGAAAAGGACAGGAAAATAATGGTGACGTACTCTCTAGGGGCGAGCAGGTGAAGAAGGTGCAAGAGGTAAAGGGAGATAGCAAAACAATGGGGAGATAAACTCTGACGTAACCAATAGAATCAATGGGGGGATGGTTGCAGTGGAGACAGGCAAGCGGAGTCCTGTGTGATAGGGTCCCAATCTAGTTGAAAGGGAAGTTTTAGAAGGCAGTGGTTAGGCCAGCTATGTTATGTGGATCAGAGTGTTGGGCAGCGGAGATGTGAATCACCCGAAACAGACGTGGGAGCAGGTTGTCCGTAGGGATATGGTAGTATGTGGGGTGGACGAGGTTCTGGTGGGAAATAGGAGGGAGTGGAGGACTAGAGCCGGCAGACCTGTCCCTGCCATAGGCGGGATAAGGGTTTAATGATTATGGTGATGATTAAGGGGGTATTAAATGCTGTTGTTGCTTTTTCGGAGGGGAAGTACAAGTGCAAAATGCAGAATAATTGCATGATATCATTGAAAGGGGAAACCTCTTATCACCTCCATTTATATAGGGTCGTTTTTGTTTTAATGGCAAAAAGGAAAAGGCATATATTTTGGTAATGAAATTTAGATATTATTGTATAGATACTTATGAATGTGTTGAAAAGAAGGGAGTAATAAATTTAGGGCAGTTCATCATATCTTTCCGTTTGTATAGGGTAAGTTTAATGAGTTGTTTTTCTTATGTCCAGCATACTGCCACACCCTTAGCATCTGATCCCAAATCTGATTTGGTGTCTGCGTTTTTTTCCTCCGTATAATCCATCCCAGATCCTCTGCTGCTGTTATCAAACACTTCCGTATCAAACCTATCCCTTTATTTACTTCCCCTGTATCATTCCCTCCTTATTATTCTCCTATCTTATCACACTAGGATTATGAGGGCAGGCTCTTATCTATCCTGGGCAAGTAAAACTGAGATGCAGGGCATACTTCTGTCTTGCCATTAATTTAGCTATGGGAGAGGAGGGAAAATTCATACTGGCTGAAACCTTAGGTGGTTTGAAACTGATGCAAGAAAGGGAAATAGCCTTGCGAAAGATTGAGAAATCAATAACCAGTATATTCTGCCTAGATGCCAACTGAGATGGCTAAAACTCCGGGTACCATTGGAATGAGGTGGTTTGAAGGACTGTTCAATACGACAGCAGGTGAAACAGAATTTCAGCTTCATGATGAAAGATCCGAGGCAACCTCAAAAGAGATGAACAAAATTGTTTGTTTGTTTGTGCCCCTCAATTACAATGATCATTAGAGCCCCGTCCACTGCGTAGTTCTAATGCAGAGTCTGCGCAGACACTATGCTGTTACGACGATTCGGGTATTAACAGTACCCAGTGTTTCCAAGCGATCATCCACGCCAGTAATATCTGGGGTCCCGTTGCTTAACTTCAGTGATCAGTGTGTCCAACGCAATGCAGCCGCTCAACAAAAATGTAGTAATTGTTGAGGGGGGGGGGGGAATAGTTAAACAACTGAGTCATGTAACGAAGCTTTTGAAACGTGTAGTAGTAGCCAAAAGTTAAGAATACTGTATTACTGTTAGGATGTTTGTTTGTTTGTTGGGTTGGTGTTTTAGGGCCCTTCCTCTACAAGGTCATTAGAGCCCCGTCCACAGCATAGTTGTTACGCAGAGACTGCACAGACACTACACTAATGTGACGATTTTTAGGTATTAGCAGTACCCAGTTTTCCCAAGCGGCCACCCTTGTCAGTACTAGCTGGGGTTGCGCTGCATAACTTCAGTCATCAGACGAGAACTGGTGTGTCCAACGCAATTTGCCGCTCCCACTGTTAGGATGAATCAATTTGGGTTCGTCTTAGGCAGTTCCAAGATGGAGTTTATCTTTATCATCGGGTATGTCATAGAGAATCCACGCAGTTTTCATTGATTTGGAAAGGGGTTATATAAGTTTCGCTGTGGGGCGTGTTAAGAAAGAAGTCAGAGGGGTGCATTGGGTTTTATATGTCATGTTGACTTCACCCATGAACCTGCTTCTATCTTCTCCTAGTTGATCTGGAGTTCATTTTCTTCATATCCGAGTGAGATGTTTACATCGCAGAAGGTCTCATCATATCAACTCCTTAAAACTTCTTCATTTGAATGTGCTGTTCCTCCCGATGGCTTCCTCTTTCCATCCCTCGGCACCGTCCACTGCTGTTCTAATGTCATTCCAGTGATTACAGGTGATATTTCTTAAAATGGACTACCATTCTGACGGTGCACATATAAGTAAGGGTGACGGTGTCGAATAAGAGTGAAATTCACAGAGATTAGGCCTCATAGTACAGTATTGATAGCTTACAGCTGTCTCGTACCCCTCGCCCTCTGACAGCCGTAGCCTGTTCCCTCGGTGCACTTCAATGGATGTTCTTCCTACTCCTCTCTCCACCTACCTCTCCTCGTATACTGTTTCTTGTTGCTATTGCTACTTCTAATGTATTCCTTCAATCAATGATCCAGATCCTGTTTATTGACCATTGTGATGAATTTAATAGACTACAGAATAAATTGCTCCTACTCAGAATAACTGGGAAGTTTGATTAAAAAATGTCTTCTCGAAGGAGAGAGAGATAGATGGGGAGAGGGGTCAGGTATCTATCGGGATGAGAGAGAAGTGGGAGGGTTGTTAAAAATACTTGATGGGAATAAATGAAGAGATCCTTTCAGAGTGACTAAAATGGTATCATTATAATGTACATGCTGAATGTACCAGTCACGCACTGGACGGTTAAATCGTTAAACTCCGTAACGAGTTTAATTCACTTATGTACGTGTAAACCACGAAACTGTATCATTTGGAGTTGGGTTGGTCGCTGGTGGTCACGGGTAGTAATTATTACTAGTGTCTGTGTTTTTCTCTCACCACTCTTCTCTCCCTCTGTCTCTTTATCTCCCCCTCTCAGTTGGATATTCAACTGTCGTCAAGGGCCCTTGTTGCTATGCCAGTATGCTGTTATTCGCATCTTTAGCTTTTTTTTTTACACTACACTATATATACACATGTATATCCTTCTCCCCATCCCAAATCAAGATATATCCGTCCCATCCACCTCCAATGCTGAACGTCAACACATAATGATATCCTCAGAGGTATTTTACTCTGATCCTTTCCCCTCTCCCACCCTCAATTTCGTTCCGTCCCCAGAACATTTATAATATGCATCCCCCAACTCTATATTGCTAGACAAATAACATTGATTACAATTCATCTTATATATCTATCGACCCGAATTATTTATGTGTATTAACCTTGTATTATTTTCATGCGCCCCACACTTATTATATACTCTATGATGATGATGATGATGGTGATGATGACAATAATGATAATAACAAATGTACATTCCTCGTATATTTCGCATTATAATCTAAATTTACGACTGGAGAGCAAGAGAAACATTTGTCAGGTAAAGAGTGCGTTTGTGTTATATCAGAACTTCAATAAACAGGATATGCGTGCAAGCGACTTTTTTTTCCTGTTTAATAAAAAATGTAAATTGTACCCTTTCTACTCTTCGCTTTTAAAAACATAAAAGGTGATACCTGACAAGTTTTAGATACCTATATTTAATCGGACGTCTCATATCCTTTATTATATTTTATACTCTCATTGTCATTACGTCGGTTGCCACCCAATTGATGCAATTTTTGATATCATAAAAAAAAAGATTAAAAAAAACTTCACCCCTTTCCCCTCACCTCTCTTGTATCCAGCTAGGAAGCAGTTAAAATGATGGTCAAGAAGAGTGATTTGTTCCCCTTCTCTCTCGCCAGTATCTTGCTTGATTAAAAATGGACGATAATTTTAAGTGCTACAGGTGAATGAATATATGTCATCACTTGAGATTTTTTTCTTGATTAATTTAAATGTGTAGATTGTGATTTTTCAATTTTGAAGGTTTGTTTATCACTCTATGCCGGTGCACTGAATGTGGAAGTTTTAATAATGATTAGTTAAGATTCTTGTAATGTCTACTGCATTGTTGGTCCCTTTCCTCCCCCGCCTCACCGGCCATGTTTCTTAACCGTTCTCTTAACGGACAATTCAAGAAACTGATGAGATAAGAAATTTATATTTCTTGGAAGTATTGCATTAGCATTTTACCTGAATGGACGAATATATATATAATAAAATAAACCTAATTGAAAATCAGATTTTGTGACATAACATGTTGAGAAAAGGGGTAATAAGGAAGCCTCTCCCCTATCTTTAGACTCCTCGACGACTATTTGAGCAGCTAAACAGTTCACTCACTGTTGATATAAAGTTAAATGTCTTGAAAGATAATGAAGTAATGTACTATATATCAGCCTCAAGTTCTTGATCAATCAAATTAATTAAATGACCAGCGTCCTTCTCATTTCGTCAATGAGGCGTTTTGGAACTGTCCTATTACTGAGTAGCGATTGTAGTATTAGGTCGTGAACGGCCATTGTCCAACAAATGGATATCAGTCTACCACGTACTGTAAGCAGGCATGGGTGTGGAGGGAAGTTGGGAGCTGTAGGGGAGGATAGACTGCAAATGTTCTCCATCTTCACATCTGGAAGAAACTGCTGATTAACCTACAAAACGATAAAAGTGGAAGGGTACGTTTAGCGAGTGGCCAGGATGGTATGGTCAAGATGCACCTGCACACGCAGAATTGGATACAAATCAGATTCAGCAGATCGGTAAAATAATTTTGTATGGAACATAACTACGGAAGTACTTTTTAGTTATAGAAGTTTCGCACGTGCATCTTTGGAAACAATCATGCTTCTATTTTATAGCTCATTCAAAATGGCGTTTCAATAGAGATGCAAGTTTTGCGCGATGGAGGAGACTATCTAAATATAAAGAATTTTTCTCATCATCATTTATCTTTACTTCCAGTTTTGGTGCGGCAGTATATCGGGCATCTAAATGCTATGACGATGGAGTTGATAGGCCAGAATGACGATCGATAACTGAGTTGGCAACAATTCTACTTAAAAGGTACATATAGCCTACGTATATAAATTCTCCTCGTGTGGAGAAGTTCCCCTTTCCTCCATTAACAATTACATAGCTTAAAATCATTTTGAATTTTAGTCTGGGGTTAATCCAAGTTCTTAATCGATAATAACGATTAGGCGTAATAAAATGATAAACAACCGAAGATAGAAAATAGTAATAAATGGTGAGTAGTAAATAGTGTGAGATGGCTACATTATTATCAAACCCTGGTAATAAGAACTTGAAGGTGGTAAGGAAGAGCAAACTAATCGATCATACACATACTGTATACTAGGCATTTGCTAAACAGTTGCTTGCTTGCATCTCTAAACTTTTCTCTCTCTGCTGTTGCCATTGTCGTCATTGTTTGTTATTATTCGTATCGACAAGTGGGAAATCGCATGAGAATAATATTTGACAATTGAGTCCAGATGACTGAATAGGTTTTAACACTGCTCTTACCTCTCCCCTCCCTCTCGTTGTTTTTTTTCCGTACAACAACATCAACGAAATACTGGAATATAATATTCATTCATCCACAGATCCTAATTACATCTGATCAGGGCGCTCAGGTTTCGAGGATGAGTAGTTTGCATCACACACCTACACACGCAGCATGACAGCTTTCACTTCCTATCTGCAACTGCTGGAAGGTGCATTTTGGCCCCAGCTAGAGAGGGAGGGGAAACCACCGACCTCGGCCAAGGGCGAAAGTGGATATTTTGGGCTCAAGTGGCAAGAGCATATTGACGATAACAACACAGGATGTACCCCTTCATGTCATAACACGAAAAACGCATTATTAGCGTTATACTAACAGAATTGTTTCTGAGTGTACTAAGACAACTGGGGATAAGAGTTCAGCTGCGGTGGGTCCAAGTATAATTTTTGGATGTGCACAGGGTTTGTTTTTTTTTCCTCATTTAAAAATGGGGACGAAATAAAAGGGGTTTTAATTCACAAAAGGCGGTAGATCTAGATAGAGAGGGGTCAATGCTGGAATTGAAACTGTCATCGACTCAATTTTCTAAAGGATGATCTGCCAGAAAATTTGAGCAAACAGTCGACGTTTCAATTCGCCTGCATCGTCTCAATTCGTGGGGTAAGCCGGCATCCCCCACAGACAACTTTGCCAATATTCCTGCAGGTTCCAGATGCCTGGCTGGGGTGACCCCAATCAGAGTAGTTCAGTGGACCCACAGACCCGACCCTGCCACAGGCGGTATAAGGGCATGATGATGTTGATATGTTCATTGTTGTAAAATTTGGGGATTCCTTCGTTATAACCGAGTTGGATTGTAAATGGGAGGAATTCTGAATCTTGGGAGCATGTGGTTAGACGGGATGATGGCTGCGTGCAAGCTTGATCAGCTGATCTTGGCCAAGGATAACCTTCCGTCCACAAGGTGACGATTTCTGGCACACGCTACAAGGTGGGGTCTGTGATGACCCCAAAAAGACTTTTTGATTTTGAAGGCTTAAATATTCAGATTAAGGGCATTATTATGGATATTATATTAAATACCATCCAGATAAAGCTTTAGCAATGAAAATAACTTGGAAACATGCTGTAAAAATTCTATATTACCCAAGAAGACATCATCATCACCATACCCTTATCCCACCTATGTCAGGGTCGGATCTGCAGGGTCTAGTACTCCACTCCTACCTATCTCCCACCAGGTTCCCATCCACCAAGACACTACCATATCCTTATGGACATCCTACTCACATTTCTGCTTTAGTAACCAGTGTTTCCGACCAGCCACCCATGTTGGTACTAACTTGGGTTGCATTGCTTAACCAGAAATAAAATGTGCTAATTACTTAGGAGACATGCCAACTTCCCTAGATAGGTAAAGACAACATCGGAGAAGAGGTACTCAAAGGTTGGTTAAGATTGGAGAAAGTGGTACATGTGTAGACACAATTTTGTAGGTCTGGGGTCTGCCGAGACCCCACCTTGTGGACGGAAGGATAAAGAAAATTGAACCCACCCTGCCCTCGACATTAACATTAAAGTAACTGCCAGTTTTTTTCGCCAACCTGGCCAATGATTGAACTAGACCTGAACTCTCCCCACTAACAACCTATCCATTTCTTTAATTCGTTTTAAAATAAATCTCCCCTTTGCCCCATTTTTTTCTGTGATTCGTTGTTTGTGGTTGTTGAATGCGAAAGAAATCATACGAAATCTCTCACCGTATATATCCCTTTAGTTGTGTTTCTTATATTTTTATATCAGTAGTGAAGCTTATTTGTTTCTTCTTCGTTGTTGTCGTCAACATCATCACAACTACCCCAAGATAATGTTGTTGATCAGCTTCACAGCTCAAGCTGCGCCGAATTCCTCTTTTTTGTAGTCCATCTTCTTCCTCCCTTGTCGCCGTTCTGATCTCGTCATGTGCTTTCAATTTGAAAAAAAAAATCTTAAGCTACTGATTGGCCGCAGCGAGTAGTGTTTTGGGCCAATGATAACGCTCGAAATTCTATCGCTAAGGCGCTCTGCGACTGCTCTTGACGTTGCGTTCTATATTGAGATGTAGGAGGTGGTTGTGAAGGGAGGAGGAGGGTTGTTTTGGTGAAAATGTCTACCCAGGCGACGACGTCAATTCGCTGTAATCGCAACAGCAAACATGCCAGATGCTCGCTTGAAGAAGGTAGAATTTTAAGACTAAGTTATATTCAATTATATTTTTATTATAATTCAGATATACAGTATACGAGAAAGATGAAAGAGAAAAGGAGGTGATGAGTTGCCGTGCTTAGAATCTATTCTTTCTCCCTTCCATTTTATTAATAATAATGGAGTCTACCTCATATGAAGAATCACTAAAATGGTTAAGCCATAATAATAGAAGTTCTGTATAGCCTTTTGATATTTGAGTTTTAATTTAATTTCTTCAGTGATTATATATTCTACCACACACACTATATGGTTGATCAAAAGACAATTTTATTGATGTTTTAGTAATGTTAGTTTGTGAGACTCATTTCTTTACTTCAGATGTTGCTCGTGTTCCCAAATGCATCGGACTCGTATAGAAAGGAATGCACGAAACGTGATGCTATTTGACTTGTGCACAAAGACAAGTTCTGAGGAACTGATTTTAGGTTTGAAAGCTTACATGTACCCCAGGTAGTAGGACCACTGTGTTGGACTGATTTCATTAGCAATCAAATGGTGAGGTATCACTTCCCATGTATCAACCGAAGTCCAGAGTTCGTCCTCATTTCAAGGGTTGAGGACAATCGTGTCTTAACACAGTGGTTCTCAAAGCTTGTTCCGCGGAGCACTGGTGTTTCTTGAAACCACTTCCGCAAAAAAATTTAATGCACAAATAAAGGTGTTGGAGAAAATCGATACAATTTAAAATAATTTTTGGATAGGATTGTAATCAGCAAACGCAAATGACATAGTTGTTCGTTTTATAGTTATATAAAGTGGTAGTAAGTACCAAGTGTAGAAAGGGTACAATATGCTTTAAAATTTATGTTTAATTGTAAGTGTTCTGTGAAGTAAAATGTCACAGTTTAGTGTTCCCTGGCTTCTAAAAGATTGAGAACCACTGTCTTAACAGATGCTCGATTGACTAACAGTCTGGAGAACCCGAGCATCTTGCAAAGCTTGCCTGCTGATGATAACTGTGTGTGCCCAATGTGTTATCTTTCTGAAAAGCAGCATTTGATAAGCTCTGAAGACACGCATACTAGAGGTGATCAACTGTTGCCAATGGCTCCCCAAACCATTATTTCTTATGACGAGCTGTGGGATGCTCAGCAATAGCAGCAGAATTAGCCCCCATATAGTCCCCAGACTTTTACCGATTAATTATCATTGTTGAGACAACGTAATATTCGTCAATAAGTACTATGGCACATTTAAGCCAGACAACTTTGGTTCGACACTACTGCAATTGTTCACATCAGTGGTTCACTGTTAGAGGCAATGTTTGCAAAGAGCCGTATAACTGCAATTGGGGCATCCACATCCTCTTTGTTTGCTGCTTTAGTGGTTAGGCCCACTGTGCTATATGGATCAGTCTTGTGCAGTGAGAAAGAGCCACTTCAATAGAATACAAGTAGCCTAGATGTGAATGCGGTCCAATGCAAAGACTGCACAGACACTACACTAATAGGACGATTCTCAAGCAGCCATCTAAGTCAGTACTAGCTAGGGTGGCGTTGCTTAACTTCATTGATCAGACGAGAACTGGTGTGTCCAAAGCCGCTCTCGAAAAAAAAAGATGAGGGGGAGTAGGTTGAGGTGGTATGGACGCGTTCGGTCCATTTGAGGAATGCAGGTGGTTGGAAGCACCCGGGGCAAGGGGAGACCGGAGCAGACGTGGGAGCAGGTTGTCCGTAAGGATACGGCAGTTGTGGGGTGGACGAGGGCCTGGTGGGAGGTAATTGGGAGTGGAGAGCTAGAATCTGCAGACCTGGGATAAAGGTACGATGATGATGATGTTCTCTATTTGCTAATTTTAACAAACTTTATTCATTATAAACAATAATTTATTTTTTATTCAAGAAATTAACTAGTGCTTGCACTTGACCGGCGGACAACTTTTTGTTTATTTTCGTGTTATTGTGACCCTTCTTCAAAAAACGTTCGCCGCCACTGCCCTGTACCTATGCTGCACTTGCTGTTTGGAAACGTCATCTCAAGCAAGTCTGACGTTCATCCACGTGCCTCAATCCCTCTACGACGATTTACGTTTCTTTCAGTAGTACTATCCATTATCTCCACATTCTAACTACGGTTTATCATGTTGAGTATCTGTCGTGATATGACGTAAAAACTAATCAGTTGTACATAAGTGTATGATTAATCCCTCGTACACGTTAATTTGCTGAAATGGTTCTTGATAGCTTTACTGAAACTTTCTTCTGATGAAAGTAGGAGCACAAGCTTGCGTAGTTTTGCAAACTTTGTAGCAAATATTCATGGTATGAACAATATATCAGGGCAACAGCTATGAATTTCTTATGCTTTTGGTGGCGAGTAACATTACGCAAAATTTTGCTTATTCAATCGCGTTAACTTGCTGTGTTGTTCACTCTTTTACATGCTTTTTCTACACTATTATTGTTCGACTCATCATCGCCATCACCTACGCCAGCGAGCCCTGAAACTTGCATAGAGAAGATGAGAAAATGGAGGGGGAGAAGACGTGGCCGTAATAGTGACAAATGGAGCGAAAGATGAATTCGTTTAGGGCGAGGTCTATATATCTTATCTGGTTCCCATCCTCACAATCATCTCTTTGTCATCGCGCGCTTGGGTGATGTCAGGCCAATTTCCCCTTAATCATCTCCCTACTGCATGTACCAATTCCGAATTTATCTTTTCTTGTAAACTTTACCGTAAGTATACCTAAACATAAGCATATCTGTATTCTGCAACCTACTTTCCTAACTCACACTGCGCTATTCAACACTCTGGCCCATATAATTTTTCTACCCTGACCACTACTATTTTAAAAAATGTGCCTTTTAGTTTATTGGTAAATGTTCTTTTAACGTAAACTACCCCCCCCCCCCCCTCTTTGTGCCATTTGCCCGTCTAAATTTCATCCTATTTACTGTATAGTCTCATGGGTATCATCATGTTCACCACTCATCATTCCTAATGAAATTATACTGTACTGCATAATATTTTACTTCCTTGTGCCCTGCTTGCACAACTGTGGAAAACGTTGATTGGTAAAAGTCAAATTTCCTAATATGTGGAAGAATTATAAAATACTGTACTGCATTATGCATACGAGTATAATGGGTTGATGTACAATTTTGACTACGGTGCCCCTCGCTGAACCAGAGGTTAAAATAAAGGCAATGTTACTTTGATATGCAGCAGTTTTTAAAATTTAATTAACAATGAGTGAATTATTGTCGTTGAAGACCTTGGGTGAATCGAGTGATTTCTGGAATGAACTAACTAAGGCAGAAGGTCATTCTTCATTGCCGAAGTTTAGACATGGCAGTTTTTTTTATAGATTTGCTATTTATTATTAAGAGAAGGTGAAAGACATTGCCACTTGCTGATTAAGGTTCTGTACGCCTCATATATGCCGTGTGTCAAATGTGCTGCCCCGTTTTTCACCTATTACTGAGTTCATGATATAGATTTACAGGAATGGTAGAGCTTGCAGTTGCAGCAGATGGAATCAAGGAAATCAGAGAGCAGGAAATGACAGGCAAAAAGTAGGGACAAAAATACGAGAGTTGGAGGAGGACAGTTCAAGGGTAAGAACTTGGACGTTGGTTTTTACGTGACTGGTTGCTGGCGACGGAAGTCACAATCCTTTTTAGTGGGCCCTTGACAAGCTCCTACGACTTTGCATTCCTTGAAAAGTGAAGGAATACTTTACGTTTGGTTTCATTCAATGTTCTACCGCTGGAATCATCATCATCATCCCCTTATGCTGCCTACGGAAGGGTCTGGTAGGCAAGTTATTTCCAACACAGTGCAATGCATTGCCCTGTAACCTGACCTCTAATTCGAAGAATAATGATTTGATCGTCAGAATAATTATTAGACCATGTTGTGTAATTTTAACTTTAGTTCAATCTACTCCCTCCAGATTTTTCATCTCCTTCAGGATAAAAAAAAAGAGTATGGCGTCTTTAAACGCATCTGTGACTATGAGGAGAAATTGCCCTGTATGGCACTGTATATAAATTACGTTCAATTTATTACACTTTGGATTGATTGTTTGCTTTTCATAGTGTTATGGGACTGAGCATTAACCCTGCATCCATCCATCCATCCATCCATCCTCTTTCTTGTAGTCTTCCAGCCTTCCATGGCCAGTTTATTATATCCCTTATATCCCCCTCCCCAACAGCACGTCACCATTACTGCTTCCATCGAAATGTTTCCGTTTTTTTTTAATTTAGACTATCTTCAATCAAGTACCTTATTCCCAATCCTCGTTGATCTTCATGTCTATTTCTTTCTGTCTTGTCCTCTAACTCGCCTTTCTCCTTTGCTATCCCCGTTGGCATTTAATAGGCGTTTAAAGCACCCATCTTATCGTATAGCATCTCCGAATAGCATATGTAACAAAAAATATACTGTATATATATATTTGGGGTGAAGAAGTATATATTCAGCATTGTGTTGACTATCGTCTTTCTTACTTATGGCGTCACATTTCTAGGATTTTTTTACCAAGTTGTTTGAGTTGCCAGAATTTTTCATCTCTCCTTCGTCTGTTTAACCCTCCCAAAGTTGATTGAATTTAGCTGAAATTGCAAACTATTAGGAACACAACAAAGCCGTTACATATTTTGTTTGCCTTGACCCTTTATGCTATCAGGAAAGTGAGTAAAATCTGTAGTCAGCAGCAGAAGCAGTAAGCTGAACTTATTTATGATGTATACCATGGTTTTTTTTTCTAATTCGTTGAACTGTGTATACCTATTTCCGACACTATTGGCTTAAGATAAATAATGGCTCTCACTTTCATGATTGTCCATTCCCTTGTTTTCAGATCTTTTCTTGATCCTAATTTTAATAGGCCGACATATTTGTTTGTCCTGTGTACGTAAGAGCCTTTTATTTTTTTTTTTTTTTTTAAAAAGAGTGTGTAGTATGTTATGCTACTATCAAATATACTGTGAAGGAGTGATAAGAGAGGTGTTCTAAATTAAACTCTCTCTTCTCGCTATTCCTCTAGTGTTTTCAAGCATCCCAAAAGCATCTATACTGACTGACGAAGAGTAACAATAACAAACCCTTCTTTACAATATCTCCTTGTAAACTAAATTGACATTTGTATAAATTGGTGACAAAAAAAGTCACGTTGTGCAAGTTCATGAAATCTATTACACTGTTATACAATATGCATGTGTTTGTTGTTACGGTTTCCGCATTCAGAGAATGAAGTAAAGTAATATATAACAAGTAAATACAATGAATAATCCTTAAATAAATTCTCTCTCTCAGTGTTGATGTCACCATACATTGTTTTACGGACGACCCAATTTTAACTCTGTTCAAGTACGAATAAATGTGATTTGTTAACCTTAACACGAGTCACGTGATTACTGTGGTACACTGAGCTCATAATCCCAACGTAGTTGTTTTTGTGTGTTTTTTTTTTTTTTACGTCGTATTATTTTTATTTTTGGGCAGTAGTTGTAGTGAGTGGCGTCATTGTACCAAATTGTGGCCTCTTCGCCGCCACTACTATTACTAAATACCTTTAGCTTTGCGCTGTGTGTACTGAAATTGAGGTTAGTTGAACTCGCATTCAGAGTGAAATTTGGCCTGGTCTGGCTGCCTGCCATCCTGGACCATTGTAATTCCACTCTTATTTCTGTTTACTCGATTGCATAAACTTTGTGTGGGGTGATTACTTCAAAACAAACCTGTTTATACTCCCTCTTCCTCCCCCTCCTCTGTTCCGAATTTGACAACTGTATATGTACTTATGTTTGCTTTCCCAACAAAAAAAGTGTATATATATATATTTTTTGTTGGCATTGTCACAGTTAACGTAACATTTCCCCTCCCTGATGCCATTATCTCATTTACAAGAAAGTTGTTTTTTGTAGTAGTGTGTTTTGGGTCGGGTCCCGTGTGTGTGAGTGTCTATTTACTCTCTCTTCTACTTCCCCCCTCCGGTTTCCCCCTCACAATTTGCTATTTTTCACACGCTCATAACTCAGGCACCCAGGCAAGGATTTCACTACAAAGGTGGTTTACCCCATCCACAAGTGTTGAGATACCAATTTATTAGTTTGTATGTGTGGGATAGGGGAAGACCCAGTTTGAAGAGATGTTTTCTACCGTCCCAAGAAAGACGAAAAAAAGAGATAATGTTGAAATTTCTAAATATACATCTAATCGTATATAAATATTTGTCTTATCACTTCTGACAGATGTTTCTCAAAGACAAGGTTTTTTTCTTGTGTTTACTGCTCTGAAGTTTGCTGTCGAAAAAAAAAAAAAAAGATGGAAGTTTGACTTTCCTACCTGTTGGTCGTCTTCACTCGAATCAGAGACCATCTGAAAGAAGAGACGTGAATAATTGATTAATATATATCGTGATACTGAAGAACAAACATTGAATCTAAGAGTTACTGTATATCTAAAAATTACAAGTAATCCAATGGCATCGGTAAGCTACTTTTTGAACATCAGAGATGTTTTATTTATAAACGTCATGTAAGTCATAAGAAAGAAGAGCAGATTATGAAGGAATCAAGAAAAATAGCATTCATTTATCCCCAGGTTCTGATTGTACCAGATTCATTTTTAGGGTCTTTGGACGGGCAGAGTTTTCTGCTTCCTTCTCCCTTTTATGGCAGATGCACCCTTTGTGTTGTTTGTTGTAAGAAAAAAGTCGAACGAGGGGCGAACCTGCTTACAAGCGCTCACTGTCAATTGCCATTTGAGCAGTCAAGGTCAGCATAGACACACATCCCAGTAAGGCCTCGCGTCCACGGAGTGGAAAGGTGAGAAGTCGAATTCTGCCGATTTTTCACGAGAATGGAGGAGCCATCCAAACAGTATACAGTATAATGAGTTGACTCACGTCCAGTGGGCAAGTCTCGTTCGTCCCTGATATTGCATAAAGTTGGGAAATGCGAACAAATCCAATTGTGTTTGGATTTTTCATGCAAACGAGTGCAAGTACCAATGCCATATCGTCCGCGCAAAATACGGACGAATACTGCGGTAGTGGCAGGGGCGGATCAGGGGAGGAGAATTTCAAAAAAGTGCGCCCCAAATAATATTCAGAATCCCTGAGGGGGGAGCAATTGCTGCATTGCTACCCCCTCTGGATCCGCCCCTGGGTAGTGGCCGAGGAATGCATGTACCATTCCACAAGAATGACAATTGCACGAATTCATTATGATAGTTTCGCAGCATTCGCTTCCAGAGGATGCAAGGCCTAAGAGTTTGGAAGGTAACGTCGTATTGGTAATCAATACATGACACCAGGGCTTCAAAGCTTCTAAGAGTAGTACCCATCAGCCGAGGATTTGAACTCGGGGTACTACAAACCGGGCTGAAGCCCTAATCCAGCATCCCACCAGCTGGCGATAGTGAGCTCCAAATATTCCTCTAGCTCCTTCAGAGACTGGACACAAAAATGGTCCCTGTCCCCAATGCTGGATCTCCAGACCTGAATGATAAAGCACTTGCCTAGGATGTAGCAGATAGAGCTGTCTCATAAACAGTGTGATGGCTCGCTGTTCAACTTTTGTGTCGTATAGGTGACCAAACCCCCTATTATCCTTAATTTTGGAACCATCTTGTAATATTATCTTTGGACATTCCTGCTTTCATGCACACTGAGTGACCAGAATCTAAGAGACCCCCTCCCCATTAGAGATGAAACCAGTCTGTAAGTGACGTAGAGTGATGGAACAATGCAAAGCTGCTTATTTAAAGAATGCTCAGCTTCAGAGGACGTAATTATCATGGAATTTAATGTCAAAATGGGTAAGACGAAAGGTTTAAGTGAGTTTGAAAGAGGGATCATCGTCGGTGCAGGAAGAGCTGGTGCCAGCATCTTTGAAACAACGACTCTTTTAGGATTTTCTCTTCCAACAGTCTCGGGTATTTAGAGAGTGGCAGTTGAAAAGTAAGGCAACAACACGACGAATTACAGCTGAATTCAATGCAGATGCACCACAAAGCATATTCCCTTGCACAACAAGACAGACTTTGCAAAGGATGAGATTTTGTAGAAGGAGACCATCAAAAGTGCCTTTGGTATCAGAGAGGAATAGGAAAAGGCGCCTGTTGTGGCCCCTTGTCCGATGAATCTCGTTCCTGCTCCATCATGCAGATGGTAAGATCATTTGATGGTGCAAACGGCAGGAGTTCATGGACCCCCCCTACCAAACCCTTGGGACCCTTGATATTTATGGACACAACTCTGAACAGCACAACTTGCTTCAATATCGTTGCTAATGACGTGGCTATGGTGTTCCTTGGAGTGTCTGTCTATGGTGTTTCTTTCTGGAGATGGTCATTTTCAGCAGGACAATGCACCTTGCCACCGTGCTCAAACTATCACAAACATTCTGCTTCTATGGCCAGCTCAATCACCTGACGTCATTCCTATTGAACATTTGTGGGACGAAGTCGAAAGATCACTTCAAAGCTTGGAAACGCCAACATTTAATCTGACCCAACTTAGAGCTGCCATTATGTCAGCATAGGCCAACATTTCTCAGCAACGGTATCAGCATCGTGTTGAGACCATGCCAAGAAGAATATCAGCTGCGATCAGAACTAAAGGCGGACCAACTCGTTATTAGAGGGTGTCTTTAATTTTTTGGCCACTCAGTGTATATTACTCATAAGTTTGCAGTGGTATTTTCTTTGTTGTAAGATACAAATTGCTGTTGTATATTACACTGTCTCCATACCAAATTTTACGAAATTCCGTCCAGTGGTTTTTGAGACACCTCAATAAATGTGTTTATTCGTTATAGTTTGAACAAGAGTGTACTTGGAATTTGTATTAATATACCGTATTATCTCGTGTATAATACGCACTTTTTTTCCCTAAAAATTCGATGCAAAGTCTGGGTGCGTATTATACATACTGTAGGTGTAAAAATTTCAGCCATTATCAGAGAACACTAAACACGCCTAAAGAATACTGGATCACCCATTGAAAGCAAGAAGAGACATGTTTGCTTATTAACCACATTTAACTTCTATTAGATGCTGTTTTGAGTTACTTTTATAAATATAATATTTAGCTACCTACACTTTATTTACCTTCATACCATAGATACAAGTGCTTGTATATTAATACAAGTGTAACCATAGATATAATAATACTAGCGTACTACTATAAAAAATTAACAAATCCTGTAATAAAAATGAATATTCTAAGTCCAGTTATGTCCAACAATACCGATGTTAAAAGCCTAAAAATTCTTCACAATCGTCATATGAAATAATTGGGAACTGGCAAACTTAACCTGCGTATTATACATGGGCATTAATATTTTTCTTTAACTAAGTCTTAAAACTTGGGGTGCGTATTATACACGAGATAATACGGTATGTTGTTATGCAGAGGTTATCCCAAAAGAGAATCCCCTTTCTCCTCTCCCCCTTCAGCTGGTGTTACCATTACAAAGTCATTGACTTAAAAATAAATGCTACATGTTGGTTAGTATTGAATTTGTATTAATTCTTCTGTCTATACGAATACACATGGGTGAAATATGAGAATCAAATATCAATACGATCATTTATTTATTTATGTTAAAATATTTGTTGCTTGACGACTGTCACAACGCGCTGTGGTTGTTGTTTCAATTTAGAGTACCCCACCTTTCTTGTCAATTTAAAATCACTGACATGATGGGGATAATCGCAATAACCTCTACTGACCTTTTCGACCACAGGCTTTACTTTGAATAAATGACCGACTATTGTAAGTTATTTGCTTACGTTCACCTCTCATCTCAATCCTGTCGTTCCATCATGAGTTATTTCTCGTTTACCGTATCTCACCATTTTTTTTTTACTTGTAGGAAAATATAATGAAAACTAAATACAAAGCCGACTTGTTTACTGAATTAATTATTGCATTAATTACTAACATTTATATGATAAAATAGCACGTGTGAAAATAATTTTTAGCTTTGACCGGAATTTCAACTAGTAACTGTTATATCCTAGATGCACTCTCTGACGTATTCATCACAATATCCGAATTGATCAGGACAGATAAAACCAATTAAATGTCTCTAATCAACAAAATGATTAATTAAAGTCATGATACTCCTCTGGGTTTTTAATTATTTTAGGTAGTTGCTTATTCATCAATATTTTGTCCTGGTGAGTTGTGTGCCTAATTTTACTTGAGGGGAGGCCTGACAATCAGTGAATCGTTCCGAGTATTTTATTAGAATTGCTGAATGATGAGTTGTGTTGTGAAAGGAAGTTGACAAACATGACACCGAAACTACAAATTATGAAGTTAATAAGCACAGGCGCTCCTTTGGCCACTCATTTACCTAACTGCCCTGATGTCCAGAACCTCATCTACTGCAGTGGGGAATGATTGCCTTTTTTTTTTTTGCCCCAACGATTTGTTTCCATGAGCTGAATGTGGCATTGCTTTCTATGGGTACCTCATTAACGCTCCTTGGAATACATTATACCCTCTGAATTCCTCCTATTTCCATAATCCATTTGGGAGATCAAACTTGGCCAGAGTGGCCTCTGTTTAATACATGACATCAAAGTGGAAGGCTCGCCCCTGGCTGCCATTGGTGGTAATTTGTCTGATAAGGTGGAGACCTAAGGTACATCTTTCGATGGAAGTTGAAAAAAATTGTAGTTTTGCGAGCATGAGGAGTGTGATGCCACCTGTCTGTTCGTCGGACGAACCTTTTTTCAAGTCGGGTCACAATAACACGAAAAAAGAAGTCCGCTAGTCACTTGTAAGCGCTATTTAATTTTATGAATAAAGCTTATTAAAGTAGCAAATAGAGATCATCATCATCCTCATACCCTTATCCTGCCTGTGGCAGGGTCAAGTTTTCGGGTTCTTGCCCTTCACTCCAGCCTACTTCCCACCAGTTCCCCGTCCACCCCACACACAATCATATCCTTGCGGTCAACCTGCTCCCACATCTGCTATATATCAATATGAAATTTGCTGTTGTTTATGAGACGATAAACTAGATATTATTCACGCTCGGGTTATTTAAAATTGCACGGTGGGTCACAGGTTCGCCACCACTGACATAGGGTGTAATGAGAATGTAGTCACGGTTGGCTTCAAATTCCAAGAGTGTCTTCGGTTTTTGGATGGGAAGCAAAGGCGTGGCCCTGGTGACACTTATTTTTCAAGAAAAAAATTCGAAGTTTCTGGCTCAGTCTGTATCTGAAGATGGCCCTCCATGCCTCTATTTTCAATCTCTAATCGTGAATTTTTATATCAACAGAAGAAAATTTTGAAATCAAACATCCCGAGTAGGATACTGTTTTGTATGTGTACATTAGCGATTTCTATAGGTCATGTTTCTTAGGGACTAACAAGGAAGGCTTTTTAAGTGTATTTGTAGTCTAAAATATTGAACAAGTTTAATCAAAGTCGCAACTTTAAAAAAATAAACTTTTGGCAGTGGGCTGGCTGGTAGATCTCTCTATCCAATATTTTTGTTACGGAGGAACAAGAAGAAACATTTTAGTAAGGGAAAACTAAGACTTTTTTTTACTATAGCACATCATTCAGAAGGGAAAGGAGGGCAACAGCACTGCCATCACTATCCGTTTCAGCAAGGGAAAGGGTCACGTAGTCATGGGCCAAATTTGAAAAGAAAAGAATTTTTAGATGTAAATAGTATTTTTTTTTCTTCAGAGTGCCAACAAATTCGAGGCGAAAAAAAATTAAACAGCTGTAAATGGCAACAAATGAGAGAAGGCTATACTGCCTCCCGTGCCCCCCCCCCCCTCCTCTCTGGCTGTGAACTAGCTTTTCGCGTCTCCACCTTCCTCCCCTCTTCATATTTATTCACTTTTGTATGCATACGTTGGAAACTGGGATCTTGACCCCCAAGTATTTATTACGCTTTTTCCTAAACCTGTCTTAAAAGGGTCATGTTTGTCCCATAAATAGAAAGCAATGCAGAAAAAAAAGAGTAAAGGTGCCTGGTGGATTTTGTAACCCGCAAGGAAAAAGCCATTTGTATTGGGCTATTTTTCTGAAAAGTTTGTTAAAATATTTCTTTAAAAGCTCATTGACCATTGCAGTTGTCGAAATACTGAGTTGGGATTTACACCTCTCTTTGGAGGGTCCAGGTAGGGGCGGACAGTACCTTGACTTGGTAATGTCGACGCACTCAAATTATTCTTCTTGTAAAAAGGTGGAGATCTTTTACCTGTAGTGGGAAACATGGTTCATATCGCACGGGACCAAGGAAGCACTTTGCATCTGACGAACATTGCACTAGAGTTCTTCTGTTTCCGGTCAAAATTACTCTACTCAGCCAGAATCGAACGTGCGATCTTGAGTCAGTTGTCCGACCAAGATGCAATGACGGCTTTTCGAGCGTTGGACGCAAGAGTGCTCCACCAGTTATGCAAGCCGAGATCGACCGGTCTAAAAACTGAAGCTGTAAAATAGTTCAGAGTTTTGGATGACGTCTCACTAACTTATGACTAGGTGTGGTGTATTATTTTTGAAGGTGGCAGGAATGAGGGTGGGAAGCAGTTCATCCCCAAATTGATTTAGGTTTATTGAAGGGTAAGGAGATTAGACCCGCCTCAGTGGATCGCTCGGTAACTGCGTCAGTAGTCGGTCCTAGGTTCGATACTGGACCGTGATGGCTTGCCTTCATTCGGGCGAGAGAGAGAGAGAGGCCACGAGTGCGCCTTCTTTCGCGTAAGAAGTAAAACGGGAGCGGCGAGTTGCGTTGGACACACCAGTTCTCGTCTGATCACTGAAGTTAAGCAACGCAAGCCCAGTTAGTACTGACATGGGTGGTCGCTCGGGAAAGCTGGGTACTGCTAATATATGAATGAATATGAATATGTAATCCTTTGTGACGGATACCTTGCTAGCGAGATTTTTCATGCTAGGCCCATATACCTAGATCTCCACCAGCACCCTAGGAGTACCTTTGCCTTTCGCACCCACTCCAGCCGCTCCACACCAGAACCCATCAACCCCAGAACCTCTTCCAAGGTGGGGGTTCCCCAAATCATCCTGCAGTGGCCCAGCGCTGGACAGGCCAGGATCACATGCCTGACATCCTCCACTCGATCCCCACACAATCCACAGCCCACCTCTCCACCTGTGATCTTTGCCATCCTCTGTTTTGTCTCCAGTGACCCAGCTCTTGCCCGAAACAGAAGTGAGCTCTCCCACGTATTGTCGTCATAGATTATCTCCCTCTCTATGTTAAGCTTGTTCCCATACACCATCAGCGTTTTCTTTGCCGCCCTTCCCTCCATACTCTGCCGCCACTGCCCTAACCCCCATTCCTTAACTTTGTCCTGTACTAGTCTTTGCAATGTTGTTGCCCCCTCCTTGCTCTCCCTGGGTTACACTAATCGTCGCATTAGTGTAGTGTCTGTGCAGTATATGCATTAGAACTATGCAGTGGACGGGTCTCTAATGACCTTGTAGTTGACGGGACCTTAAACTCCAACAAACAAACAAGAAGTAAAACCGAGGTCCCGTGTGGTGTACGATGGCATTTGCAGGTAAAAGAACCCTTTCTACTATGCAACTGGTAGATGAGGCAAAATTTCCAGGTGTAGGAGCTCGCCTTCTGGCGTCGGTGGAATGCCCCAATGAACAGGGGTTGCACCTTTGGTCGGCAATCCACTGTGGAAAAATGCTGTCTAATATATCGCCCCTTTTATCCGTTCAGAGCAACAAGATGGCTACCCAGCCCTAGGCGGGAAAAGGGTTAGGAGTTGCTTTACTTTTGAAGTGTACGATGATTCTTCCTGATGGTGAGGTGGACGAAAGTTGTTTGATCATCTGTTGGACATTTTTTTTATTTGCCATGTAGTTTTATTTCAATGATTATGTGCATACCATGAATAAAGAAGTAGGATATTGTGACGTCACAAATACTGATAAGCTCTTACATCCAACCCACGCAGCACATGTATATACAGCGTTCATCTAAGCAGGTTTAGTTTGTTGTTATTATTACTGACATATTATTCAACTTGAATTATGTACGCCTGACATTGATGAAGTTGAATCCGATATTGACAACTTGTGGTAGTTATGAAAAAAAAATTATAATGTAAACAATTAGATGTATTAATAATATCAGAAATGTGGTATGTGGTGAGGGGGAAAATCACAAGGTAATAATGGTGATACATATGTGTTTTGGAAACTGGCCGTCAGGCGGTGTGTTTGCGAAGCGTAGTAAATACATTCTGTATGCAAAAATGGTTTTTAAATGTCCCATCCACCCTTAGCAACTATTTCTTTCAATGTCACACTGTTGCTGACGTCCATGGTTGCGGTTCAGAGCTTCGTGAGTTCTCTGAAGTCGACCCCCTCCCTCCCGTCCTGTTCTTTGGTTGCTAAACACCCGGTGCAAATTGCAGGATGTAATGAAATCACGATTTAACTTCATCTACACTCCCTCTTATCTTATGTGGACCCGTGTCTCCCATTTTGTGATTATTCTGCTACATGTTGTGTCCCATGGAAAGTTCTTTCTTAAACGTTCAAATTGATATTTGGCCTGCGGTCGGAAGCGTTTTTGACTTTTCAGTTCATGATGCACAAGTTCTTTTCAGACCATCTCGGTGGTCCAGTGGTAGTGACTTGTGAGTTAGTGGTTTGTCGGTTCGATTCTGGCAGAAGCATGCATGCAACTCATTTCGGACAACACAGGAGTCCCAAGCTCGCTATCCGTCCGATGATGATGTGACACTGTGATGTCACTTGTGAGGAAAGGAACCTTTTTTCATTGGAAACTTGCAAGCCGCCTTCTACTCTGTGAAAACTCAGTCAAGTTATAAGGCCTCTCCCCCTTTTTCCTATTCTTCTCGTGTCTTTCTCCCTTCACCTCTTCGTACCCTGACCTTGTATGCGCCACAAAAATTATTTGGAGCTCCCTTCTTAACCGCTTTAAGTTGCGACCTCCGGTGGGAAACGAACTCGTGCCTCTCCCATAATAACGTAGTGAGGTGACCACGCAAACCCTAGGAGGTGATTCTTACTCCTCCATCCCCCATTTTGGTTTGAGCTATATGCGTCTTGTGACCTATATGAAGGATACTTGTTACCATCTACGTTATTTTTAAATTACCATATATTTCTTATCTTAATATTTGTTGGCCTCTTTTACCTGTCCTCCACCTCCACTAAAAGACTATTAGAAGTTAAAGGGTTAAGTGGAATTTAGCATTCTTTCTTATTATTTAATAGACATTATTTGGTATTAAAGGTTTGATCAACTATGGCTCGCAGTGACAACTTGCAAAATGTGCTTATTGTGAAGAAATGGACTCGTTTAAAAGTAAAAGACATAAATTTTCGTGACATTTATCTAATCGTTTACATGAGTTATTTAAGTCACCAAAAAAAATTTATGAACAAGCGCTTTTTATTATTATTGTCATTTTAAACCTTTGAAATTGTTTTAGGCGAATGGTGTTGATAATGTTACGAAAAACATGTCCTGTTTATTATGCTAATACGTAATATGACACACTACTCTGTGCAACCTAATTCTAGTAAAACACACTAGGTGGCGTAACAACTTATACCAAAAACGGGCTAAGAAGCCTTGCATCGGTTCTTTAATTGTTCCTCTGTAGGTCCTTTTTGAGTTGGAAGACTTCTACAGGTTTCTTAGCAGTTTAGTTCCCCTGTTTGGTAAAACTCGCCAGCTGAACTGCTAGTGTGTTTAACTTTTGAGTTCGTTGGAGGAAGTTATAGATGCGTAAGCGAACATTGGAACGTGGGTTCATTGGAGAAAGATATTTTAGTGAAGGGAGAGTTATTGGGGGAATAAATAGAAGAAATAGAGAAACCTCTGGTTATCCCACTTGGTTTATCAGGTGGGCATCCGAAACGAGAATAATTTTTAGATCTCGATGTCAGGCCAGCTGACATGGGTATTCCGGGTCTCTAAAGGCGCGTTCTCACGATTCAAGTTTTGTTGATCAATTGTAGTTGTTCAACAAAACTTGAATGAAAACTGTAGTGGACCCAGTCAAACTTTTCTTGATCAAGTGGTGAGTCATTCACCATTACCCTTCAAGTGAACAATAGGTCTTTTGTTTAAGGCCCTTGTAGGTATACAAAAGTGGACCCGTCAGAGGGGTGGACCAATTGGGGGTTAACCAAAATACAGTGTTATCCACACAACTCCTTTTGACCCCATTTGTAATGTAACTGAAACCCCATTTGTACAATGAAACTACTGATCAGTTTCTATTGAAATGTGTGAACGAAAACTGATTCAAGTAATGTTCAACTTTTGTTGAACAACTACAATTGGTCAACAAAACTTGACTCGTGAGAACGCGCCTTAATGACCTTGTAGTTGACGGGACCTTAAACTCAAACAAATATGGGTATCCTACCCGTAATCCTGCTGCAGTGCTGTAGCAATGAAAGCGCTCAATATGATCTGTACCTCCCACTCCCTCCGACCTTTGAACCAAACTGCTCTCATCCTCGTACAGCACACGTCTGCCTGATTCATCTCCCTTCTCGTCTTCGATGAATCACTTTGCGTTGATTCTTCCCCTCATTCCTTACCGTTGTCAAGGGAATAGCGACTGATTTAGGGTATATGATCTGTTTCCCATTTCACTTTTATTTCCCTTCCCAAACCACACACCCCTCCCTTCCATAATTACGTTCACCACCGATAGATCATGATTGTTCCTTTGGTAATTGCCGTACCACTTTCAACCATTTGTCTTTTCTCGCTCCCCATCACTCCTTCGCTAGTTTAAAGGGGTATTCCTCGTACGGGACAGTCACTGTTTTCCCCCTCGTCCTATTTTCTCAAAACCTTCACTATCTTCTCGCCTCTCCTTTCCGATGTTTCTCGTCGTTTTTTTTTCCTTTCGCTCGCCGTCTTCTCTGGGTTGTGCTGTAACCTTTCACCCCATCTTCTATTTATTTACCCTCTTCCCATCCCTCTACTATGCCCCGTTCCCCAAAACTATCGTGTATTACTCATATCTGAGATCATGCTACATAACCTTGTCTTCGTACCCTATTGGTAGACCTAGTTTGTTTTTTTTTTTATTTTTGAACGAGACTTGATTTTCGTCTGAGGATTTAATTCCCTGTTGCTAAGTCAATTCTTTCTTGATATCCCTCTGCTGCTCTTGGCCTCTTTCGTTCAAGTACCCCTCCCCCACACCCCTCGAAACCTCCTTTCCAAGGCTCATAATAATCGTCTTCTCTATTATCGATCCTCTTAAAACAACACCCATCTCAATCGGGACCAGTCGAATATTTTTAGTTCTTGTTGACTTGATGGAGAAAGCGCGTCAGGGGATAAACGGATAAAGAGGGGGTGCCCTGCATGCTTTTGGGGGCGTCTTCTTACGAGGTTTCTTAAATTTGTTGTTGACGACGCTGCTTTTTGCTGTTTTCTTTACTTCAGAAATTGTTTTGTACGCACAGGTGAGGGTGATGCTAATAACAGCGTGGCTTCTTCACGCCTTCGTCTATTTAATCTTTCAAGGATAATTGTTATTGTAGGGAACTTTGATAGACGACTCAGTCAATATTATTTACTTAATGGGTGTGTGACCGAAGATGGGAATAATTACCATAATTTTAGTTTGACATACACATAAATACACTGTGAATTTTTTTGGTAACTAAGAAACTAAATGGTAATAAGAAATAAGAGAGTAAATCTTTACAGATGTTGTCTACCTCTTTTCTCCCCCATTCCACATGTAATAGCTACAAAGGATGTAAAGAAAACTTTTGGTCAGGGCCTCCTCTGTGGTATATATTTCCCATTTAAATTCGAAATTACCCAGCCTCTTCTTTAACTTGTCCAATTAACCCTCTCCCTCCTTATGTCTGCCGGAGTTTGGCGGACACCCTATATATCGGAAATGTCCAAGAGTGGCAGATGGGTAGATATTAACAAAAAAAGCAACTCCTAACCCCATTTTCCGCCTATGACCGGACCGATCTTGTCCCTCTAAATGGACACACGGTTGGTTGATACATTGGAGTGTAGTTTTCTGCAGCCGGCTGCCGACCAAAGATGCAGCCCCCCATACTTAATTAAGTCAGTCTATGTTCATTGGGGCACTCCACCGACGCGACGCCAGAGGCCGAGCTTTTCTCGACTCGGAAATTTTGCCTCATCTACCCGTTGCAATGTAGAGAGGGTTCTTTTACGTGCAAATGCCACTGTACACCACACCCACAAGGGTCCTCGGTTTTACTTCTCATCCGAATGAAGATGCACTCGGGGCCTCTCACCTGCAAGAAGCCGACCCACCTTGATCGAGTATCGAACCTGAAACCACTGACGCAGTAAACCGAGCACGCTACCTCCTGCGCCACCCAGGCGCGTCGGGTAGATATAAACACAGGATTAAAATAGTGGACCCCAGCCACATTAGCACTAGACAGGGACAAACCCTTTGTATCATTATTCTATTATTTTATCAAATCTCAGCAAGTCTCATAGATTCTCAATTTGTCCTTCCAGTAAATCGGGAGACTGGTACACAACGTATGTATGAAGCTACTAACTCCCCTCTGCACGGGGAGGTAGAACAAGAACGATGGGGAAATTTGGATCGTTTATTGAGGCAGTGAGAGTGTTTTTTCGTCCAGTCTCATAGTGGACGAAATTTCAACTTTCAGCCTCTGTTTGATTTATTTTTGATATTTTGTTATTACTGTCCACCGTCTCAACTTAGTTTTCAATTACCAATTAAATAAATTTTTTTCTTGTTTTGTTACAGAAGTAAAGTTGACGTGTACTGAATTGGAAAGCCCATTTTGCTGCTGATTTTCAATATACCTGGGAGGTAAAAGTAAGGTAATTCTTTTAAATTAGAGAAATTTTCTGACAAATGCACATCCGTAGTCATCCAATTACAGCGATAATATACGAGAGGAAATTCTACTTTTATGCCAAAATCAAGGCACGAAAGGTAGTGGTGGTTTTATTGAATATGTGTAGGGAAGTGAGGGGTCTCTCTCCTCTCCCTTCCTGTTATGCATAGTTGTTATAAAAGGTAACAACATATTACTGATGACCGTGATAAACAAGTATGGTGCGTCATCGTTCGAAATTCTGAGTGAGGACTTGGGGAGGGTTGGGACGACAGACGGGTATTAGTTATATGATGGGGTTATTCAGTGTGTTAATTTGTAGGGTAGAGACGGGAAATTGGGAAGGGTGTCCGGTAACCTCTATCTAAAAAAGTGGTGTCATTTTCACGCTTAACTGGAACATTTTATCATCATTTTGTTGTGAATGACGTCAAACATTAACTACTGCCCGGCGGTGGTAATAGTGTTGCTAGTTGCTATGTTGCAGAAATCCTTGTTATTCCCGATTTGGATGTTCAGGACTCGTGAGTGGGCAGGTGATATCACGCCAATACGTGGTACTGTGGTTTCTACTTGCTGTGTGTTAAGAGGCAGACACTCTAGGTACCGGTGCTACGCAACAAACGCACCATGTCCTTTGCCCTAAACTGCATTGCAATCGTTAAGTGTAAGCTTGAATCTTGTTTATCCAGAGATTCCGTTTTGTATGTTGTCTTAGAAATTAAGAAATACAGATAAGGGAGGTAAAAAAAACCCCTCTACAACTGACATGACAATCGTTACATGTAATTTTATGGAGCAGAGATTGTCACGTGAGTCATTGCTGGTGTTTTTGTGCTACTACCACCACCTGCACCAATTTATTTAGATCCTATTGAGATTTATTTAAGTTTTTTTTTTATTATGTGTCGAGTCGAGAAGTCGGAAGTAAATGAAATGAAACACTAACTTTTGGTGGATCGTCAGCGGGATGATGTACTGTATCTATAGCCCTTAACCTCCCTTTCCTCTCCTCCTACTTCAGGACCCTTTCCTCTCCTTTCGCAAACTGCAAACAGCCTTTCAAATATAGAAACGACATAAATTGTGCTTGAAAATGTAGCCATTCTTGGTTGGTATCTGGCAGGAAGGCTTAACATTTTGGAAATAGTATGGGAAGTGTCGTTGAACGAGTGATCGCTAAACGAGAGCTGGCAGGAAAGGGGAAGGGATGGGGGAAGTAAACAAATTTATTAAATGATGAATATTTCTCTAATATTTTGTTGCTCTCTCACTTATTGTCATCATCATCATCACTTCTCAATTAACCCTGCAATGCTGCTGTTCGAAAATGACCCATTAATGCTACACAGGGGTACAGGTGTACCCCCAATTTGAAACCCATTTCTCCATACTTAAAAATAAATTTATTGCATTTTCAGTGCAATATTATGAAAGAATACTTCAATAAATGCTCAGAAACATAGAATAAAAATCATTATAAGCAATCTAAACGATTTTAATCAACAATTTAAAGAAAATGGATATTTTGCCCTTTATGCGCTGCAGATGGCTTTTCCTGCAAGGCGTGCAAGCTTTCAATGCAATTGCTGTGGCCATTTAAAAGTTACACAAACGCTACACAGGGGTACAGGAGTACCCCACCCATCATTATTTGAAAAATGAAAAGCAATTAACCACTCATCTGTGACTTATCAGAAAGTTCAACCTATCACGTGAATATACAGTGAATCCCATTGTGCCAGGGTCACCCACAGAGAAGAGACAGGAAAAAGAAAAACCCTGGGGTACACCAGTACCCCTGTGTAGCGTTAGAGGGTTAATACTCTTTTAGTGTTCTCTACTGGGAAAGAATTAACTCGTTGCTTACCGCCTGACCTGCCAACCACAGATCTCAGCTGATACCACTTTCCCTTAGTGCAGTGGTTTCCAACCTTTATGCTATTATGCCTTCCTAAAGAAATTTTTTTTCTCCGTGCCTCCCTGTCTTTTCATAGATGATGTGTGTGTCGTGGAACATGCATTATTTAATTTTATATCAAATTATTAATTTAACTACATCTAATGCAACAAAATTTAATGCAAGGGTTGTTGTCTGTTGACAAAGTTTATCACATCTTGAGGGTAATGTGGAGAGTGCCTGTTTTTTGTAACTTTTTGTTTTGACTGTTAACCTGGTTCGATATTTGGTTTTCATTGCAGCCCATGTCGAAACGGGCGTTTCAGATACAGTGCAACCTGTCAGATTGAGCTCCTTGATACAATGACCCTCTCTACATTGAGCATATTTCTGTGGAACCAAACATTCCCATTTGTACGTTGACCACTCTAAACTAGCCCCAGAACAGCAGTTAACCTCCATAGTTTGAACATAAACACTTATTTTTGTAATGCGTAAAATGTTAGAATAGCCACGTTTTAAATTTGTTTTGAAATAAACTAGGAGCCCTTTTAAAATGAATGGTACAGCACTGCAACTTGACCCTCAAACAAATAAAATAGTAAAGGAAAAACTATTCGCAATAGACATTGGAACATTTGGGCCTTGATTCATCCTCTTGTGAATCCATGTAAAGGTGTGTCGCAAAGAAAGTTAGCATCTGAATTTGGCGCTTCACATGGAGCCATTGCTCAAATAAAATCATAGATATATAATTATGATACAAAATACGGTATAAAAAGGGGCTGAAGAAAAGTAGTTTTAATGATGAAGTGAATGCTTCTGTCTTTAGTTTCATTTTGGACTTGCCCCTCAGTGTTGCAGGGGGATCCAGGAACAAACTATTGCCTCAATGGGGCGCATATTTCACTAATCTCGGATTCAACTTTGCAACTGATGAGGCATTTTTGCATTGCCATCTCCATTTCTATACTACCAGTCCAACATTTGCTGTCCATTCCGCAGTTAACTAAACCACTGAAGATAGGACATTGTCTAACGGACATTAGAGGACCTAATGTAAATGATAGCTAGATTTATACTAAGGGATTTGAGTATTTAAAAATATTTGGGCGCACTTTTTTTTAAGTTCCCCTCCCCCGTCATTCGCCGCTGCATCCGCCACTGAGTGTTGCTACCTCTGAAAACTCCAAGGCTAGCAATGCATGGCTTGAATGATTTCGGAAAAGACACAGTATTCACAGTTGTCAATTACTGTATGTGGGGAATCTGTAGAAGCTGACACTCTTTCATCCTACTGCCTCACCTTGATATGATGAGCAACTGTCTACATTGTGCACTCCTGAACGGAACGACAGGTGCTTAATGTAAATACGACGTTACAAACTGTAGAAAGACTTGCATTGCTTTGCAGTACAATGATTCATACTCTCCACTGGCGCCTCCCCTGGCTGTAGTCCGCACCTCCCAGGTTGGAAATCCCGGCCTTAGTGGCACATCCTGTTACTGTTAGTAGGGAGCTGCTTTAGACGGATACTAAACTAAGAAGGCAGGTGATGTTTCCCGGCCGACTAAGTGTGAAGTATTACTCATGGTTATGCTTCTCTCCTCTTTAGCATCTCCATTCCTTGTCTCTTGCAGGTTCAGGTAAGCCTCCCCTCTACAATGAGTTTGGGAAGAACAAACAGCTAGGGGACTTGTGAGCGAAATATGCAGAAATTAACAACTTGCAGAGACGTAGTGGGCCTTATATTTTATTCCGGTTTGGTTTGTTGGTGTTTAAGGTCTCGTCAACTACAAGGTCATTAGAGACCCGTCCACTGCATAGTTCTAGTGCATAGTCTGCACAGACACTACACTAATGCGACGATTATTGGGTATTAGCAGTACCCAGCTTTCCCGAGCGACCACCCATGTCAGTACTAACTGGGCTTGCATTGCTTAACTTCAGTGATCAGACGAGAACTGGTGTGTCCAATGCAACTCGCCGCTCCCATTTTATTCCGGAATCCCTATACAAACTAATCACCTGTGTAGAATGAAAGGGACTGAATGGATGGGTAAATGGACTTCATAACTTTGGGGTTTTATAGAGCACCTGCCAGGTTGTGAGATTTCTACTCCGGGTGGTCTGATGAGAACTGATCTGGCCATTACTGCAAAGGAGTGATGCAAAACCTTGAGTCCTAATGCAGCCCCAAAATAAAGAATTCCTTAAGCTTACGTGTCAGCCCTTCACTTCCTCTTTGTGCACCTATTTTAAACCTCCTTAAATATACTGTATACATTGTACGAATTTAACTCAGTTTGCTTAAATGTTGCCAAATTGCATATAATGATGAGGTTTTTTTATAATGTCAGGCGTGAAATCAACAATGATGGCGTCGATGACTAAGAGAAGTTCATTTCCGAGAGAAGCGGAAATCATTCTATTACATACTGCACAATTATGCAATGTATAATGTTGTTGGTATTATTCCTGTTCGTCGCCATCAGCCGCGAAAAGAAGTGCAAAGTGCAGGCCGGTGAAATAGGATGTATAAAGGGTTAGAGGAAGTATTATTGTACTCCTTTCCTGCCTTCCGTCCATCCATCCCTAATGAGAGAGAGGTCAAGGGTGAGAAAATAATAATGTACCCAGTGATTCGGCTTAAAAGGATTGCAAACTTGAAAGCCTCTCTAGATGTAATAGTGTCACAGACACTCTTATTTCAAACCATCGAAGGGAGGTCGTCATCATCATCCATCATTTTCGTAGGCATTGATGCCAAATAAAATAACGATAGTTAAGGGTGGACGTTAATGGCACAAATCAACTTTATGGTGCAACAGTCCAATCCTCCGGGTAACGGCTGGAGAGAAACCAGTGTTTATTTAACCCTGGTCTGTTGCAGCTCTTTGCCTCCTTCCTCATACCAATCTAAAATTCCACCAGGATCGAACTCTAACCTTGCACTCATTAGCTAGAGATGGAAGCTGTCAGAATGAAGGTTGGCCCCTTTTGGGGTGAGGGGGGTATAGAAGGTTATAGATTATCGTTTTAGGGAGTACAGGCGTCTGAAACTTGTAGTGGTGGGTGTTTTTAGGCTTGTTTTATTTATCATCGGCTTGTCTTGTTTGAAAACCACTGGAAAATTTCATTTATTTATTTCTTTTTCCCCGTTTTCCGTGTGGAAAGGGTTCTTTGACTGGCAGGTGAAGCTTGTAATATGCTATTTAAACATATGGACCTTATTTCTCATTCGAAACGTTGGTCACAGAAAATTTGCGTTGGACACACCAGTTCTCGTGAGATTATTGAAGTTAAGCAGCGCAAGCCCACGTTAATATCACCATGGGTGGTTGATAAAGAGTTTTGGGTGCTGCAAATTTCCCCTCTCCTACATCCTCTACACCTACGTCCTCATCTCCCGCGAGCAGCCTCCTAAGGGTTCGGCCTGTTATGGCTGCTTGGCTTACTCCCCAACCTATTAGTGTGACATAACATATGGACAGCCAGACAGTCATTCCCATTGTATTCTTGACCATCATGAGCTGAAAAGAGTGAAGTGTGCTGCCGAAACAGAGTAGGTGAGGCCAAAGTTCAGGGTAGGAAGTAATGGATAACTACAGTAGAACTGCATCCTGCGATAGGCTGTGATGGTGATGCTAACGATGTCCCTGGATAGGAAATCAGGAAAGGACAATGTATCCCCCATTCCAACATAAGTTATGCTCCAATCTTGTGACCCCCTCCATGTCCTTCCCTCTCCTCCTATAGGCATGGTTGTGGACTGAGATTTAAAGCGCCACTTTCTTTACTTGCATACAAACTAGTCGCTGTGACGTCATCATCACTGGGCAAACAAGTTTTGGAATATTATTAAACTATAACAGCTCATTAGATATACTGATAATAATAGTTAGTGGTGGTAAACGATATCAACAAGGTCGATGTTGATGTTGCCGTCACTTCTTTTCGCAGTGTTGACTACGAAATTTTGTAAACCTAAACTGTACGACCTCGATCTTTCGATCACGCCAAATATGATGTTGCAGTGACGATTTCCAGTGTAGATAAGTTCTTGTTCCCTAACATGTCGTTTGTTGGGTCTCTTCAAGTTTCTCTCTCCCTCCACCTCTTTCTCTGTTTGATTTTAAAATCATTTTTCATATTTTATATCAACTATAAATAAAGTTCAAAGACGTAAAATAAATATAGAAAATAAATATTCAACTTGAATAACAAACATCTTTACAAATTTAAAATTAAATTAAAACCTGGAAATTCATAGGATAAGAATTTCTACAGGCACGCCCTCCATATCCACGACACAGTATCCCGCTCTGGAATGGATGAATACAACGCCTACTGGGATTTTCACAGTTTTAACTTGATATTAAGTCGTATTATGAATGTGTAGGAGAAGGGAGGGCTAGAGTAGGGTTGCCATATGTCCCGGTACACCAGGACATGTCCCGGTTTAGAGGTCTGTGTCCCAGTGTCCCGGTCCGACAGTCATTTGTCCCGGTCGATTTAAAATTTTCGCATGTTAAACAATTATTTTCTGATAATATCATTACATTCAGTACTGCGCATATACAGTACATGCCTAGAGATTTGGTACAGATTCGTCTATGAAAGCACATCACATTTTGCCAGTGAAACTGACTGTTCGGGAATGATCCACCATTGATCCCTGGGGCGGATCCAGACGAGGGGCAATGCAGCAATTGCTCCCCCCTCACTGCCTGAAAGGAGCGCAACTGATGAAGCATTTTTGCATTGCTATCCCCATTTCTATACTGCCAGTCCAACAGTTGCAGTCCAATCTGTAGTTGGCTAAACCACTGAAGATAGGTCATTGTCAAAGGGCCAGGAGAGAGGACCTTTTTGTAATTGCTAGCTAGATGTATAGTCAGGGATTATGAATATTTAAAAATATTTGGGGCGCACATTTTTTGAAGTTCTACCTCCACTCAGATCCGCCACTGATTGATCCTAACGTTTTTTTTGGGTCCTCTAAAATATTTTATATTTCAATGCGTTAGTCAAAGGATTATGGAATTTTTTAATAAAGCTATGAATGTTTATAATATGAATTCTTGCCATTTTGTTGAAAAAATATTTTGTTTGGGGGGGGGGGGAATGTCCCGGTCGGTGGTCAGACAATTATGGCAACCCTAGGCTAGAGGGATCTGTCTCTAGACTAAGGGGATGAATGGGAGAAACAAGAATTCTAAGTGTCCCGATATCCCCTCTCTCTCTCTCTCTCTCTCTCTGACATGCACGCGTTGGTGGCATCGTCGTATTAACCTTCCCCCAAGTATCAAGGTTGACCTTGGATTTCCTTCAACATGACAATTTTAACCATCTTTCAGAGAAAAGCTGTTGCAGCGTTAAAGGTTCGTTGTTTAATCCTTTTGCGTCTGGAATCGAACCTTCACCATAGCAACCGCGTGGCTGTAAATCTAGTCGTGGCATCGACTTAAGAGTTTAAGACACTTAGGACATAATCTCCTACTCCTTTCCCCATAAAACCACAAGGCAGTGACTTTTTTTGAACTAATAACACAGGGGCGTGTAATGCTGTCCTTATCTTCTTTACTGAATGTCCTTGTAAACTGGACATCGGCTCTTGAAAGAAATGCTGTTTTTAGAAGGTTCTTCGGAATTTTTCAAAGACATGTCACAACATGTTAAGCAATAGCAACAGATATTCAACATCAAAGCTACAGTAGATACAGTGATGGTCGTAGTATTACTTCAGACGTTATCACGGTTTTTTCGCCTAAAATACTAGTGTGCAGGTTCAATCCTCGCCGAGGTGAATGGCTACTTTCGAGCAAGAGGGAAGCCTTAGGCTATGGTTACAGTGGATGCGGGTTCTGACGATATCGAATTCGTCCGAACAGCTCCGATCTATTCGATAGAACAGAGTGGTTACTATGTGCACGAATTCCGAGTATCAATAAGCCACCTACAGTATGCCTCTATCTTCCCACGAGGATGAATGTAGATCATCTTTACTTCTTTCCTAGTATTTTATTATTAAAGTTATTAGGTGAAAAACACAATACGATAACCGATGTGTTCTTCAAGGCAAGATAATGAAGAGTACCAAATGTTATTTGAGACCTTTCAAGCAAAGTGTCCCAATGAATAGTAGATCCGATCCAACGATAAATAAGCATCGGGGTTGCAGCTTTGGTCGGCGGTGTTTGCGGGGAAAGACGTCCAGTATATCACTCGTGTAAATTCAAAGGGACAAGGATTAGATCCGACCCTGCCATAGGCGGGAGAAGGGTTAGGAGTTACTTTATTGAATTATATGAAAACGGTTGTTTATTTCATACATTTACGCCCCTTATAGATTTGCGCGCACCCTGCGCCACTGCACTTATGGAAACTGAAGGCGACTATGTACTTACTGGACGTCAGAATATGCACGAAAAAAAAACGATTTGAACGGTCAACTTGTTCTGAAGAGGAACTTTCGCGAGTAATTGCAAGGCGAATGGCGAGGCGAGACTTTCGGCGAAACGCTCGCATTCATGCTTTCGATGTGAATGACTGTTCACACATTCGCGAATGTCTCGCCAGATGGTTATTCTCCAATCGCCTCGGGTCACTCGTGCCCTTTGACTCGTGTCAAAAGACCGCTTTCAACGCGAGCACCACGAATGGCAAGGCGATCCACGAGGCGAATGCCGAATGAGATGTTCACACGTTCGTCGAACATCTCGCCTTACCATTTGTCTCGCGAACGTGTAAATGCGGTATAACAGTAAGGCAAGGCGCAAAATGAGGCCGCAGGGTGACGCAGCCCTACGAAATTCTGCTAGCAGGCAATCACCACACATTGAATCGCAGTTTTTCAACATACTGGTTTGCAATTTCCGTCAACTAAAATGGCTTTCAGCGTAACAGTGATTGCCTGCTAGCAGAATTTCCCAGGGCTGCGTCACCCTGCGGCCTCATTTTGCGCCTTGCCTTACATTAGGCTGCGGTTACAGTGGATGCGACTTCTGACGGATTCGTCACAACAATCAAATAATGAAAAGAATATGAGTGTTTACATTGCTTGCGAGTCCCTCGTCAGAATTGTCCATAGTTGATTGTTCTGACGAATCCATCAGAATTCATTTTCGTCAGAAGGCGCATCCACTATTCAGTGAAACTGCAAGAAGAGCTATAGCATTTTGTGGTACGAACAAGTGACCGCTATAGGCAAGGGAACTCTTTCTGCGCGGAGAACCGGAGATCAAGGTGTGAGTTATCCCTTCCCCGTTCTAGAATAGACAAACCTATAATTAGTAACTAAATTCAGACATGTAGGGTATGGCAAAGAGGCTACCATAGAAACTTCTGGTTGGTTAACATAATCGGGATGGGACCTACGACACCATGCACACCATTCGGAAGCACAACTTTGCCACCTACCTGAAGAAAAAAACCGGCACTGGTATCGGCGGTTTCGTTTTGAACTTCAACTACACAGCTTCACCCCTTTGCCTACCTACTCTGGCAGAAGTTGTTAGGTGATTTGATTGTTTTGCGTCGTTCTATCTACTTATTGATATTTATCGATGTCAGGGAGCCAGGCTCTAGACGTCTACGAAACTTATCAACCAACGTCTGTTCTTTTTTCCGCGTACAAAGGGGTTTTTTTTTTACTTTCAATGTTAACGACGTACATTTCGCCACCACTCGTAACCATGACGTTGCTTTTAATGCGACGATAAGCCACAGTTCGTTTGGGAGTTACAGTGCGTGTCATTGCGGAAACAGTAGATGGGTTTTGATTTCCTAAGGATAACATCGCTTACCTCTGAAAGAGGCAGGAAGTAGAGATGAACAACGAGATAAAAGTTTGAGAAATGTATCGCTAACGTGTTGATGAAATAGTGTGTAATAAGACTAAAACAGGTGCAAACATCCCAATTCCTGCAATGGTCCGACATGGGCAAGACATCATGCATAGTGGGTACATGCCGCGCTTGAAGGTTATCCTTCAAGCGCTCGCATGGGCGGCAAATTGGCCGCCAAATTAAATAAAATTTTGTTTTTGTTTGTTTGTTGGAGTTTAAGGTCCCGTCAACTACGAGGTCATTAGAGACCCCTCCAGTGTGTAGTTCTAATGCATATACTGCACAGACACTACACTAATGCGACGATTATTGGGTATTAGCAGTACCCAGCTTTCCCGAGCGACCACCCATGTCAGTACTAACTGGGCTTGCGTTGCTTAACTTCAGTGATCAGACGAGAACTGGTGTGTCCAACGCAACTCGCCGCTCCCGTCTGATCACTGAAGCAAAGCAACGCAAGCCCAGTTAGTACTGACATGGGTGGTCG
>JAAFCE010001036.1:22794642-22856820 GCA_013389805.1 Trigoniulus corallinus
TCAACTACAAGGTCATTAGAGACCCGTCCACTGCATAGTTCTAATGCATACACTGCACAGACACTACACTAATGCGACGATTATTGGGTATTAGCAGTACCCAGCCTTCCCAAGCGACCACCCATGTCAGTACTAACTGGGCTTGCGTTGCTTAACTTCAGTGATCAGACGAGAACTGGTGTGTCCAACGCAACTCGCCGCTCCCTTTGCAGCATTGAAGAGGCTGTGGAAATAATCATCTGTCCTCTTTACCTTTGACGGGGGAAACAGGACTACCTTTCCCATCCTGCACCTTTATGGCTCGGGGCATATCTTTAGCTGCCCTATCTTTAGCCTTGGCTAGAGGGCTTCATACTTCTGGTGTTTGGCTAAGGCAAGGATCCTCCTAGCTGTGGTCTTGAGCTGCCTATGTTGTATTTTAGACGCGTGGTCCCCTATCTCCATCCACCTGTGGAAAGCAGCCTTCTTTTGCTTGATGACTGCTTCTTCTGCCTGCCCCGGAATGTACCTCCTACTCGGGCCTGGCCTAACATGGCTTTCTCACATTTTCTAATTTTTTTTCTGTTGACCCTGTTCCACATGGCATCACCTGTCCCTTCCCAATCCCAGTCTACCTTCTTGTGTACTTCCTGTGCCATCACGGTAGGATGGCCATCTACACCCCCACCATGGTGACTGTCTTTCTGGGCCCTAATGACCTTTATAGTTGATTGGCCCTAAAACACAATATACTTCCTGTGTGAATTCCTCTGTTTTGCTGGGCAATTTTCACCACGTGATACCCTTCTCTCCATTTCAAGAATGTGCCTTGCCTGCCGCTTTCACTAAAAGGCGAGGCACCTCGCGGACCCTGGAGACCAAACCCAAGCACCCCAAGGGGTCTGTAGACCACCGGTTGATGAATACTGAGTTAGACTCTATAAGCTTCCCCTTATAACGTATAATCCCACCAGTAGTTGCTTGTAAAACTCTGCAAGGGTTGGTTGGTTAGTGAAATACACATTTAATGCAATTTCTTCAAAACTACTGGACAGAATTTAGTAAAATTTGGTAAGGAGACAAATATAAAGCAGCAATTGCAGTTACCCTAACAAAGTAATCCCAGCCATGTTCAATAGGATTCAGGTCTAGATATCTGGCTGGATATCTAGACCTGATAGCGGTGTCCCGCAGGTTAGTGGTGATAGCGGGTCCCAGGTTCTCCCCAGATCAAGATTTGTTTAGAATTCTGTCTCGGCTGAATATTCACTCGTCACTGAAGGGCCCACCGCATGCAAGCAGCAGGTCTCCTGTCATAAAGCACCACGAAGTTTTCAGCGCCTGGCTAAAATTGCCAATATCGATCCTCATTGGCTGCTGGGGCTATTGGGCGCCCTTGTTCAGGTCTTTTGGATGTGGATCCAGTCTCCTGAAACCGTTTCCACAAATGACAGACGGCACTGCTACCTGCATTTGGGATTGCCCTGCTTCCAATCAACCAACGAATTTCAACCTCATTCCATCGTCTCAGGTTTAAACCAGGGGTGGGGAACCTTTTCATTTCTGAAGGCCGCATTCATTTATCTGAGTGTAGTATACAAGGGTTAGTACAGTGGTTGCTAGTCATTCTACCCTACTGCTTATGCAGTGTGACAGAATATCACAAAACACCATGCGTATTCCTGGTCTGTACAAACGAAGTCACAGCAGAAGGAACAAAGGGCCACGCGTTAAGCTTGTCACTGTCACAGCTCCACCTCCTCATAGGAATATAATTACAAATTCAATACCTGCATAATGACATTATATGAAGATAATTTCCAGTTTTGAGTTCACTATTTTGAGAAATTTAATAAATGCCCTTATTATCTTAACTTTGAACTCCAGTGTAGTTCTGAGGCTAATTAAGTACTTGTCTTTCGTAATTCAAGACACCTTTGACATCATGCTTTTTGAGTGAATATGGTCACTTCCTACCTCATTGTATCACGGTGTAACATAACGTACTGGTTTCCCTCATCGTCTGCTTCCTGTTTGTCATCACCTCAATCTGTCAACCTGTATTTATCTTATTTTTGGGTGCGCTAAAATGGCGATGATGACGCTATGACAGGTAAAGAAATCTAACAGCTGTTTGTTCAGCGCTTACAAACTTTATTTGAGTGTCCTTGGTTGAAGGGTTTTAATGGAACGTCCGAAGGACAAGGATTCGTTTAATTAAGCAGAAGTTATGGTATTTGGTCGGTAGCCGTCTACCTAAAAATACTGTCCAATAGTTCTGCTTGTACCAACGGGACACTTGCTCCTGACATGCATACATGAGAAGAGAGTTAGGAATGATGATTCTGCTTGGCGCCATTATGTGGGCTCATGAACTTTTTTCGGAATTCTGCCAATTTATCCACACCCTTTTTACCACGTCACCCCTCTTGTTTGCAATCCTTGCTTGGTGGATAGGCCTGCTTGTTTACAAGCTTGTATGCATGCAGGTTCCGAAAGTAGTGTGCCGGGACATCTGAAAGACGTCACAGTTTTGACAGTTGCTCTCTTAAATGGCATCAACACAGTTGGGAAGCGGCACTAATTAAGGTGACTACCCCTCTTCCACCCTCAACACTCCTGTTGCACGTTACACTCGACACTCTTCTGCCTCATCAGTTGTTCTAATTAAGAATGATTATTCAGGTGATGCAAATACATTTGTAGGGTTGGTTAACAATCAACACGCCATTTTGGAAAGGTCGTGTTTAAATTTCTCTTAGGGTCATAGTACCATAGTTCACTTTATTGGTGCTGGAGGGATGTACGGCTTACCTTTTTTTTTTTTTTTTTTTGCTCATTTCTCCTGCACCCTCTCCCCCTACAAGATCTGTATACAGTATATCATGACAACAATTTTTTGTTGTTGTTAAAAGAAATACAAAGCACGTCCATTACACCCATCATAATGGAATCTAAAAATGATATTGTGACGACAGGTTGTTAAGGGTTTTAACTACACTATATACTATAGTTATTTATTGCACTCTATGACAAGTGAATTGATGGTTAAAGAGAAAACAAAAACAATTTTTTTTGGTAAGTGAGGGGTAAATAACCCGAAATAAAATAGTGTGATGTACTAGCGCCGGTGTCCCATTCTGTATTTTGCCTTCTTTCCTACCCTTGTTTGGCGTGTCGCATGTTTTATCAAATTGACGATTAAGAAACGTGTTCAACAGATAGTATGAAGAGTAGATATATTATAAAAAAAAAGCAACTCCTAACCCTTTTCCCGCCTATGGCAGCAGTGGTGTAGCCAGGATTTTCTGAAGGGGGGGATATGACTCGATAGGGTCTATAACTCTTCGTTATATTCGAGGCCCAAGGGGGGGGGTTTAACCCCCCAAACCCCCTTGGCTACGCCACTGTATGGCAGAGTCGGGTACTCATCTTGTTCCTCTGAATGGACACAGGGTGGTATATTGGTCATAGTTTTTCTGCAGCCGGTTGCCGGCCAAAGAGTAGATATATTAAGAGTGTAAAAAAAAAACACACAGTACTATTTTACTATATTTTCCCCGGAGCGGCTGTATTGCGTTGGACACATCAGTTCTCATCGGATCACTGAAGTTAAGCTACGCAACCCCAGCTAGTACTGACATGGGTGGCCGCTTGGGAAAACTGGGTACTGCTAATACCCACATATCGTCGTATTAGTGTAGTGTCTGTACAGTCTCTCCGTTAGAATTACGCAGTGGATGGGGCTCTAATGACCTTGTAGTTGACGGGGCCCTAAAACACCAACAAAGAACAACTGAAGTTAAGCCGCGAAACCCCCGATACTACTAGGACGGGTGACCGCTTGGGAACACTGGGTATGATCGTCGTAACAACGTAGTGTCTGTGCAGACTCTGCATTAGAATTACGCAGGACGGGGCTCTAAAGACCTTGTAGTAGAAGGGCTCTAAAACATCAACGAAACAAAGCTTCTTTTCCACCCTTCTCTTACCTTTATTACCATTGCCAGTAATCTTTTTGTTGTTGTTTTACAAATAACGGCAGTAAAATGAAATGTTGTCGTTTTTTTGAAAGAGTGGGAAGAGGAAGATGGCCATGAATGCACAGAGTTTTAATAATAGTATCACCCTATATGAAATGTTTGCTGGACAAATATTTAGTTAATGGCACACTTACAAGGAGAAATGATATTTGACATCCGATTACAGAAAATAAAGAGTACTCTATAAGCCGGACTTTGATCTCGTTTCTACGGGACTGATTACACTTCCTATGTTTTTTTTACAGCATTTCCATCTTCCTGAAAACTCCTTCCTCAACTTAATACCCGATGGATTTCAGGGTTCTTGAACGGGCGGGCGAAAGCACATTCTGACTACCATCAGACCACGATTTGTTTGCCTCCTAATATAGTAGAGAGCTTGAGTGATCCGTTATAGAACAACGTGTGTTACACAACATAAAAACACAGTAGAACGTATGGTTCTGTGAAAAACACAGTTTGAGTGATCTGGAACCACACGTTATCTTTAACGTCCTGCCCTCTATTGGTTGGAACGTGAAACTTGGTTCCTTTCGATGTCATTTTAGATATTTTGAATGGGTCCGCCATTTTATCGTAACGTTCGTTTAAACCTACGTAGAACGTATGATTACTTCAGCATACGCTCAAACACACGTTTCTAATTTTACTTTGGAATGTTGCACATGCGCAGTAAGGTATTCGTCTGCTTTGCGTAACATGCGTTGTTCGAAAACGGATCACTCAAGCTCTAGTAACGGTAGGTGAAGTTTTTTACTTCCCCTTTTCTGTCTTCGGAACTTATCAAACTGCCCTTTCCATCTCGGTGCCGTTACGTCATACGGACGAGAATTGCTGCACGTGATTAGTGACGTGCGTCCTTTTGGTGGTGGAGGTTCTTATTCCAATATGTGCTCCGACACAAAATGATTGATAATGACACAATATTTCATATAAAACAGATATGTTCAAATATTTTTTGAGACCGACATAAGAGAGGTGAGAAAATTGTCATATTTTACATATGTGCCATCAAATTTCTCTTCTGAGTCGATATTTTTGTAGAATCTTTTCATAAGCATATCAAAATGGAAATGTTTTCGAACATTACTTCTACATCATTTGTTGCGATTATCGGTTTGCCATTTCGTCTAAATTCATCTTAAAAGCTAACGGTTAAGACTAAATGTATTATAGCCATACACATTTTGATTAACGTTCCTACTATTTTTATATAGTTCTCTAAAAGTAGAAAAATGAAAATAGTAAACCTGGAATTCCACATTGTCATTCTTAGTACGGCAATGTACCTATTTTTATAGACTGCTGCTGCAAGTGTACGGGAATTTTTCGTTAAATCGGTACGTGTATATTGGTGCAACCATGCTCCACATGGAACAGATAGTGAATCACGATAAGATTCGCACTATTTTACATGACTCGAACACATTCCACTATCTCTGTCAGGTACATATCATTCATGTTATGCTACCCCTTTCCCGGAGGGCTGTCTACTAATAAGTGAATTATTTATGCGTTAATGGTGGTACAATTCTATTTGGCAGTGGTCGCGCATCTTTGTCATTTGGATATAATCCATGAAACAAATACATATGTATTTAATGAGAAAGAATGAGAGGAATGGTTGGAGTGGGTGTTAAAGAGAGAATAATTAAGTGAAAGGGTGAAGTGGAAATGCGACACTTAAAAATTACATGGCTCCACTTGGACGCCTCCTTTCCTTCTTTCTATGTGTATTCTATATCTGTTTTTAAGATTGTTTTCTAGCATCTGCACTCAACCACTTGACTAATGTGTATCTCAGTTTTCTCGTGTAAGGACTATTAAAAAGTGCTACTGCCTCACCAAGATTACGATTAATCAGCAAAACAAAGCAGTTCATTTCTTTTGAAAGTCAATTAGATCAATCTCTACTGTATATCTTTAACACTCCCAACGTGTGGGATTTTTGCCTTAAAATGTATTCATAACAAGCTCCGAAGGAAAAAGAAATGGCCTGCATGCAATACATGCAGAGGCAAGGGAACACAGCATAGCATGCAAGCAAGCAACACCGGGACTTGACCTTGTGCTACATTGCTAATGACTCTTTGCTTTCCAAATTCATTTGCTATCCACTTTTTTTTTTATCAGATCTATGTATATGTTTTTCTTATAATTAGCATTATTTTTCAAGAGTCAGAGTTGTTGGGGTGACCTTTGAAAATTGGGGATGGAAAGTGAAACCACGTGCCACCTCCTTATTTTTAATACAGTGTCCTCTTCCTTTCAGGATGTTGTGTGCAAGAAGAATCCATGTCCCAAAATTTCTAAATCACCCTCTAATAAAAGAGGATGTAGAAATGTAATTTTCATGATGCATTTTTCTTCAGTATTTATATTTTCCTGTATTTTTAAACTGGTATTTGCAATTTCGTTCGAGGCTGTGCACTAGTGTCATTTTAAAGATTTGCGTTTGAAATCTGATATCAGCATTTTATTTGCAAGGTCTTATTAAGAAAATTGAACTTTCTGATTATGTCTTAAAACTTTCTTCTTTTTCTGCTTCTGCCAATCATATTTACTGTATGTCAAATAATGAGCTCTTTTACTTTGATTTTTTTTTATCTTTTATCGCATTTACTTAGAGGTGGAAGGTTCGGTTCCGTCCAAGGTTGATGGTCAATTTCGCCCAGTAGAAACAAGCCATCAGATAATTACAGCAATTAAGCCCATGACATCATGACCTCTTAAAGACGCCGTGCATAGCTGATAACATTTTGGTTCCAAGTACAGTATTTACTTGCCCATTCATTCTTTCCTCTTTTTGTTCTTAACTCCCTTTTATGAAGTAGTGATATTACATTCCTGTGTTAATAAATACTTGGAAGGTAGGCAAAGCATATTTCATGTTGTTCTTAGCATCTTAACTGTAATCCAGCTTTTATTGACCTTGTCCGGAATTGACTGTGGACATGTGTTACCAGTGGTGCTACGTAATGATAACTATAACTAGGGATTTTTCAATTTGTCGTAACGTGGTCGTTTCGGGACGAAAGACGAGAAGTAAAAAGCCTTCTCGTCCTTCCCAGTCGTCTTCAATACAGTAAGGACGCGAAAATCATAAATAAAAATGAGAATGGAGGGCGATTATTTGTGATTTTCTCGTCCTTATTTTATTGAAGACGACTGGGAAGGACGAGAAGGCTTTTTACTTCTCGTCTTTCATCCCGAAACGACCACGTTACGAGAAATCGCAAAATCCCTACTGTATCCTACTCGATAGCGAAGTAACGCTTTTATCTTAATGGGAAAAAAAGAGATTAAAATATCCTTTCATAAAATATATTTGGGAAAATATACTTTGACTACATGAGACGGTATTGACGCACTTGGCAATGTTGTAGTACTGTCAGTGCTATCAATAAATGATGGCAACACGACGTTTAACATTCTTGTTGTGTCGTATAGCAGTAAAAATATAATAAGATTTATCCCCTGCCATCTAGATTTTGGTATTTTGAAACGTTATTTTCTTGGCGACAGCATCTTTTATTTGTGAGATTCGCACATACAACGAACGGCATTGCCTGCCAAAGTTTCATCATCCAACAATGTTGCCATTTCGAGCATGCGGAAAGACGCAGGGAACATTCTGTTTTGCTGCCTTTTGCGCATTAATGTCTCCATTTTGGCTGTTTTTAAAAGGGGATGGCAAAGTCCGTCTACTGGTCACTTTTAAAAGCAGGTATTTCTGATGATAATTTCAATGAGAAACCTAGGAGATGCCGGCCAGGGTCATCTCCACAGTGGTGTATTTGCTCGTTATAACTTACTGTAAGTAAACGTTGTCACACTAATAGTGAGCTTGATAATCACATCCTTCTTTGCCTGGTGAGGTCATGACAACAGGTCCAAGGCCAGTGGGGACTTTTTTTTTAGCAAGAGAAAATCCTCAAACACTCCTTTGACCATTAGAAATCAGTATTTCGAGACGGAGGATATTTCATTAACAATTATTTCCTATGCAACAGTTGTAACAGAGTGGGTTAAGCTTTTAGAATTCGTTCCACAGGGGGGTCTCTCACCAATAGCCTTAATAGCCACTGGTAATTGAAGTGAACCATTTTGGAGTAACTTCAATTGCCCTTGACAGACGTCGATCCAATTTACTTAGAAGTAGTAGACGTTTCAAAATTTATGGTGAGAATCACGTGATGTTGGACACTAGCATTTCATGTTTTTTTTGTTTAAAAAAGATGCTTCCCTTCCTCCCCCCTCTTGACGAGAAGAATTGTGTTGTCGAAAAAAAAAAAAAAAAGATTCAGTGCAAACCTATAAATAATTTAACGACTTTTTAAATGAAATTTATGGTGTATATGCAATATCAAGTCCTCAATCAATAGGGGAAAAAAAATCTTGTAATTATACCTCCGACGAGGTGTTAGTTAAGCTTTTATACTTAAACTTCTTATAGTGATGAATACAATTCCCTCACCCCCTTTCAGGGCGGTGTAAATCCATTTTTTTAACCCAATAGTTAAGATAAAAACTTTTATTTATTATGAGAGAAGGTTTTGTCTAATATGTCCACTTGTGTGAAAATCCATTTGCAACGTTTCGTTCTCCCTAATAATAATAACAACAACGATGATTATCATCACCTCTGCCTATGGTGTGCCACAGAAACAGGAAATGGTGTCGCAGTGATAATGGTTGTATGCGGTGGTAGAGACTGATCAGGTTCGCTGTCAGGTGATTCAAAGTGACTTTCATGTTTTTATTCAGTCACGTAATGAGGAGGTAGTGTCAACTCGTTTTTTATCGTCTATATGGCACAGGACTTTTAGTTTATCATGAGCAATGTATGGTGCAAAACCACCTTTTTTTTTGGTCAAAAAGTTACTATTTATAGCTCAAGCCGATATCAAACACAAAATGTGTTTTATGATGTTTGCATGTGGCACAATGCATCACCTCATTTAATAGTATAGAAACAAAAGGTTTTATTTTTTTCCCTGAGACTACAGACAGGATCCCTCGTTTGTATAGGGCCGACAATGTGAAAGCTGCAGATGTTAATAAAAATACTATTTTTAAATATTTATTTCATAAGTTTGCTGGGAGGGGCGGGAAAAGTAATGGAAATTTGCAATCTGTGGGCAAAATAATCGGTTATTCACTTGTTTAAGAGGGGGTGAGTGGTGTTGATATTGGCGTACAGAAAACGTTATCCTGCAGTAGCAACACGCAAAATATCTATCAATCGTCAACGTCATCGTCCCTTCGTTGTGTTATCTAACCGCCGCACCGTCCCCCCCCTCTCTCTCTGTACAGATGCTGACTGGGCAGTTGTTCGTTGTCATCTAACCTTTATTTCTGATCTTTAATGTTTCTCTCACCCCCCTCTCATTTCGGCTGCTGACTAGGCAACGGCACTTGCTACGGTTTTAGCTATATACAGTATACCGCCATGTGGCGAGGTGAATCCTCCCTTCGCCCCATCGAATCTACTTTAGTGACTCGTTTCGCGTAGGTTCGATACTGTCACCGTTTGTCGATGGTTTCTTTCGTTATTTAATGTCGACCTTTCTACTTCAGGAGGAACACATTTAGTACACATCACGCGGACCGCGACTTCCTATCCTGCGGAAGGAGCATTAGGGCTTCCTCTCACCCAAATGCTACATGCCTCAGCCAGGATCGAATTTGCAACCAAGGAATCATGAGGGAATTCCCAGATTAGCAGGAAACTTTGAGGTGTTGTAAGAAGCTTTCTGATAATCTGCGCTGTCTGAGATTCCGGCCTTAAAAGTGAGAATATGAAGTGTAAGAATCTGAGTTAAAATATGCAATAAACAAACTGCTGCATTTTCCTGTGGCAGTGGGCTTCATAAACTGTAACCTGAAAGGGTTGTATGTAGTAATTGTCCAATCTTATTAGTTATTCTATTATTATCAGGGGAATTTCTGTATCTGTTTACTGCGTTTTAGGTTGTCAGTCCTGTTTTGCAGACTCAACTTTTCTTGAAATGTGTTTACGAGAAGTAAATTGGTATTTGTTTTTTTTTTAGATAACCCCTTTCACTATAGTGATTTTTATGGATAGAGGAGAAAGTTACTGTTGGATCCCTGCGTGTTGCTTACCACCCCACAACTGTAACTGGAAATCCCATCACAGTTTAGCGCTATATCCACAATACGCTGGGACTGTTTCTGTAAGTTGTTTTAGATACACAGGCATACTAGGTTAGTATTAACGAAGCAAAAATTAATACCCATTTCCTTGGTAAGTATTTGCAACATTGTCACTTAGGCGCTTGGTGCAAGGTTTGACTGGTTCCTAGCGCACATTTTAATAACCCATTCATTAATTACTCGAAATCAACGTAGTAGCTGTTACCAGTTCACCCGTGCCTCGTACCATCACTAAATGACTATTATTAAGTTTAATACACAGACGTTTTCTCTCAAACTATCTAAATGAGGGCACACATGTGTGCCATTCTAGTTATAAACGTCCCACTCGATAGTTGCATATCTCAATGTTACTCTGTCATACACAATACCCTGCGTATTTGTTTTTGGTGGATACTTTGTTGAAGTTCACATAAATAAGCAAATGTCGTCTGATTTTTGTTTTGATTACTATAACCCTTTCTGCCCACCTGGCCCAGAAAGTGTCGTATAAGGAAACAATTGTCAGGTGTATCTGTCCTTTTGGGAGTCAAATAAGGAAATTATTTGTAGTATAAAAACAATTTGGCACTGAAGCTCGCCCTTTATATCTGAAATGTTGTTTATTATAATGAGTTTATTTAGCATCCGCTTGTTGCTAAGTGGTGATGTGAGGGACGTGTTGCAAAAATAGCGCTCCTGTCTAATATTATTTTAATCCAAATATTTGTATCATGCACCTAAAATAAGACTTCGACCTTACTAGCGAAGATATCTGACTACCTCTTCTCTGCAATCTGCAGCAACCATCCATAGCATTACATCGCATTTCATGACCTTGACTGGAATCGAACCCTCACTAATTGATGCACGAGGCAGTTGTGTTTGCTAGTGGTCTACCGAGGTTATTTGAAGGTCATTGGCAGTGATAATGACTGGAAACTGAGGTGGTAGAAAACCTTCGCCGGTAGTTTTGAATAAATTTTGATATGTGCATCGTTGCGATTCAGTCGGTTTACCGGTTAGCCATCGTTATTGGCTTGCTGGCCACCTCTGCCAACAGGCCACCGTTTCTCATAACCTGGGAAAATAGCCCTGTTTTGAAAAAAAAAAAAACTTTGAAAACTAAATAGGAGCAGTAGACTAAATAATGTATGACGACTACCATCTGCATTCTATATGTTCGATTGTGACATCCTTCAGCTGTGATCTTCTGACAGTTAATATAGATCTCCCATCCCAAATCCGGAATAGTGCACGCTGTTTCCGGGTACCTTACGAACTGCACCTGCTTGCTCTAGCAGTTGCCCCTGCCCCTTCAAGGTTTTTGTCTACTAATACTTCGCCAACTTCCGAGAGATTGCATTGACCTTGAATTGGAAGTTGGATTTCAGGGCTACTGTTAATAAAGTACCAATCTTGAACCCGGGGGTGGATGAGGGTTACTGTCTGTGTGAGGAGCGGGGCGGAGGTCGAATTACTTAGAATATCATGTATAGATAATGAAAGTAATGTGATGTCATGCCTCTTACCAGATTCTCCTGAAGATGCCCCGCGTTGTTATTGTCCTTGTTATCAGTTCTAGAATTGTACCCGTCGCATTCATTCAAATTCTTCATGGCATTTGAACGCGGCGGGTAAAAGGTGATAGCGGATGCGGACGCCAGGGCCGAAGACAGGAAATAGGATTTTCTAGATTCGGCTAAAATAATTGGTTTCTTATTAAGAGGCAGGTCCGGCAGATGGACACAAACTCCAATGTCAACTTCTTGTCCCGATTGATGATAGAGATATGGATGCTATCTACCACTGATTCTTTCACCCTTCCTTCCTGCCGGAAGTTCTCCTCTTTAGCTGTTGGAACACTCGTCGAGTAGTTGAAATCTTAAATGAGATTTCTGGACCGACTTTTGGATGATTGGCAATAATTTCTTAGATAACAGTTAGTGCTACTACTAGTATTATTGTTACAGGTGCTGCCGTGACTACTACTTCTACTACCACGAGATGACCAGCAATTATTTAATGTCCACAGCAAATTTCCAGTCATTTTGAATCACGAAAAAATAAAAAAAAATGAAGAAAAGATCACAGATACACAAACATACACACCAGCACAATTTTTAAAGGTGAACTGTCATTTTTTAAGAATGTAAGTCATGTATTATGATGGCTGGTGTATTCTTATTTGCATGTGTGCTTATATTTGAAAGTAACAACAGATGCAGCAGCTCGACGCTGCTTTTCCCTTGCACCGTCAGTGCCAACAGCCACATCAGCTGTGCCAAGTTTTCTACTGATGTCCATCATGAAAGGCTGTAACTTGAGCGAAATACAAAAGCATTGATTTTTTTCCTCCTGCAGAGTGGAGGACGTGAGCAGCGTTGAAAGGCGAGATTTCAAGCAGCGACATCCAACGTGTGTCACGATCAACAGGCTGCGACTGCCGCGGCAGCTTGTTGTCATCTGGCATTTTTTTTTAGATTATGTGAGCAGTTATTACGCCGGCCTTCTTTAATTATATTTGAAATATTGATTATCCCAAGTTGTTTACAAGCCACAGTGCAGAGGCCTGTGATCGTGCCAGTTATCCCTTAGTTTTTCTGTTATTTAACAGCAGCCTTTCACCTGCAATGGCCTTACCCAACTTAGAAATTTGGGGAACTTTTTCGAATGCATATTCATGACATGAACCTAAACCAGTGGTGGCGAACCTGTGACCCACCGTGCAATTTTAAGTGACCCACCCGAACGTGAATCATATCTAGTTTATCGTATCATAGTGTGTGGGTTGAACAGGGACCTGGAGGTTAGAACCCATAGATCCCACCATGCCACAAGGGGGATAAGGGCATTATGAGGATGTTCTTTACTTGCTACTTTAATAAACTAATATATTCATTATTAATAATAATTTTTTATTAATAAAATTAAATAGCGATTGCAACTGACCCGTGGACAACTTTTTTTGCTCTTTTTTTCGTGTTATTGTGACCCGTCTTCAAAAAAAGGTTCGCCACCACTGACCTAAACCATCTAAATTTTAGATTGAATCGGCATGCGAGATGAGAAGAGGGAAGGAGGAGCTGGTCAGATCCAGATGGTTGGAAGCACCCGGAGCAGAGGAAGACCTAAGTAAACGTGGGAGTGTAACAAAGATATGGTAGTGTGTGAGGTGGACGGGGACCTTGTGAGAGATTGGTGAGAGTGGTGGAGGGGTAGAACCCGTAGACCATACTCTCCCACATGCGGGATAAAAGTATGATGATGAAGATTTCGAATGCACATTAATTTTTTTTTATGTAAAAACGATTTCCTCTTCGTACAGGGGACGGAATTAGCGGCCCGAAAGAAACTGCACTACGTGGCCAGGATTGAGCTTTCGCCCATAAATCAATATCACGACTGGAATGGGCTCTGATATTTTAGTAGAACTGATATTTTAGTAGAGTTTTTTCTTTTCTGATCAACATTCCACATCCTTTTCTTGCCTGTGGAAGAGTCTGGTATCCATTTGTCACGATGGAACCCCTTACGTACGGAGGAACCCATACACGTGGAAATTTTACCTATCTGCAGATGTACAGTATTTTATTCTACGTAGAAAGGGTTGTTGTACGTGCAAGTGACATCTTACACACCCCACGGGCCACGTCTAACACACTAACGCCTGATCTTACGGATGGTACACTTTGGGCTCTTCTATCACTTCTCATTTGTGATGTGTAGTCTGCATGTAGCTGGGCCCTGTTTTCATCCACCCCACATGCAATCATGTCCCTCTGCACAACCTGCTCCCACGTCCGCTTTGGTCTCCCCCCTACTCGTGATGCCACCAACCATCTGCTGTCCCATAATATATCGTGTAAGCCTCCTCCCCCTTTGCATCACATGCCCATAACGCCTCAACCAATTTTCTCTCATCTTCTCCGCGATGTCGTCCACCCCCAAGCTGCATCTAACGTACTCGTTGCGGACTGTCAGCAAGCGACACCCCGCTCATGTAACGCAGCATTCGCTTCTCAGCCACTTGCATTCTCCTCTCACTGCCCAGCACTCCGATCCATACAGAATGGCGGGCCTAACTACAATTTTGTAAACTTTACCTTTCAACTTAATTGGGACTCGGCGGTCGCACAGAACACTGCTTGCCTGTCTCCACTTCAGCCACCCTGCATTGATTCTATGGGTAACGTCGGAGTGGATTTCCGCATTGCTCTGAAACACTGATCCAAGATACCTAAACTCTTGCACTGCTGGTATCACCTCATTTCCACAACGAACTACACCTCCTTGGTCCTGGCCGCTCCAACTGAAAGCTAAGTACTCTGTTTTCTTCGTGTACTTAGCTTTCATTTGGAGCGGCCCTTCGCATTTGCATTTCCCTGCGTCGCAAATATTTACAGGGAGGTGAAGGAGATGATTCAGACGTGATTGGAACCTTGAGAGAGTAAAAAACTGTGTCTGGATATTGAATTAAGGTACAGCATTTGACATCATGTAGTTAACTTGCGGTAGCTATAATGACCCCTTTAATTACGCAACATCTTGTAACAGTCAATTAAGTGTTTGCACTTAGATGATTATAAATCTTAGATGTTGCAGACTACCAGAGGCTCTGGATAATAGTTATGTTGGTGTTCTAGTAGTACAGTGTACCTTGTTTACAATATATCTCGAGATATACGAAGACTGGAACATAGAGCTCCCTTGTTTGTCACCCAAGTTTAACAACGTTGAGAGATTTTCTTTGGAGTGAGGCGGAGGGAATGGCATGGTCACACTGCAGTTACAGGGTCCATCGAATTGACCCAAATTAAGCTGCAAGTACACCATGTGTCCTATGGGATCATAGGTTATCATATACCTTTTTGTTGTATGAAGTGTAGTAGGTGACCTGGCCTGCGAAGTCCAAGGATAGAAGGGAGAGGCCAGTTTGATGCTTTGACGACTGGCAAAAGAAAATTCCAGGTTATTAAAATGAGGCCTGCATTCGTTCCCAAATGGATGAATGGCCCCATCATTATGACTGCCATAAGACCACCAACACAATATAGGTGTTGCAATAACATTCACAAGCTGATAATAGAGAGTCTTCTGGCCGCGGTTCTATCCGACGTGCGCTACGCAATGCAGACGAATTGTCAACTGCGCAAACTCAGATACGGCGTGCGTCTGCGCAGTTCACGATTCGTCTGCATTGCGTAGCGTACGTCGGACAGAACAGCAGCCAGAAAACTCTCTATTAACTTATAAAAGGTGTACGACATCATTATCATCCTCCTTGCGTATTGTCAGATATGCATAAAAGTAATAATTATATAGTCTAAGATGATAATAAGTTAATAATAATAATTTTGACGGTCATAAATTGCTTGTGGGCACATTTAAGTAGAAAAGTTTCGTATGCAAAATAATCCATTTCTCTAGATAGAGGCACCAGATTGAATCGTGGTAGTACCCTGTATACTATGACTGTTTCATAATGTGGTATTTGTTTTTCATTTATCGCCATCTAGAAATAGGTGATTAACGACGTGTCGACCCCATTTTGTGATGTTTCCCTTGAATGTTTCCGGATGACCCACTCTGTTGCTTGTAGAAATTCAAAGGGAAAGGTGAAGGGAGGGTGGGAGATGTGTGAGACGGGGCCCATTTGTGGATGCATGCATATACAATACACACAGCGAGATGAAGAGAGAAATTCAATCTTTTAACTTGCCCACCTCCCTAATCAGATTTCATGTCCAAGGATTAATCTTTCATCATGGGCAGACAATTCAATATTATATATGATGTCATATGACAATCCGGGTGTTTTTTTATCATTATTTAGGAGGAGAGGTTGACGATAAAAGTGATAGTTTCAGAAAATATATCTTGTATGCTTTGTGCAGTAAATATCTCTCTTTGCTTAGCATGCATTCGCAACTTCATTATTATTATTATTTTTATTACCAGATAATGTGAGGTTCATGTTGTCGGTTTGAATAATAATCAAGTAATAGAAAGATGCCACAAGTGTTTTTAATAGACACATTGAATTGAAAATGAAATTAGGCGTTGGAATCCATATACAACACACCAGCACTAGGTACAACTCTACATGGTTCCAGCAGTTGCACTCCTGTCTGGGTGTGGTTCCACGTCCACTCCAACACGATTTCATTTGAATGATAAAAAGCAGCTAGTATACATATGCGAGTGCAATTCTTCTAGCTAGTTTTGTATACTGACCTTGGGTGTTTTGGCCTTGGACAACTGGCGAAAAAAAAAGGGGGGGGGGATCAGGAAGAAGAGAGAGCATCTGTTATGGATGTAGGCGATTTTTTGTTCCGTTTCGCTGCACCTTGTTGCTCCCAACTTTCTTTTGATGGTGGTCCTCTAGGTGTGTGTGGAGGAGGAGGTGTCTCATTTGTGTTTTGCATGATTCCCTTGGCATGGCACTATCGTATGTTAAGAATAGTTTTGTATCTTTAAGCATGTTGGTACCTCGGTTATAGTGAAGTCCACCGAATATTTTCGCATTTTAACCCCCTTTCATGGGCCTCTGTGTGAAGTAAACAAGCTGCTCAGCTCTCTCGGTTTAATGTTTTTTTCAACCCTTTCTAAGGCCTCTCTTTTCCGCATTTAAAATGTGCATTACTCAGTTTAGCCACATCTTCTTCCGCATTTCCCTAGAGTTTGTTTCATTTTCTTTCAAATTAACCAGGCAGTTCAAAAATTCTTGTCGTGGTACTTGTTTTTCTTTACAGGCTGCATTTTTTTTTGCTAGGACCTTTACAATTTTTTCTTTAAAAAGTGTTGCTCCCCTTTCATACCGGCCTCTTTGTCCTAGATGTGTAGATTGCTAAACCCCATTTTAAGAAATAAATGATGACGCCAAGGCGGACTGGCAAGGACTTTCAGTATATTTATTATCTTTGTTACTTCCACGTTTAAGGACAACAGAGGGCATAGTAGCCGCGGGCTGACCTCGCCTGTTCCATTTTCGGGATCCCAACCTTTCAATATATCCAATTCATTGTCTCCTACTATCCCAGTGATAGGTCCCCTCAACCCTTTTACTCGGCATGCATTCCGTTTTGGTCATTGTTTCATCAGATTTGGCCTTCTGCTGGTAAGGGTCTCACATTAAGCGCTTCACTGCAGGCAGTGGCGTTCCGAGGGTGTTCTCCGCCCGGGGACATCTTTCCCCCTTCGCCCCCCACCCCCCTTTGTTACGCCTCTGATTGCAGGTTCGACCCCATTAATTGACCCCTTTCCTTGCGAAGGAGGCGAGCAGGGGGTTAAAAGATGATAAAGGTGCATTAGATAAACTTTAATTGTGACCGATGGGCTCAGGGTAGGACGTAAAACCGAGGTTCTTGTAATTGGAGGGTCCCAATGATACTCGAGGGGACGTTCTACGGGACAGTGAGCATTGTGAAGCAGCACGAAAGAGCCTTGATAATTGACCGCGAATAGCTGAAACTTGTTTGCAGAAGTGTATGTATGGGATGACGAGGGCAGATAGCCGTAGGAGTAGTTTAGGAATGAGAGACGTTATGGAAAAGTGGCAGACCCATAACAGGAACGCATGTTATGTGGCGATACATTATGGAGCTTTTTTTGAGCAGGGATCTGGTCGGGAATAGAGGGCTAGAACTCACAGACATGACTTTGTCATGAGCGGAATTAGGGTAGGATGATAAGTCATACGGAGCCCTTTTCTCTGACTGTCAATTCCTGCTGAAAAAGGGTAGGCTAAATAATGACGTAGGAGTTGACGCATCAACCTTTAAACATGATGCTAATTGTTTTTTAGGTAAAGGAATATGGCAACAGGTATTAATGATTGATTTTACTTTGCCGTTTTCTTAACCTTTCCTTTCGATTAATTTTCACATTTCTATGGATGGGAGCCAGGATCTGTCGTCCAGGCTCAGTACCAGTTATTGTTAAACCTATTTAATGTTTTATGTAGCAATTTGACCTTTGCACTTCACCAGATGGCGAGGTGCATGTATATAGGTTACGTACGTAGTGATGGGGGTTAATGGTTTCGACGTGTCAAGGGGGGGTGTTCTCTAATCAGTGCTGTGTTAATGAGATGCCCAAAACAGGTTTAAATTATTCTATATTGAAGTTGGTTTTTTATGGTAAGAGGGTAAGATGGGGGAGAACTGGGCAAAAGGTGTGATGTAGAAGAACATCAACAGTCAAGTCTTAACTCACAGGGAACTATCAAAATCTTTTATGATATATGGTCGATATTGTCCTTCCGTGCTACAAGAAAACATTCCATGAATAAGGTCAAGCGTTTTGGAAAAAAAAACTGTTGTCCCATATTACTATATCGTCCCAGCACAGCAATAAAAAGGGTGTTGTTTAGAAAGGTAGCTTTCAACTTAAATTGAGATTGAGGGGGAGATTTTGATCCCATTGTTACGTCCTTCTCTGTATTTCAAATTCACATTCTTCTTCTCCTCCCTCTTCATAATAATACTCTGCTCTTAAATGCCAACCTACAGTATAAGGCCTCTCTCTCGGAATGGGACCTTTTATCATCGTCACGTTCTATGCACTGAAAGGTTTATAGTTTTTTTTTCTGTTGCTGTTATGATTGCGTGTTCCTCGTTTTTTTTTTAAAATTGTTGATCTTTCACTCAAGGTCCCGGGCCCTATTCTGTGCTTTATTTCCACTTCCTCTTCCCCTTAATAGTCCCTCTCTCGCACCACTCTCGATGATGAGTCTTTCAGAATACATCATCCTATTGGATTATAATGAGAACTATTGCATTTGAATTGAACTTGCCAGGTAGGTTTTGCTCTCGCCATCCCATATCCACCCTCTCAACTAATGTCCCCCGTACACTCATTTCATCCTCCGTTTCCTATTTCACATTCCTGTATTGTCAGCTGTGCATGATCAGCTGATAGTGTTTGCATTCAGCCCCCTTTATGAGGTCACAGAGAGGACGGGACGACGATCTGGTGTCCGGTAGCGTCCACTTCAGCGAAAAACATATGCTGTATTAACTGAGGTTTATGAGGTGGCGTAGTGGTTAGCACGCTTGGCAACTGCGCCAGTAGTTCTAGGTTCGATACTGGACCGAGAGATACTCGCCCTTATTTCGGGCGAGAAAGACGCCGCGAGTGTGCCTTCTTTCGGATGAGAAGTAAAACCGAGGTCCCGTGCGAGTTTACGATGGTACTTGCACGTAAAAGAACCCTCTCTACTACGCAACGGGTAGATGAGGCAACATTTCCAGGTGTAGGAGCTCCCCTCTGGCGTCGGTAGCATTCCCTAACGAACACTAGATCGACGATAAACAAGCGTAGGGGTGCAGCTTTGGCCGGCAACCGGCTGCAGAAAAAAACTATGACCAATATATCGCCCTGTGTCCATTCAGAGGGGCAAGATGGGTACCCGACCCTGCCATAGGCGTGAAAAGGGTTAGGAGTTGCTTTTTATGAGGACACGCGTGAAGAGCCCGTGGTCCTGATTGTGGAAAGGTGGTTAACTCTGTAAATGCCCTTTGTTTAGCCTAGTTGAATACTGCATCTGTCTTTTGCTTCTGCACGCGAGTTTGCATCCTGATTATTGTTGATGTTCATGAAATACAGTGAAGGGTGCTTTGAACCACACTTGATTGCGTTCGTTAGTTCCTTAGTAACAGAAATCAACAGCCTGTCAGTTATATATCGGTCAATTACACAATTTGGGCAGGGTGCTGAAAGTTCAAGAACAGCCTTACGGGAATGAAATGTCAAAAGGTGGCGATGAGGAGGGAGGATAAGGCGTGGTTGTTATCAAATATTAAGAAATCATTAATCTCTGCTTATATAAATAATAGGGGGAGTGAGAGCAAGGAGAGAAAGGGATGGTTGTGACGCGCGTGTTTTTAAACAACGGCTATAAAGCACATGTATGACAAGGTTATCGTACTGTCCTTCATACGTCACGACTTGAAATTCATCCGGGACGATTACAATCATTGCCAATCTAGATCAGAGTGGCGTTATATAGTTTTTTTTTTACTTCCGCCCTGGGTTTGCGCTTGTGTTGTTCCGTTGTTTACATGCGTTGTACTGTAATTGAGAACTCGTGTTCAATGATTGTTTGTTCAATGTTCTCACCCTAGCTCTGGAATTTGACCGCTATTTGCTCTACTCTTCAAATGTCCTCATTTCATACAATGTAGAGGTGACGAAATTATTGCAGCCGGGTTCGAGCCTGACGTCAGAAAATGAAGATTGATGTAGATAGTTATTTAGTCGACACTGCACTTTCCCGTCTCTTGTCATCCAGCAAGGGAAAAGCATTAGGAATATTTATTACGTCATTTAGAGGTGATGCAACGGTTTCTGGGATACATAATGATAAGTGATCTAGGGAAGAGGTTTCAAAAACAAACCCCTAATCCTGTCTTTTATTACTGCTACTAACAACAATTATTCCGTCATCAATTCATAGGCCCAAGGTTTGATTTAGAGGCCCAAACTATAATGGATTCACATGGTCTTGCAAGAGAGGAGGTAAAATATACATAGTTACTGCCGTCGAACAGCTGTAATATTCAGAAATAATCAAATCCAGGATCGATCCGGGTCTCTAATGACCTTGTAGTTGACGGGACCTTAAACACCAACAAACCAACCTGGATCGATCCTGATTGTTGTTGTTGTTTGTTGGTGTTTAAGGTCCCGTCAACTACAAGGTCATTAGAGACCCGTCCACTGCGTAGTTCTAATGCATATGCTGCAAAGACACTACACCATTGCGACGATCATTGGGTATTAGCAGTACCCAGCTTTCCCGAGCGACCACCCATGCCAGTACTAACTGGGCTTGCGTTGCTTAACTTCAGTGATCAGACGAGAACTGGTGTGTCCAATGCAACTCGCCGCTCCCTATCGATCCTGATTGTCACCTTGTGGCTTGTCAAATGTAAAGTCGAGTCGTGCCTCCATGTGCATTAGAGGATGTCACCCCACACATTAAAAATGCCCCCTGTTTATTCTCAGAAATTGTACTGCAAATAGGTCAACGCCTTGGTAATAAATTGACATTGAAATACAGCTTTTATTTCTACGTAGATTTTAGATAATAAAGTTGGGTAGGTATCCATAGTTTTTCCACTATCACTGCGTGGCGCACCAGGGGACTCAAATGGTTGTAGTATTAATTCGGCAGCCATCATTCTGGTCTGGTGTCCTGTCTTTTTATCCTGCCCATTTCGTCTCTCTTCTTTCGTGTCTGTGTTGTTTCAAACTTCCGGTCTCATTGTCACGTCGACCCGTCAAATCGCGAATAAAAAAGGTTAAATTGAAAGATTAAAGTCTTTCGGGCCTCCGCAGAATGTTTAATGTGCGGCTGGCAGTAGGTAGGCTTACTATTTCATCTACGCCGAGAACCTTCATGATTATGAAAGAACAGTCTCAACCCAATCACATACAGGCAGGCCAATTTAGTGGTCCCCCTTCTCCTTCCAATAAAACGACAAAAAAATGCAGCCAAGTTGCGTTGGACACACCAGTTCTCGTGAGTTCACTGAAGTTAAGCAACGCAAACCCACGTTAGTACCAACATGGGTGGTTGGTAGAGAACGTTGGGTGCTGCAAGTTTCCCATGTCCTACATCCCCTACACCTGCCTCCTCCTTTCCCGCGAGCAGCCTCCTAAGGGTTCAGCCTGTTATGGCTGCTTGGCTTACTCCCGAAACCCCGTTAGTGTAACAGAGAAAGGATTTTAAAACTGCTTTAAATATTTTTTTATACAAATGTTGAAGTAAACGATATTAGAAGAGTGATAGAAAAGTGAGGGCTAAAGATAAACATTATTGGGAAACATTTAAATTGGGAAGGACAGGAAAATAATGGTGACGCACTCTCGAGATAGGCAAGTGGAGTCCTGTGTGATAAGAGGGTCTCAATCAAGTTGAAAGGAAAGTTTTACAGGGCTGTGGTTAGGCCTGCTGTGTTATATGGATCAGAGTCAGTGGCGTAGCCAGGTTTTAGAGCCAGGGGAAGCAGCAAGCATATTAAGAAGGCGCCATTTTTCAATCTTACAAAGGCGCCATTTTTTGAAAGTTTGCTCAGGTGGAGCGGCCGCTTCCCTTTGCCCCCCCCCCCCCAGCTACACCACTGATCACAGTGCTGGGCAGTGAGGAAGAGCCACGTAAATAAAATGCAAGTAGCCGAAATGCCAATGTCATGAATGCGGTACATGAGTGGGGTGTCGAGAGCTGATTGTTAGAAATGAGTATACAGTATTAGAGGTAGCCTGGGGATGGGCGACATCCCCATGCGGCGACATTACGTATGGACACGTAATGAGAAGAGAGAAGGAGGAGCTCGTTAGGTCCATTTCAGGAATTCAGGTGGTCGGAAGTACCCGGGGCAGGGAAAGATCGAAGCGGATGTGGGAGCAAGTTGTCCGTAAGGATTTCTACTATCTCCCACTAGGTCCTTGAGGCACCTAGTGGAAGACAGGAGGGAGTGAAGGGTTAGAACCCGCAAATCCGACCCTGCCACAGGCGGGATAAGGGGAAGATGATGATATAGAAATGTTGAAATTTACTTTAAGGGTGTTGATTGCCAGCTGTCATGGTGACAATGTTTTGTTAAGAGCCGATACACGGCAGGAACCTACGTTCTGTTTGTTACTGTGGTGTGCAATCAATTGTATAGCCCCCCCCCCCATTTCCCAACGTGATTAGTAGTTGCGCTACATATGGACCACATTTCTCTCTCCCCCTATTAATGATCTTTGGGCTGCTGTTTATCTCTCTTGCTCCCTCCTCTCAGCCCGTCCTTCCTACATTCTCTCTCAGTTGTCCATCCATGCATATAATAGTTAAGATGTCGACTAGGATTTCTCTATTGAAATGAATGGCTTTTCCGAGAATCTGTCTTATGTCGTTGAATGTCATTTTGGGGGATTTTACCATTACTCCTCCTTTTCCGTCCTATTCCCTAGTATTATTTATCATGTATTGAAAAATAGTATAAACATATACACTTTTGAGGCGAGAGTAATCATGATTTCATCCCCTTCCTATCTTTTTCCGGGAGCTACAGGCTAAAGGTTACAATTGGAGGGTGTCGAGTCGAAATAAAATGATCCCTTTTCTTGGAAATTTTTTTTCAAGTCGATAAATGCATTTATTGAGCACTTCTATCATGCTGTCGATCATGTACTGTATATACTACGCAGTAATTTTAACATTTTTAATTATCCTGCTTCCTTCTCATTCGTCGGTAGCATTCCCCAACGAATACTAGACCGACGATAAATAAGAGTAGGGGTGCAGCTTTGGCCGGCAACCGGCTGCAGAAAAAACAACGACCAATATATCGCCCTATGTCCATTCAGAGGGACAAGCTGGGTGCCCGACCCTGCCACAGGCGGGAAAAGGGTTAGGAGTTGCTTTTTTGCCTTCTCATTCAATGTGTGGTGTAGTCAACTTTGAGATGGACAGTTACCTTGATCACAAATATTAAGGACTCAAATGGTCTACTACTACACATACATTATATTTAAAAAAAGCAAAGCAACTCGTAACCCTTTTCCCGCCTATGGCGGGGTCGGGTACCCATTTGTCCCTCGGAATGGACACAGTGTGATATGTTGGTCATAGTTTTTTTTCTGCAGCCGGTTGCTGGCCAAAGCTGCACCCCTACGCTTATTTATGGTCGGTTTAGTGTTCGTTGGGGAATGCTACCGACGCCAGGGGACGAGCTCCTACACCTGGAAATTTTGCCTCATCTACCCGTTGCGTAGTAGAGAGGGTTCTTTTACGTGCAAGTGCCATCGTACACCCACACGGGACCTCGGTTTTACTTCTCATCCGAAAGAAGGCACACTCGCGACCTCTTTCTCGCCCGAAAGAAGCCGACCCACCACGGTCCAGTATCGAACCTAGAACTACTGGCGTAGTTGCCGAGCGTGCTAACCACTAACTACTAGGCCAATTAAGATGTTCGTAGGGCAGTTCTCATTTGGTCCACTATCGACTACGATCGAAGCCCAGCGCTCAGGGGATGGTTGTCAAGTCATTTTTGAAATATGAAACGTTTGGTGTATATTATCGAGAAGGTGATGGATGGGACCTGACGGTAGTCAGCGTGGGTTCGAATTATTGTATATGATATCAGGCTGCGTGATGACACAAACCGGAAGTAAACGTGTAAAAACATCAAAAATTCGACATACGTGCTTCTGGGTGACCGTCAGCAGTCCATTTGGGGATGCTTATATAAAGCAAAATGAAAGGCAGATAGGTGGGTGATGCTGTAGAATCCCGAACTTCAGTTAGGTCGTTTATGGACAGGTCCCCCGTTGTCCTTTCTACGAGACAATATACTACGTGCCGTCATCACCGCCACTTCCTATCACTTTATCAAACCACGTGAACAGATTTTTATTTGGTTTTGCTACCTTTAAAATCATCATCATCCCCTTATCCCGTTTGTGGCAGGGTCGGGTCTGCGGATTGTCGCCCTCCACTCCCACCTATCTTCCACCATGTCCCAGCAGGGCCGTAACGAGGCCGTGGCAAAGAAGGCAGCCGCCACGGGCGCAACTGGGTTTGGATAGCAAAATGTAAGTTTTTTGTCATTATTTAGTTACAGGCAAGCGAAAGTTAGACACTTGCCACAGGCGCTTCATACCCCCGTTACGGCTCTGTGTCCCAGTCCACCCCCCAAACTGTCATGCCCTTACGAATTTTGCTACCTTTAAATAACTATAATAAATGGCCTGTCATGGGCCGATTTTTTTTTAAAGTATACGGAAGAATGAGTTTCTGTTGTAACTCCTCCTTGTTTATTTCTTTATCTTTCCCACATCCCTGTTGTCATTCTGCGTCTTAAAGTACTAATCATCATCTGCCTAATAGTCGCGCCACTGTTTTGAGCATAGAATGGGCCGGACTCCTGTTCAGTATTTAATCCTTTGATATTTTGTTGTTTTCTATGCGGAAGCTGCCGTGCAGTTTTAACGTGTAAATTAACACGTTTCCTAAGCGATTGCTGAGTGATGAGACGTGTTTTTAAGGTTGATGCTGACTATGCAACAGTCGCGCTGAAGAACAATGACGTCACTCCGCAACAAAGAGTTATACAGTAGGAGTTACGACATATAGCAGCGCATGAGTGGTGCTAGTGGAATGTCCTGGTGATGCTCCGAGTTCAACCTCCCCCCTCTCCGTCAGATTTCTGAAATTTTCAACACTTTGGAATTAGTTAAGAATAATTGTGTGCTATGAACCCGGACAAGCCTGAGGATGACAGATGCGTTTTTAAAAACCGAAGACTCTGCTGCATATTTGAAATTTTTAAGCCTGGGTATGCTGTAAATGCTTGTTCCTTCCTTTCCCCGCTTCCTTCCAAAAAGATCTTGAGGTGGCATGTGACACAAGCTGGTAGATGTGACCGTCATTCGACAAAGTCGCAAGTGACCTGACAAGCCTTTAGGATGAATTTTTCAAACTCGCAGGGGTAGGGGTATACACCCACCGCGGTGGCGCAGTGGGTAGTAAGCTCGGTAACTGCGTCAGTAGTTCAAGGTTCGATACTGGACAGAGGTGGGTTGGCTTCTTTCTGTCGCGAGAGAGAGAGGCCCCGAGTGCCCTTTCTTTCGGATGAGAAGTAAAACCGAGGTCCCGTGTGGTGTACGATGGCATGCGCACGTGAAAGAACTTTCTCTACTTTGAAACGGGTAGATGAGGCAAAAGTTCCAGGTGTAGGAGCTCGCCCCCTGGCATCGGTGGAATGTCCCAACGAACAGTAAACCGACGATAAATAAGCATAGGAGTTGCAACTTTGGTCGCCAACAGGCTGTGGAAAAGCACTGTCCAATATATCGGTCTTATGTCCATTCAGAGAGACAAGATGGGTACCCGACCCTGCCTTAACTGGAAAAGGGTTAGGGGTTGCTTACAAGATGCCGTCCCTTACAAGATGGGCAGTCTTACGTCACACTTTAACGAAGTCATGTCCTAAATTACTCTGCCTTGTTGAACCTCGCTGATAGGTCCATCGTAAAAAAGGCGAAAGTTAATTTAAGAAGAACGTGCGAAGACATGCCTCCCTTAAACATAATATGTTATAGCTTATAGTTAGCCCCCTTCGTCAGTGGTTTAAGGTCCTATACTGGATGGAGGTGGCTTGGAGAGGCCCTCAGTGTGCTTTCCGTCGAAGACCCCGTGTGGTGTCGAAGGCCCTTTCTGAGCGAACGTATAGTGCCCTAACGACCAGTAAGCCGACCATAGTTATGCATAGAGATTACAGCATTGGGCTGCCAGAGGCTTCTTAAAAAATACCGTTCAGCAAATCGGCCACTTGTCCTAGTGGGACCAAAATGGATACCTGACCCGGCAAGTGACAGGTTGGGATATCTTCCCTTAATCTCCGGGTGATGGTAAATGGCCAACTAATTAACCTGTGTGACTAGCGATAAACCGCTGTTGCAATTGATATTCGGAAGTGGATAACTTAATATAATAAGACCGGTTGTCATTAAATACCCACCTTTCTCGTTTAATGACATAATTTTTAGTTATTGATGTCTGTTACCACACAGTCTCCCTCCCTAGATCTCCCGGCTCCCTAGAGCTGAAAAGACAGCTCTAGGAATAGCTGAGGACCCAGTCTCGACTTCACTTTTCGGTATGGGATAAGAGGTGCACTGTCACCTAGACACAAAAGGACCTTCACTCCTCCATCTGAGTACGCGAATGGAATATAAGCAAAGCGTTGAACAGATGTATGGTCTGAGTTTTTATTTTCGTTGCAAACTCTGTTGAACGAATGTGGTTAGGTGCATAATGGGCTTTAACGTAATACGAGGTGCTGAGTTGCATGTATTTCTCACTAATGCAATTTCCGCAAATAAGCAAATCGTGAAAAATGTTTTTATTACGAGAATGCAACGCGGAAAGAATATTAAGAACTAAAATGGTGTGACTTTTTTAAAAATTCCAGGGAGACAGGCAGTTCCTTCTTTTAATACAGTGTATTTTTTTTACCAGTAATATCTTTTGGGAATGGCCCTTTCGATGACTCACTCATTATTATTAATTAATATGCTGATTTGTACTGACCTTTGTATCTGATTATATTATTTGTAGAAGATGAAAAAAAAAGCTATGTCACAGCGAACCTAGGACACATCATAATGTTTGAGTTGACTAATTCTCAATACTGATGAAACAAACATCTTGCAGTGCCAAAGATCGGCGAGATGTCAAGGATGTCTGGTGAGTTTAAGAAATGAATTGATGCTTTGATATCATTGTAAGTCGCCTTTCTTTCCTCCCTCCATATCAATTTTGGACGATTGATTTATTAGGAGACTCATTTTACAGAAAATGCGGAAAAAAATTCAGTTTATGCCCTATGAGGAGCGGTAGAAAATGGAAGAGTGCAGGACTTGTTTCGCCTACAGAAAACTACGCAAACACAACATAAAGTCCAAGTATAGTGCAAGGACAAGGCACACTAAAACTTGCTATTGTGGACAGGGAGCTCTAAAAAAGAAGGTATACGTAGATGTATTTCCTTGGAAATGAAACTTGCAGGAGCGAGGAGGGGCTTATCTATCGGTCCTCTTGTTATCGTACATAGTTGGAATGTCCCGCGCTCTATGTATAGTTTAGAGCTCTGGCTGCAGATTTTTTGCCCTAAAATGATGAAATATTAGTGGCATGTGTAGCTCAAAGGGTGAGCAAGTAAGAGAGGGAGATGGGAGTTTGTTTTCCCCCGCCGACAGAGAAATGTTACTCGGCCTTGTTTTTCAACCCTGATGGATTTTGAAATTTTGCGACAACGCTTTTAACACTGCAAGGAAAACGTCAAATGAGGAGTGTTGTATAGGACTGTGTGAAAGGTTCCACTGCTTTCTTTCGTGTAATGGTAAATTATTACTTGCTTTGAGATCGTAAATCGTCAACATTTGGCGAAAAAGAGTGCGCCAGAGGCGAACCGCATCATGAAAGCTCCATGGACTTGCACAGGAGCACTAACTGCTATGAGAAAAATTTGAAGGGGATTTTTTTTTTACACCACTCCTCTCACATTTTCTCAAAGTGAACTACGATGTTTGTTGATGCTGCAGCAATTAACTGCAGTGAATTTATTTGTAATATGTGGGTTTTTTTTTAATTTTGATGTCATTGTTGACGGGAGATGGTGGGCGAGCTGCTGAATTTTGATACTGCATTTGCCGACTCTGCATGTTATTTTCTGAGGTGTGTAGCTAAGGTTTGGGAGGAAGGGAGGTAGGGAGAGAGAGAGAAAGATGGGGAAAATGATTTCACAACGGGGTACTATTGAACGAGTTCTTGAGAAAGTAATGGGAGCAGCTTATTTCATTGGACACACCAGTTCTCGTCTGATCACTGAAGTTAAGCAACGCAACCTTGTACTAACATGGGCGGCCTCTTGGGAAAACTGGGTACTGCTAATACCCAATAATCGTCGCACTAGTGTAGTGTCTGTGCAGTGGACGGGGCTGTAATGACCTTGCACTGTAGTTGAAGGGCCCTAAAACACCAACGAAAGAAAAAAAAGAAAGTAATGGAGGGGGATTTTGGGATCAAAAATGAAACAAAAACGGGCTCTATCCAGTAGCAGTGCTATTAGTAATAGTTATCATAATAGTACCTCCTTTAAATGTAATTAAAATGAGACGGCGTAATTTGCATTTTGGAAAACGTCCCACGATCCGCGTCCGTCAGTCGGGCGGATGTGATACAAATATTATTTACCATATGAATAACTTCCTCCTGTAAGGATCGACTATGAATGTGGAGGAGTTGCTTTCCGGTTAGAGAATCATGTTTTTTTTAACACCGAATGTCCACACTTGGTTTTTTAAATTCTGCCACCACTTCGTTCACACAATCCTCAACCCTTTTTTTAACCTTCAAGAGAGGATCAACTACTTACGCAATTTCCTCCACTCCTGCACAGTACGACTTCTTCATTCGAAGTCCTCTCTATGAGATAAATCTGAAAGATCCACGTTCCACATGTGAAGACGTTGGATACTAGACTTGTGCATAATTCAAATTAACATAGGCTCCAAGCTTGCCCGCTCGGGGATGTTTTTTATGAACGCGTCTCACTCTACCCTTATTCCCAATTAACAAAAATCGAGTCTTGGACTCGGCTGCTCTCGTATTGCATTTATTGAGAAAAACAAAAAATAATTAAAAAAGGTTGGCTGAATTAAGCATGGTTAAAATCCTTAGAAACCCTCATAAGGGATTAGAATAAATGGCAATTGTATCACAATTCAATCTATAAAAACAACTTATTTGTAATGCCTTTAATTTTTAATTGTGTCCATTAAACCAAAGGATTAGGATCCTAATAGAATGTAATGGAGCTCGAACATGGAAGAGCTACGTATATGCAACAGACTTCAAATTAGGCGAGCCCACTGCCAACGTGTTCAAACTTCATTTTGCCTATTGTACTTAGTGGATAGCAACGCCTAATAATTACCCGTGTATGGCAGGGTTGGGCACCCATCTTGTCCCTCCGATTGAGCACAAGGGTTATATACCGGTATTGGATGTGGTTTTTCCACAGCCAGCACCTGACCAAAGCTGCCACCCTTATGCATATTTATTCTCAGTCCACCGTTAGTGGGAATACTCCGCTAACACCAGGAGGCGACCTCATCTGTAATTGCCTCATCTGTCCATTGCTCAATAGTATGTTATGCCAAAGGGTTGGGGAGTCTGCCAAGCAGCTGTAAGGCAGGGCGCAAAATGAGGCCGCAGGGTGACTCAGCGTGACGCAGCCCTGCGAAATTCTGCTAGCAGGCATTCACCGCACATTAAATCGCAGTTTTTCAACATACTGGTTTGCAATTTGTGTCAACTAAAATGGCTTTCAACGTAACAGTGATTGCCTGCTAGCAGAATTTCGCAGGGCTGCGTCACGCTGCGCCACCCTGCGGCCTCATTTTGCGCCTCGCCTAATGGGCTGGACCCTGTGGAGGCTGCTCGTGGGTGAAGGGGATGTAGGAGAGGGGAAATTATAAGCACCTAACGTTCCCAACCTACAACCCATGCCTGTACTAATTTGGGTTGCGTTGCTTAACTTTAGTGATCTTATGAGACCTTATGTCGAATGCAATTCAGCCGCCCAACGCATTTCTTTTACTTGCAAATGCCGTTGAACACCACTCGAGACCTCCGTTTTACTTCTTATCTGAAGGAAGGCATCTCTCTCGCTCGAAAGAAGTTCACCCACCTGAATTTACTGGCGCAGTAAATCGAGCACACAACATATTGCGATACCAAGGCAGGATTTTGTTTAACAGGAGCGAGTCCGGAATTTTTGACATGCGCGGAATTTCTGCTCGCTCTCATTCGCTTAGTTCGTTTGTTACACCAAGAGCGAGCGAGACCGATCATGTTTGCTTTCCCGAGACTCGTTGCATAACTGTATTGGATACCCGTGAGTTCCAGAAAGATGAGGAAGAAATGCATCAGCAGAAATCTCAAGAAAAAGGAAAGAGCCGATTGAGAAAGGCAGGAGAATGAATAGGAGAAAGGTGGACATGACAGTACCTCACGTTCAAAATGTTCACTGGAGACAGTCAACCTGATATCTCATTCCTGCCATTCTCATTTTAGGGGCATGACAGGAATACAGTAGCAATTAATATTTCTATCGCAGGACCCAAAATCACGAAGGGACTCATCTTTAATATATTCGTGTAGGTCTGAAACTACAAGGGTTGCTGTCATCCTTTGGACTTAATGTCCGTAGAAACCAAACTGTGTCATAATAACTCACTTATCTCTTTTCTGACGTTTTAGTCATGATGAATTAGAGATTCTCTGAAATGTCACTAGACAGCAATTCGGTATAATATACCTTACATCAGAAGGCAGAAAATGAAATCGTTACTTAATGACGATTAAAGAGAGACAGCATTTATAAATTTATATAGTTAGTTGCTACTGTCACATACTGTACTATTATAAACAATTTCCGGAAATAAATTCAATTAAAAAAAATATTGTGGTTCTTAAGTGAGATGGGGAGGGGGTGAAGCTTTTTTTTGTCCCTATACCGTCCACATATAATGGTGTGATGAAATACTGTATATTTTTTGAGACCTTTGTCCTTTCTATCACCTTTAATACACGTAACTAAGTGACGAAAATGTTGGTGTCCATTTACCAACGACAATTTATGGAGAAAAACACCAAAATAGACCCTTTCATGATGATGCCATCACCAACCACCCTTTCCTCTCCTTCACAATAATTGTTATTTTGATGTTTTCCAAGTATGTCAGGGGAAAAGAATTGGAGAGTAATGTCCTTTACCTCATTAACACGTTACACCCCCTTCTCACTGCGCCTTCTCCTCACTCCTCCTAGAAGACTGATGGGAAGGCTACAACTTCATGTGACTAAGTGGCTTGATAGGGAACAAGAGGGCAGCCAAGGCCCCATTTAAATCGGGACGTCAGACAAGTGATGAGCAATGCCAGGAAAAGACATCACATAAACTAAGCAAATGGTTATGAGAAGGTTGATTGGTTTGTTATCGTTCGTATAAGTGTTTGCGTTTGGTCGTCATCTCCAAAATCCAAGAATAGCGCATTTTCAAAACTGCAAACGATCAATTTTTTTACCAACTCTCTCTCCCCCACCTAATACTCCCTACTTACTGATTTGAAAACGTGCAACTTTGCCAGATGGATACTAATGTTTAGTAGTGGATTCTGGGTCTCGTAGGGGTTTGCTGTTGTTATAGTTGGGTGTTCACTTTGGCCATCACAATTGTCGCTTGCAATAGCATTTTTTAGTCAGTGCTTTAATATGTAAACATCATTATCGTCGTCAACCAAACTTTTTTTGTTGAAGAGGCATTTGTGTCTTTCCAATGCAACCAAATAATCACTTAATGGGATGAGATAAAGACGAAGAGAGAGAAAAAAATGACCGCCAAAGTCTATGAAGAGTATATTTTCAGTTAGGGCATAAAATTCTGCCTCAGCTTTCTCACTCTCTCCCTTCCCTATTCACTAATCCCTATTCAGCAAAAGGCGCACGTGGGATTTCCTTCTGGCAAAAAATAAATTATCTGCTCACCTTAGCTAGGATTGAACCTGAAAACTTTGATCTTAGAAGTCAAGCACACTATTAGTTGAGCAACCTAGCTTGGCTTCCGTTTCTGATGAGATGGAAAGCCGTAACACTGTACGGTGTCATCACTCACCACTGCACGTTTAATAACACCAAAAATACGTGTATTGGTCGGTTCAGGGGTGGATCTAGGTTGCTCGGGGCCTAGGGCTTATTGAAGTTCAATAATGTCACATTGATTAAAATTCAACGAATAATACTATAAATAATCATTATTAATATATTATTAATATTAAGTATTTTTACTGCACGATAAGTGCTCATTGTCAATCAAAAAGTATTAAAAGTTTATGATAATTAAATTTTTGTGGGGCCCCTTGACACTTGGGGGCCCAGGGCTTAAGCCCTATTAGTCCCTATGTAGATCCGCCCTGGGTCGATTAGATTCTGTCTCCATCCTCCTTTGCTGTCGACCACTAGCCCATTGTTGGAATGTAGGGATTATTAAAGTGAGTTTAAGGAACTGTTTTTGTAAAAGAGACCCATTTTGGTCCGATTACAACCTGAGCGCTGAATTCAAATCCAGCACGCTACCAAATATTTTCCCCATCTGTATATCTCCAAGTCGGAATTAGACTCTTGGCAGCAACTAGTACTGTATTTGTTTTCGGGTGATCCATTTCATATTTTGTCAAAGGGAATGAACATGTATGTTTCATACAATGAGGAGTAGTGATTTATCCAACATGTGAAAAGCGGATGTTGCGAGTCGAAGGGATGGTTGAATTTGGGCTATTTAATACGAATCATTTTACAGCTCTGATATAAATGGCCAATGACCCCTCTCAGCAAGGAGGACCAAAAACTATGTGCTGCACTGGAACACATTGGTATACTAAATATTCAAGTTGGATAAATCGACGCCTAGCTAATGAGACACCTACTGCTGCTGTCCAGGTAGTAGAAGTGGACTCCACCCGCCTCCATCAGAGTTAACTTAGCCTTAGTCAGCATTACAGGCCTGACTTGGACGCAACTAAGACACTGTTGTAGGCTCACGTGGATTACTGGACTATGCACTGCAAATGAATTCGTTGCAACTTGGGCATGGCCCAGCTTAGTCCACGTTATATCGATGGGACATCTTGACCTTGGAAAAAAGGAGGTGGTAGAAAAATGGGTAGATGTTTGGTGCTACTTAAAGCCGTAGTTCTGACGTCATTGGAACAGGACATATCGTACTTTAGAAAAGTTGCCGATCCCGACTTTTTTTTGCGGTGTAAGCTTTTTTTAACATCAGTTAGGGTAAGCTGTGATGAACGTCTAATTTAGGCGTTTCTGACTCTTCGTTTGTACCTGGGGTGCAAGGGGTCCCAAAAAAGCTGGCACTTACAAACACTGCTCAAAAACTCCTATTCGTTTACATTTTGAATTTCTAATACTAAGTTTTTCATAATTAGAAGCCATTTTTGTCAACAGGTAGGACCGTGTTTGCCGTAAGTGTCCTGTTTGGGTGTGTGATGTTTTATCCGCCCGTCCATGAACCTGAACATCCGCAATGGGGAGAATAACCAACATGTAACGATGAATAAATAATGTAGGCTCTGTTGTTGCAGGCGGAGTAGAGGTAGGCCTAAACAAACATGGTAAGGTGTAGAATGGACAGGGGTCTAGTTGAGAAAATAAAAGGGAATAGAGGGTGAGAACTCTCAGACCCGACCTTGCTATTGGTAAGTTAAAATAATGATGTTTTGGCTTTGCTGGTATTATCCCACCGAGAATTTTGCTTTACCAACGACTTTACAACTTTATGAGAGTGGAGAGATGTGTTTCAGCAGGTTAGGTAGTATTCATGCATAAATTAGTTTTTAATCTCACTGAGTACATGGGCTTCATCTTATAATGGAATGAAAAAGATCAAAGCGTTTTTGGATTGAATTCCGAAATAAAAGAACTGATGCATTCTCCGGTTTTTAATATAGGATGACAGATACCTTTAGTCGCTCTTCTTTCTTCTATCCCAACTCGATCAACCCTGTTAATGGAGTCGTATTAATTGGGACGGGAGGGGAGGTAAATGCAACTACTAACCAATGGGATGAACAAACTTTTTTCGACGTCATTGATATTTTAGACTTTGGGAGCGCGTATCGTGTTTTAGACATGTGCACACAAGTGGGGAAGAGAGATAAAGGATTGATTATCTTTAGTTGGATGAGCATGATTTGAAATATTCAATGAGATGATGGGTCTCCGTGTTTTTGAATTTTCTGAAATTTTACTTTCACCTTTCACATTATTAAGCTGATGGGTTTGGGTTGTCCGCTGTATGATTTGAAAACCCTCTTTTTTTGCCCCTCACCTCGGTCCAGGGTCGATACTGGACCGAGGTGGGTTGGCTTCTTTCGGGCGCGAGAGAGAGGCCTCGAGTTCGCCTTCTTTCGGATGAGAAGTAAAACCGAGGTCCCATGTGGTGTGCGATGGCATTTGCACGTAAAAGAACCCTCTCTACTATGCAACTGCTGGATGAGGCAACTAACAGTTGACCAACGATAAATAAACATAGGAGTTACGGCTTTGGTCGGCACTCGGCTGCGGAAAAACAATGTCCAATATATCGCCCTTGTGTGCATTCAGAGGGAGAAGATGGGTACCCGACCCTGATATAGGGGGGGAGCGTTAGTAGTTGCTTTTGCTCCATTCCTCACCTCCCCCCTAATAAATTTTTTTAGAGTCTGCGATCTAAATAGTAATTTTTGGTTTTTTGTTTTGCAGCAGTTGTTAAGTCTTCTCATTGATTGGCCCTTAGTATCAGTAGTTCAACTGGTAGCATGCTTGATTCAAGCTTTTGATGCAGGTTCGATCCTGACCTGACTGCAAATCATTCACTACTTTCAGACGTCAAGATTGGGAACTGCAAGTCACGCCTTCTTCATTTAAATTGAAAGTAAAGGAGATACTCTTTAATGTGTAGACTGATAAGATTTCATTTAGCGTCGGTAAACAACCTTCAGAGATAGGCCCACAATGGTGACATTAATAACGCAATGAAAGTTGGTGTATGCACTACTTGTATGCAGTGGATCACGTAGGTGCATCTTGAGTATCAAGAGTAAAAGGGCGGACCCCCCCTCCCGCAATTTCCCCAGGCTAATGTCAGTGAGGCACCCCACTTCAAATTTATAAAGAACCTAAAAGGTGCACCGTTTTTATAGGTTGTGTAGGTCTGGATCTCTCGTAGCACGGGCGGGTCCTTGTTTTAATAGTATATATTATCACAAAGCAAAGATGAATAAGTTATCAGTTGATGAAATTGTTGCTCGATTTCAGTAACTCAATAGTAAAGCGTGCTTGCCACGTGAGTTCCGGGATTAAGGTTCAAGGTTGTTACTTTCAGTTTTGGAAAAAAAAGTAGTTGAAGAAGTGGTCTGGGTCATACCACACCATCTGTATGTACCAAATGTTTTCCTACACTGCAGCGGAATTCAGGAAGCAACACTTTATCCAGGTGCAAGTCATTAGCATCGGTCAGTAATGTTCTAATTCTAATTGAATGCACTGCAAGCAGCCCTGATAGGCCAAATTGGCAGTGGAGAGAATGACTCATTTCTAATTTATAACCCATTGAACCCCCAAGAAACCTGAAGCATAACATCTATTCAGCCAAATATTGCATACCTGCTATAATGGCACCTTCTTGAAGAAGCATTATCCTCACAGAGAATTCCAAGTTAGTCGAATAATAGCACTACGTATTAAATAAACTAGCCAATAAACCCAACTTCACTAATATTACTTGCTACTACTACCAGCACTACTTCGATTATTGTGATGAGTGTGTAACTTCAGTGGTGCCAAAAGCAATAGGGAAATATTTGTGATTACTGGTAATTAAAGAAGTAGTTTGGCAAAGTGGGCTACTCGTGTCTCGTGTGATAAAAGAGTTGCCGCCTGTTGCCACCATATTTTGTATGCATAAACGTAATTGCGTTTTGTTTTCGACGATAATGAGCCGGTTACCAATCGGATGGTAGTGCCACGCCATTTTGTGTAGACTGTAATACCAAACTATCCAGCAGAGGATGGTGGCCCCCGCTTGTGGCATGATAGGGTGTGCATTCTCTTAGCATAATTCTAGTTTTGTGTGCTATCTACTTCGGAGGATAATTTACCGACGTCGGAGGGGGAGAGAGCTCCCACACCCGAGAATTTTGTCTGTCTACACGTGCATTTCAAGTAATATAAAAAGAGTTTTTTTTCTCGTGAAGATGACATCTTCTCACCAGAAATAGGCCACCTGCTAGGATCGAACCTGAATAAGAAAACTAACTGAACCCCGCTGCCTTTGATCCACAACGGTAGGTAGGCATACAGGTAATCCCTAGGTCAACCTCCCGCCCCCAGCTGTTGAGACGTATAGGGTATTGATTCCATTCTTGGGCCCTCAAAAAGGATTGGTATCCGTTGTACGTCAAGTAAAATGAGAACAAAAATATAAATCATTTTCTGTCTCCGACAACGGCTTTCATCTAACGTGCAGGTCACTAGAGTTCAGATTCGTAGTGATGGAAACTTACTAGTACTGTATATGGTAGCAGTGCCACTCGTGAGCTCCTTGAAGAACTGTTGAATTTCTTTCCCAAAGTAAAAACGAGATGTGCAATGTGCAATAAAATTAAAGGAAATTTCATTACAGGTGCTCTTATTCTTTTTATGGTGTATCCTTAAGTTATCTAAGCTACCAATTTTTCTTGGCACACACGGAATCATGAACATAATTAAATTGATGGCCCACCTACACCTCCTGCTATAGTCCCTCTCACGTAACACCCTACTATCGTTGTTGTTGTTGTTTGTTGGAGTTTAAGGTCCCGTCAACTACGAGGTCATTAGAGACCCGTCCACTGTATAGTTCTAATGCATATACTGCACAGACACTACACTAATGCGACGATTATTGGGTATTAGCAGTACCCAGCTTTCCCGAGCGACCACCCATGTCAGTACTAACTGGGCTTGCGTAGCTTAACTTCAGTGATCAGACGAGAACTGGTGTGTCCAACGCAACTCTCCGCTCCCCCTACTATCGTAATCAGCCTTGTGAAGTTGTGATCAGCCCTCTTCCCCCACTACCTTAGTTGACAACTGAACAATGCCAGTGTTATTTTTATTATTGTCCGTATTTGATTTCGACCCATCAGACGACCAGTCCTTTGGTTACTGAAAGGTGTAGTTACCATGTCGCACAGTTGGTAGTTGAAATCAGCTCCCCTCCACATCAATCAGAAGCCATGATGCCCATTGCATACCTGGTGCATGTCAGCTGCATCAGGTGTGCGTTTGTCCTTAGACGCTATTTTCCCCTTTCTCTCCAAACTAGTAGGGAGCAGCGAGTTGCGTTGGACACACCAGTTCTCGTCTGATCACTGAAGTTAAGCAACGCAAGCCCAGTTAGTACTGGCATGGGTGGTCGCTCGGGAAAGCTGGGTACTGCTAATACCCAATAATCGTCGCATTAGCGTAGTGTCTGTGCAGAATATGCACTAGAACTATGCAGTGGACGGGTCTCTAATGACCTTGTAGTTGACGGGACCTTAAACACCAACAAACCAACCAAATCCAAACTAGTAAATGAATATTGGTGTTAAGACAAACACGGTTAAAGGATTGGGCACTATAATTCACTCATTCACATATAGGACTGGATACACATGTTGCATTGGAACCTGATCTGCAAAAGTTGAAAATAAAGCAATGAAATTTTAAAATTAAAATAAAGAAGAGAACTGAAATTTTTTTTCTGAAACCCAAATGAACTACAAGACCTCAAAGGTGACGATCCCAATAACACTAAATCATATTATTATTATTATTATTACTTTAATTCACATACATTCAGTACACATACAACCAAAAACTATCAACAAACACTATGAAACAACTGTCATAAAGTGCTTAAAAAGCAGCTTTTTGAAATGTCTACAGCTCAACAGACATTTCAACTGCGAACAAACAAAAATAGAAGAACGAATATTATAAGGCAATACATTCCAAGCTCTGAAAACACAATCCGGAAAATAATTTCGGCGCAAATCTTGGGGTGGAAGAGGAGACGTTAATAAAAATCTACGAGGTAGCCTAACGTCCAACGAAGAGGCTAAATATTTAGTAATATAATGGCAGGGGTGGGCTTGATTTCTCATGGCATTAGCTAAGAGCACCAAATTACAGTACTGCATATAATTATGGAATGGTAAAATCCTATATCTAATATACCAAGGCTTCAAAGATATCCATGATGGTACAGAGAAGATGGACCGGAGCACTTTTGTATATGCTCTTCGAAGAGGCATCAAAAGAGTTTTTGATTTTCCGGCAAGAAGTGGTGCTGCATACATAATGGGTGGAAGGACCTTTGCACGAAAAATTGTAACAAGATTTTTCCTAAAAATAAAAGCCCTGAGACGACGGAACAGGTAAATTTGCGATGTAATCCTGGCCGCCAACAATGTCACATGTGGTCGAAAAGACAACTGAGAATCGAACAAAATGCCCAAAACCTTGATAGGTTTTTGTAACTCCTCAGGCGCTGGGGAACTACTTGACCTCATAAAAACTTGAGTCTCAGATTTCTCTGAATTCAGTCGAAGACCAAGAGTGGCATAATAATCAGAAAGCTTCCGAAGTAAAGATGTTGACAATAGTGGTACATCTTTGTAAGCCCCGGCAGTTATAGGTTGACCCAGTAAATTATCATCTGCGTAGGACCACAATATCCAGGGTATACACTGTGTGGAAATCTCAGCTGTTACCAAATTAAACATAATAGGGCCCAATATTGACCCCTGAGGGATCCCCTTGTCAAGGAAACGGTGCTCGTTATGTCCTCTCACAGACACTGATCGCTGTTCTAAAAAGGAAATCAAGAGATTTGTAATGTAAGGGTTAAGTTCGGCATTAATAATTGCCTGAACAAGTTTACCATGATCAACAGTATCGTAGGCTTTTGCCACGTCTGTCTTGACAAGCACCACACTCTGGCCTTTGGCCCACGTTTCCACAATATACAGGAAAACCGCAAGTATCACCAAAGAAACTGACGCTCGGGGTCGTGCACTATACTGTGTCTTTGGAATTATTTTGAGAAAAGGGTCCCTACACAGATCAAGTAACCACCACTCCAATAATTTTGAAATGGATGGCAAGATAGCAATGGGACGATAATTGCAGGGGTCAAGATTGAAGCCACCTTTAAAAATTGGGTGAATATATGCAGTCTTCCATGAAATAGGGAAAATACCTTCCCACATGCATTTATTCAAAAGCTGTAACACAAACGTAATGTTATCAGAGTCACATGACTTAAGTGCCCATGCAGGAATACCATCTGGGCCAAGAGGAGATCGGTCACGAAGTTTATACAGATAGCCTATGAGAGAAGGTAGTGTTAAAACCGGGGGGTTACTAACCAAGGAAACAGGTACCCTAGGATAATTTGTGGGAAGTCCAGACGGTCCACCAAGAGGATTAACAAGATAATCTAAGAAAATTTTAACAATTTTAGAAGGCATAGAAGGTCCCGTAGGCTGAAAATGCCTAGTCAGTGCCCAAAGGGCTTTTGTCGAGAGATTTGGATTCCACTGACGATTTTTGGCCTGGCGTACCTGTGCCTTGTATACCCTTCTAGTTGTCTTAAAAATGTCCTGAAGCCCTTGATCATGTGGGGTTTTCTTCCAACTCTCATAGAGAGATGTCACCTTTTTCCGCAGGGTTGATAACAGAGAAGTCCACCATGGTCTCCGACCTGGAAAATTACGAGTTGTGACAAGTGGACAGGAACAACATCATCATCATTCATCATCATCGTACCCTTATCCCGCCTGTTACAGGGTCGGGTCTGTGGGTCCACTGAAGATGCTCTGACTGGGGGCACCCGAGCCAGGCGTCTGGAACCCGCAAAAATATTGGCTGGGTTGTCTGTGGGGGGATGCCGGCCTACCCCACGTGTTCAACATCGCAGTATATGACCAAAATAGAAACTTTTGCTGGTAATAATATTGCATGGCGTCTGACCGATTGCACAAGAACAATAAGCAATCCAATGCACACACATACGGCAAAATAAATCATACCCATTAAAAAATCTAAAAAAACGACACGAAGGTTACTTTTAAAGAGCAAAAGTCTTCAAATACCGAATCACTGAAAAGGGGGGAAATTGATAACTAAACAGCAACTTTAATTGTAATTCCCAAAAATCCAATAAAGAAAATTTTGAAGGAAAACTAATCCTGACTCTTAATAACTAAATCGAAGGCATTGCAATGAAAGATTGAAAAATTATTATAGCAACTTAATGTATACAGGGCACAGCAAGAGAGATTCAACTATTTCATGTTGGTACATGTTCAAAACAAAGTAAGTCGTAGCAGTGGAGAATTTTAAATGTTTATTTTTCTAAGCGTTTGACAGTTGCATGCAAGGCAAAGCAACGACGGAATCGTCATCATTTCATCATGTGTTGAAAGCATTCAATTGTGACATCAGGGATTGGCCCCTGATCACATTACCCTCAACAATTTGAAACTCCGGGTATATAAAAAAGAATCTCGGAAGAAGAAATCGCTGAAGCCTCGAATCTCAGCTCTTTGAGCGAGGAAACTGCTGGCAGAGGCCATGGAACGAATGTAGGCGGATAGGAGAATCCTTGGCGAGAGCCGTGAATCTCAATTCCAAACCTCAGTATTCCAAATTACAAGTCTAACCTGCAAGTATGACAAGTGTGCAAATCTAAACAGGAGAAGGACTTTACTGCAATGCTATCACGTCGAGCAAAGAAGAACCCCTTGGAGTCAACAACAGAAGTGGAATCTAAAGGTGAGGAGGCCTGAGGACATGTTCATAAGAAAATCCACTAAAAATTTGGAAATCTCGATTGTACACATAGGAAGTGACCTCTCCATCTCCATCTTTGATCAATCCTTGGTTTGTTTTTTTTCTTTCGGATACTCCCTGCATTCTAAAAAGGATGAACTAGAATACTTTAGGCGCCCATCCCCAGTGCCGGATTTACCATTAGGATAATTAGGCTGAAGCCTAAGGCCTCAACATTTAGCGGGCTTCAAACCTTAAGAAAAGGGCCTCCAAAGGGCTTGAAGAGGCCATCATATCAGAAGGCGTCGTCGGATGGCCGAATGGGCTTTTGGGATGCGAATGGTTCAGTATGACGAACCCTGCCGGCTCTGATGAACAATTTCAGTTGGCATGTGTTTCTCATAACCCACACCCCTCCGTCATAAAATATATTTGAGAAAATATAACTGTCGTGCTAGTCAGGTTGATAAACAACTTGGATATTACTTAAGCCCCTAAATTCCAATATTTGTGATGGTGGGTGTCTAAAGAACGAGTTAAAACTGGTTGTTTGTCGTCTCTCATTTCCTTTGTTCATTTCCTTGCTTAAATCTGAAATTAAAATCCACATTTATAGAAAAGAAAGATGCAGTTTTTTTATTTTGTTTAGCTATTTCTTAGCAAAATAAGGTGAAAAGCAGAGAGGGGCCCCTGCTAGTTCTTCCAGAGTTCATTTCTAGGTTCAGAGTTCTTGTTTTTGTATGAAAGTAATATTTTATAAAAATGCAAAACAACATCCCAAAAAATCTCCAAATAAAATTTTACTTCCAACGCAAAGTGGTCATATTTGAGAAAAGTGTAGACCTACAAAGGCACTTCATCACTCCTTAAACATGATGGACGAGTGATAGTATTTATGGGTCAAAAAAGGATGTGGAGTTAAAAGGGAAGGATGATATTGCGAGCATGAAATTTATTTTAAAAATAAATCAAGCAAATATCATTTTTCGATCGCGCTTTGGTGGTCCTGCTGAGATTTGACCTAACACAAAGACTTTTTTTTTGTAACTCTAGAGTCAGAAAAAAAATCATCTTTCCTATTTTTCTTCAACTAAGGAATTCTATTCAGTAGTAAAGTATACAAAATTCAGATAAAATTTATTGAAAACAATGATGTTTTTTTATTACGGATGACGTGTGGTTTTTTGTGGTTGAGAAATTAACTAATACCACTGATGCAGAAAGATAAAAAAGAGCCTGTGGTGACAACAAGGACTTTCTCATTTTGAATGAAAGTTTTCGGTGACCTATCAAATGATTTCTATTTGGCAAGTACGTATTTTATTGATTAAACCTTGGTTATTACTGCTGTTGCTATTCCTGGCTGCTGCTGTTGTTTAATTCAACTGTGTTATTAGAGAAAGGCTGATTTGATTTATTTCCTTATATACTTGTAATATAATATATTGAGGAAAGCACTTGACCTCTTTGAACATTTAATATGCACACGGCATGGTTGTCATGTGCATATTATACATTGAGTAGTTTGGACTTTAGAAATGTTTTTAGACTTTTTTTTACAAAAACTGCTAAATTTATGATAAAGTCATATTTAACGCAGCACACGCAATATCTCTTCATTACCCGAAACCATTTCCCACCTACGACAGCATCTAGTACCTATGAGAGGAGAAACCTAAACCAGGACAGCAGAGAGGCAAAGTTATGACATACACGGACATCAGTGGCGGGTTGGGCCTAAGCACATTGATACCCTGACCAGCCAACATTAAAGGAGACAACTTCAGGGCATCGAACCGTTATTTTTTTTCGTTCCGGTTTCCGTTACGGTTCACGTCAAATAAATATATCGGTTCTGTTACGGTTTTCGTTCCAGTAAAAATATCGGTTTTTCCGGTTTCACTCCGAATATTAATTTAAAAAAATTAATTTGTATTAAACATAATTTTAAAATCTATCATCATCATCATCACACCCTTATCCCGCTTGAGGCAGGGTTGGGTCTGCGGGTTCTAATCCTGCACTCCCGTCTATCCCCCACAAAGTCCCCCTCCACCCCGCATGCCTCCATGTCCCTTTACACCACCTCCTCCCACGGCCATTTTGGTCTTCCTCTATCCCTGGTGCCCCCAATCACCCGCAGTCCCGTAATGGACCTAATAAGTTCCTCCCATCCCCTCCTCATCACATGCCCATACCACCTCAACCAATTCTCTCATCATTTCTGTGATGTCTCCCACTCCTAAGCTACCTCTAACTTAACTAGTTTCGGATTCGATCAGATCGTGACACCCCTCTCATGTAGCGTAGCATACGCATCTCAGTCACTTGCATCTGCCCTTCGTGGTTCTTCCTAGCTTCCCAACACTGAGCCATAAAGCATAGCGGGCCTAACGACAGTTCTGTGAACTTTGCCTTTCAACTTTATTTGCACCCGTATGTCGCACAGGACCCCACTACCCTGTCTCCATTTCAGCCATCCTGCATTAATACTATGGATCACGTCAGAATCTATCCCCCATTTCTCCGGAAAAGGGATCCTAAATACCAAAACTCTTGTACCACTCGTATCACCCAACCCCACAACGAATCTCACCCCCTTGCCTCTGGGCACTAAAATTCAAAGCTAGGTACTCAGTCTTCTTCATATTCACCTTAAGCCCCACCTCCCTCCCCTCTTTCCACAGGTGTCGAACCGATAAGAGCGATATTTTTTTTTCGGTTCGGTTCCGGTTTTCGTTCCGAGCAAAAATAACGGTTTTACCGGTTTTAGGTTTTCGGTTTCGTTCCGGTTCGATGCCCTGGAGACAACCCAAAGACAGAGTGGTAGACAGAAATGAGATTACAAAAGCGGACACAGAAGTAAAAGTGGGAGAAAAAGTGGTGGAAACTAGAGCCTTAAAAAAACGAGGGGAAGTTGTAATTTAAATTTTGATTAAAGATTCAAACGAAGTAACGTTTAAAGTTAATACTTTCTTTGCAGTATAAATTCTTAGCTCCTTTCTACAGTCTATAAGTAAAATTTCACATTTATGTTTTTTTTGTGCGCGATTTAAGAGTAGATTTCAACAATTTACGATTCATAAAATACTGAATGTAGTTAAGAGAAAAAACTTTAGCCTTTCTCCCCATGCTACTCATTCCTACCCGGGTGTTAATGACTAGTATGTGTGTACAAGGCACTCCTAATTTGTCTTCAAGATCTCCATTTTGCTGAGTAAAATTCCTTCAGGAAGAAATTAACCTTTTTACTATAAAAATTTACAGACATAAGATGTTATAGCCAGTCTACCCAGCAATCTTAAAATCGTAATTCGTTTCGTCTCATTTCTGATTATTTTGCTGCCTTGTGTGATGGAAACCTGTTTTCGTCATCATCTTCCTATCTAATAAAAATGTTTTATGTAAAAAATTTAGACTTTTAATACTAGATTTTCATGTTTTTAGTTAGCTTTTGTGTCCTCCTTTTTTCTCTATAAAAAATACTAATCAGTCGATGTCATCAACCAAAAATTATAGCCCATAATAACTGTAGTTGTAGTCATTAAGACATAAGTTATGTAAGATAATCCATTCCACCTTAAGTAGTTTTAGTCGTTAGTGGCACATGTCCACTTCATAGGGGAAGTGGCCTGGTTCCCTCTTAGCTAATACTTCATATATCCATCTGTTAATTACATTAATCATATCACTTTGACACACAATCTTTAACACTTATTTGCATTTCTAATTATGAAAATATGTTTTTCATAATTAGAAGGCAAATGCATCTCCCTGTAACTCGTTGCTTATGAAAAAGTCACATTCATTTTCTTACTATTAACGTAATGACTACAAAGTATGACATCACAGGTTCGTTTCCTGCTCGAGAGACAGGTGCTTTCTTTCGGTTAATGTGAAACGGTGGTATATACGGTGTTATTTACATGTCTAATAAATAATTTTATTTATTAGGAAATTTCCTGGACGTGTAACCTTGGTAAGTAATTAGTTTATTTGACGTCGGCATATCCTGCGACACCAGAAGGGAGATGTAGGAGGTCGGCGTTTCTTTCTACAGTATTTACATCTGGAAATTTTGCTGCTCTATGCACATTTTTGTGTATATAAAATGAATTATTTTTATCTGCAGGGAACACAAGGTTAAGAGGGTCCCCAACTCATCCGACGAGTAAGTCCGTTTAAGGTTAACTATAGCTCAATGGAAAGAAGCCACTGACTGGGATCAGGGTTGACCGTATGGTGAAGAAGCCAATAACCTAAACAGGTCACCAAATCATCATTGAAGCCTCTGTGCCTATCTTTAACACTTTGTGCAGTCACGTGCCAGAACGTTGTTAGTTTTTGAATTTTACATTCCCCCAACTACCCCTCCGTGTTATTTTTGACTTAAAGAGTGAAGTGGCTCGCGAGGAGGGCACTTTTGAGGCGGATGACAGTCTTTCGCTACTGTTCCCCAAAGAATCTACGGCTTTTTGAGTATGTTGTAAGAATTTTTATCAACCCCACTCTAGGGGAAATGGGATCTGACACCACTTGATAAATGCTCTCTAGTGTGGCACTTGTCTTCATGTGTTAAAAGGGTTCGTTTATGTACGGACCACTCCGCACTTGAGGGACTTTCTCTCTTCTCCCTGAAAAAGGCATCACCTCTCATACAGAATCGAATCTTCATACAATGAGTTGAAGTATTAATGATCCATCAGCTGAGCTAGTGATGATCTTAAGACTTAATGCGATTACAATAAATAGAGGTATGACAATATTTATACAGTAGTTGCTGATTTGCATAATGACTTCATGAGGAAAATATTTACAAGTGATGCAAAATAAAATTCCTGTTATCAGGCTGGTTAAACGACACGGCAACTGCGTCAGGAGTTCTAGGTTCGATACTGGACCGAGGTAGGTGGGCTTCTTTCGGGCAAGAGAGAGGCCGCGAGTGTGCCTTCTTTTGGATGAGAAGTAAAATCGAGGTCCCGCGTGGGTGTACGATGGCACTTGCACATCAGAGAACCCTCTCTACTATGCAGCGGGTAGATGAGGCAAAATTTCCAGGTGTAGGAGCTCGCCCCATGGCGTTGGTAGCATTCCCCAACGAACACTAGACCGACGATAAATAAGCGTAGGGGCGCAGCTTTGGCCGGCAACCGGCTGCAGAAAAAACAATGACCAATATATTGCCCTATGTCCATTCAGAGGGACAAGATGGGTACCCGACCCTGCCATAGGTGGGGAAACGGTTAGGAGCTGATTAGACGACAGATTAATTGGGCTCTCACGTGGGATGCAAGCACTCCAACCTTCCCCAACTCTCCAGTTATAAAGACATATGTGGTTTTGGTTGTATCGCTAACTACTTGAACAAATTATGTCTGCTTTTTTCCCCCCAAACAAATAGTAAATAAATTAATTCTGGATAACAGTTGACGTAATCACTTTGCAGAATTTCAACCTATTCATCGTCTGAAGGGTGGAAGAAACTTTGAGAGTGAAAGAGAAATATTACTCTATTTTTCAAGAAAGATATGGTGCGTATTAGTAATTGCATGCAAATCATGAGGTGAATGCCATCATATATCGGGTTAAGTTACTGTCAAGTTGTGAGTGGAAGTTGTGCTCTTATATGCATGAACTTTGCAGTTCTGAGTCATGATATTGTTATTACGCTGTAAAAGAAAATATCTTGCAGGATATAATTATATGTCATCTGATGGTGAAGTTTATAAAAGCTAAAAGAAAAAAAAAATCATAAATATGAAATAAAGAAAAAACAACAAAGACACCCGTCAGTAATCGGTCCTCTTTTTCTCCGCCTTCAAAACGTCGTTTTGTAAGCTTGATGACTTATTTCCCCTCGCCCTCTCTGCAAGAAAACTGCTATTTTCTTGCCAAACAAAAAAATTATAATTTCATTATCTTCTAGACATAATAACCATCTTACTTTTAAGATTTTCTTCTTGGTTAAAAGAACCAGTTTTTGTCTTTTAAATTACATAGTTTAGCATTTTTAAAAGTACAATTATAATTACTGTGTTAACAAATTTTTATTTATAATGTGCCTATTACGTTTTAACCAAAACAAATATTCCTGTATATGCTTGGATTATTTTAAGAAGCTTTTAAGTTTATGATAATTAACATCTGTTCTTAGTTTACGACTCTAATGGCCGTTTTAAATTACAGTACTTCATAAGATGGATATAAAAAGTATGATCTTGTAAGTTTAAATTGATGCATTCTTAGGTTAAAAAGGAAAAACTTTGTGGTCGTCATTTTTTCCACATGTCACTCATGAACTGCTGACCACTGAAACTCAACAGAACCGGTAAATGTTCCCGAGATCGAATCAAACTCTGGGTCAATTGCAATTACAACAGTCCTCTAGGACGAATCACTCTTGTAAGTCACTGCGTAAAGCCTTAGACACTGAATAAGATTTTCTTATTATAGACCTAATAAGGAAATCTGTATCTAGTGACATGTGATGTGCTGGTCATCCATCATCAAAATCTTCATTTGTATCCGATATTTGTTTTCAGTTGTATCATTTAACAAGTTATTCACAAACTGACCCGCTCGACAGCCCACCAACGTCTCCATCTAGCTGGTTCAGCGTCCTTGTTTTGGGAGTTCAAGGTTGCTGGTTCGACGTCGCGACTAACGCCAATGATTACTGTTCGGCAAGAGAGAAGTGCCTTGCGCGAGGTGACAAGTAAGGACCTTCTCCATATTTTCTAAACTAAAATTTCACTTTATAAATCAATGCGTCTCTGCAAAAGTTGAAATTCAGCTGCGTGCAGATGCCGTTGCATACCTCACACGACAGACACTCCTCATTTGACAGCAGATTTAATTAAGGTTGCTTCTTTACTGATGTCCGAAAGAAAGTACCTGCCCCATGCGCTCAGGAGTCATCACATTACCAGCTAAGTTGCTGATATGGATTGGTAGCACTTTAATGCACGTGTTTTTCGTATCTGAAGGCACCAGACGGAAATATGTTGTGGGTCGACCATTGCAGATCTCCTCCTAAATGCCCTTAAAAGGTACCAAAGTCGTGTCGTGTGACAAGCGGACTAGCTAAGTCACGCGTTTCACTCTTATGTCCGAGTTTAGGTTCTATTTCATTCGTTGCCTATTCGTTCCCCATTGTTGCCCTACGTCCCACTCCCTCCATAGTTCCATTAGTAGTGTGGATGACGTTGAGGTCTTGGTGCGCAAGTTTGATTCTGATGATGGGCGGACGAGAAATAAAGAAGAACCTAATGTGACGATTACGGGACAGGTGGGAAGTCGAGGCCCCGTGTAGTGCTGAGAGCGGAGAATTGTGTTGGACACACCAGTTCTCGTCTGATCACTGAAGTTAGGCAACAACCCCAGCTAGTACTGACATGGGTGGCCGCTTGGGAAAACTGGGTACTGCTAATACCCAAAAATCGTCACATTTGTGTAGTGTCTGTGCAGTCTCTGCATAAGAACTACACTGTGGACGGGACTCTAATGGCCTTTTAGTTGAAGGGCCCTAAAACACCAACAAGCAAGCAAGCCCGTGTAGCGTATATGATGTCACCTATACTGTACTTAAAAGGATCATGTCTAAAGTCTCCTCACATTGCTCATCTCAGTCGATATTTTAACTACTATGTATTACTTTCATCCAAGAAAAAAATATCTGTTGAAACTGGCTTGCACCAATTTTTTAATCTATTCAAGTCGAATGTACTTTATATCATTTTTGACACTATGGACGTGTCTAATAATTGAACTGTTTTTGAATTTGACATGCGATGCTACGCTCTGAACAGAGGTCAAGGCCTACATATTGGCCTGTTCTCTCCTTCCGATTACTCAGCGTTCTTTATAATATTTTAAAGGTTAAGAAATTGTAATCAAGGTAGATTTTTTTTTAAAAAACGAGGGGCCATTATATTATAAAAAAATGTTTGAAACATGTTGTTCCGTCCCTCCCCTTTCAGCCTTCTTCCGCTGCATTTTCATTATTTAATCATAAACTGATATGGCATCATCCAATACAATTAAAACCAAGATTATAAAACAATACACACAGGTAGCCAAGTTTGACCAAAACAACTGCACACATGAACTGCCCTAAAATATATACATAGAGACAGAATATCTTTTTTTAAGTTTTAATATCAGAAAAAAATAGCGAGAGGGCATTATAAAAAATTTTTTTTGGTGTTAAATTAAATAGTCTTGACCTTTTAATTGTTAAATGGTGATCATTAAATGGCGCAGGAAATAATCTAGTTATTTTTAGAAGCGTTCATTGATCTCTGTGCTACTTCTAGTTAATCACATGTTTATTTATGGCGAAAAGAGACCCTGTATCCCGTTTTGTTTGATACCAAATTAAAATTTGTTTTTTTTTTCTATATTCATAGCATGTTGTTGCTCTCTTTATCTTTCATCCACCCTCTGTCTAGGCTGTACCCTCTGGATTGGATGTCCGAGTTTTAGATAGTGGCCACTACCCGTCCACGTGGGTTATCACAAAGAAAGTCATTCACTTAATTGAGATGGATGTGGTATAATCGTCACAAGTGAGAGGTCATTTCACTCTGTATTTTTTAATTGAAGGCCGACAGACACGTGATTTTTTTGTCACTTTCTCTCGTTCTTCAATAATACTGCATTTTTATATGCAAGTATGGCGTTTAGCGTTTACGCCATCCTTAATTTTACAACCTATTTTTTTTTCATCCTAACACGTTGCTATCATTTATAAATATTTTGAAAGGTCTAATTTCTTACCTCCTGCGTTGGAATAAATCTTGACGGTTCATTATGAATAGGTCTGGGAACTTTGACTCCTAATTCCTGAAAGTATATAAAATGAGTATGACTAAAAATACGGTGTAAAAGTTTCATTTTTGTATATTTAATTAAAGAGAATTTATATATTTTAGTTGGCATTACTTTATAAAAGGATTCTGTTCCTCCCTGCTGAGGTAAAGAAGAGGTGGGAAGAGTATTTCCACAGCCACTTGAATGCTGCAGGGGTGGAGGACGACATTGATACCGATACTACTACTTCAGGGATGGTGGACTGGGCAACAGAGGAGGAAGTTGCCAGGGCCCTTAAGAAAATGGAAGGGTGAAAAGCGGTAGGCCCAGAGTTCCCAACGAAGTGTGCCGTACCCTAGGAATCATATGAATCAGGTGGCTAAGGAAACTTTTCACTAGGATAGCTAGCAGAGATAGATTGCCTTCTGCACGGCGTGAGTTGGATAGTACCACTCTTCAAGGACAAATGTAATGTCCAAGACTGTGGTAACAGAGGTATCAAGCTTATGAGCCATTCTATGAAGCTCTGGAAGAGAGTATTAGAATGTCTCCTCCGCGATAGAACTAGTGTGCGTGGAAATCAGTTCGGGTTCATGCCAGGTAGGTCCACAATGGAACCATCTGCATCCACATGGAGACTGCTTATAACAGTGTCCCACGCCCGGTAGTTTGGGAGGCATTACGCAAAAGGGGGGGGGGTTAGGGGGGTTTACTCGGATAGTGCAGGATACGTAGGATAGTTCCATAGGCAGGGTAAGGACTCCTTGGAGAAATACTGGAGGCTTCCCAGTGAGAGGTTGGAGTACATCAAAGTTCAGCACTAAGTCCATACCTCTTGATTCTGGCTATGGGCGAGTTGCTGACGGGAGTAGGAGAATGGACCGCTCAGTGCATGGTATTTGCCAACGGTATAGGAAGAGTTAGCGACTGCTGAGAACAAGTAGAGAAGAGCCTAAACGATATTAGAGGAGCAGTAGAAAAGGAAGGGCTAAAGATGACAGAGTATTTAGCTTTCAATTGAGGACAGGAAAATAATGGTGACATTCTCTCAAGGGGCGAACTGTACTTAGGATCAATGTTCCAAAGCAATTGGGCGATAGACTGGGATGCGAGCCATATAAACAAAGGGGGATGGTTGAAGTAGTGTCCTGTGCGATAGGAGGGTCTCAATCAAGTTGAAAGGGAGGTTTTACAGGGCAGTGGTTGGCCTGCTATGTTATATGGATCAGTGTTGGGCAGTGAGGAAGAGCCACCTAAATAAAATGCCACGTAAAAATCATTATTTTGTGCTCATGCCTTTATATAATTTACTCAATACACTCAACACTTTATACGTTAACCCTTATGTCCATACCCAAGTACCTGGGTGTCCATTTTGACTGGGTTGAAATAACTATTTTGAAAACGCCAATGTTTGTTTTATAACGCCAATTCCCCATACTTTCATTTGTTATGAGGATTTATCTCAGTTTTTGGTGTTAATAACTTGACTGCTTGGCTGGAATTGGCTCTGAAGTTAATTGTGGCGTTGTTGTTGTTTGTTGGAGTTTAAGGTCCCGTCAACTACAAGGTCATTAGAGACCTGTCCACTGTATAGCTCTAACGCATATACTGCACAGACACTACACTATACTAATGCGACGATTATTGGGTATTAGCAGTACCCAGCTTTCCCGAGCGACCACCCATGTCAGTACTAACTGGGCTTGCGTTGCTTAACTTCAGTGATCAGACGAGAACTGGTGTGTCCAACGCAACTCACCGCTCCTTCAATACCCTGGTACCCAATAGTAAATTTCACAAAATTCATGTAGAAAACTACAGCTATTTATATAAAAACTCTGAAATACATGCAAATTATTGAATAAATTATGCTTTAATACTTCATTTTCATCAATAAGCATAATATATTGCTATTTTAAGAAGAGCCACATAAATAGAATGCAAGTAGCCAAGATGTGAATGATACCATACATGAGTGGGATTTCGATAGTAGATAGAATTAGGAATGAGTATATTAGACGTAGCTTTGGGTGGAGGATATCGTGAAAGAGAATAAGGCAGGGTATATTGAGGTGGTATGGACATGTAATGAGAACAGGGGAGGAGCTCGTTAAGTACTTTCAGGGAATACAGGTGGAAGCACCCGGAGTAAGAGAAGACAAAAAGCAGACGTTGATGCTGGCTGTACATAAGGATATGGTAATGTTTAGGGTGGACGGGAACCTAGTGGGGGATAGTTAGGAGTAGAGGGATGCATCCTGCAGACGAGACCCTGTCACAGGCAGGGAAATGGTATGATTATGAATGGATGCATGTGGTATGGTGGTAGTGAACTGTGAAGAGAAAAGAAGGATAGGGGAGAACCAAAACAAACTCGGGACTATTTAGGAGATAGGCAGGAGTGGAGAGCTAGAACCAATGGTGGGTCAAGGGGAGCACTTCAAGACTGTGTCCTATCTTCAGTGGTTTAGCTGACTGTGGATTGGACTGCAACTGTTGGATTGGCAGTATAGAAATGGGGATAGCAATGTGATATTGCCTCATCAGATGCAAAGTTAAATCTTGCATCAGTTGAAATATGCGCCCCATTGAGGCACTGAGGGGGGAAAAATTTCTGGATTGCCTCCCACTGGATCGGCCCCTGGCTAGAACGTGTTGACCCGGTCCTGCCACAGGCGGGATAAGGATATGATGATGAAGCATAAGAGATTACTGTTGTGTGGGACACCAAATGCATGAAACAAGCATCTTTGAATGTTCAGCACAATGGGTTTTTGGGTTGATAACGACCAGGAAGGCTAGTTGCATGAAAGGTTAGCTACCTGTGGCCCATAGATTATAGTAGGGCAATGGATAAAGACCATCAAGCATCATGCATCAAGAAATATGATAGCTTCAAAAATCCTGCATGTTGAAACGTGTGTTTGCCTGAATTCCATTTTATTCTGTTTGGATGCCCGGGTACCTGGCTGTTGAACAATTGGTACCTTCCGGACAGGGCTGGCCATCCGGGGGGTGCAGAGGGTGCATTGCACCCGGGCCCCACGATTGAGGGGGGGCCCCATCAGGGCCCAGATCATTGCTAATATTAAATGTTTAATACGTCATTGTAGGGGCAACGTCTCTCATTCGACCCTGCCAATGCAACGTAACCTAACAACCCTGCTATTGAACTACACTAGGGTTGTACAACCTTTCTGGCGTTGTGGGTCACTCGGCTGCTCCATGAACTGATTGCCAGCCATAGGCTGTCAAAAGCAAAACGGGTGAAGATAACGTTAGGTGTTACATAGCAGGTAGGCTATAATGCATAATTAGAATGATGCACCATGGGCCACGGGTTGGACAACCCAGAATTAGAGGTTAAGAGTCAATAATTTAATAATGCTGTTATTTTGGGGTTGTTAAAACCAAAATACCTTTAATAATCAGAAGTGTAATAAAAAATATAATGAGACAGGTCCAACTGAAAATGTTCCAAGGTGTGGACGTCCACATAAGCATTCAGACCAGCTCATAAATGCAATGGCGACATATTAGGACACATGGCATCATCCAAAAATGTAATGCCTTCCAAAATTAGGAAGGATCTCAGAATGGGATAGGAGGGCATCTAAGAGGAGTCCATTTACTCTGAATCCTTTTATTTCTACTTTTGTAAACATATTTTGGGGCCCCAAAAGGATTTTTGCACCCGGACCCCTTTACAGAGAAGGCCGGCCCTACTTCCGGATATGGACATAAGGGTTAACAGGTAATTAATTGTGTTAATTCAAAACTACTACATAATAAGATGAAATGGATGCCTGATTAATTTTATTATCACGCAACTGCAGTAAATTGAATTCCACCTTGAATGTCTAACACAAAACGTACTCCATACATACAGCACCCAGGGCCGGCGTGATGGGTGCGCGAACAGTGCGACGGCACAGGGCCCCGCGCATTCGGATTAATGAACCTATTGATAGAAGGGCCCCGCAAAATATAGCGCCGGCCCTGCAGCACCACCCATTCTAACTTTCCTGGTCTGTTTTCGGTCTTAATCCTCGTATAATTTGATAACTACAGTATGAAATTCTAAACACTTGACAGCGATAGTACGTTAACCATATTGGGGTCTCTTAGTAGAGATTTGCCTTAGAGCGCCGTAGTTGTCGTTCAAGAAGTGAGACATCAACAGCGTCTATCGTCAATGAACGAAGAACAAGGCTGCGAAGAACAGTTATTAAAAGCAATGAAAAAATAGTTTGTTTTGCAATTCACCATTTATAAAGGAAACGGAAATTAAGGTAATGATGTATAGTATGTGTGCGCAATGATAGTTATGAAGTAAATCGGTTATTCGGTGTAAAATTAATAATGACGTTATAAGAAAGTGAACCACTATGCTAAGTAATCGTTCAAGATGGTATGGTGGTAAGAAAAGAACAACGGTGGTAGCACCGTCATGCCTCCAGCGCCTCGTGTGTTACACTTTGTCCGCCTATACTCCTCGCTCATACAGAGTCAATTCCCTCACTTGCCAGGAAAGAGTCTAATATTTCGAGCAGCGATTAAACAACCTAAATTGGAGTCCGTTTGCACTACATATAACCTAATTTTAACAGCCTGAAGTTAGACTTAAAGTCATTTTTAAGGTTTTGTTTGGTAATAGTGCATATAATTACTAATAAAAATAGTGGTTAAAACATGACCAGACTAGAGAAATTGGCTTAATGAAAAACCGAGCGATGAAATGGTGTTGAGGGCGAAGTTTCCAATCATGATCGGCTATTGCCCTCTTTTCATATCATTTTATGAGCATGGCACGGAGCAGGAAATTAACACATTTGAAGCAGATCAGCATTTGACAGTTGTCGCCTAGCTAATACCGTAATGACTTCGTGCATAGATAAGACCAACGAGTTTCAAAATGACAGATGCCTCACTTTCTAATGATTTCCAACCTGAGATCCAGACGATGAATTAAATGGAACAGGATTTAATGAAAATTTTAATCGTATCTTCTACGGTTAATCCGGTGCTAACACCATTGCGTTATATAATTTTTGATATAAGTTTATTACACCACGAAGAGTCACATCCCTATCACTGTCTCTTTAATTTGTGCTACTAACATGTGATTTTACTTCAGATTATCCTGTCAACCAGCTGTATATGAACCATATTGTCGTGCCAGACCTGTTTATGCTTACTCAACAATGCAGTTAGAGAAATGTTGACTTTAAAAGTGTCAGTATCTTTTCAGATTCAGTCAGAATTTTTGATAACTTTCTTCTCTAAAATGACAGCATTAATGACTCAACGGAACATCAGTTCTTCGGGGTATTGAAAGCTAGTTCCATCGCATAGAACCAGCTTATCTGGCAGGCACTTTGGTCCTAAGATTCTCTTATTTCATTTAGTGTCTGGCTTGGAAGTTTGTAGATCAATTGCTTTATCATTTTACAATGCATGCTTTCTAACAGTAACGAACCATTGAATATTTACTCATAGCGTGACAAGATTAGTTTATCTCTAGTTAATAATTATGTCGGTCACTGTCCATTTCTACGGCATTAGTCAATTATTAAATTAACTCCTAAGTAATTAATATCTTTGAGTTTTTATAATGGGCATACTATTGGTCACGATAAACAAATTTTTTACATTGTAAATTCACAGACTTGAACCCCTATAAGGATTTCGTTTTGAAAGCCATTGGTGGCTCATAAAAATACATTTAAAAAGTACTAATGGTTGAAAGACTTAGCAAATACTAGAGGATATGGCCACCCTTATTTTAGGAAAAAAATCCTCATAAATCGTAATTTGTTATCTTCAGTTTCAAACTAGATATGAAAAACAATTCACAAGGTTACCCTTCTACCAAAAATAAATTAGCTGTCCTCTTCTTCTTAATAGTGAGCTCATGAGATGGGCGGAGTTTATCTATTATAATACGGCTACGTTATTCAATCGTTCAAAAAGTTACAGGCAGCTTTCAAGTCTTCAACCGAAACAGGGGCAAGGTCATTTTGTTTGTTGCAGTTCATCAGCGTTGGAGTGCTCCGTCCTTATTACCGTGCTGTAGAATATATTGATGACAACGACATTGAAAATATGGTATGTCGTTGTAGGCATGAGTTGCATTTAATTAGAAGCTACAAAAGTGGATGTATACCCCTCATTGGTATTTCTGCTTTTTATTTCCTGTCAGTAAAAGAGTTTACCATTAAAAAAAAACTTTTTCTCTCCCCTAAATTATGAATATGGAATCTGCACAAGTGATGAAATATGGGCTTGTATTTATACAGCAACAGATTCCAGATTGTGCCCGACCCATTCTATTAACACGACTATTTTAACATGTCAAAATATTGCTATTCATAATAATGCCAAGGTTATCATTTTGTTTACCTTCAATTATATAACCACTCATGATTTCGACATTTTTCTTTCTTTCGAATGAATTACACCATATTTCCATAAATTAAATATTTTATAACCTAGAGATCTCCAAATTATTAACCGTGAGTGGTATCTGTTTTTCGTAAGGTTTTTATGATTGTTTTTTGGTGTTTTAGGGCCCACGATTACATTGATCATTAGGATCCGAAATGGAGTAGTATTGCGCCTTCATTGATATGTAGGAGGCTTATGACAGTGTTCCAAGTAGGTCCACAATATAACCAATTTTCATTCTCAGGCAGATGATAGAAAACCATAGGACAGCAAAGAAAGATCTTCATTGATTTGGAGGAGGCTTATGACAGTGTTCCATGGCAGGTAGTTCGGAAGGTATTACAAAAAAAAAGGAGTAGAAGAAGGGTTCATTAGGATAGTGCAGGGTATGTTGATGGTTCCATAGCCAGGGTAAGGACTCCTTGGGGAAATACTGGAGGCTTCCCAGTGAAGGTTGGGGTACACCAGTGGTCTACAAACTGTTCCGTGGAACCCCGGGGTTCCGCAGTTCGCACTCACTAGTTTGTTGACTAGTGTTTATTAACTAAGCAATACTGTATAAAGAAACATTTAGGAAGCATCATGTGTTGGCTGTCGATTCGTTCGCAGCAGCGAGATATATTTTTCTAGGGGGGTGGGATGGGATCCCCCAAAAGACCTTATAGTTGTAAGGGTTCCACGAGTCGACAAAGTTTGGTTCATCAAAGGTTCAGCACTGAGTCCATAACTTTTCATTCCGGTTATGGACTGGCTACTCATGGGAGTAGGAGAATGGGCCACTCATTGCTGAATGTGGAAAGGTGGCAAAAGTGCAATGTGCAAGAGGTAAAGTACTTAAGATCAGTATTCCATACCAATGGAGAGCTACTCGGATGTGACCCATAGAATCAATGGCGGGATGGTTGAAGAGACAGGTAAGTGGAGTCCTGTGTGGTAGGAGCATCCCAGTAGAGTTGAAAAGGAAGATTTACAGGGCAGTTGTTAGGCCAGCTATGCTATATGTATCCGAGTGTTGGGGAGTGAGGAAGAGCCACGTAAATAGAATGCAAGTAGCAGAGATGCGAATGCTGCGGTACACGAGTGGGGTGTCGAGAGCTGATAGAATTAGATATGAGCACATTAGAGGTAGCCTGGGGGTTGAAGACATCGCGGAAAAAATAAGGGAGAGTAGATTGTGGTGGTATGGACGTGTAATAACGAGAGGGGAGGCGGAGCTAGTTAGCTTCATTACAGGAATGCAGGTGGTTGGAAACACCCGAGGCAGGGAAGACCAAAGCAGACGTGGGAGCAGGTTGTCCATAAGGAATATGGTAGTGGTGGACAGGGACCTTATGAGAGATAGGCGGGAGTGGAAGGCTAGAACCTGGAGACCAGACCCTGCCACATGCGGGATAAGGGTATGATGATTATAAATGGAGTAGTAATGTTAAATCGGTATAAACACCACACCGTTACGACGACTGGGTATCAGCACTACCTGGTATTCTCAAGCAGTCACTTTCAGTGATCAGACTAGAACTTATGTGTCCAACGCATTACGGCTGCTCAAGGTTTTTATGACGATTAAATGCGAAACCTACGGTGTCCTACGAATTATAAAACTCGATTTCAGTCATTGTCAGTTGTTGGTCTTCCCTTTCCTACCATGGCCCTTTGCCATTATCGAACTTAACCATTTGCAGGAATTGTCAATTTTTGAATGCACTAGGTAGGTTCACGTTGACACTACAATTTTGCCCTGGTATAGCGACTTTTAGTATTGATGCACTTAATTCGCGATTCTTTAAAATGCATTCGACACACAAAAGGTCACTCTGGGCAGCTGTGCAGAAAATGGGTAAACGAAATACCAAATGTCGCGATCATGAAAATGCAATATGGCACAAAATAATAACCGGCATAATGTATTCATAAAATTTCTCTAGTTTACGTTAGCAAAGGTTTAATGGGTCATTTTGGTGATAACAAATAGTAACACTTGTGGGGTAAAAAAAGTACGTAACAAAGTCAAAAGGCCAGTTCATTGGTCATTAGGCCAAGCAAAAAATGAATGCGATTAAAGTTTGATCCGTTAACGATTCATTACCTTGCTTAACTCCTCAGTGCGACCTCGTGATTTGCAAGTAGTCCACTATTACTCTTTGATGTCATTAACATTGATTGATACTTAATAGGTGGCTTCTTGTCAAACATAATATTGAAAGGGACAGAAGCAGCAATTTGGGTCAGTTAAATTTTTGTCGAATGAAATGCAGATTGCAGCTGTATTCAGAAGATAACATTTGCACTCAATCGCACTTCGGTTTCCGTTGCAAGACATTTATTAATGTGACATAAATTTGTACTGACTTGAATACTGTACATAGATTGATGCATGTAGGGAAATTGTATTGGCATAGACTTTTAAAAAAAGAGATTGATATATTTATTAAATTGTCTTTCCTGTACATAACCCTAATGTTGAGAGCCTGGAAACAAGTGACAACGACCCCCGATTTGTCTAAAATTTTGAGGGCAGTAGCCTGTTAGTTAAAGATAGGATTGTAGGAAGTTTGTTTCCATGTTGTTTTCTTATTTGTGTACTCTATTTAGACACCGACGTATTTTGTTGTTTTACTATATTTAGCACTCTTGACTTATCTTTTAAATACTGTACTTATTATTTCTTTCCATCTATGAGCGCATAAGTCGTATTTCATCGGAAAATTTCAGAAGGAAAAGAAAAAAAAAACAATATTTTACTTACTTTTAAATTTTGCAATAATTGTTGAAATCGAGTGCGAACTTCTTCAAAGGGGCAAGTGAGTGAATGCATTAAAATGATTGGTAAGTAATGTTGCATGGTTGTTGCAGCACATAGACAAAAATGTTGTTCACCATAACCAATTCCGCACCCATTTCGGTGTTGTTGTTCACCACCACCTTCAGTCGATGTTGCAGTAGCCACTGACGCAGGATACAAGTCACTCTTAATTGCACTTGTTCTAAACACTTCACATATTGTATCAGTGATAGAAACTCTGGTTATATGGTCTCGATTAGCGAGTGGTGCAAAAAACCTTAAAATTCTTTGCAGGACACTAGCAGGTAGCACAGGCTTTTCATCTGCAATTCCCATACCTTTAATCAGCAGTCCCCAGAATTGACCTGGGTGTTGAAGAAGCTCAGATGTTAGCAGTAATCCTTAAGGTCACCTCCTACGCGCTCACTTATTCTTAAAGTAGCAATAAACTGATGAAGATTTCTGCCGGATGAAAACGGTTTTTTTTATTTGTCTAATTTGAGGTTAGTACCTCCCCGCTACCAATTTCTAAGTTTCTTTCTCACTCTTGTCTCTCTCTCTCCTTAAATGTACACATTACATATGTTACAGCCCACTTTTGCTTTCATGTAGAAAACTGTTCAACGACTTACTGTTGATGGCCGAGACCCTTCTTCTGTTGCTCCCTAGTCCAGTTCGTCCAGAGTTCACATATTTCACAAATATGATGACAACGAGGTCATTCATTTATGGATAGGAGACTTTCACCACTGACAGACTTTTGTCTTTTGTTGAACACATGTCCTTGTGTGGTTGCAGACACCCTTCATTCGGCTGACTATGGAAAATTCCGTATTGAACAACACAACCAGCTGTTATTAGACGAGAATTTTAAAATGAACGTCTTTTTTTTTTATATAAAAAAAAGTTTACGATTGGTTTGTCCAACCCCCTCCTGTTCTACTCTCCACTAGTTTAAATTAAAATTTTTGCCAGTTGAATTGTGATTAGAAAGCGACGATTTCGTCATCTAGTCTCATTATCCTTTCTTCCATGTGATCATATCTCTACAGTATCTTTCACGCAGTTAACCTCTTCATCGCTGGCGTGAAAAGGTGCATGACATCAAGAATTATTGCATGTTTGCCAGACATTACGGCAGGCATGATTTTTTTATTATCGTCATAACTTTATCAGACGTAGTCTATGCAAGTAACGTTTTATCTCAATGGGAAGAAGAGATGTACTGTATATCGCCTCTCCAATTTCTTTTACCAATGGGCCACTTTTGTTTACCATTTACACCTATATTAATTAGTAGCACTCGAGACCATAATTTTATCTAAAGTTAACTAGCTTTCGTCGTCGACACCTGATGCCTCAACTTTTTTCTTCGACAGTTCTCCTCTTCCCCGTTTTCGCGACCTAGAATAAAAGACGTAGGCCTACATGTATTTTTTTGTGGCCCACAAGAAAAATGCCGGTAGTTATAAAACTACCAAAATTAACTGTATTTTCAGCGGTGATCTTGTTTTACGGATGGTGAGTATTGTTGTGTCAGTGGCAAAATGCAGTAGTTTGTATTTTGCAGCTTGGAACTATCTGAGTCTGTGATCAAACTGTTTAAGAACATAAGATTTAAATTTAGTTCTGCCCTTTAGTCACGTTGTAATTCATGCACTTGTCCATTGGCCAAGAGTCTTTTTCTAAGTGCAATGTTCCAATAAACGTATAAAGTCCTACGTCATTTTTTATTGGCATTCCTGACACCTTCTCCGTTATTTCGGTCCCATATTTTGATTCGCCCCAGATTAAGAAGGGTCTTTTATCAACTTCTGGCCTGGGTTAAATAAACGAGAACTTGTAAAACTTAATGTCTAAAGCAGTGTTTCTCAATATATGGATCATGGATATCGTAATTTTTTCAACCACCGATCTCAAAATGGTCCTAAGTGTAAATCAGCATGACTGAGATCTTCCTGAGAATAACAAAGTAGGTACCGGTACTCAGTCAAAATTGCAATGACTAGTTAAATAAGTATTTCAATTACGACCTCCTAGACTGCCTGGAATATCAAATGATTTGTTTTGTCTTATCGTGATTGACCAGTTGATTAAGTTGTTTAATAAATGAATTTGCCATCAAATCTTTTTCTGAGCAGTCTAAATAATTTACCGTATTAATGACAACTGTTGGTTGGACGCGATCGTCAATAAAAATTTGAATGTTGTTAGTTGGTCATTGGTGACCCCTGAAACATGTTCTAACATACAATAATACAATTTGCGTAGCTGTTGTTAATTATAATTATTCATTGAAGTGGAAAATTTTAGTATGGAGGGAGGGTTAAGATTGTTACATCATTACCAGCCTGAAGTCATATTTGTTTCCCCTCACTGGATTAGCCATAAGCACCTTAACACACCCCCACTCAACTCAATCTGCGAATTTGTAGATCAATTAATTGCGATCATTTAATAACCCTTCTGTGATTGATGGTTCCTTTTGCTGTGTACAGGGAAATATATTCCTAGTAAGAGGCGCAGCTATTTGATATTAATCATGTGAACTAAGCCATACTGCGTCCCCGTTGTAGAAAATTTCTGCCCGACCTTAAGCGGGGGTTACACGCTCAGTCTGGCATCAGTTCAGTCCACGATCTTGATCAAGAATAGACTGATGCCAAACTAATGGATTGATGGATGACATTACACAATCAGTCAGACTGACCATCAGTCTCCTCAAAAACCCTGATTGCGCAAAAGAAACGATGGATTGCAATAAGGAAAAAGCTTGTATTGCAATTATAATAGGTTTAGCAACAAGTGGTAAAAAGCAACGTTGGACCAGGGGCGGATCCATATGGGGAGCAATGCAGCAATTACTCCGCCCTCAATGCCCCAAAGCAAGATACATGCATGAAGAAGATACCTTGCTAGTGAGATTTTTCATGCTAGACCCATTAGCCTAGATCTCCACCAGCACCCAGGCAACACCT
>JAAFCE010001036.1:22856920-22868172 GCA_013389805.1 Trigoniulus corallinus
TACACAATCAGTCAGACTGACCATCAGTCTCCTCAAAAACCCTGATTGCGCAAAAGAAACGATGGATTGCAATAAGGAAAAAGCTTGTATTGCAATTATAATAGGTTTAGCAACAAGTGGTAAAAAGCAACGTTGGACCAGGGGCGGATCCATATGGGGAGCAATGCAGCAATTACTCCGCCCTCAATGCCCCAAAGCAAGATACATGCATGAAGAAGATACCTTGCTAGTGAGATTTTTCATGCTAGACCCATAAGCCTAGATCTCCACCAGCACCCAGGCAACACCTTTGCCGTTTTCACCCATTCCAGCCGCTCCACCCCTGGACCTCTTCCAATGTGGTGGTTCCACAACCCTCCCCTGCAGTGATCCAGCACTGGACATGCCAGTATCACATGCCTGACGTCCTCCACTTGATCCCCACAGCCTTCCTCTCCACCTGTGATCTTTGCCATCCTCTGTTTCTTCTCCAGTGACTCAGCTTTTGCCCAAAACAGAAGGGAACCCTCCCACATATTGTTTCACATGTATTGTACTCGTATAAGTCTTTCTCTGGTTCCAACAGTTGTACAGGCATTGTTGCAGGCAGTGCCGGAATTTGATATTGAGAGGCCCTAGGATATTTCAATTTTCAGGCGGTTTTCAAGCCCGTTTCTTAAGTTTTGAAGCTCGCTAAATGTTGAGACCATAGGCTTCAGCCTACTGAGCATAGTGGTAAATCCAGCACTTAGTCCCAGAGACTGGGGAGTGGTTAAAACGCTTGTGTCTCCATTGCTGTCCAAGCAGTGACTGACACCAGACAGATGAAAGGCGCTCACACGATCAATCTGACGTCAGTCACGCACAGACTGACGAAAATTATCAAAAAATTTAAAAATTCGTCAATCCATTCCATCAGTCTGTCAGTCATCATGTTATACAATCAGTCTGGCGTCATTCTGACCACAGTCATGGACTGAACTGATGCCAGACTGAGCGTGTAATCCCCGCTTATAAAACTTGATATTTTGTTTTAATCTTAAGGGGAATTGAAATATAACAGATTAACAACAAATGAGAATAAAAATAATCAATATTTGGTGTGTCCACCCTTTGCTTTAATTACAGCAGCAATTCTTTTAGGCATGGTGCTTACTAATTTACTAAAAAATGTGCTAATTTACTAAATAATTTGTACTAATTTACTAAAAAAATTTTCTGCCCCTTTGACAATGATCTATCTTCAGTGGTTTAGTCAACTACAGATTGGACTGCACCTGTTGGACTGCCAGTATAGAAATGGGGATAGCAATGCAAAAATGCCTCATGAGTTGCGCCCCATTCAGGCAGTGAGGGGGGAGCAATTGCTGCATTGCCCCTCATTGCGCCCCGGGGATCAATGGTGGATCATTCCCAATCAGTTTCACTGGCAAAATGTGATGTGTTTCAATGGACGAGTCTGTAGGCATGTACTGTATATGCGCAGTACTGAATGCAATGATATCGGAAAATAATTGTTTTAACATGCGAAAATTTTAAATCGACCGTGACAAGTGACTGTCGGACCAGGACACAAACCTCAAAACCGGGACGTATGGCAACCCTACAGTAGACCGGTAATAAATAAGCATGGGGGTTCCAGTTTTGCTCGGCAGCCGGCTGCGGAAAAATATCGTCCAATATATCATCTGTGTACCCATTCAGAGGGACAAGATTGTCACCCGACCACCATAGGCGGGAAAAGAGTTAGTTTGAATTTAAATTACTTTTAAATTATTATTTTTATTATTATTATTATTATTAAATTACTTTTAAATTATTATATTTACAACATTTAAATTATTTGAAAACCTTAATAAATTTCAAAATTAAAACATTATACAAAGAAACTGCAGTAAACATAATACTGTATACAAATATTTTTATTTATGTGAATGAAAAAAATATGTGATAAACAGAAGTTTTGGTATAATTACTTTGCAATACCTGGCGAGTCAATGATAATATTATTTAGTTTGTTTTCCAATTCGTCATATTTCAACAATAAATTTTTGAATTTATCAAAATTGAAGTTCGGTTTAGTCGCTTTCGTTAACGCACACCACTTTGAAAAGCATTCTTCAAATCTTAACACTCTGGTCTGGAAGGAGAAAAACAACTTTAAAATCTTTTCCTGAATGAAGGTCAGTCAGAAAAAGTACAAATCTGACCGATCTGTCACCCGAAAGTAAAATTTCTCAAACTCCTAAAACATACTTATCTAAATAAATATGTTAAAAGTCAGCACGAAAATAACCTTCAAAAACAAAGATTACTAGAAATGTTTTGCAATACGACAGAACTGTTGGTTGCATGAAGTTGATAGCCGGTGCCTACTGAGGCAGGTTCATGCCTGCTCATTAGCAATGTTAGTGTAAAGTGCTTGCTATGGCATCGTGGTCAAAGACGGAGTACTGGGCAATTTTGAGGTATAAGTGTTTAGAAATGACATGTGCTTTGTGATGACTGTCATTATACAATGATATTCGGGTGGTATACGATAATATAAGTAGGAAGGCCACGTACGTGTGTAACAAAGAAAAACATTGCTGCTGCGAGGAAAATTATCGAGGGAGACAAGTGTCTTAATGCACCAGCTACTTGACCCATTCTTCATGATCATTTGCAAGTGAGGAAACTGTCTTTAGGAGCCACATAGTCTGACTGACAAGCAGGAAGATGCTAAAAGAATTTGATAATAAAGCAATCCCTGTACATGAACAGCATCATAACAGGTGATTAGACGTGGCTATACTACTACGTACGACGTGCCAACAACCTAACCATAAAACAAAATATGAATGCTCAAAGATGAAGACAAACTGATAGCGGTTAGAAAATCCCCATCTGTCAAGAAGAAAATGGTAGTTTATTTTTCAAATCGATTTCAATCGTTCTGGACACAGAGGACAGTCATGGCTACCAGCAAGTGGTACTCCAAATAGTGCTTACGTAAAATCATCCATTCTCTCAAGAACTTGCGGCCAAATTCAAGGATGGGTTCCATGGTACCTCCATGACAACACATCAGCTTACTGCACCAAAGCCTGCACCGATTATTTGGTCAATGCAGGCCTAAAGCCTGAAACTGAATGAGCACCCTCACTACAGTGAAGAACAAGATGAAAGGGAGGCGGTCTTTCAGGATGAGGGCCGTTTGAGGACTTAGGACAACGAGTGTGCCCTGCTCCCTAGTGAAACTTGGCAGAGTTGGTTTGAGGCTGGTTTTGGAGGAATTAAATAAACGAAATTCTTTGCAAAACTATCCCAGTGACCTTTGCATTAATAGTTTGAGAAATATTCTTTGTGTTTGGGGATTACAAATTAAGTTGCTATTTACCTCTACTCGTTTCTTATGTTCCACAATAATTTCAACAAGGGTAATGAGAAAGTCAAAGATCTCTTTAGTTTTCAACTCCCTTTCTTGTACAATTTTTTTCAACCTTTAGAATAAATTGCAAGGAAAGTTTTTTTTTAAATGAAATTATGCATTATTACCAGTATACAACACTATATTACCTTGTTTGTGACTCTTCGACCAGTCTTGTTTTACAATCGTAGTCTGATGATGCGGTCTTGTACTTCTTATTCATCCGAGAAATGTTTTTTTCAACAGATGCCAATTCTGCTTGGATATATTGAATATCTCTAGAAAATTCCTAAATAAAAATTTAGCTTTTAAACGACTTCCAATTTTTTTTATCAAAACAATGCAAGCATGACTTACGTCTTTTTTAATTTCAAGAGTTTCTTGCTCTCGTTTAAGTTTAGCTTCTTTTTGAACATTTTCATCTGCTTTAGACTGGTGGATTTCTTCTAGCTAACAGACATTCCAACGTTAATTTCAAGTGATTGGAAGCTTCACTTTTAGAAATGGTCTTCACCTTTTGTGTATCCGTGTTCACTTTACTCTTCGTCGATTTCATTTGCCGTAAACACTCCCTCCATTGCTTTCGTATTATTTTAAGTCTTCCAGTTATTTCTACCAAGTTAGTTAAGAAGCTCTCGGAATTAACTTTCGGAATGCCAATTGAATAGTCATAACCCTGAGCATTACTCGCCGTTTTTGGAATTATTTTACAATCACCAGCAATATTATGATAGTCTTCAACTAAATTGCTTAACTGGCAAAAAAAAAAAAAAATCAGTAAAAACTCATTTTGAATCATATAACATAGTAAAAAATTGTTATCTTAAAACTTATACTATACGTCATTTTGTTCGTTCAGTAATGCCAATTCGACATCCATCAGATCATTTTGAACCCTTGTAAGAGAATCTTCATATTCTTGTATTTGTGTATCTAAGTTCATTTTGATGACCTTCATTTGATGAATGTCTTGGACTGTCAGTTTTTGAGTAGAAACAATCATTTCTTTTGCCGCAACTTGCGATTTCAATTCTTCAATTTCATTGGCTACATAAAATGGGGACAACATAGATGGATTATACAAGCTGACCAACTAAATAGTTGTTTGGAAACTGCTTGTCAGAACAAGACACAGTACAGAAAAAGTATTAAAATAGTTTCCTCACACTCGCATTATTCGCGGAGTTTTCAGTAAATGATAATGGACAACGTCAGCTGAGAAATCCTAAAAAAAGCTTCCTATGAAATACTCACTTAGTTCACTATTGCGTTTCTCAAGTTGTTGCTGAGCCATCTTTTGTTTTGAGTCATGCATAACCATTTGTTGTAAATAGGAATTTAAGTTCTTAATGTCACTCTCGAAGTCGCTTATTATTTCTCTGAGCATAGTGTTCGTTGCCTAAAATATGAACATTGAGCAACAAACGTAAAGTCAGAACACAGCAAATTAATTCAATTATTTAATCCGATACCTTTTCATCGTTTAGCTCAATTTCCTTCTTGGAAAGTTCACTTGCTCTTGAATCCATTTGCTTCAATTGATCTTCGATCTCAAGTTCACGTGGTAATTGTTCTGTGCCAATGATAGTACTATTATTGCTCGGTGGATCGTCAAAACGTGTAAAGCCTAATTTTGTGTAATAGTATTTAAAATGAGTATAAGGAAGCGACGCATACCTATGAAATGATCTTCAAATTTGTCCAAGTCCTTTTCATCTACACCCTCCATAAATTTGGTGTAGCCTTTGATGTTCATTTCATTCACCTGATTTTAAAACGGACGAGTTTGAATAGTGTTATAAATTACGATTACTTTAAAAGCATACAATATTTTTAAACAAGTTACAAGTACCTACCACCAGTAACCCTCTATTTTCGTCTGCTAAATCTGACATCGGTGGCATTGCGTTCATTTGGACATGTTTAAAGCACTAATATAAAGCAATCCAAGTATAATATGTGTAGAGAAGCTAAATTTAATAAATCAAATATCGTTGTTACCTTTACGGCAGTGCAAATCCAAACCATGCTATGTAAGATGCCAGGCCAATTATGCATCGATCCAATTGGTTGTAACTGTCTCTTATTGATGTTGTAAGGAAAATGAAGAAGCTTCATAATCCTTAGATATTCGTCTTCAAATTTTGCTTCATGATTATATTGAATAGAGAAGAATGAAAGGACGAACTAAACAGAAGAATTGAAAACATTAAATTTAAGGCTATCCATGAGATAAAATCCCATCAGGTTATTATGATTTCTATACCTCAAGAATCCTTTTTACGTCCTGTGCTGATGCATTTAATGTAAAATTTGCAGCTAACGCATTCGGATATCCAAACTCAAAAAGAAGCTAAACAACAAGGGCATGTGATTAAAAAACTGGGCACTTGTGTACTTTAGCGGGTACACGGTACTACCGTCTTTCGGTCCCCCGGCCTTCTCCCTGCCAACAAAATACATATCGCTTCTGTGAATGATATCGTGTAGCCACGAATATCCCGTTTGTAGGGATCTACTTTTTTCTAGGCAGAGAAAAATGCCCAACAGCTGTGTACCCGTTAAAGTACAAAAGTGCCCAAAACCTGTCTGTCACAAACGACTAATGGCATCATTTCGAACCTGCTTCAATGATTTCATGAGTTTAGGAACTGAAGTGCGGTCGACTTGTAATCTAGTTTCTTTCCTATTCTCTTGAGCACTTGACCGCCTTCCAACAGTTAAAATACTTGGTCGCCCTGGTCTATTAACCGACCCCCTAATTGTAATAAGGATTTTAGGGCTATTATAATTTGACAACTTTATCACACAACACTATGGTAAATTGGTTAATCAGTGTTTACCTGCCATTGTGTTGAGCGCTAGTAGAATTTCTCTGTGTTTCATTACGAACACGTAATGGGGTTGCAATTGATGACTTTCTATTATTCATAAACTTCTTACTCGTACTCATTTTTCTTCGACTGATGAACCGTTATTTTTGCCGCGTTTTAAATCATACACTGTGGGACGACATCTTGAACACCAATCAGGTACTAGGCCTTTCTACGAGTGACGATATTACGACGCTTTGGAGTACAGATCATGATTTGGATGATTCTAACCAAGAACCTGGCGCGCTTTTACGCATTTTCGAATTTGTTGATTATGCAACATTCTTTACGATTCTATTATAAATAAACAATTTCGTAATCCAGATGAAGTTTAAATCCAGTATTATAAAACTGAGTAATTCTGGTATGTACACGAGTGTCAGTATGAACTCCCGCCTTGATAATTGACTTTTTGCAATGCATGAAAAAATCTGCAAATTCCTGTGATTGTAATTGATAAAGTAATGTGTTTTAAAGCGTGGTACATCTGCCTTACAGAGTGAGATTCTACTATGAGGTAAAGCCACTTTTAAATTGAATTCTATTAGAAATTAATACTGTATAACAACTGTGCACGGGCGGATCCAGGATGGGGTCTTTAGCTCTACCCCCCCCCCTGGCGAAAATCCTGGATCCGCCACTGACTGTGTGATATGAACAGGTGCAGGGTCGGACTGGACAAAATAGCCCTCGAAAAGTTTCAAAAAAATGGCCCATAATCATTAAGAATTTTTTAAACAAATCCTCATCATACCCTTACCCCGCCAATGGTGTCACTGAGGGAGGGGGTGCGGGCCGCACCGGGTAACACCACTCGCACCATGACAAATGGGGTGACACCAAAGCAGAAGAAGCGGCTTGATTCGGGAAGGGGGGGTGACACTATGGCGTCACCACGCCAGCCCTAGCGACACCACTGCTTATCCCTACTGTGGAAGCGTTGGGTCTTCGGGTTCTTGCCCTCCACTCCTGCCTATTCTCCCACCAAGTCCACCCCACACACTACCACCTTCTTTGGCCTCCCCCGGCCCGGGCTCTTCCAACCACTTGAATCCCTGTAATGGATCTTTCCTATAAGGGTTCCCACATTCCACGTCCCTAATCTAAGATTAGCACTTTTTCTTGATGAGACTGCTCTGACTGGGGCATCCCAGCCGGGCGTCTGGAGCCTGCAGGAATATTGGACGGGTTGTCTGTGGGAGAATGCCGGCCTACCTCTCCGAAGACACTCGGTGCATTATCCGCCATGGGAGCCGATGTCTGAACCCTCTCCATGACTGCTCGCTCGCCCGTGACGGTCGCCGGCACTGGGGTTTTGATACCCTGCGCCGTAGGTTGTCGTTTTTTGTATTGACATGTTTCTCCATTTCGTATTGACATGTTTCTCTAACCACCCCTAGAGTTTGGTCCGCGGTAGCTATTTCATTTCGTTCCTCTCCGCCACCCATGTAAGGCCTGGTCACTTAGGCAGCCAGTCTCCATGTATGGTGAGGACCCCTTTATCTGCCGCCTGGGGACGCGCCGCGTAGCAGTTCGCGTTTGCCCGTGGAAAACAAATATACTGTAGTAGATATAATATGGGATAATAACCAAGTCCAACCTGTAGATTGATTATTATCAGTTGTTCTTCATGTGTTGTAACGTCAGTGATGTCAGTAACGTCTGTATTTAGATTTTTCTTATTTTCTCCCATTTTTAAATTCCTTACAGGCTCTTTTCAACAATGTATGTTTAATAGTGTGACTTTGAATCAAATTTGAAAATAGATTCCAATCATAAGGATCATTCTAAAAATGGTTTTTTTACTTTTCGTTATATTCATGTTACTTTTAAAATAACAAGACTTTAAAATTCTTCTTCGTGAATTTTTATTTTTTTTTAAAGTTAAGATATAAAACAATGTTTTTGATTTTCTTATCTGTTGTTTCCTTAGTTGAGTCTTCTCTGAGTTCCAAGTAGGTGAATCTTCTTGGTCGTCTTCATTTTTTCTTCGTTCTTACCCGATTATTTTCTGAATTTTTTTTTTTCAATTTCTTCTTGATGGAGTAGAATTTCATTAGTCGCTTTTTGTTATTTCATTTCCCAGATCAATTGATGCGCACACATTATAAATTCACTTTTACAGTAATGTGATCCCTTTCACCTGTGATAATGCTCCTCTTGGTGGTTTTTGAATCTGAAAAACTTAATTCATCAAGTTTCACTCAATAATCAAGTGTTTCTTTATTCATTGGTTTATCCATCATCGTTTATTTGAGAGATTTTGGTCATTATTTTGCGGTATTTAATCTGGAGCGTATTTATTTTAATGACTTAAATTTTGGTTCTTGGAATTTCTGCTCCTGATTCCACCAGTTCTCGTCAAATCACTAAAGTTAACCAACGCATCCCAAGTTAGTACCGACATGGGTGGTTGGTTTAATATTGGGCGCTACTAATTTCCCCTGTCTACCTCACTAACTCTAACCTCCCTCTCACCTGTGAGCAGCCTAACAAGGTTCAGCCCGTTATTGCTGCTTGACCGTCCCTCCAACCCATAGGTGTAACATACTAACATACTGACACGTGTATTACCGTAAAATCTCACGTAAAGTCCGCATCTCAAATGTAGTCCGCACCCATGTATAGTCCGCACTTTAAAATTCCTACTGTAGCCAGTGGCGCAATTTGTAGGGGCAATGGGATCAAATGAATTTGGACATGAAATGTCAATTGCTCTGACGATGAAATTGAAATGTGAAAGATTTTATATTGCATTATCATATAAATAAGAACGTACTGTGTAAAGTCGTGTTGTGCAGTGTAATGTTCAGAAAATGAGCAGTTTTCATTGAGAACCCTTGGTTTCATTTAGAGTCCGCTCTAATATATAGTCCGCCTCGCATATAGCCCGCACAAAATGACCCTATGTTTCGCGTATAATCCGCGGGCACTACGTGAGATTTTACGGTATCTTTGTTAGGATGAGGGTTGATTTTTTTTCTTTTCGTTGGTGTTTTAGGGCCCTTCAACTACAGATTGAGGAAGCGGCTGTATTGCGTTGGACACACCAGTTCTCGTGTGATCACTGAAATTGAGCTACGCAACCCCAGTTAGTGCTAGCATGGGTGGCCGTTTTGGAAATCTGGGCACTGCTTAACAGCACAGTGTCTGTGCAGACTCCGCATTGGAACTATGCAGTGGACGGGGCTGTAATGACCATTGTAGTTGAAGGGTCCTAAATCACCAACAAATCAAATTCACAGGATGAGGGCTGCCTTCTTAATTTAAATAAATAGGGAAGAGAATGAATCTTTTGGAGTGGGTGACGATCTTTATAATGGGTAACAATGTTTGGCGTGAGTGATAATATTCGCGGTAGGTGACAGCTATTGTCAGCAACAGTGGTGTAGCCAAGGGGGGGGGGGGGGGGGGGGGGGGAAGCCCCCCCGGGGCGCGGGGGGGGGGGGGGGGGGGGGGGGTTGGGGGGGTTAAACCCCCCTTGGGCCTCGAATATAACGAAGAGGTATACACCCTATCGAGTCATATTCCCCCCCCCCCCTCAGAAAATCCTGTTTCATGCTATCGACAGTCATATCCCCCCCCTTCAGAAAATCCTGGCTACGCCACTGGTCAGCTAACGTTACCATTAGGTAGAATAAATTAATACTGTAGATCCATAATTTCCTCCCGAATCAGCTGATATCTATATGGGTCAATGTAAGTATTTCCATTGTAATGTAACACTGGCGTTATCACGAGTCCATTACTCATCTTGGATGCGTAAGTAATTTTGCATCAGGTCGACAACTATCAAATTACAAAGAGCCTCAATGTATGCAAATTTTGGCTATTCTAACCGATAGACACCTGGATTTACAGAAGCATGGACCATTAAATAAAAACCCCCTCCCATACTTGTAGTCCGCCTCCGTAGTTACTAGTTTCATTGGCTATTGAGTATGTATGCTCGATCGTGGGTCAGTCTTGGCTGAAATGGGTTTTTTAAGTCCTTTGCAGCCTACCTGCACCTAAATTAACACACGTTTAAAGCTGTGTGTACACTAGCAATAAAACTTGCACAAGTCGACTTTAGCAAGTGCACTGTAGCGTGTAGACAGCAAAGTAAGTCAGCTTGCAGAATTTTTTAAACTTGCAAAACTTGCAGGAAGTCACCACGTGTAGACACCATTTTTTAACTTGCAACTTATCAAGCTTGGTTTGATAAGTTTTCAGCAAGTTTTTTTTTACCAATGCCTGAAAACATGGACAAGAGACGAAATAGTTAGGCTCATTTCCATATATGAGAAATATCCTGAATTCATCACACCCTTATCCCGCCTATGGCGGGGTCGGGTCTGTGGGTTCTAATCCACCACTCCCACCTATACCCTCCGGTTTAGTTTTCCCTTACTCCTGTTTCCACCAACCACCTGCTGTCCCATAATGTACCGAATAAACTCCTCCTCCCCATTTGCATCACATGCCCATACCACCTCAATCTATTCTCCCTCATCTCCGCAATGTCACCTACCCCCAAGCTACCTCTAATTGGGACCCAGGGGTCACACAGCATTCCGCTTGCCTGTCTCCACTTTAGCCATCCTGCAAAGATTCTATGACTAACGTCTGAGTCGATTTCCCTATCGGGCTGAAACACCGATCCTAGGATACCGAAACTCCTTCACCGCTGGTATCACCTCATTCCCACAGCGAACCATACCCCCTTGGTCCTGGCCAAGTGTACTCTTTTCTTTGCGTTCACCTTCACGCCCCCTTCACCATTGCTGTTGTAATGTGCTGTAAGCCCTGTTGTGCATCCTCTCGAGACTCCTCAAGCCTTCCTACGTCAGCAAATACTGAGGGGTCCACTCACCTACTCCTATCAGCCATATTGCCAGCCAGCTACAAACAGTCTTGCAAGTACTTGCAGAAGTTACTATATAACAGTGTAAACAGTCTTGTAAGTACTTGCAGAAGTTACTATATAACAGTGTAAACAGTCTTGCAAG
>JAAFCE010001036.1:22868182-22885316 GCA_013389805.1 Trigoniulus corallinus
CAGAAGTTACTATATAACAGTGTAAACAGTCTTGCAAGTACTTGCAGCTCATCTACTTGCAGAAGGTGCTTTGGCAACAAAACTTGCCAGCAGTGTATACAGCATTGGAAGTACTTGTGCAAGAAATTCTGCAAGTAACTCGCTAGTGTACACACAGCTTAAAGATTAGTAAAGATCCCAGTTGGAGGAGTTGTTTTTCAAAGTAGACTAGCTGACGTTAAATAGTCAACCTCTGGACATGTGCTAACTTTCTGGAAATGACCACATCTGAAAATAACGTTTAAATGGGGTTATTGCTCCCAGTTCCCAGTTGCAGTTCCCAGCAGTAATTTTTGTCCTACACTTACAAGCCTTTTAAAGTTATTTGCTTTCTTAAATTTTTAAGCACCGTAACGCCAACATGAAGTTGTTTATTTTATTACAAATAGAACACAATACGACTGTACCTTCATATTAGAATATGAATTCATCAGTATGATACAAATAAAGTTGATGACAAACTGTGTCATATTGCGAAATGTTTACAACGATATTTGCATAGATTAAGTAATACTTTGGTCAGTATATTTAGTGCGGTTGAGTTGATCGCAAATCGCCTGTTCTGGGCAAATTTGCACAGCTGGATCAAGCATTTATTTAAAATTATATATCCCCAATATTTGTGAAATAACATGCACCTAAAAATAATTAGTTTGTAAATAATAATCATTACAGTACAGCAGAAATATCGAGTTACATCGCAAACCAAAATAAATCTTCTTATTTCTGTCTATATTGAAATTAAAAAAAAAATTAAACAACAATGATAGGCTCTAGAAATGAAGTCGTTTCTTAATACTTTATATTTTAGTCCTTTGGTCCAATATGCCCTGTTTACTTTTCCGCAGCCCAAATAGTCGTAATACATCTGCAGTTCGAGTTTCTTTTGGAATAAATTACCGCATGACTGCCTGTTGTACTTTTGCTTTGAATTATGTTTTATAATATTATCAGTTGTACGTTTCATAATTGTCGGCGAGATGACATTCAAAGTAGTTAAATATGTTTATGAAATACTCCATCTCAAACTTGTGAAATGTGTTGACGACCAGCGGTATTGATAGACGAGCTACTTCCGGAATAACTGTGAAGCGATGATGCAGACTTATTTAAAATATGGTTGTACAAAGGGATGTCACGATATTCATCCACATTTTCTTGCCCTGGACGGTTCTGTAGCCTGGCATCTTGATATTCAGTGACGTTTTCAATTTCAGCTATTTTAATAGGTATTTTCTCTGGAATGGCCACGTCGGCGTGTTGAAAAACGTCGAAGTTGTCAGACTCCGGTCTTTCTTGGAACTCTATATGTTGTGGACTTGTTGGCACAATTGGCACATTTACTGCAACCAGAGATGGGGTGCTACTTTTCGGAAAGGTTGCCATTCCCGTTTGACTATACCGGCCTTCTAAGCTGCTGCGCTCGTCATCATGTTTGGAAGTGTGAGATGGAGCTATCACACTGCCTTGTGCAAGATATTGTACGGATTCGAAGCTGTTTCTTCGTGCTCCCAAAGTTTTAGCCTGCTCCGGGATGACAATGGGATTGAGTTTGCCGGTTGCACCCCTATCTTCCTCCTTGGGCTTATCACGTAGGCAGTACCATAATAAAACACCTAATAGGATCAAGGCGATAATGAGCAAAATGACACCGACAACGATTCCAGCGATGGCGGCGCTAGAAAGACCTTCAGACACAATAAAATAGGTGACAATGTTTGAAATCTCTCCGCAATTATTGGCCTCATCGACGGCTTGAATGGCACAGTAGTAAATTGTTGAATCGTAGTTGCCGGAGAAGGACGCTGTTTGAGTTGTTTTTGCTACGTCTGGTGTAGTACTAGGTACATTGGAATCGGATGTCACTTCACTCAAGCAACTAATGCCATTGAACTTATTTCTGTCATTGACACACGCGAATGAGTAAGACGCAGCTAAAAATAAAAAGAATGCACTTTCATATTTAGGATAAAAATGAAAAACAGAAAATTTTACATATAGGATCTAGCTATGTACCTTGTCCATAATCGTAGTCGTCCCCTGGAGCTGTCCAAGTAACAGTTACTTTCTGCTCTTTCACAGACTCAACACGGAAGTCTCTAATGGGTCCTGGTGGGTAGACGTCGGAAGATGCACCTGAGGTGCTTGCGGAAAATGAACCAGCCTGTATTGTACGCCTAAACTTGCCAGTGGCAGATGGGCCTATTAAAATTGTCAAGGCGACATTAAATGACGATTTGTAAGGAATAGATCAAGACCACCTGGCTTTCATTGGGAAAGACGAAGAAGCACAACTTTGAAAGGGTTAACCTACTCATAGAACTGGTGCCAGAAATCCAGGGGTAGGTTGTGATGGGGTAGGATGCGGCGCCGTTGTCTGTTACGTTTACAACAATGGTGTATGAAGTTGGACTTGATGTCTTCTGAAATTGGGTGAAATAGGCACTGTAGACACCATCTTGAGCTGTGACGTCCGGATCTGTAGATATACAGTACAATATGTATCAATTTCTCTGGGATAGTATTAGCACCTTGCCGTACAAATTAGCAGAGTGATGCTCGCTGAACTGGTTCAAAGAGTGATGAACGGGAATGATCCCAAACAAGCAACACACCACGAATTTCACTCGTGACAATCATCTTTAATCCGAATTTTTAACCACGAGCCTCACTCCTCAAAGTACGACAAGGTCTAAGGGGGAGTTGAGTAGTCACTAACTTCCACTTCCATCGTCGTATAACGTGATGATAGAAATGGGAGAATTATCGGAAGAGGCCGTCACGTTGGCCATGACTTTAGCGTTGAAGATGGGAGTAGTTCCCTTTTTGACAGATGCAAATACGCGCACCAGTGGCTGTAATGAGAAATGATTATTAATTTTCCCTCAATAATGGCACTTTTCGCGTTTTAACGTTAACTACTTACATTTCCTTTGGATGTTGTTGTCACCGTCCATGCCTTGATTTCGATGTTGTCAGATGGGAAAGTGCTGGAGGTGGTATCAATTACCGGCTGGCCAGCGGCAGTTACCAAATACGGAACTGCCCTTCCAGCTGGACATTGCCATTCCTGCACAGTGTAGCTGAAAACTCCCGTCTTGTTAGAAAAAGACATCGACATTATTACTTTTGAACTACAAGTGATGACAACATAATATTTCGTAAAATCATAATTTAGTAGTTTTCAGTCGCATGAGGTCTAAAATTCAGTAGAGTAGAGCTACAAGGAACTTAAGAAAACAATACAATATGCCCTGTATGGCAGGGGTGGCTAATTCGTGCAAGGTGAGCCACATGCTGTTCTTCTGTTCACAAGTTACTGAACATTGTCTTAGGCCATATCAGTGGCGTCACTAGGGGGTGCGGGCCGCACCTTGTGACACCACTGCGACCATGGAGGAGTTTCTAAATTACTCCCGTTAGAGTAACTTTGGAGTTACTCGGGTCACTGCTGACGTCACAGGAGTAACACTGGAGTAACTCCGGTGTCATGCATTTAGGGACGATACAAGAGCAAAATTTACAAAGATGGCAGACGATTTGGCGATTTAAAATTTTTGCATGCAGTACAATTATTTTCCGATAATATCATTGCATTCAGTACCGCGCATATACATGCTAAGATTTGGTACTGACGCGTCCACGAAAACATCAAATTTTGCCAGTGAAACTGACTGTTCGACCACCATTGATATATTATGCAATTTTTTTTTATTATAAAGTTGTAATAAAACTCTTATTTTGTTGAAAAAATACTTTTAAGGAACGTTTTTGGTCCGACAATTATGGCAACCCTACTCTATATGCCTAATTGTTCGTCTGCTTAGATTGCGTTCGTTAACTGTCGACTGCTTTCACTCCGTTTACTCCTCCTTTTTGAGTGGAGTCAAAAAGAGTCACTCCGGAGTGACTCTAAAACGTGAAAAAACGCATTTAGGAACGCGGGGTTTTCGGAGTAAGCCATTTAGAAACGCTTTGGAGTCACTCCAGGGTAACTCGAGTTTGACTCGGGTAATTTAGAAACTCAGCCCATGAGAAATGGGGTGACACCAAAGCAGAAGAAGCGGCTTTTTTTTGGGAGAGGGGGTGACACCATGGGGTTCCGTCCATGGTGTCACCGTACCGGGTGACGCCAACCCTAGCGACGCCACTGGGCCATATACACACGGCGCTACTCAAAAGTAACTCATTACTGACGCCAATCACTTCCGAGCCCGAAATGAGTAACTGTCGTTGTAGTCCAATTGGGACTACACAGACGGCGCTATTTGTTACTACAGTAGTTAGTAACGCGTTAGTAATCATTTCCATGTGAGTTAACCGCTCTGTCACTTTTCAGTTCAGTCACTGAATTTCTCGTGTTTTGGCGGGAATTTCCGACTTTTCTTGTGTATTTTTTTTTTTCAATTTATTCATGAGGATGGGTGAGCATAAAGTGAACAGAGAATTTGTGGAAGAACTAGAAAAATACTACTCCAAGAAGGATGAGACAGAAAAGGCGTTAAGTGAAGTTGCAAAAGAAATGCATATGGCAGATATGAGTTATTTTGTTAATTTTTGCATGGGTACACGTTTTTGTGCCCATGGTTTTGTACACAAGTTTTTGCTAAGTAGACTGCATGTGTGGAATAAACCCGTTCCATTTCTTTTCTTTGAGTAACTGTGTATACGGCCTTAATCTTAAGTGGGGCAATGTGGCTCTCAACAAGTGGAACATTTTCATACATGGCTCTAAATTTCTGTAATTGTAGCCAACCCTGCTATATGGAAAGAAAGTGGACAGAGCACGCATTGTCATAGTGCCCATAGCAATATGACGTGTCAAGTTACCATACGGTCATGGTAACGTATTTATTTAATGGGCAAGTGACTATGAAAAACATTGCTGTTCAATGCCATACTGCAGTTTGGTACACATCATTACGCTATTAAACTTGTGAATGGTTTAGATACCAACCTTAGGTAGTGGACCGTTTGAGAAACACGCCTTTGTGCTGCTGTTGAGGTTAAGCAGGTCTTGTCCGTTTAGAAGGAATTTAATAAGATTGGAAGGATCACAGTCATAGATTTTATCTCCGCAGGTCTCACCATAAAAGTAGGTGTTCATGGAGGATGGAGAAACATCAAGTGTGAAGGTGTTGTTTAGTGTTGAATTTGACATGACTGCCATTTGCTGTAGAAACTGAAACAAAATTATATGAATGAATATCAGTAGTTTCTTTGTAACGCGCTGTGTTAGCGAGACATGGGAATGTGAAATGCAATCTTCTGTTAAATGAAGTTTGTATACTTAATCAAAACGCTTAAGTTGAGTATTCACCGAAAGCCCAAGTAACTTCCCAAACACCTACTTCCTTGTCACTCGCGAGCAGTCGCCTTAGGGTTCGGCCTGTTATGACTGCTTGGCTTACTCTCCAACCCGTTAGCGTAACATACTAACGTATTTAAGCCATCATCGCAAAAGCTTCTAAACATTTTTAAACATTGAGCGCTTCCACCATCTCCACAGGTCCGGCTCGTGAGCTTTAGGCGCCCTAGGCAAGTGGGTCCATCGCCCCCCTCATTAAATTTAATGCAGTTCTAAACTGTCCGAGCGTCCCTCACGCCCTTGGCAGTTGTCCCGATGCCAATGCATTGCTAAGGCTCTGCAACAAGGCGCATCAAGAAAGCCAAAATTTAGAAAAGGCCCCACCAATCAGAGAAGTTTGGAAATCCCAGGACTATGAACATTTTAAATGACCGATAGACTGCATGGCAAGGAAGTACCTCTGTAATTTGGCTGTGCATCTCCACATCGCAAACGTTCAGTATTGGGACTTTATCTCGGAACTGTGTCGTAACTTAAATACCGTCTCTACCAAACGGGCTTAAATATTAATCATATGGCAAACGTTTCGACCGTTAATTGCTCGATATACAGAATTCTATCGATCCTTACCACAACAGGCTGATCAAACGCATCAGGCAAAATAGTGTTCGGCAAGTTCATCAATGTGTTGTCCAAGGCTGCTCTTTGTTGAAGCTCTTTATAACAGTTGTTGAAATCGCCGTTAGCTGTTGTCAGTGTTTGCCCTTGAATCAAGTAAAGTCGTCCAGGGCATCCAGAAATGCTTAGGAAGGCGTTAGCCAATGATGGATTGTAGGTAATGAAGTGAAGCTGCACAGTGCTTGCGTTAGCCTTTTGACAAGCCGAGATCAGGTCCTCCTTGTTGGCATAATAAGTAAAAAGGATAATGGCCCGGGCAAATGCATTTGAGTCTTGTGTGAAGGCCTGGAAGAATAAAATGATGTTAGTGAGTTCATTGACGATTAAACCCCAGAAACATGAGCTAACATTCTAAATACATTTTTTAATTTAATTTCTATTGAAATGCATTTATGACTGAAGGCCATTTCGGGGATAGGAGAGGCAAATGTGAGTAGAAACTCAGTTGACTTCAGGCCTAAGTCAGAAATATAGTATTTTCTCGTTTTTCTCCGCGGTCTGAGCTTCACAGTTTGCAGCGTTTTCTCGTTACGACTTTCATTTGGTATCCTTTATACCTGTGTATAGACCTACCTCAACATCTGTCGCAAGCTTTATGACAGATGTTGAGGCATTTTGAAAAGTAGGCCCTTTCAATAGTGAGCCGCGTTTTAACCACAACTATTCTCAACAGTTGTTTAAATCTTTTACCAGAAAGCTTATCTTATTTATACCATACATTCTATAACATAGTGTACATTTTCCATTGGGTCATAAGGTATCTTGTAATCTAGCCTTTCATTCAAATACCTGATATCTGGAGTTCCCGTTATCACCAAAAGTTCACGAGCCTTTATTACATGCAATTGATGAAGCTCTTTAGCTTCCTAAAGCATTGTAGGAACTCCTTGGAACCAAATTCTGTAGTTTGGATTCATCGCTCTCCTTTTACCTTATTGTTTGAAGACACTTACGTTGAGTGCTGTGTTGACTGCTGTTGGGACGTCCCCCGTGTTGTAGTTGTACGACGTGATATCGGTTATGTTTGACACGATGTCATTTCTGTTAGTGGCGTTGACTTTTGTGCTGGGGAAATGAATCACATTCGGTTTCTCAGCAGTGACCATACCGATATAAGAGTTGTTCGGGTAGTCATAATACAGAAACTTGGCTAATTGCGGACGCAAGCTGTTAACCTGTAAATTAAAAAGTACGGAATTATTTCTGAATTTTAAATCGGATTTTATGTTAAATTATGAAAATTCACTGCAAGTAAATCAATGAACCATTTGCTTACATAATCGCCTGACATTGGGTCATACACTATGATGACTTCAATATTTGCTTGAGCAACGGGAGATCGCACAACGTTGGCTAAAGGAACGGCATTATCCAAACCTGGATTGTTGTTATTACTGAAAAATTCCACAGTGATATTATGAGATCTTCATTTACTTACTGCACTGTGTTTTACTTATGGAAATCGTCTTAATTTATTACGTCGTATTGCATGTTTCATTAATTCGGGAACGTCCCATTGATTTTATAGTATTAAATTGTCTCCTTAGGTTTTTTGAATGGGCGCGTGTAGCTGGGCTAACTGACCACCCGGCGTATTAAGAGAAATTATGAGGAAGCAGTTTTAGACGTTTTGTAATCACTAGTAATGAGAAGTCGAGCTGGAGAGTTTAAAATTTTGTTGTTGTTGGTATTTTAGGGTCCTTCAACTACAAGGTTATTAAAGCCCCGTCCACTGCATAGTTCTAGTGCAGAGACTACACTAATTTGACGATTATTGGGTGTTAGCAGTACCCTGCTTTCCCAAGCGGCCACCAATGTTAGTACTAACTGGGTTTGCGTTGCTGAACTTCAGTGATCAGACGAGAACTGGTGCGTCCAACGCAACAAGCGGTTCCCTTACGAGTTTCTATTCTTTGGAGACCCGATCAAAATCTTGCCAGGGTTTAGTTGGTGGTATTGCTTTGTTTTGTAGACCCGACAACATGCTTTTCTACCCCGTTTGTTTGGTTTAATTTTCAGCGGCAATTTTTACTTCATAATTAGTAACTAAACAAAATTCTATCATCAAATCTTACTTCAAAAAGTCCGAGTGTTGAAGAATGACGTCCATGATACTTTGTCCTTTGCACAACACGTTGTGTCTGTTGGGAGCATCCGCATTGTGGGTAGTCTCGTTACAAAACCTGTATGCCTGTTTTGTGAGAAATAAGGAAGGATGTGTGCAGGTCAACAGGCCCTTTCTTATGATGACAATGTCTTTATTATAAGGTCAACACTTACCACTGGAAGGACTGGAGGCGACATCATTGAGGTGTTGATATACTTGTTTGCCGATGCCTGGGTATCTGCCTTGAGATCGCAGTAGTCATCTAAGCCCTCAATGCTGCTCTTGCTTGAGCAAGGATCACTGTAAGCGCATGAATCTTACGAATTGTAGACAAATTTGTAGGTATTACATTTATTTAAATAATTAAGACGATTACCTGTTTTCCCAGACGACATTGTCGTTACTGCAGGTGCTATACTTTGGTACGCCGTTGGTGTCATAGTACATCTGGGGATAGATGGGATCCCCTTTACGCCCCATTTCTTCAAAAACTCCATAACGATATTTGACCCATTCAAGAGCGAGTAGTTTTCCGTTGTATTCCAAGTTGCTTTGGTCGGCGATGAAACTGAGAGTGACATGGATAAAATCCCCGGGTTCACCACAACCCCTGCTTTGCTGCGTGTAGGGATTGTCGCCGTAGGCGGCGTTTTCTACATCCACTCGTATGTCCGCCGTCTCGAAGGAAGGATAAGGGCCATCCCATTGTGAATCACGTTTTACAATTTTTCTCACTGTAGTCGTCCAGGATGGTGGAAATAGAACAGTAACATCCTTAAATACTGCCCTGTTTCCTGTAGCGTTGTACAAGGCATATGATGTGCTGTTGAATAGTTTCTGTAATAGACAGAAATTCGTTTATCTGGTTAGTTTACATCGTTCAGTAAACGAAGAGGGGCGATGACGCCAATGTAATGACTTAAAATGGTTTGTAGTCCTGTGCAGTATTAAGTTTGGTTGTAGACAGATGATGAGGTGCACCTGTCATATTCAAATTCAAAGAACTTACAATATTTTACTAGTTAATTTAAAAAATATTAGCGCGAGTAAATATAAAATCAAATCAAAAATATATTCATACTGTATGTGCTTTATAAAAAATTATATTTGGGGGTTCAACGGATTAAAGAGGATGGGAGAAGTGATATTGCTTGTTTCGTCAAATCAGTGGTTTGTATTCAGAAACTTCACAACACTTCCTTCCGTTGCTTTTAGAGGGTTGTGTATCAAAATTGTTCTTCTGATTTGTTTTAACGGGTTATGCTCTTCCTTATTCAGCCTACAGTATATATCGACACTTTCCTCGTAAAACATCATTTTTTTTTGAGATTTTCACTCTTTAATTTAGTCACATTATGTCTTTATTTTTTAATATCTAAAAATATTAAATATTTTCGTAAGCAACACTTATGTTTTAAAATTGATCAGAAGTGTTTCAGCATGTGTTTCAGCGACAACGTATTTTTTTCTATTTTAAGCGACATTTTATTTGGCACTTATGGTAAAAGTTGGCGCTTATAATTTCGTGTAAAATGGCGTACGCTTTAGCGAACTTATGAAATTTTTTTCATATCATATCTGCTGCAGAATCGTTGTAACCCTGCCAGAAAGGTCTAGAAATTTCTAGAACAGGCCAGATTATAAAATTAAAATATCACTCTGATTTCTTGGCCAGTAAAAATTTACAAGTGCCAATTTGTAAGCGCCAAGCTTTCACATCTGGGCCCCAGAAACTATCGTAAGCGACTTTTAACAATTTTATTAAAAACACTAAGATTTTTTTTTTACTTTAAAATTAATTTAAAAATTGCGTGTCTCACTTTGATTAAAATGAAATTTACAGTTTCAAAAAAGAACAATAAATAGGCAAGTAAGACGTTTTTCTCATTTACTGTAAATTTATGAAATATCGCTTACGGTGTTTTACCGGGAAGGTGTCGATATGTACCTTCAAGATAAAACATCTCCAGTGAAATTTCATAAATATTACAGGAAATAAGAAAGTATATGCTTATTTATTGTTCTCTTTTGAAACTGCAAAGTTCATATTAATCAAAGTGAGCCACGTAATTTTTAAATTTATTTCAAAGTAAAATAAATTAGTGTTTTAAATAAATGTCGCTTACGATAGTTTTCTTTATAACCAGATTTGAAGACTTGAGGCTTGCGATATTTTTACTAGCCCAAAAATCGGAGTGGTATTTTAGTTTTATAAACGTGTCTGTTCTAGAATGCTGCAGGGACCTGACCTACCACTTCTGGACCACGTAAATAGAATCCAAGAAGCCAAAATGCGAATGCTGATAGATTTAGGGCCGAGTATATTAGGGATAGTTTAGGAGTGGGGGACATCGCCAAAAATGAGTGAGAGTAGATTGAGGTGGTATGGACATGTAATGACTAGAGGGGAGGAGGAGCTCGTTAGGTCCATTACAGGAATGCAGGTGGTTGGCAGCACCCGGGGCAGGGGAGACCAAAGCAGATGTCCAACCATTTAGTTCTTAAGGACATGGTAGTGCGTGGGGTGGACGGGGACCTAGTGGGAGATTGACGGCAATGGAGGGCTAGAACCCGCAGACCCGACCCTGCCGCAGGCGGGGTAATGGTATTATGATGATGATGATTAAACGTGTTATGTTAGGCCATATAGAATGTGATTGCGATCCTACTCAAAAAAGAAAATAACACATGAGCGTTGGACAGGTGTCGGACCCTTGCTATTCTGCAGTTTCTCATCCACCCACACGATTGCAACAGCCTTCGATCAACTCACAAACGACTGGCATATCAGTTGCGTCCCAATGCTTGTGCATGGAATCCGGTGGTCCTGCAATTTTGTCAGTTACATTTGTATTCATTAACTTGATATATTCAAGATCATATGGACCAAATTGATAAAATGAACATTTGAGTTGATCATTTGTGCTTTGTGGACGAAAATATGCAACGCAACCCTTGTCCAACTGTCATAAACAAGTTGGGTTGCAGTTGCATTTCGCCAGTGTGTGGAGAAAGGACCCAAGTTCATTAAAAAACACATCATTTTAAGGAAATTGTAGGCGCCAACTTTTATCTTACGTGCAATAGAAAATGTTGCTTTAAAAAAAGACAAAAAAAAAATGGCACTTAAACACATCCCAAAGTTGTCGCTGACGATACATTTTAAAAAATAAGTGTAGCTTACGATAATATTTAATATTTTTGGACATTAAAATATAAAACAACTATTTAATGTAAGATAAAACTGCTTACAGTATTAATAAAGACCTAATGTGCAGAATGCGATCCCAAGGGACCCCAAAAAATTCCACTCCCGGAGTTTTCGAGTTAAGGAACACGCCGTACCTTACATTGATCTTTATGGGAAATCGGCCGGAGACAAACGAGTAATTCGACATAGGGAGGTTTTCGATTTAGGGAAGGTCGACTTAGCGAGGTCCGTCTGTAAAAAGTGTCGCATACGATGTTTTACCGGGGAGGTGACGATATATTACTGTTTTTGCGTTTAAGTGCCGTGAATGACCTAATTTGGTGATATTTAAGGTAGAAATCTGTGAAATGGTATTTGGTTGCTGTAGAAATAATCTGCATAGAATTGAAAAACATCAAGATAACAGTTGTACAATAGATGTGACTAATAATTATTTATAAAACGATAATCAGACGATAATATTGAATTAAAACCAATTGTAAGATGAATGTTTGCTACCGTAATTTAAATATGGCAGTTCGCTAAGAGTACTAAAGTCCGTTATTGCATGACAAAGTATTCAATATAAACGAAAAAAAAAAATTTTCAGCAGCCGTTTCACTGATAAAAACTGTATTGTAAATATGGGACCACAGGTTATTTTTTTTTTTTTATCAAAAAGCGTTTTGTGGAACAATTGGAGGACATTTTCAGATTCATCAGTTTTCAGCCGCCGCGGTAGTTTCCTACAGTAGAACTTCGGTATATCGAACTCGCTTATATCGAAATCCTGCTTATTCCCGCTTATATCGAAGCTTGAGCGCCGGTCCCGCCCGATGTAAATTTTAGCTTTACATATAATTCCGGATTTGGATATATCGACCTATTTTTCACGGTTCCCTGAGGTTCGATATAACGAGATTCTACTGTAGTTCTATGTAAATTTTTTCCCGCCTTTTAATCTTCCTGGTCACGAATTTTTCGAAAATTCATAACTGTCGCCCCTCTCAATCAGTGTCACCTTGAGATACTATGGGTAACTATCATACAGGCTATTCCCAGAATTACATTCTATGTTGACCGATATTCTATAGAAATTACGTTTCGTTTCGTTGGTGTTTTAGGGGCCTTCAACTACAAAGTCATTAGAGCCCCGTTCACTGCGTAGTTCGAATGCAAAGACCGCACAGACACTACACTAATGCGACGATTTTTGTGTATTAGCGGTACCCAGTTTTCCCAAGCGGCCACCCATGTTAGTACTAGCTGGGGTTGCGTTGCTTAACGTCAGTGATCAGACGAGAACTGGTGTGTCCAACGCGATAAGCCGCTCCCCATATAAATTATGTAATGACCGTCTGTACAAGAGGCAATTCCAGAATGGTTGCCAGGTATGTTTAAATATAATACCCAACTCCTGTGGCCACACCTACAGGTGTTTTAGTATTTCCAATGTCTATATTGGACAAATAAGACTTAAAATCATGGTATTCATTTTTCAGTGCTTTGACAGGCAATGAAATGGTAAAATGTTCTTGAGATCATTTCGCGGAAAGGTTGGCCTGACTACTTCTGATGCATTATGGTAGTTCCAGACGCCTGGCTGGGGTGCCCGCACTCAGTGGGACCGCAGACCCGACCCTGCCACAGGCGGGATAAGGGTGTGAAGATGATGATGAAATAGTGGCCTGACTAATTGTGAGAGTAGCAAAATTCGGGGATAACATCTGGATTACTGAACAGACATTTTCTTGCTCTTAACTTAACCGCCTGACCATCGAACAATGGAGAATGTGATAAACGCTTTATTTTTGTTGTTCTGTTTTTCGACGTTACGAAAGTAGAGTTTGGTTTGCCCTAAGGAAAGACTAGTACGAATTTGAAGTACTGTGGGGGAAATGATAAATGGGAACCGGCATTTGTTGTCGATACTTGGCAGAGCATGTTATGGGAACTAAGACCATGTAAATCTGTACTTACCTGTAGTTGTGAAATGATGGTGTTTTGGTCCTGTATTCCGATACTTGGACTAATGGCAACTAGGACGTTTTGGTACACATTATTGACAAGGGTGACTCTGGTTGCGGAAGTCCATTGAAAGGCAAGCGTTGCACATAAGAGGACGGGCACAATTCCGAATAACCTCTTCGCGCTTTTCATTTTAACTTCTTAATTGACTGATCCTTAAAAATTCACTAGTTTTCACAGATGAACCAATCTGTATTTCTTGTTCCAGGCTAGTTGTTCCTAAAGCCGTGTGTCTGTTGTATCCTCTGTTGTATCCTTCAAAATGGCGTCTGTCGAAAGCGTTGTCTTATTAAGTATTAGAGCTAATCTTGCACAATATAGATGGCATTAGAATTGGGTGGAACTAGCATTATTGTTTACCAGAAACATTGTAATATTTATTAAATAAATACAGAATCAATTAGATAAGAGATAGTGTTTCCATGGAGAATTCGTAGGTAGTTCAATCTTGATGTGATTGGTGCTAATGACCATTAAACTCTGTAATCATGTGTGCGACTCCCAAGTTCCAACACTGACTTCATATCAGTTTTGAGCTGTGTATACTTGGTGTCTTGAAATGTATTTAAGAAATGTGTGCTTCGTTTTATCCACTCATGTCGAGTTTCAGGGCCATACAGAAGACCTTTTGTAACGGTATTTAGGGTGTAGTTCTAAGTGTAGATTTTTTTTCTTCTACTTTGCCCTACGTTATCACTTGGCAAAAAAAAAGATAATTCCGTACATTTATATCATTTAGACAGATAATTTGAACCCTGGCTATCTAATCATTCATGTCCATGAGAAAGAGAGTAGTGTAGGTGATATCTCGGTGGAATAGCTTATATTGTAATATTAGTTAGATTGATAGTTTAAAGCTATCATGTGTAAAATATGCACAGCAGAAGTTATCAGTGTTTGAAACCAGAAACACTCGCAAATGGTAAAGTGCATACATTTTCAGAGAAATTGTTCACTGCTGTTGGCAAAGGCTAAACCTTTGTGTAAAATCTATCTATGGCTTTTTCATTGATTTGGATTTGGCTTCATTTGAATTTTTAACTTTAGCTTAAAAATTCTAAAGGTCACCCGTCCTACCGTCGAACTTGCCAACAGTGAACTCAAGAGTTAAACACTGCTTAGTTTATCAATTGAGCTACTATTCTAAGGCTGGTTTTTAAGTTGTTTTGGACATTGCCAGATTTAAATTTGTAGCTTATTGTCCTCCATAGAGTCTCAGAAAACGTCCCGGATTTCGATAGTGTCCCATTATCAAAATAAGTTTTTATTCCAATGTATTTGTCTGCCTCAGAGGTTCAGTGGTAGTGTATATACTTGACTTCGTGAGTCCTTTGTTGGTGGTTCGATCCTAGCATCGGTTCACAAGAGGGAAGTCCTAAATGCATCTTCTGTTCGATGGGAAGTAAAACAGTGACCTTGTGTGCCATGGATGATGATGTCAGCTGCACTCAAAAGTGCTACGTACATACGGGCTAACGTTAATTAAATATTGTATTACCACGGCGCTCGTCTTATAAAACTATTGTCCATATGCTCTCCGAGTACCCGAGTCTGCCAAAGGCGATAAAGAGTGTGGGTTTCCGGAATCGAATGCAGGACTCTCTGAAACCTTCACATGACATAGGAGGATACTCGGTTGAATATCACCCGTAACAGACCATTGACCAACATTTTGCCTACGAGTTCCCTTCCTTTCTTTCTTTCCAAATTTTTACTCAGGTTTTGGCTGATACTCCCGAACTCATGAATATCCAGTGAGAGGGTTTGGTACGCATGAGTTATCGGAAGTACCAGTTTTTCCGCCGAGAGGTACCCATATGGGATAGGGTTGGGTACCCCCCCCCCCCCCGTAGGTGGAAAAATAGTATGGGATTAGCACATTTTCTGTAAGTATATGAAACGGATGCATGTTCTGGATCTTTAGAAGAGCCTACCACCGTCATCCACCATAAACAGCACTGCAAATTTTACGAAATACGTCATTACTGATAGTCATCGATGAGCTCGATCGGCCTGTTGTAGACTTACGTGTTGCATTTCAATTTCGGCGGTTGTGTTTACTTTTGTGTATAGCTTCGTACTGACTGACAACCAAAATGACACCATTGTCCCCACTTTCCATACGTGATATTGTATTTTTTTCAAAATGTAATTTGATCCTTTTTAAAAAAAAATTGCGTAATTTTTCCAGAGGAAGTGGTGAAGCAACTTATAGTATTTCTAAATAATTATTTTAATATATTGTACCTTACATAATGATATGCCGTATTATACTGTATACGCATAGTCAACGAAGAAAGATGGTTACAACGGTTTTTCGAATTCGTTGTCATCATGAGCACGTTGGGTGTTTATTTAGATGTTCCCTATTGCCTAATTATTGACGAGCTGTACTTTGTTACTCATCAGTGTTATTGCCGTGCTGTTGTGCATTGTTATCAAAAAAGTGTTCAGTTTTAAAGTCTGGTGAAAAATAATTCGCTGTGCACTGTGTCAATCCATTGACGCTATTAGGGTTAACGAGCAAAATATCTAGTGTCAGACTTGTGAAATATTTCAGTGTAATTGGTGCCCCCCCCCTTCTAGATACATACTGTAGTACTTTTCGGTTAACTAAGGTCAGTAGCTCGCTATGTAGAGTCACCGTTCAACACCAGTTCATGTCCTTCTTCTCCCTACTCGTTAGTGTTTCTCAACCTTATTTCCTTCCGGATAAATCCATGAAATGACGGTGCGATCTCGGAGAACTCCCGGGGTAGGAATCCCTCGAAATTGATTGGAGGTTCGAGGCTTTAGCAACTCAAGGGCCAACAGTCGGATCTAGAAGTTATCCCTCTATTTCTTTCTGTTTTTTATCGGGTCCATGGTCAGGTTCTAGGTCCTCTCGTATAACTTGCTCAAATATTTAGTTAGGTCTACTTCTACTGACTCCAATTTTGGGACTTTCCTTTTTAAAAGGATACAGCTTTCATGACAGTTCATATTCTTTCTCTTCAAGGCTTTAAAAATTTAGGGTCCTTGCATCATGTGTATCATGAAGGTACATAAAGGATCTGAAGATTTCACCCCAAAAATCCAATCTTTGTGGCTCGAACTACAAAGTATAGGCGAGTCACAAGACGGCCGGAGGGACGAATGGATGGTGGGAGGAAAAGGGCTGAGTTTTTCCCTGCTGATTAGATCGAGGTATATTTTTTTAAGGCATGTCTGGCAGACAGATTAGCCTCAATTTGTCAAGGATTCAATCAGTTATAAAATCTGTTAGTTCGTGAGTTTCAAAGTCCGAAATCAACAAATAACAATTATTCAATAACACATTGGTGTTACTTGTATTATTAGGGTGGCGTTGACACGTAGTTTTTGATTTCATCCTGAATGAAGCGAAAGATGACGTCATTTTTACGCCATTGTAAGGTGTGTCCTTTCATGAGTAGGCCTATAGGTGTGTTTTTAAATTGCATGAACTGTTATGATTGTGTTTACTGTATCTTTCCTTGTAATCTTTATTTTTCTCTTGCTATTATTTTACTGCTCTTATCTAGCCTCATTGTTCTGTTAGTGAGGGATTCACGTTTGCTAACAAAATGTTAGGACGGGTTTCATATTGGGAAGGTTCCATTAACGACGGAGACGAATGTCCTACTTCAGGTTCTCAAATGGCCTTCCGAACGATTTTCCAGCTTATTTAAAGAATTTAATCTTTAATTTCTATCAAAATTAACATCCTTGTTCCTTTTATACCGCATTTACACATTCGCGAATAAGACGAGTCGAATGACGAGGC
>JAAFCE010001036.1:22885326-22898987 GCA_013389805.1 Trigoniulus corallinus
GAATGCGAACATTTCGACGAAAGTCTCGCCTCGTCATTCGACTCGTCGTATTCGCGAATGTGTAAATGCGGTATTAGATTTAGACCCGCCGCGGTGGCGTAGTGGTTAGCTCACTCGGCAACTACGCCAGTAGTTCTAGGCTCGATACTGGACCGTGGTGGGTCGGCTTCTTTCGGGCGAGAGAAAAGCCGCGAGTGTGCCTTCTTTCGCCGAGGTCCCGTGTGGGTGTACGATGGCGCTTGCACGTAAAAGAACCCTCTCTACTACGCAACGGGTAGATGAGGCAAAATTTCCAGGTGTAGGAGCTCGCCCTCTGGCGTCGGTAGCATTCCCCAACGAACACTAGACCGACGATAAATAAGCGTAGGGGTGCAGCTTTGGCCGGCAACCGGCTGCAAAAAAACTATGTCCAATATATCACCCTGTGTCCATTCAGAGGGACAAATGGGCACCCGTCCCTGCCATAGGCGGGAAAAGGGTTAGGAGTTGCTTTTTTTTTGTTCCTTTAAGATTTAATTGCGTATATCACATGTTGGTATGTGTAAGCAGATAAAACTCGCAGGTAGAACAAACTTATTTATGGAAGTGCCGGATTCACCACTAGGCTAAGTAAGCTGAAGCCTAGGGGCTCAACATTTAGTGGGCTTCAAAACTTAAGAAAAGTGCCTCAAAATAGAAATAGCCTAGGGCTTCTCAATATCTAAATCCGGCACTGATTATAGACTACATTGTCTTTCTGCTCTCAAAACGCCACTATTCTTTTCTGATCCCAAGTGGTCATTGTCCTGTTCCAACCCAACATCTCATAACTGTCATGGGAGGAGTCTGTTCACCGCCGATGTCAACAATCGCTTTATAAAATTTATTGGGTTGCCTGGAACTTTGCCAGGTTGTCAGAGTAACGTCAAATCGCTTTGGTGACTGTCATATGTATGTTATATTAAGCTGCGGTTATATCAGGATGCCGTTATGGATTTTAGTCAGGACGGTATAACCCTGTCAACTGCTTACATCTTAATGGCTTAAAAATCACCGAGATGGCAATTTATTTGGCTTATGGACATTTGGGGTGGGAGGGGTAAATTTAAACAGACCACAAAGAAAATTAGTCAACCTTCACGTTAAAACCGTCAATTAATAAGGTCCTTTGTGGATATCAGAGAAGGGCAAATCAAAAAATACGTGAAGACCATACACTTTATTACAGAAAAATCATGTTTAACAGTTGACTAATGTTCGATATTCTGAGTGGAGTTGAATTGTCATGAGGATCGACGAAATTAAGCTTATGATTAACCTACCACTGGTTTTATCCAGGTGTAATAAAGCGTGAATACTGTTAGAAACAGGAGGGTCGGGTACACATCTTGTCCCTCTGAATGGACACAAGGGCGAATATTGGATAGTGTTTTTCCACAGTCAGTTGCCGACCAATGCTGCAACCCTTATGCTTATTTATCGTCGGTCTACTGTTCGTTGGGGAGTGGCGAGTTGCGTTGGACACCAGTTCTCGTCTGATTACTGAAGTTAAGCAACGCAACCCCAGTTAGTACTGACATGGGTGGCCGCTTGGGAAAACTGGGTACCGCTAGTATCCAAAAATCGTCGCATTAGTGTAGTGTCTGTGCAGTCCCTGCATCAGAACTACACAGTGGACGGGGCTCTAATGATCTTGTAGTTGAAGGGCCCTAAAACACCAACAAGCCAACAAACAATCTACTGTTCGTTGGGGGATCGCACCGATGCCAGAGGTCGAACTCCTACGCCTGGAAATTTTGCTTCATCTACCCGTTGCATAGTAGAGAGCCAATGCCATCGTGCACCGCACGGGACCTAGGTTTTACTTCTCATCCGAAAGGAAGCGCACTCGGGGCCTCTCTCTCTCTCCTGAAAGAAGCCAACCCAGAACTACTGATGCAGTTACCAAGCGTGCTACCCACTGCGCGACCGAGGCAGGTGATTTTATGTACATTGTGAAAATTGTTTAATTGAGGTACGGTCCTTCACAGTTGCCTGGCGTCGTATTTTCCATATAATTTTGATCTAAAATACATTCACGTTTGTACCTGAAGTAAGACACCTGCAATATACATACTGTATTCTATTTATTATTCCTTTTTTAATTATAACGTCCCCAGTGGCCCAAGGCAAACTGTTTTTTTTCTTTGTTTTTTTGGCAAATAGCAGTATGCTGGTGTAACTCGTGGATATACTACGTGACGCATGCTGTAGTGATATGAATGCGTGTAATAGGAAGTTAATGGCGTAACAATGTGTATATATTTGGAAAGATCTGCTATGACAAACCAGGTCGCACCTAAAGCACTAGGTGTGTGCGGGGCGTGCTTACACGTGCAGTACGTCGAAAGCCAAATATGGAAGATTTTGGAATCTTTAGTTAATATCCAAGTCATTATATGACGTTATTTTAACAGTGACCGTCTATAGTGACGTATTTGTTGGAATAATGATCTTTGCACCTAGAACGTCGTTTTCTTATTTGGTAGAGCGGTTTCCTACTGGCTGTCCCATTTCTTGCTGCTTGTCTCATTAGGACACATGGGTAATCTGTTGGACGGTATTTTGACGCAGCCGATTGCCATCCTATACTTCAACCCCAGTGTTTATTGCTCGTCGGCTTGTTGTTCTTCGTTGGAACACTTTTTCCTCCGCCGACACCAGGGAGGGACTTCCTACTAGGACGTTTTCCATAACGGAAAGTCCTATCCCCTTCTCTAATTTTTGATATCAGTATCGATTGAGTTTGGTGGTGAATTAATAGATAGACAACAGGTCTGAGTGTCAATCACGATGCTGCATTTTTGGGAATTGTTGATGATCGGTTTTCTGATGTTATCAGTCGGAGCAGAATTGAAGAGGGAGTAACATTAATATTCTTGTGAAGTGTTGTACATGACTTTCTACAAGATGTTTTCTGTTTTTGTCGTTCTCCATATATTCTTCGATCCCTGAATGCGTCGAACCCTACCATAAATGAGAAATACCGGTATATTGCCCTGAATAAGTGAAGTATATTGGCCCTGTATCTGTAAGTGATAAACCCCTGCGTACCTTTGTTACGGCTGACGACAATAACTAAGGGCGTTGTTTTTGAATTTATAGCGATATAAATTACCTGTTGTAGATAAGTGTCATAATTGTAGATAAACTGTTTTTTGGTCCTTATTTTCCATCTCTCATCTCCCCCTTTTCAGATAACAGTATCTTGGAAAAATGTTGAAATCATCGCACATTTTTTACCTTCAGTAAACCACTTGTATTTACGTTGAATGTGACGTGTTTATGATTTGGCGTTCCCCATTTTCACGTAATACGTATATTCATCGTTAACTGAGTACTTCCCTCCCCGTGAGGATTTCTGAATAAATTATAACACCTCTCGAATGTCCTGAACATATACGGTACATAGGTGATGTTACCATCAACGGGGATTTCGGGTGGTTGAAGAGGGAAAGGAGGACTTGAGTTTATGATCGTTTATTTCGCAGTTTTAAGAATAAAAGCCTTGTTTATGATATATAAAACTTCCGATCCTGAATCCCTACCGATTATTTCCCACCCGAAATCTCAACTTGATGTCGTCAATCACTTGAGATCAATTATTATTGTGTGAATTCTTTATTGTATTACGGAATAATGGGGGTTTACTCTTTCATTCGTCATATTTAGGCTATATTTTTAAAAAATGCCCAGACGAAGAAGCTTTAAAGACATAAAAATCGGGCCTGGTATAACACGGACTTCTTCAACACGGTTGATGAATTGGGAATCGGATAATAGTATTACATACTGTATATGTTTTGAACATCCCTCTGGAGCAGGCCATCACAAAACACATTCTATTCGACATGTCCTGACTTGTTTTTGTTGATGAAAAGATTAAACGAACCTGCTAAAATGTGGCAGGTAGGGTCGGGTTTGCGGGTTCTAGCTCTCCACTCACGCCTATCCCCCACTAGGTCCTTGCCCACCCAACACACACACACACACTGCTTTGTTCTTCCCCTACCTCAGACGCTTCCCACAACCTGTATTTCCATGATGGACCTAACATTCTCTTCTTCTCATCACATGTCTCAATCTATGCTCTCTCATCTTTTCTGTGACATGTTTCACATTATAAACAATAAATGAAAGCCTGGAAATGTGATCCTAGGAAGTGATCCTATCATGGGAAACAGAAAGTTTAGAATTCAAGGGGGATTACAGAAGTGCTTGGTCCCTTACCATGAAATACATAGAGATTTACTTGCTAAAAGTAAGCACTCGCGTATTATGGAGTTTTTCAACGTGGTCACAAAATATTGAAGAATTTTCCAGTGATGAAAACATAAACCAATCTTGAAAAGTGTTTTTAATAAGTAGGCCTACGTATTTTTGCATTATTAAGATTGTTTATTGAAAGATTAAAGGATAGAATTAAACTTTTCAGGATTGAATCGGAGTTGATGAATCAAGAAATGTACCTTCAGGATTTCTTGGCGCTTGTATGGGACGGGTTGTTTTCTATATTAATAATTCGGGATTCGATTTCTTCCTTGAGGTGTTGGTCGTCCACTACAAGACGATTGATGTTAATAGGAGTTAAGTAAATTTTCACTGTATCCTCTTTGGTTTTGGCTGACTTTTTACAGCTTTTTTTCGACTCCTCGCAAATTTTACTGCGTCTGTGTCGTATCCTTTTGCAAATACAGCATACACAAGCAGTCATGCCGAAGCTGGTAGCCATGAAATCAATGACGTACATTATCCAATCCATGATACTTGATCCAAAGGTTTGATTGGACTCAGAGTTGCCATTATCCGCTTGTTGAGTAATATAATAAGAGGCGATGTTGGACACTGGACTGTAGTTGGTGAGGTCAGCAGCTTTTAAGGCGCAGTAATAGGTATTACCGTCTTGAAGACCTATGAAGGTTACTTGTTGCCTGGTTTTGGCCATTTCAGGCTTGATGTAAGGTATTTGAGATACGGATGTGACGTCGTCAAAATGATCTGTTAGGTCATTTCTGTTGAGACTGCATTTGAAGTTATATTGGTCAGCTGGTGAAGTGATTTTAAGTTTTATTTTGAGTGTCGAATAGAATAAAACGAAGACATTTTCATAGGAAGATTCTTACCAATGCCATTATCTAAGTCATTTCCTGGAGCAGTCCATGAGAATGTCACTGATGTATTTATTATGGATTTTAAATATAAATCATAAATAGGTCCTGGTGGAATGACGTCAACGGCTGGTTTATTACCAAAGAATGGTGCCGTTTGTAAAATGCGAGTAAAGGGCCCCGTTGACTCAGTTTCTACAAGAGATAAATTGTCACCATAGGTGTGACTTATTGAGTGTCTTCCTTAGGCAAGGCGCAAAATGAGGCCGCAGGGTGACGCAGCGGGACGCAGCCCTGCGAAATTCTGCTAGCAGGCAATCACCACACATTGAATCGCAGTTTTTCAACATACTGGTTTGCAATTTGAGTCAACTAAAATGGCTTTCAATGTAACAGTGATTGCCTGCTAGCAGAATTTCCCAGGGCTGCGTTACGTTGCATCACCCTGCGGCCTCATTTTGCGCCTTGCCTTAGAATTGTAGGAAATGTGACTGACAATTATCTATGTTCATACTCATGAAATTGATGCTGGATATCCATGGGTATGGTTGAGTTGGATAATGTGCCGTACCAAAGTTGTCGCTGACGGTCACTTTGGCAGAATACAGTTTTTCCGGATTTCCCAGCTGCGTGAAGTAGCCACTGTATATTCCATCTTTGTCAGCGATGTCTGGATCTGAGAATGAATGAAAGGCACATTCTGTATGGATGGTGAAATTAATGTAATTTTTATAGAGTACTTGGTTGGTAAAAGAGCTTTACTTCCGTCCCCATTGTCCGTCAGTGACAGGGATTTACTGTTAATCCGGAACTTATCACTCCACGTGACAACGGCATCAACTCTAGCGTTAAAAACAGGTGTCCGGTCAAGTTTGACTGATGTATAAATGCGAACTCGAGTCTAGAAATATATCATAATATTATTGGGGTAATATGACTCTCTAAATGATGCAACCTGGACAGGCCCTTAGAAAATCTGAAGCTGTTATTGACTCTTGCCTTAAAGTAGTTAAGATGTGTAGTTAAAACGCATTTACCCAGTTATGGCCGTTGGTGGCTTGGAGATCGGAAATAACCCAACTGTAAGCTTCGATCCTAGGGATGGAGTACAGTAACTTGGATGGAACTGGCTTTCCAACTGCATAGACCAAGAATGGAGCACTGAAATTGAAATCTGTTCTGTCTTGGGACACTCCATAAGGATATGGACCGGTCTGTAAGTAATAAAATCAAACTGTCACTTGACTTCGTACTTGAAGTTGAGGCATACAGGTGTTATCAATTGTTCCGTATAGGCGTTATCTGTTCTTACATGGGTCATAGGAACCACAGCTGCAAATGCTGAAGTGAAAGCGTCGTAACCTAGAGGTTGCACTTGTTCCCAGTTTCCAATCCATCCATAAATTAAGTTGTCCGGACTTGTGTCTTTGATATTTAAACACGTTTCTACGTAAAAATAAGTGTTGGAGAAAGGTTTGGGTGTATCTACGTAGAAGACGTCCGTTGTTGATTTTGTGAAGATTTTCTCAATAAACTGAAATTGTAGTTACAAAATAATGTTTAAATTTGTACACAAGATATTTTTGTGGTGGTTAATTTATCATAGTAATTAGCACCAAATTAGAGTAGACATTAAGTTGGGGAATTTATAGACATTGGGAACTTCACCAGATATAGGACAGGACAGACATTGAGCGGACAGGAAATTTTCAGTGTCTGTCACTAGTATGAAGAGGTTATAGCTTACTACTAATGGTGTCAAAAAGGTGGTCGGTGACAAGATGCTTGGTAAGTTAACAAAAATCATCTCAAGTTGTGCTCGTTCCTGAAGTTGGATCAAGCATTGATTTATTTCATCTGAATCAGCAATGGTATAGTCAGCTGTCTGTATCTTGAATACTCTTCCCTGGCATCCTCCAGACACGTAACCTTTGGCCACATCCTGATTGTAGGTCACTAAATGTAATTGGTGGCCCTTTGTTTGCGCATGATGACACATTTCAGACCACAGTTCAGGTGATTTGTTGTTGACGTTGTTACTCATCACGAGAATGGCGCTGTCATGGTTGGCAGTAGCTCTGAAGGGATCAAGTTGCTGATGGATAAAATTTGAAAATTGCAATTTTTAATTTTTTTAAATGAGTATAATTTACAAACGTAAAAAATATTCCATGTGCAAAAAAATAAGGGGCTGCTGTACCATAATTGCCAAATTGACAGCTTCACTGATATTTCCCGTACTTGCTTCTGACGATGTAAGACCATTACCAAATTGCTGCCAAATACTTTGTCTGTCCTCAGAGATGCGTGTTAAATTGAGAAATACGTCTGGGCCATTTTCGGTATTCACCGCTCCAAAATAAGACCCGTTTGGAAAATCATCATAGATGAATTTTAATAGGGCTGGTCTTAAACTGAAATTTACCTGCCCCAAAAGATTTTATTAGTCATCAGTAAAATTTTTTGTCTTCATTGTTCACTTCTCAATGCGAAGGGGGGAGGAGGAGCTAGTTAAGTCCATTATAAGAATGCAAGTGGTTGGAAGTACCCAGGGCAGGGGGAGACCAAAGTAGGAGTGGGAGCCGTTTGTCCGTAAGGATATGATAGTGTGGGATGGACGGGGACCTAATTGGAGATAGGCGAGAGTAGAGGGCTACAACCCGCAGATCCGACCCATCCGCAAGCGGGATGAGGGTATGATGATGATTGTTCACTTCTTGCACCCTCAGATACGATTGTTGACTGTAAGAAGTCCTTACCTGAGTGGCTGTCATTGGATCCCAAACGACAACTAGTCCCAGTGTTTGAGGTAGGCTGTTTTTGACGCTGAATACCGTATAACCAGCTTCTGGAATCGGTGCGTTTCTAGGAATAAATAAACCCACAAGACGGGATTGGGCAGTGTAATAGCTAAGGTACAAAGGACAGAAGAAATTTATTTTTGAAGGTCATACTTCCCCTGTTGAAAGTCGTCATGTTGCAAGATGACTTCCATGGCGCTCTTTTGCCGACATAGAAAATTATGCTTATTTGGAGCATCTGCGTTGTGGTTCTGGGAACTTGTGCACAATTTACTGGCCTACAGAAGGGTTAATAATAAGCTTAATTGGTTTCGAATCTATGTAACAGGTGGGATTGTTACCCAATTAATACCTTAACGTACCGTTGGCAATATAGGTATGGACATCACTGAAGTTGTTAAGTTCTGGTTTGCTCCGGGACTCGAGTCGATATTTAGGATACAGTTAGTTGGTAGGCCATTAGCTGAATTGTCGGAGTCGCATGTGGTGCTTTGGAAACCGAAATTATTTATTAGTTTATTTTTCTGAACAATCGGCAGAGGAAATATCCTTGTGTCCTTACCTGTCAGTAAATGTAATTTGAGAACTGTTGCACATATTATACATTTGTATTCCACCGGCACTGTAATACTTTTGGGGATACACTGGGTCCCAAGGAATACCATTTTCATCAAAAATTCCATATTGATACTTAATCCATTCGCGGGCAACCATGTTCTCTTGAGGTCCAAATCTATGGGTCATTCTTCGAGGATTCAGGAGGAAGCTTTCGGTGAGGTGAATAAATTCTCCAGGTTCACCGCAACTTTTGGTTTGGACGGTGTACGGCAAATCGCCATAGGCGGCGTTTGGGACGTCTATTAAAATATCTGCAGAATCCATAGTTAGGACACTGAAGTCATCATATTCTACCTCATAGGTATAAGTGTATGTCTTAGATGGCTGCGACGTTTCCGGTATCCAGATGTTAATACTGGCAAAATATACCCTATTATCTGTTGCCACAAAGAGGGCTTTGGAAGCCTTTTGAAAGAGGTTCTAGAATTCAATAAATTTGAAAGTTGTAATACTGTGCATAAATGCGGCCGACCGTGAAATTTTGGAAGCGATTCTCATTTTCTTTTCAGGTGACACCGTTAATTGATGGCCCCGCCTCGGGGGGCGCAGAGGTAGCATGCTCGATTACTGCGTCAGTGATTTCAGGTTCGATATTGGCTCGAGATAGGTGGGCTTCTTTCGAGCTAGAGCAGTGGTGGCGAACCTGTGACCCACCGTGCAATTTGACCCCCTAGTTTATCGTCTCATAGTATCCGGTGTGGACGGGGACCTGGTGGGCTGGAACCCACAGACCCAACCTTGCCACAGGCGGGATAGGGGTATTATAATGATGTTCACTATTTGCTACTTTAATAAACTAATTTATCATTATTAATAATAATTTTTTTATTCATAAAATTAAATAGTGCTTGCACCTGACCCACGGACAACTTTCTGGTTTTTTTCGTGTCCTCAAAAAAAGGTTCGCCACCCCTGAGCTAGAGTGTAGCCCCGAATGCGTATTCCGTGGATGGGAAGCGAAGCCGTGGCTCTGTGTGGTGTGTACGATGTCACTTGCACGCAAAAGGACTCTTTCTACATGCAACGAGTAAATCGGCATTTCCAGGTGAAGGACCTCACCCCCTGGCGTTGGTGGAGGAAGATGGGCCCAATGTAGAAAAATAGACCGACGATAAATATGCATAGGAGTTGCAGCATTAAGGAGGCAGCCAGCTTCGTCAAAATGCCGTTCAACAGATCGCTAATATGTCCCAGTGGGAAAAGATACCCAACCTGCCATAGGCAGACTAACAGTTAGTAGTTGCTGCCGTCTTTGATGAATTGTGCTATGAATAGGATTGTTACTTAAAATTACGACATTTGCTGATATCTGACCATTCTAATAGTACGTAGATTCCATTCTGGCCTAGATAGTTTGTCTGGTTGGGAAGCGAACCGTCGTACCATGTGGTTTGTATGACGTCAACTGCGTATAAAGCAACCCTTTCTTCCGGAAACGAGATGTTCGGATAGCAAACATACCAGGTTTAGCAGCTCGTCATCCCCTTGCATAATTTAAAGGTTAATAATTACGGAACAAATCAAATCTAGCCATACCTGAATACTGGTGATTAGATCATGGTGTCTGTTGGATTGTATAGCAGGGCTTATAACAACCGACACGCCCCGGTATCCATTTTTAGCTAAAGTAGCCTTGGAATGCGTAGTTTGAATAAGTAATCCAGAAATCACGAACATTATCAACATTTTCAGCATCAGATCAAGAAGTGTCATGTTAGGGTTTTTCATAGGTCTTTAGGGCAACTAAGGTTTATGAATGTCAAACTGGAAGTGGCTCTATTTGTGGTGTGATCTGCGATGTGTCAGTGCTTGAGGTTAATAGTTGCATTTGCATCACAATCAGATAATGTTCTTCGGTTTCGTTTGACTTCGGGACAATGGTCAAGTATGCAGTATACTCACTCTTACACTTAATTCGGGTTACTATGGAAATTGATTTAATTCATAGTACTCTTCACCTATTTATTGCTATACTTATTATACGAATTAGGCCTAACTCTATGGTAAGCCTTGCCAAAATGAGTTTTAGTTTTTGGTTATGCATCATTTTAAAACAACCCTTGTGCCATTGCCCCATATGTAGTCGATGAACAACGTCCCATTTGCATACCCTCCTCCAAAATGAAATCTCTGGCTACGAATGTCTAGTCACTGACTTGTTTTGTCACCCTACCACGATTACCATGTCTACAGTCGCAAATCCAGGTTGTCTTCTTAAGGCGAAACCCCACGTGTTAATTCTAGGTTAGATCCTCTACAAAAGTCTAATACACCAGTGGGCCAGTTTAACACTGATGTCCACATTAGGGTTACTTCGCGGTTCCCAACATCTCCAGATGTAGGTACACCGCAAGCCAGCAAATCATTCCATATGCCCCACTCTGCGAAAGACTGTTATCCCTTTATATGCGTGCTGTTAAGCAACGATACAGTAAAATTTAGCAAATGTTGATGCATTTTGATCATTACATGCATCATTAGAGAGTTAGTGGTGAATGTCGACGATGACGATACGAACGATACGAGGTCAAATGAGGCAACTGTGCATGCTCACGAAAAGCAGACCAGCAATTGAGCTTACGCATTTGCCCCATTTGACCTCATATCGCTCGTATCGTCATCGTTCACCACAAACTCTTTATTAGTGGGTTTTCTTGTAGCTTTTTTGGCTGACGCACGCTACGTTAAGCAGATGACAATTCAACTGCGCAAGTGCAAACTGCGCGCAGTAATGTTAAGGTGCATTTTAACGCACGCATTGCCAATTCTACGTCAGACGCACGCTAAACTGCTAACAAAAACAAATGGCTGACGTCATCAGCCAACAGGTGGCGCTCGTGTATCGGCCGTTACGTTTTAAGTTTTACTAAACGTTACAAGAAAATAGTTTTTCCTGACTGACGCATGTCAGTCACGTGGTCTGCTAACGTTTCTGTGCGCGTCCGTTGACGTTGCAAGAAAACTCCCTGTTGTCACGAAGGCCGACGCTAAGGTCTTCAGGGCCCTTCTGAAAACTTCAAATAACCGCACCCTCCCGGCATTTTGTGTAATGTTAAGTAATTCGTAAAACATAGAAATGACTCTCCATCCGTAATGGTACCCACCTGCGGTGCAGGGTCTGAAGACCTGCTTACGTGTACTCTGCTAATCATAATCACGCAATTAAGCCACGATGCGATCACCATTCCTTTCAATTCCCAGTCAGGTCCTTGTTCTCCCCACAAAGCGTCATGTCTCTCTGCTCGAACATGTAGTGATTATAATGATTCTGATGTCCCCAATAGAAGTGCAGTGGATGTGTAAAAATGTGTACCCAAGTCTAAAAATCTGCTGAATAGCAGGGATGTTGAACCTTTTTTTTTGGATTAATGAGCAGCGTAATGTCTTACTTGGGTATTCCTCAAGATGACCAAAGAAATAACGAAATTATCTGGCAGGTTAAGAATATTGAGTTGACAAATGTGTACTTGGAGTTGGATTTAATGAATGTCAAAAAAATTGAATAAATACAAGGGGAAGGAGATTAAGAGCAGGAAAAGATGCACAGATCCAAGTCATCCGACCATTATCCGGTGAAGCATGGAGAGCTTTATAAGCATTTTGAAAGTGGTCCTAAATGTTGGAATCCACAAATTTGACCGGAAATTACCTTTCGAAGCACATGTTTTCTTTTCGGGTAACGCGGTCTGCTAATCAATTGTTCCAGTGTACATAATTACTATTCTCTTTTAGTAGAAATGTAACAACTGGAGAACCACTTACGCCGTTAGTTGTTTATGCCGTCGACCAAATGAGCGTAGGTAATACCAAACAAAGTAAAGCGCCCATTAGGACAGCAGTGGAACCAAAGGGCTCCTTGGCTATCACACCACCGGTCGGAGACGGTGGTTTAATAAAATAGGTGACAATGTTTGAAATCGCACCGCAATTATCGGACTCATCGACAGCTTGCATAGCACAGTAGTAAAGTGTCGAATCGTTGTTGCCAGAGAAGGATGCTGTTTGAATTGTTTTGGCTACTTCTGGGGTGGCACTAGACACGTTGGAATCGGATGTCATATCACTCAAACAACTAATACCGTTGAACTTATTTTTGTCATTGACACACACGAATGAGTAAGATGTAGCTAGAAATAAACAGCGTGCGTTTAAGTAATTAGGATAAAAGGGACAAATTGGAAATGTTACATATGGAAATCTGTGTACCTTGTCCATAATCATAGTCGTCCCCAGGAGCTGTCCAAGCAACAGTTACGTTATCATTCTTTACAGACTCCACACGGAAGTCTCCAATGGGTCCTGGTGGGTATATATCCGAAGCTGCAGTTGAGATGCTTGCGAACAATGAGCCGGCCTGGACTGTGCGTTTAAAATGGCCAGTGGTAGTTAGTTCTGTAAAAATTGACACGGGTAGTTCAAGACGGCTGACTTTCATAGAAAAGATAGGGAAGAAGAATTTGTTATTACCACATGGGGAATTTTGTAAGGGATGCACTTACTCATGTCACCGGTGCCCGAAATCCAAGGGTACGTTGTGGTAGGGTAAACTGCTGCGCCATCGTCTGTTACGTTTACAACAATGGAGTACGAAACTGAACTTATTGTTTTCTCAAATTGGGTGAAATAGGCACTGTAGACACCATCTTGAACGGTAATGTCCGGATCTGAAGATAGATAATATCTGTTTTGTCTGGGGTTGTATTGAGGGAAGAAAAATTTGAATGGTCACTAACTTCCACTTCCATCGTCGTACAAAATGATTGTGTAAATGGGAGAATTATCGGAAGAGGACGTCACGTTGGCCATGACTTTAGCATAGAAAATAGGAGTAGTTCCCATTTTGACAGACGCGAACACGCGCACCAAAGGCTGAAAAAGGACATGATTATTTAATTTCTCCCAGTGATGGTATTTTTTAGCTTTTACTATTGATTGCTTACATATCCGTTGGAAGTAGATGTCGTTACCATCCATGCCTTGACTTCGATGTTGTCAGATGAGAAGGTGTCGGAGGTGGGGTCAATTATCGGCTGACCAGCGGCAGTTACCAGATATGGAACTGCACTTCCATTTGGACATAGCCGCTGCTGTACTTCGTAGTTCCAATCTCCCACCT
>JAAFCE010001036.1:22899387-23056942 GCA_013389805.1 Trigoniulus corallinus
ATCAGTTCTTGTCCGTTTAGAAGGAATGTATTAAGATTTGTAGAGTCACAACCATAGAGTTGATCTCCACAGGGCAACCCATAAAAGTAGGTCTTCATGGAGGATGGAGAAATATCAAGTGTGAAAGTACTGTTTATTGTAGAATTTGAAATGACTGCCATTTCCTGTAGAAACTGGAACAAAATTACATGAATGAATATCAGTGAGTTTCTTAGTTGGTAGTGTGGCAGCCCGGCCTGAGAATGTGAATTGAATCGCTTGCTGCTTCTCATTAAATATGTACGTCAGGATCCGCCAATAAGCATAGTAAACATACGCCAGCTTCCAGTAACATTCCAACTCCCAAAGTAAACATTCCAGACTTTAATCCGGTAAACGTTCTGGCGACGCTTTTCGCTTGCGAGCACTTCCTAATGATTGGAACATACAGACATACAGTACATTTTTGAACGCTTTCTGCTCCTGTTGGCTTACGTCGCAACCAAAAAAGGAAAACGTTTGCAAACATTCAGCGTCGTTTATAGAGACCCGGGTTCGCATGAATTTTTCTGGAATTGCATCCTTACCACAACAGGCTGATCAAAGGCATCAGGCAAAATAGTGTTAGGCAAGTTCATCATTGTGTTGTCCAAGGCCGCTCTTTGTTGAAGCTCCTTATAACAGGTGTTGAAATCGGAGTCAGGAGTTGTCGGTGTCTGTGCTTGTATCAAGTAAAGTTGTCCTGGGCATCCAGAAATATTTAGGAAGGTGCTAGCCACTGAAGCACTGTAGGTGATGAAGTGGAGCTGCGAATTGCTTTCGTTGGCCGTTTGACAGGCCGACAGCAGGTCATCTGCAGTGGCAAGATAACTGAAAAGGATGATGGCCCTGGCAAATGCACTTTGATCTTGTGTGAAGCCCTGAAAGAGGAAAACGATGTGAGTGGATTTCAGAGTATGTTATCGCAATGTCAGATAACATCTTTAAGACTCAGTAATCTACCGGGGCCTAGAGGGGCTAGTTGATCGTTAGGAAAATGCCTCTCACCTTTAGTAGGTATAGTGTATCTATGCAGACGTAAGATGCGATATCCAGAATGTAATGTGAAGTACGTTTCGCACGCACCTATGACTTATTACAGAGTTGTCTGGCTGCGGTTCTATCCGACGTACGCTACGCAATGCAGACGAATCGTGAACTGCGCAGACGCATGCAGGGTCTGAGTTTGCGCAGTCGACAATTCGTCTGCATTACGTAACGTACGTCGTCGGATTGAACCGCAGCCAGAAAACTCTATTATTAATCTACATTCCAGACATTTCCATGCGAGGCAGCCCGTGGCGGATTTAGATATTGAGAGGCCGTAGGCTGTTTCAATTTTGAGGCCCTTTTGAACCCATTTTCTTAAGTTTTGAAGCCCGCTAAATGTTGAGGCCCTAGGCTTCAACCTAATTAGCCTATTGGTAAATCCGGCTCTGGAGGTAGCCACAATTAGATGCAATTCATGAATTCTTTTAGAGGATAAAAAGTGCCCCCTTTCTTTGCTGTTACTACTAGTAATGGAATCACTTACTAGGCTTCTTTCTTACCTTAGCCGCTGTGATGACCGCCTTCTGGACATTTCCAACGTAGATGTCATACGCCGTGATGTCGGTTATATTTGCCACAATGTCATTTCTGTTAGTGGCATTGACTTCGGTGCTGGGGAAATGCATGTCATTCGGTTTCTCAGCAGTGACCATACCGATGTAGGAGTCGTTGGGAAAGTCATAATACATAAACTTGGCTAGAGTTGGACGCAAGCTAGTGAGCTGGAAATTATTTATGACATTTAAATAGTTTCTAATTGTTAGTTATGATTAGTTAATCAATGAAGCACTTGCTTACATATTCGCTCTTCATTGGGTCATATACAATGATGACTTCAAGATTTGCTTTAGCAGCCGTGGATTCTTGGACAGTGGCTAAAGGCACGTCAGTATCATTCCCTGGATTGTTGTTGTTGCTGAAAAACGTCAAAAGGCATTTTCCAATGTTTATTGACTGTACTCTGCCAGAGTGTATGTGTATATTGACGCTGTTTCGCATTTCCTGACCCTAAGCATTCTATATATGAGGACTGCTAAAAGATGATAAGTAATTTGTGCTTCCCCCGAAAGGTTGGTCGCATGTATTTTTGAACTAAATTGAATGCTTTATTAACTTACTTAGCAAAGTCCGAGTGTTGAAGGATGATGTCCATGATACTTTGTCCATTGCACAACACGTTATGTCTGTTGGGTGCATCCTTATTGTGCGTAGTATGACTACAAAACTTGTAAGCCTGTTTGGTAAGGTGTGTATGTCAACATCTCTATCCGTATTATAACGCCGTTGCCTTGTTGAAAGGTCAACACTTACCACCGGAAGGATTGGAGGTGACATCATTGAACTGTTGACGTAACTGTTGGCGGATGCCCTGGTATCTGCCTTGAGATCGCAGTTGTCAGATAAGCCCTGAACGCTGCTCTTGCTCGAGCACGGATCACTATAAAAGGGCACCAATGTCATGAATTTAGAGTACTTGGTAGTTACTGCATGTACCAATACTAAGAGCAGTCTTATAACTATTACCTGTTTTCCCAGACGACGTCGTCATTACTGCATGTGCTATACTTTGCGTTGCCCTTGGTGTCATAGTACATCTGAGGATAGATGAGATTCCCTTGGCGCCCCATTTCTTCAAAAACACCGTAACGATATTTGACCCATTCAAGAGCAAGTAGTCTCCCGTTGTTTTCCAAGTTGTTCTGGTCGGCGATGAAACTGAGAGTGAGATGGATAAAATCCCCGGGTTCGCCACATCCCCTGCTTTGCTGAGTGTAGGGATTATTGCCATAGGCGGCATTTTCGACGTCCACTCGAATGTCCGCTGTTTCGAAGGACGGATAAGGACCATCCCATTGTGCTTCACTTTTAACATGCTTCCTCACTGAAGTCGTCCAAAATGGTGGAAATAGAACATTGACATCATTAAATCCTGCCCTGTTTCCTGTAGCCTCGTACAAGGCGTATGATGTGCTGTTGAACAATTCCTATAATAGAGATCAGTTTGTCTGGTTATTTGTCAACGTTAAGGAAACGAAGAGGGGTGTCGATACCCTTGAGGGGTTTTCGATTCAGGCGAATAATGGACAATTGCAGTATTCCACTACCAAATTAGTGACTTAAATTTGCATATAGCCCTGTATTGAATTGATTATAATCAGATGATGAGTTGAATTTCCCCCCATTTTAAATGTGAGGTGCTAATAATACACTCATGTTCAAAGTTCAGAGATAAGCACATTTATCGAAATGTTTCAAAGGCACTGTGAGGCTTGGATGCAGTGGCGTCACTAGGGGGGTGCGGGCCGCACCGGGTGACACCACTCGCACCATTAGAAAAGGGGGTGACACCAAAGCAGAAGCGGCTTTTTTCGGGAGAGGGGGGGGGTGACACCATGGTGTCACCGCACCGGGTGACGCCAACCCTAGCGATGCCACTGCTTGCATGGGCGCTATTGCATTGGACACACCAGTTCTAGTCTGATCACTGAAGTTAAGCAACGCAAACACAACTAGTACTAATATGGGTGGCCGCTAGGGAAAACTGGGTACCGTTAATACTCAAAAGTCGTCGCATCAGCGTAGTGTCTGTGCACTCTCTGCAAGAGGTAAAGGACCTAGGATCAGTGTTCCAGAGAAATAGGGAGCTAGATTCGGATGTTACCCATAGAATCAATGGGGGGATGGTTGAAATAGAGACAGGCAATTGGAATCCTGTGTTATAGGAGGGTCTCAATGAAGTTGAAAGGGAAGTTTTACGAGTCAGTGGTTAGGCCAGCTACGTAATAGGGAACAGAGTGTTGGACAGTAAGGAAAAGCCTCGTAAATGGGATGCAAGTAGCCAAGATGCTAATGCTGCGGTACATGAGTGGGGTATCGAGTGCTGATAGAATTAGGAATAAGTATATTAGAGGATCCTGGGGAGGACATCTAGGAAAAGATGAGGGAGAGTAGATTAAGGTAGTTTCGATATGTAATGCGAAGATGAGAGGAGGAGCTCGTTACGTCCATTACAGGAATTCAGGTGATTGGAAGCGCCCGGGGCAGGGGAGACCAAAGCAGACATGGGAGCAGGTTCTCCATATGGATATGGTATTGTGTGGGGTGGATGGGGACCTGGTGGGGGCTAGAGCCTGCAGACTCGACCCTGCCACAGGCGGGATAAGGGTTTGATGATGATAGTCTTACTTTCCTATCTATTGTACTTTCGTAATACGTATGACTTTTGTTGCACACGCTGCAACTTTACAAAACACTTTATGAGTATTCCTGATCTGTACAAGTAAAGTAACAGCAGAAGAACAAATGTCACATTTGAAGCTTGCAGCTGTCACAGTGCCATCTTTGCAGGGAGCGGCTTATTGCGTTGGACACACCAGTTCTCATCTGATCACTGAAGCTAAGCAACGCATCTCCAATTAGTACTAACATGGATGGCCTCTTGTGAAAACTGGGTACTGCTAATTTCCAAAAATCGTCGCATTAGTGTAGTGTCTGTACAGTCTGCATTAGAACTACATAGTGGACTGGGCTCTAATTATCTGGTAGTTAAAGGGCCCTAAAACACCAAAAAACCAAACCAAAAAAGTAATCTTTACATAGGAGTCTAATAACAAAATCAATACCTGCAGTTCACTATAATATTTTCGAGAACTTTTAATAAATGCCCTTATTCTCTTAATTTTGGACACCAGTTTATTTAGGTATTTTAATCCTATAGATTTTTGTGTAAAGTTGGCTCTCTTTTTATGCGGGTTCTTTTCATGCGATTTCCAAGTTACGCGGTTTGCATTTGGTTAAAAAAAATTTCGCCAAATATGCATACTGTATGCTTGTTCAGGAAGTATAGTTAGTCTAAGGCCCATGACACTAATAAAATCCACCGACCATTGTATTAGCCAGTCAAAAAAGTCTTAGTCTGTCAGAAATTAGCATACATAATAGGGGGTTCCGCACTTGTACATGACACTTAACAATCATACCATTATCATCATACCCTTATCCCGACTGTGGCAGGGTCGGGTCTGCAGTTCCACTGAACATGCTCTAAAATTAAAACTTATTTTGGAGGTGATTTGAACACTTTTAACCATGATGATATAGAAGAACTGCTGGTGGATGATGTCTTAAATGACGATGATATTATAAAACTAACTTTAGGTACAGGCTGGTGTCAAAGTGTTCCCGGACACATTGAGGTAATTTAACACATACCTCAAAGTGTCCGCTTTCACATCAAAGTGTCTCGGCCGTTTTCCATTACCCGGGGTAAGTTATTTTGATAGAAATTTCGCGTTGATTCACGTTACACATGTGCTCTTCAGAAAAGAGCCAAATTCGGGCATCTGCATTCAGACCTACATGGTGGACACTTTGAGGTACTCAAAAATTGTCTCAAAGTGTCCAGCCGGACACTTTGACGTGTGACACCGGCATCCCCCCACAGACAACGCAGCCAATATCCCTGCGTGTTCCAGACGCCTGACTGGAGTGTCCCCAATCAGAACATGTTCAGGGAACCTGCAGACCCGACCCTGCCGCAAGTGGGATACGGGTATGACGATGATGATAGTTAAAACAAAAGTCTGCAGAGAGTGAGAAAAAAATATGTTTGTGAAAATGTATCGTCTATATCAAAGAGATCAATTGCAAAGACAGTTATTTCTGATGATGAAAGTGATTTACAAACAGTTTGCGGATGGTGTATACCCTTACCAGATAGACAGTTGAATTGAAATACAATTTTATTTAAGGTTCATATAAATCTTTTTCAGCTTCCCAAAGAAATTTATTAAGAAACCTATTTTCTTTAACATCAACAAACTTTTTTTAAGCTGTTTTACATTCATTTCAATTCGTTATTTCGGAGTGGTGCGAATTTTAAAAATTATGGAACGTATCCCTCTTTTTTTTTCCATAGACTTATAGTCTCATTTTATGCGATTTTCTGAGGAACGTATCCCCCGCATAAAAAGAGACCTGACTGTATATTTAAGAGGATTGGTGGAACTGATATTGCATGTTTTGTCATATCTGTGGTTTGTAATCAAAAGCTTTTTGAAGGTTTGGGTCAAAGTAATATATGTCCTGATGTATATATACAGGCTATACTTTTCATTCTAGGTGCTATGAATGAACTAACTACATTCTCTGGCGCAGGCAAAACCGGTTAAGAGAAAGCCGTTTAAGGGAAAACACGGTATCCATGGGATCATCCTCTAAACGTTTGCAAAATGATTCCACCTCTAGCCCAGAACATTTTGATACATCAATTATATCCTTTGTTGCACTCTTGGGGGTTAACTGGCCATTTCGAAGGTTATTAGGAAGGAGTGCTTCTTTGGCCTGCTCAGGGGAAGGAAAAAGCAGATGTGGGAGCAGGTTGTAGGGGACCTGGTGGGAGATAGGCATGAGTGGAGGGCTAGAATCTACAGACCCGACGCTCCACAAGAGGGATAAGGGTATGGTGATGATGATGATGATACACTTCTCTTCAAGTATATTTCAATTCCCTATTCCATCCTTCTTTATCACCTTCGGTGTCGCCTCTCCAGCAGGCTGCACTCAGCCAAGTGTAACACAGAAAAAAACAACTGGCTGCCACGCGATTCTGATTAAGTCTGACGAAGTCGAACTCAAGTCGTGCGTAGTCAGAGTCGCGTATAGTCGGCTCCAGTGTGAGGCTTGCCTAAGAGATTTAAGGGGTCGATTTCATCAGGTCCCAGTTGCCATTGAGCCGTTTGTTCCATTACTGCCAATTACATTGCTCACAAGAAAATTTTCGATTATTCCAATCGCTATTAGGCTTATCTACTGTTTGTTTGTGCTGATTGCGTTGGTTGAAAAGCTTTGTTTAATGACAACAAATGGTTAGATGACTAATAGATTAAAGCTATACTGAACAAAAACTGAGATAAAATTCGCACATGTAAGTAAATAAACGAGATAAGTGACAAAAAATGCTCTCTACTCGGGGTTTACTGAATTAAAGTTTGAAATGTGTCAAATGATTTTGAGCCTGTAGTCTAGTGTCCAATGTAGCCGAGTCACCTTGAATTTCTCTTCAAATTGAAGACCGCTCGATGGGACCACACCCATGGCCGTTTCAAAAGAGCGGTAATTCTCAGTATAGGTTCAATGTCTTCGTGAAAGAAGTCGGATTCAAATCATATTTTTCATTTATGTTTGGTTATGACTTTTGACAGAGATGTGAGAATTGAAATTGCACAACGTTCTTGAGATAGTTTTGTTGCAGAGAAATGCTCTGACGGATTGATAAGCTGTTTTTAAGTTATCCATTGTAATTAACCTGCCAAGCAGTTTCACTTTACTGGACAGGCATTTTAATGATCTGAGCGTAATAACCAGGCCAACGAACATCTGCGAAAGTTAATAAAGTCATTTTTCACTCATATAGGTCCTTATCCTCCACTCCCTGCCTTCCTGTATATTTTTCGGTGATGCGAAATGATTTCAAGGCGAAAAATTTTTGAAGGGATCATCTACGTACTAATCTGGTTTAAGAGTTGATTTTGTCACAAGAAAGGGCAAGTACTAATTTGAAATACTGTGGAGGAAAGTTATGAACGTGAGCCGGAGTCACACCTCAAACTGTCCAGCCAGACACTGACCAGATCACCTTAGCTAAGGTGACCAAATTTTCCAGAGGGCTTGAATGTGTCTGATGTTTTAATTTGATGCAGAAGAAGGGTCCTCCTGATCAGTTGCCAACCTAGAAGGATCATTCTGTGTGGGTGCTCTGTACACGTATTTCATTTGATTTTTTTGTTTTGTCGGCGTTTTAGGGCCCTTCAACTACAAGGTCATTAAAGCCCCGTCCACCACATAGTTCTAAGGCAAAGACTGCACAGACACTACACTAATACGACGATTTTTGGGTATTAGCAGTACCCAGTGTTCACAAGTGGCCACCCATGCTAGTACTAGCTGGGGTTGCGTTGCTTAAAATCAGTGATCAGACGAGAACTGATGTGTCCAACGCAATACAGCCGCTCCACGTATTTCATTGACCAGTGAATGCTTCTGAGAAGTTGCCAACAAAGTGGGACAAACGGGCGTCCCGGCGGGACCAGCGAGGGACTGCGGGACATGAAGTCTGAAATCGGGACTGTCCCGCCTAAATCGTGACGTCTGGTCACCTTACCTTAGCAAACACTGAAATTGCTTGGGGTGTGATTTGTGCGCCATAATTCCCTAAGCTGCAATTAAGTACATGGCAAGAGGCCCGGACACTTACTTTGAGGTAAAACCAGACACTTTGAGGCATATGTATCCGGCCGCACACTTTGACACCCGGACACTTTGAGGTATAACACCGGGATCTGTTGTCACTCCTAACTGAGAGATGTTACCGGACCTACGACCATGTAAATCTGTACTTACCTGAAGTTGTGAAATGATGGTGCTTTTGTCCTGTTCACCTATACGTGGACTAATGGCAACTAGAACATTTTGGTACACATTATTGGTGAGGGTGACTCTGGTGGCGGAAGTCCATTGAAAGGCAAGCGTTGCATATAAGAGGACGGGCACAATTCTGAATAGTCGCTTCGCCCTTTTCATTTCTTTTGGGTGGGGGCGTAAAATGCACACTGAAAAGACACTGTCTGAAATTTGTAACGTTAAACTTTGTTCTTTGAATGATCCTTAAGATTTCGGTAAAATTGACAGAGATGAACGAATCACTATTTCGTGTTCCAAGCTAGTGGTTTCTAAAGCCTTGTGTCTGTTGCATCCTCTCTGAAGTAAAGGTTCAAAATGGCTTCTGAGGAAAACCATTGACTGATTAAGTATTTGAGCTTATCTTGTACAATATGGATGGCAGTAAAATTTCGCGGAGAACAACGATATATTATTTACCGGAAACATCGTTGTAAAATGTATTTAATACGTAATCGAAATAGATAAGGTATATTTCCGTGGTGAATTTCGTGGCCATGGTCATTGGTGCTAATGTAATGCAATTAGTGCTAATCTTTGATGTCATCTTTGATCTCCAACAGTAAATTAATGTCAGATGGTATCTGGAAATGATTTTTTGTAATTGTTCCTCATTTTCAAATACTTTTATCGATTCAATTCTATTTCAGGGCCATACGTAAAACCTTTTTCAACATTGCCCCCTACATTATCATCTAACTTTGGACTGGTAGGTTGAGTTTGACTATGCCGTGATTGTAATCATTCTTTCTCATGAAAAGGAGAAAGGTGTATATAATATCTAGTTGAGATAGTTACATTAGTTAGATTGGTTGGTTAAAATTATCATGCGTAAAATGTGCGCCACATTTCCACCCATAAGCCTCGTTCTGTTCGTGCCCCTCTATCTTTGTTTTTCTATCATGTCAGTTTTCTAGCAACATGTTAAGATGAATCATGAGATAGATGATTTTGTCGACCTTCATGATGATTCAACTTGTACTCAAAATACGGAATGTTGTTAATGAGCTATTGAGCATTTTTCGTCATTAATTTCGCCAGTTTTTCACATATTTAATGATGTTCTTTTCTGGTGTCCTCAAAACACCTCACTATTTAACAGTTTTAAGGTAAGGGTTCACGTAAACGACCGATAATATCTACGTGATAACAGTATGGAAGTTTTACCATCCTTATTCAATTCCTAAATCCCATGTGACATTTCTCTCCAGCATATAATCTCTGACAACGAATGACTTGCGACTTTCAATTTTATTATCCTATGACGACTGCTAAGGTCCGGGGAGTGGCAAATTGCGTTGGACACACCAGTTCTCGTCTGATCACTGAAGTTAAGCAGAGCAACCTCAACTAGTACTTGGGAAAACTGGGTACTGGTAATACCCAACAATCGTCGCATTCAGTGGCATTCCAGGATTTTCATCAGGGGGTTGAGCTAAAGCTCGCATATATTATGTGAATAAGTTTATATGTGCATAGGGGGAGGTTGCAACCCCAAAAAACCCATCCTGGATCCGCGCGTGGTCGCATTAGTGTCTGTGCAGTCGCTGCATAAGAACTACACTGTGGACGGGGCTCTAATGACCTTGTAGTTTAAGGAACCTAAAACACCAGGAAAACAGACAGACAAAGCTAACGTCTGGTATACACATCCGAATTTTTACTCGTGCGGGTAGCGCAGCGACGCCGCAACAATCCAATGCACACACATGTGGGGAAATGCCGTCAGTGCACATTTGGCAGCTGTGAACGATTGATGCTAACTGCAGAAGGCGTGCACAGTTCAGGTATGTATTCAGGCATAGTTCAAGATATGCCAAAGTAAGGACACCTTGGCAAAATACTGGGGGCTTCCCATGGGGAAATACTTGGGGTACACCAAGGTTGAGGACTAAGTCGATACCTTTTCATTCTGGTTATGGACGAGCTGCTGACAGGTGTAGGAGAATGGGCCTCTCAGTCATGGTATATGTTGATGGTATTGAAAAACTTAATGACTCCAAAGAACAAGTAGAGAAGGGCCTATACGACATTAAAGGGACGATAGAAAAGGGAGGGCTAAAGATAAACATGAAGAAAACAGAATATTTAGCTTTCAATTTGGAAGGACAGGAAAATAATGGTGAGGTACTCTCTAGCAGTGAACTGGCGACGAATGTGCAAAAGGTAAAGGACTTAGGTTCAACTTTCCAAAGTAATGGGGAGATAGAATCGGATGTGACCCATAGAATCAAAGGGGGATGGTTGAAGTGGAGTCCTGTGTGATGGGAAGTTTTACAGGGCGGTAGTTGGCCCCGCTATGCTATATGGAGCAGAGTGCTGGACAGTGAGGAATGCAAGTAGCCAAAATGCGAATGTTGCGGTATATGAGTGGGGTGTCAAGAGCTGATACAGCTAGAAATGAGTAAAAATGAGGAAAACAATGAGGGGGAGTAGCTTGAGGTGGTATGGACACCTTAAGGTGTGCCAATTTTACCCCGGGCAACCTTGGCTTCAGCTTGGGGCGGGTAGGATGTGAGAATTTATATGAGATGTCCACAAACCACCAACGTAACTCTGCAGCGCAAAGCTTCTCTCACCATCTGGCCAAGTGCCGTCTGTGCTGGTCTCAAGGTCCTCCTATACCACAAGGAATGCAGATCCAACCAAGAGCCGTTGCCTGGCTGGAACCCATCGTGGGGGTGGGCACTTGGACGTTGTAAGAGACTCCCATGGATTTCACATTCACAGACACTTGTGAGGTCGGTTTCCACGGATGTACCGCCTGACCACTCAAGAAATCGATGAAGTGGACGAAGAGGAGTCATATTTAATCCCGCCCCCTTATGGATAACGCAAACCTCTAGAATGTTTTGGCCAATTTCAGATCATTGCACAGACCCAAAGAAGCTAATCTTTGGGCCACCTGAAAGTTAGCAAATTCTCTTTCTTAATATAGATGGCTACAATTAGATGATTTATAAAAATTGTCATCGCTATCACCTCGTTGTTTATCAGAAATGGTATGCCTCTTTACCTTCCTTTATCTACCACAGTAGTCATACTGACTTCATGGCAGCAGAATTTCCTGCCTTTGATAGCATTTTGACTCATTCTTAACTTTATGGTAGGAAAGGTTGACCAAATAGTATAGTCATAAGTATTATCTCCTCCAAAGAACAATTTGAAGATCTCTAAAAACTCATGAGGAGGGCTCACTCTTTTATCGTCATTAGTTAGTCATCAGATGGCAATGTCGTCTGAAGTATAACCGATAGTGCAAACCAGATCTGAAGTTCCATACCATAAAGCAGTAAAATTGAATGTTACATATTTTTGTCTCCCACTGTATTTAAAGCTGGGTTTACACTGTGCACAACACTCATGCAACTTTTTCATGAGGCAAGACTCCCACAGTGTAAACAGTGACTCACCCCCAAACTTGGTGCATGAGGCAACCTTGTGGTAAGCCACCACATTGTCGGCTTTTTGACATAAATCAAAGAGCCTCTTTTCTCCTGCTTCGTTCAGTGTAAACATAAGGTGCGTTTTGGCGATTGACCAGGTCACTTTTGGTCATATTGTTTCATAAACATTGCGTTTTGGTGGTGCACAAGGTGCTTTGGTCAGTTGCTTAGGTCAACTTTGGTCAGACCAAAGGATGATCAACATGACCAAAATAAAAGTGTGGTCTGTGTTTGATCAAGGAAAAATAAAAATGGCGGCATGCTTCAACTAGTTGTAGCAGATGATGGAAGGTACCAATAAATAGTTTACATTACACAAATCTGTTTTCTGTATTAATTTAGTGATTTTTTTAGTTTAGGAAATTCATTTTTTAAAGTTAGTGAATTCGTTTTTTTAGTTCATGAATTAGTTTGGTGGATTTTGCTTCCATTTTAGTGAATTCGTATTTTTTAGTTTAGTGCATTCATTATTTTTTGGATTTTAGAAAGTAGTTTTTTTATCTTAGTGGATTTGGTTTTAAGTTAAGGGAATTCCTTTTCTTAAGTTTTGTGAATTCCTTATCACGGGTCCCAAAATGTCTGACCAAAGTGTTTTGGCGACCCCTTTTGGTCAGACCAAACATGAGATTGTGGTCAAACCACAACTGACTTGGTCAGTCGCCAGAACGCGCCTATAGTTGTTGCATGAGAAAATGAACCATGAGTAAAGCATCTGCCTCATTGAATTATATAAAACATATTCGTTTTTGTAGGATCCCAAAGACAAAGCCAACCACAATTGGGCAAATCTGGTTCCCATATTTGCATCGGAAATGGAACAATTCCTTGCTCCACCAGCAGCAACTTCGTTTCCTTTTCTTGCTTAAATAAAGCATTGTCATGATGGTAAACGTTGATGCAACACTGGGAGATACAACCACAGACATAATTGTATCACCCAAACTGATGGCTCACCTTGTTTCATGCTTGCTTCGTGCAATGTTTTGCTCAGTATAAACAGGAAGGGTGAGACTGCTGTTGGGCAATTCATCCTGTAAACCCAGCTGTAAGAAAGTTATAAGCCTATAAGTGATATTCCACATCGGAAATTTCAAATCTTTAATACGTGTTGAGTATGCAAGTACCAAAAGGAGGTGGATCATAACTACTTCCCATACCCCACCCAGGTGCAGACAGGATATACAGTGTTTTGAAAAAGTCTGAATACACCTACACTTTTTCTACAAAATGATCAAAATCTCCAAAATTATTACGTTTTTTTGTAAAATACATCAATCGATACACTTATTGGGCTTTGCTACTTACAACACAGTAGTAATTTTCATTGACAATTTCGACTTAATTATTAAAATTTTCAAAATAGTCATAATGAATAGAAAGTCAGTGTTTAAAAAGTCTGAATACAGGGGAGATATTTGCAGTTAAAATTGTAAGTTTTTTTATGAATTTCCCAACTTTTGTCTTCATCATCCTACTTTATTTATTAACGAAGTTGACTATATGGGTTTTGGTGAGAAAAAAAATTAGATAGAATTTGGTAGAAAGTTATCAATGATCAGCCCACTGAAAAGGAAGGAAATTGAGTCTGCAGGGAGAAAAACTATTTTAGACCTCAAAAATGATGGAAAATCATATTAATTCATTTCCAATATTTTGAAAATACCTCTACAGAGTGCTATTAGACCATTGAAATTTAGAGTAGAAGTAAAAATTTATTGCAGAAGTGGGCGTCCCAAGAAAGTTGATAAGTTTGCCATTAAATTTATTTTAAGAAAAATTTGGAAAACTCCCTCTGGAACGCTTTCAAAATTGATATTTGACCTGTAATTATATTTGGGTAAAAAATTACAACCAACAACAATTTGCAAAGCACTCCACAGGGCCCAAGTACAAATCATACAACACTGTGTGAAAATGTTACTTGCTTTTTACAGTTCTTTTTGCTGATGAACAGCTTCTGCACAGTTTTGTATGATTTGTATGTCTGCACAGTTTGGCACGAAAAGGTGCACAAATCAAAGTCATTCGAACAATACCCTGTGAAACACAGAAACACTTTTTGAAAGTGGTCCTAAATGTTGGGATCCTCAAATATGACAAGAAATACCTTTCGAAGCATATGTTTTTCTCTGGTAGCATGGTCTATTAAATAATTATTCCATTCAGAGCCGTAACGGGGGTATGAATCGCCTGTGGCAAGTATCTAACTTTCGCTTGCCTGTAACCCAATAATGACAAAAAACTTACAACTTTTGCGCCCCAAACCCAGTTGCGCCAGTGGCAGCCGCCTTCTTTGTTACTTTTTTACTAGACGTACAATGGTCATTTTCAGATGGGCAACTGGAAAAAAACTACTGTACTGTATTTGCTTTCTTCAGAGTTTTCGTTTCCTAAACCGTCGGCCAAATGGGCTTAGTTAATGCCAAACATAATGATGCGCCCGTTAGGATAATAGGGACTGCTGAGGGTTTCTTCGCTATCGCACCACCGCGGTGATTTGATACCTCGAAACCACCTTCACTGACCGGTGTATCGGCGACAACGTAATAAGTGACAATGTTTGAAATATCTCCACAATTATTGACCTCATCCATGGCTTGAACGGCACAGTAGTAAACTGTTGAATCGTAATTGCCAGAGAAGGATGCTGTTTGAATTGTTTTTGCTACGTCTGGTGTAGCACTAGGTACATTGGAATCGGATGTCATGTTACTCAAGCAAGTAATGCCCTTGAACTTATTTCTGTCATTGACACACACGAATGAGTACGAAATAGCTAAAAATAAAAAGCATGCTCTTATATATTTCCGATAAAAATTAACAACTGAAAATCTTACATATTGGATCTAGCTATGTACCTTGCCCATAATCGTAGTCGTCCCCTGGGGCTGTCCAAGTAACAGTTACTTTGTGCTTTTTCACAGACTCCACATGGAAGTCTCTAATGACTCCTGGTGGAATAACATCGAAAGATCCACTTTTGACGTGAGTAGCAAATGAGCCAGCTTGTACTGTAAGCTTAAAGTTGCCAGTGGCAGATGGTCCTGTTAAGGCCACATTAATGACGATTTTTAGGCAAAGTTCAACACGACTTTGCTTTATTTGGAAAAGAAAAACAAGCACAACTTTGAAATGGTTAACCTACTTATATAACTGGTGCCAGAAAGCCAAGGGTAGGTTGTGATGGGGTAGGCTGCGGTGCCGGCGTCTGTTACGTCTACAACAATGGTGTATAAAACTCGAATTGATGTTTTCTGAAACTGTGTGAAATAAGCACTGTAGACACCATCTTGAGCTGTGATGTCCGGATCTGCAGATACAAAGTACAATATGTGTCAATTTCTCTGGAAAGTATTAGCGCCTTGCCGTACAAATTAGCAGGGTGATTCTCGCTGAAGTGGTTAAAAGAGAGATGAACGGGAATGATCAAAACGAGCGTCTAAAGGAGAGTTGAGTAGTCACTAACTTCCACTTCCATCGTCGTATAAAGTGATGATAGAAATGGGAGAATTATTGTAAGAGGCCGTCACGTTGGCCATGACTTTAGCGTAGAAAATGGGAGTAGTTCCCTTTTTGACAGATGCAAATACGCGCACCAGTGGCTGAAATGAGAAATGATTATTAATTTTCCCTCAATAATGGTATTTTTCGCGTTTTAACGTTAACTACTTACATATCCTTTGGATGTTGATGTCTTTACCGTCCATGCTTTGACTTCGATGTTGTCAGATGGGAAAGTGCCGGAGGTGGTATCAATTATCGGCTGGCCAGTGGCAGTTACCAAATACGGAACTGGCCTTTCAGCTGGACATTGCGATTCCTGCACAGTGTAGCTGAAAGCTCCCGTCTTGTTAGAAAAAGACATCAACATTATATTTACTTTGTGAACTGTAATTGATGCTAACATATTACTGTGACACCTATCAAATTGAACACCTTTGTAAATGAAACACTCATTAAAATGGGGCACTTAGAATAGAGCATGGCAACTTTCATAGAGTTAACACTGACCTCCCCTGCATAAATAGAACACTTGCATACTGTGAACATTAAACATGGTTTAGCATTTCATGTGATGTAATTTCAACCTATGAGCACTGAACATATGACTTGCTAAAGCATTTTTGTTTCATAACGCAGCTAATAATGGCGTCGAAGTATCCCAAGTTGAGTTTTGTAGATAAAATTAAATTAATTAAAGATGTTAGTTAAGGAAAAAGTTGCAGATCAACTGCAAAAAAGTTTGAAGTGTCAATTGGTTCAGTTAGTTGCATTTATATAAGACGTGAAGAATATTTGCAACTCCATGAAAAATAAATCATCAATGATAGGAGGAAATGTAAAATAAGAAAAGCAGACAATCACCAATGGAATGAAATGGTTTGGAAGTGGTTTTTAAAAGTCCATGTTGCAAATATTCGAGTTAGTGGACCCCTTCTTGAAGAAACTACTAGACAGTTTGCTGTAATGCCTGGAAATCACACTTTCAAGGCATCAAATGGTTGGGTTGAGAGTTTTAGATCTATTCACAAAATATCATTTTGAACATTATCAGGAGAAGCTACATCAAAAATAAACTCATTTCATTTAGCATTGCTATCAAAGTTGGTTGTTCAAAAACATGAAAAAAGCAAGGGGTTGAAGATAAAAAAGGAAAGAGCACATGCCACACAGAAAATGGAAATGAAAATGGAATGTGCAACTCAGTCTCGCACCACTTTTTATGTTGCATGCACCTTTCAAGATTGCATCATGTAAACAGATAAAGATACAAAGTTCTGCCATTTTGTGCTACTTTGCTATCATGCCACTTTCTCACAGTGTTTGATGCACCTATTGAGAAAAATCATATGTAGTAAATTGTTTTGCAGCCTGCAGTTTATTTCTGTGGATGTAAATAGAAACATTGGATGATACAGATAATCTTCATCATCATTATATTGATATTCCCACCTGTGGCAGGGTTGGGTTTGTGGGTTCTAGCCCTTCACTCCCATCTATCTCCCACCAGGTCCCCATGCACCCCACACACCACCATATCCTTATGGATAACCTACTCCCACGTGTGCTTTGGTCTGCCACTGCCCCACGTTCTCTCAACTACCTGCATTCCTGAACTGTCACCACTATTTTCCTCTCCTTCAAACTTGAAAGCTAAATACTGTCTTCTTCATGTTTATCTTAGCCCTACCTTTTCTACCGCCTCTCTAATATCATTTAGGCCCGTCTGTACTTCACCTCTGGAGTCAATAAGTTTCCCAATATCATTGGCAAATACCATGCACTGAGGGGCCCATTCTCCTACTCCCGAGAGCAGCTCATCCATAACCATAATGAAAAGGTATGGACTTAGTGATAAACCTTGATGTACTCCAACGTTCACTGGGAAGCCCCCAGTATTTCCCCAAGGTCTTCTTACCCTGGCCATTGAACCATCATGCATATCCCGAATGCTGAGTGGGGTGTCACGTGCTGACAGAGTCCACAACGAGTTCGTTATAGGTAGCTTGGAGTGGGCAACATTGTGGAGATGATGAGAGAAAATAGGTTGAGGTGGTATGGGTATGTGATGTGAAGGGGAAGAGGAACTAATCTGGTACATTATGGAACAGCAGGTGGCTGGGGACATCAGGAGTAGGGGAGACCATGGGTGGATCAAGGGCGAGGGGGGGTTGCAACTCCCCCCCCCTAAATTTTGGGTTGACATTGACATTAGGGAATTTTCTTGCAGCATCAACAGATGCATGCAAAGACGTATGCAGACCACGTGACTAACAGATGCATCAGTGAGGAAAAACTATTTTCTTGTAACGTGTAGTAAAATCTAAAATGTAACGGCCAATACATGAGCGCCACCTATTGACTGATGACGTCAGCCTTTTATTTTTTGTTAGTGGTCTAGTGTACGTCTGACATAGAATTGGCGATGCATGCATTGAAACGCACCTTAACATAACTGCGTGCAGTGTTTGCACTTGCACAGTTGAATTGTCATCTGCTTAACGTAGCATGCGTCAGCCAAAAATGCTATAAGAAAACTCACTATTGACAAATGACAATTCCGTTTCCAGTCGCTGCCAATAGCTCAACTCCCCCTAACGAAAATCCTGGGGGAGACCAAAGCAGACGTGGGAACAGGTTGTACAGAGAGACATGATTGTGTGTGGGGTGGATGGAAGCCTGGTGGGGGATAGGCAGAAGTGGAGGATTAGAACTTGCAGACCCGACCCTGCCATAGGTGGGATAAGGGTATGATGATGATGATATACAGATCATCAGTAGTTAATCATAAAATGTTTTTAAAAAAAATTTCATCTCCCTCTCATAGTTCGTTTAATAAATTCTGCATTACTCCACATTCAACAAAAGCAAAACAAAATTGCAAATTTAAATAGCTGAGAATTCATGCATGCATTAAAAGATGACACAAAAAAGTGGCATATACTTTTAAATCTGTTGCATGCAACTTGAATTGCATGTTATGTGTAAACACACTTTGCAACTTTTTTATTCACCATGACACTTTTAGAGTTGTGCAACTCAAAAAATGGCAAGTTGCATGCCACCTTTGTGCTCCGTGTAAATGCAACATACCACTTTAGTTGCAGAACTCAAAATTGCATGCCACAAAAGTTGCACCATGTACGAGTAGCTTTACAGTTCTCCTTGGATGCAGCTCAGCAGGTGAAAAGTTAAAACCACTCGTCATTGGTAAAGCTGCTAAGCCACACTGCTCTAAAACATTGACAATAACAAACTTTCTGTTACATGGTGTAATAATCAATCGGCACGGGTGACAACTGATTTATTCATTGAATGGCTTGGAAAGTTGAATTGCAGTTGAAAGCAATTGGAAGATATTATTATTTCTTGATAATTTTTCTGCACATGCAGACCTTCAACTCAGCAATATTAAATTAAAATTCCTGCTACCAAATTCAACATCCTTATTTCAACCTTGTGATGGTGCTATTATAAAAACTACACCATCCTACACCACACGGTACTTCGGTTTTACTTCTCATTCAAAAGAACGTGCACTCGGGGCCTCTGAGAAGCTAATGCACATTGGTCCAGTATCGAACCTAGACCTGCATACTGTCGTAGTTACTGAGCGTGCCACCCACTATGCCACTGAGGCGGATGCATGAATTTAAAATGCAGTAGAGTCCAAAAATGAGCTTAGCACAAACAGTATTTATAGAAATGAGTTATGGAGTATGAGGGCTATGGTAGCAATTTGGCAATATCATCACTGTGAGATATTTAAAAGGCAAATGATTATGAAAAACATCACTATTCAATGATATACTGCAGTATAGTACACATCATTATGCTATTAAAATTGTGAGTGGTTTAAATACCAACCTTAACTAGTGGACCGTTTGAGAAATATCCCTTTGTGCTGCTGTTGAGGCTAAGCAGTTCTTGTCCGTTTAGAAGGAATTTAATAAGATTCCCAGAATCACAGTCATAGATTTTATCTCCGCACGTCATACCATAAAAGTAGGTGCTCATGGAGGATGGGGAAACATCAAGTGTGAAAGTGTTGTTTATTGTAGTATTTGAAATGACTGCCATTTGCTGTAGAAACTGAAACAAAATAATATGAATGAATATCAGTAGTTTCTTAGTGAAGCGCTGTGACAGTGATCCCTAAGAATGTGAAAAGTAATGTTCTGTTAAATGAAGTTTGTCATTATTAAAACGCTTAAATTGGGTAATTGCCGAAAACCCAAGTAGGGCATCATCGCAAAAGCTTCTAAACTTCTTTAAACATTGCGCGCTTCCACCATCTCCACATGGCAGACGTTCAGTATTGGGACTATATCTAGGAACTGTGTTGTAAATAGCGTCCAGAGACGGATCCAGGGGGAGCAACGCAGCAATATCACCCCCTCAGTGCCTCAATGGTGCGCATATATATGTCAACTGATGGACGATTCAACTTTGCAACTGGTTAGGCATTTTTGCATTTGCTACCTCCATTTCTATACTGGTAGTCCAATCTGCAGTTGGCTAACTCACTGAAAATAGGACATTGTCTAAGAGGCACTAGAGGACCTATTGTAATTGCTAGCTAGTTTTATACTAAGGGATTCTGAATATTTAACAATAATAGAAGTCTGTCGATTCTTACCACAATAGGCTGATCAAACGCATCAGGCAAAATACTGTTCGGCAAGTTCATCAATATGTTGTTCAAAGCTGCTCTTTGTTGAAGCTCTTTATAACAGTTGTTGAAATCGGCGTCAGTCGCATTCTGTGTTTGCACTTGAATCAAGTAAACTCGTCCAGTACAAACAGGATTGTCGATGAAGGCGCGAGCCAGTGATGGCTTGTAGGTTATGAAGTGAAGCTGCGTATTGCTTATGTTAGCCATTTCACAAGCTGAGATCAGATCATCCTTGTTGGCAAAATACGTAAAAAGGATAATGGCCCGGGCAAATGCATTTGTATCTTGGGTGAAGGTCTGCAAGAAGAAATGATGTTAGTAAGTTCATCGCAGGGGCGGATCCAGAGTGGGGAGTAATGCAGCAGTTGTTCCTCCTCAGTGTCTCAATGGAGCGCAACTGATGAACCATTTTTGCATTGCTATCCCCATTTCTATACTGCCAGTCAACAGTTACATTCCAATCTGTAGTTGGCTAAACCAGTGGTTCTCAAAGTGTGTTCCGTGAAACCACTTCAAGTGTTCCGCAAAAAATTTATTGTACAAATAAAGGTGTTGGAAAAAAATCGATACAATTTAAAATAATGTTTGGAAGGGACTGTAATCAGCAAACGCAAATGACATAGTTGTTCGTTTTATAGTTATATAAAGTGGTAGTAAGTACCAAGGTAGTTCAGAGGTACTGTATTGCGAAAAATGGGGGTGGAAGAAGGGTTTATTTGAATACTCCAGGGTATGTATGATGGCTCCATAGCCAGGGTTTACCCTTTGGGTTACACCTTGGGAGAATATTGAGGGCTTTCCAGTAAGAGTTGAGGTGCACCAAGGTTCAGCACTTAGCCCATACGTTTTCATCCTGGTATTGGACGAACTGCTGACGGGAGTAGGAAAATAGCCCCCCTAGTACTTGGCATTTACCGACGATATAGGAAAACTCGGTGACTGCAGAGAACAGATAGAGAAGGGACTAAGCGATATTAGAGGGGCAATAGAAAAGGGAGGGCTAACTATAAACATGAAGACACAGTGACGCACGTTCGAGGGGCAAACTGGTGACAAAGTTGCAAGAGGTAAAGTACTTAAGATCAACGTTCCAAGGCAATGGAGAGATAGACTCTGATGTGACCCACAGAATTAATGGGGGGTGGCTGAAGTGGAGACAGGCAAGCGGAGTCCTGTGTGATAGGAGGATCCTAATCTAGTTGAAAGAGAAGTTCTGCAGGACAGTGGTCAGACCAGCTCTGCTATATGGATCAGAGTGCTGGGCAGCGAGGAAGAGCCACATAAATAGAATGCGAGTAGCCCAGATGCGAATGCTGTGGCACATGTGTGGCGTGTCGAGAACTGATAGAATTAGGAAGGAGCATATTTGGAGCACCTGTGGTAGACATCGCCGAAAAAATTAGGGAGATTAGGATGAGGTGGTATGGACACGTCATGTAAAGAGAGGAAGAGGAGCTCGTCAGGTTAATTCCAGGAATGCAGGTGGTCGGTAGCACCAGGGGCAGGGGGAGACCAAAGCTGACGTGGGAACAGGTTGTCTGTAATGATATGACAGTGTGTGGAATGGACGGGGAACTGGGGGAGAACTAGACGAGATTGGAGGGCTAGAATCCGTAGACCCGACCCTGCCACAGACGGGATAAGGGTATGACGATGATGTAGTAAGTACCAAGTGTAGAAAGTCTAGAATCTGCTTTAAAGTTTATGTTGAATTGTAACTGTTACGTAAAATGTCACAGTTTAGTGTTCCCTGACTTCAAAAAGATTGAGAACCACTGGGCTAAACTACTGAAGATAGGACACTGTATAAAAGGCAGTAGAGGACCTATTGTAATTGCCAGCTAGATTTAGGCTAAGGGATTCTGAATATTTAAAAATATTTGTGGCGCACTTTTTTTGAAGTGCTCTCCGTGGATCCGTCCCTGGTTCATTGACGGTTAAAGACAGAAACATGAGATAATATTCTAAAGACTTTTTCTAATTAAATTTCTATTGAAATGCATTTAAAACTGAAGGTCATTTCGGGGATAGGAGGTGACAAATGTGAATAGAAACTCAGGTGATTTCAGCAATTACAATGGATAGAAAGTAAGCCAACTTGTGAGGGCATCGAATGAGCGGTATCCATAAAATATGGTATTTTCGCAGTTTTTTCGTGGGTCTCCGAGTCTTTAACTAGCGTTTCCTGTTCCTTACTACTGTATATGTGTTAGGTTGCGTTTGGTTTGTCTTTCTATTCTTCATGGTGCTTGCAGCATTTTTTGATGTGACATTATATGCCATCAACTGCATCTGTGTTTTTGGTCGCTTTCAAAGTGGTAGTCGAATTTAGTGAGTTTCATGACAGTTGTTGAGGCATTTTGGAAGTATAAATTGTGAGCTACGTTTGAGTTACAACTCTACTTGGGAATTTTTTAAATCTTTTGCCATAGGGCTTGTCTTATTTATAGTTAAATTTTGTACAATAGTGTTCATTTTCCATTGGGTCATCAGATATCTTCTAAGCTTCTGTAATGAACAGAATACTTACCTTTCTTTCAGATACCTGAACTTTCCGTGAGCAGCAAAAGCTAAGCAGCCTTTACATGGGAACCCTTTGGGACCAAATACTGTAGTTTGGATTCAACGCCCTCCTTCTACTTTATCGTTTGAAGACACTTACATTGACAGCTGTGGTGACTGCTGTCGGGACATCCCCCTTCTTGCTGTCGTTAGGCTTGATATCGGTTAAGTTTGACACGATGTCATTTCTGTTAGTGGCATTGACTTTTGTACTGCGGAAATAAATCTCTGTCGGTTTATCAGTAGTGACCATACCGATATAGGAGTTGTTCGGGTAGTCATAATACAGAAACTTGGCTAGTTGCCGACGCCAGCTGTTATACTGCAAATTAAAAAGTACGAAATTATTTCTAAATTTCAAATTGGATTTTATGTTGAATTACTAAGATTCACTGCAAGTAAGTCAATGAACTATTTGCTTACATAATCACCTGACATTGGGTCACATACTATCATGGCTTCAATATTTGCTTTGACAGCCGCAGATTCCACAACGTTGGCTGTGGGAACGGCAGTATCCAAATCTGGATTGTTGTTATTACTGAAAAATTCCACAGTGATAATATGAAATCTTGATTTACTGAACTGCGCTTATGGAAATCGTCTTAATTGATTGCATTGTATTGTACGTTTCATTAACTCAGGAACACCCCATTGATTTTATAGTATTAAGTGGTCTCCCTGGGATTTTTTGAATGGACGTTCCTAGCTGTGATTACTGACTACCTGGCGTATTAAGAGAAAAAAGTGGGGAACAGTTTAAGACGTTTTCTAATCATGAGTAATGACAAGTCGAGCTGGAGTGTTTCAATCCTTTTGAGACCAGTTCAGTATCTTGTCAGCGTTTAGTTGGTGGTATTCCTTTGTCTTCTTACCCCGACAAATGCTTCATTCCACCCTGGTAGAAAAAATTTCTGGGGAGAATATTGCGATGCTAATGCAGTTCAACTCCATTAAACACGTAGTCTCTCAGTGTACTTCTAACGCCTTGTCTCGATTTGGATTAATTTCAACGGGGAATTTTAATTTAACTAACCAGAAAATTCTTTCATCAAATCTTACTTCAAAAAGTCCGGGTGTTGAAGAATGACGTCCATGATACTCTGTCCGTTGCACAGCACGTTGTGTCTGTTGGGAGCATCCGCGTTGTGGGTAGTCTCGTTACAAAACCTGTATGCCTGTTGCGGGAAAAATAAAACAGTGTGTGCGCATATCAACAGGCAGTTTCTTATGATGACAATGTCTTTATTATAAGGTCAACACTTACCACTGGAAGGACTGGAGGCGACATCATTGAGGTGTTGATATACTTGTTTGCCAATGCCTTGGTATCTGCCTTGAGATCGCAGTAGTCATTTAAGCCCTCAATGCTGCTCTTGCTCGAGCAAGGAACACTGTAAGCGCATGTACAGTATGTCATGAATTGTAGACAAAGTTGTAGGCAGAGTGGTTGTAGGTATTACATTTATTTAAATAATTAAGACAATTACCTGTTTTTCCAGACGACATTGTTATTACTGCAGGTGCTATACTTTGCGTCGCCGTTGGTGTCATAGTACATCTGGGGATAGATGGGATCCCCTTTACGCCCCATTTCTTCAAAAACTCCATAACGATATTTGACCCATTCAAGAGCGAGTAGTTTTCCGTTGTATTCCAAGTTGCTTTGGTCGGCGATGAAACTGAGAGTGACGTGGATAAAATCCCCTGGTTCACCACAGCCCCTGCTTTGCTGTGTGTAGGGATTGTCGCCGTAGGCGGCGTTTTCGACATCCACTCGTATGTCCGCCGTCTCGAAGGAAGGATAAGGGCCATCCCATTGTGAATCACGTTTCACAATTGTTCTCATCGAAGTCGTCCAGAATGGCGGAAATAGTACACTGACATCTTGAAATCCTGCCCTGTTTCCTGTCGCTCTGTATAAGGCGTATGATGTGCTGTTGAATAATTTCTGTAAAGCGAAGAAGTAATAATATTTTAATGATACAAAATCGTATTTGCTGCTTGCGGAATGTTAGAAACGCACGTCTTTTGTTTGACATTAGAGAGTTAGTGGTGAGCGTCGACGATGACGATACGAACGAAAACCTAATTACTGCCTTAATGCTCAATTCCTTCTTTGGATCATCCTCGATTTTAGTCCTGCAGTGACCCTGTTGCTCTCCTTACGAGCTTATGGAGGCCTGTGTGGCAGGCTGTCTGAAACAATTTCCGCCAGCAAGAACCATATCCAGATTCTGTCCTAAATATTGGTGGAATCCTGACCTGTCCCAGTACCGCGACTTATGCACTATGCTCCACCGACAATGGAAGACCACAAAGGATCTTGCGTGCTACCGTCAGCTTTCAGCCGCCCGTTGGGTGTATAAGAGAGCGTTAATGTCAGCAAAGTGGTCCAGGATTCATCCTTCCTCCTCAATGCGCCACCTATGGGCTTTGGTGTGACAGCTGGCAACGCCCGATATTCAGGCTCCTGTAGAGCTTATTCCCAGGATTCTCGCTATCTTGTCCAATCCTCAGGGGCTGCCTCCCCCTCCACTGGGCATTTATGCACAGTGTCCTGTTCCAATCTGTAATATGCAACCAAGTTTAGGTAACCTTCAACTTAAATCCTACAGTAATAGACTCAAGAGCTCAATTGCCAGTAGCCCAGATGGTCTCCTAGCACCTTAAGTTAAATGTCTCGATTCTCTCAGCATATCCCTACTTCTTCATCTATACAATGCTTGCATGTCACGCGGGATATTATCCTACCTTGGAAGTCCGCACTCATTGTGGCACCCCAATAAGTATCGTCCTATAGTAGTATTATCTCTACTAGCGAAGGTCCTCGAATGGTGTCTTTAGGACCTGGTCCACAAGGACCTATTAAAGGTCGTCCCCCTGGACCTGAGCTCCAAAGCTGAAAGAAATTTTTTTTGCACCTCCTCAAGGAACAAAAAAAGGAAACTGCCATAGTTTGGTCGCCCCTATATAGCTGGCGCTCGGAGTGGGAAGCTACCCCACCCTAGCTATGCCATTGCTATATATTTTAGCTTTTGATGTGCCATGGAATTCAGGGAAGGACTTTGGTGTTTGAAAAGGTTGCGGAGCACTGCTCTACAGGATAAACTTATTGCCAGATTGAATTCGCTGGCCTACTCACTTCAACGTTTGAGGCTAGTTGTGCCTTTTCCTAAGTTGGTAGTGATCTTCAGACCTAAGGTGGAATCGCTTCTTCGTTATGCGTCTCCATTTCTCGTCTTTCTTACCTTAACTAGAATGTGTCCTCTGAAACTGGCCTACAACCAGGTACTCAGAGCCGTTCTTAATCCTCTATGGGGTAACAGACTGTCCCCTTACTGTGCGAAGGCCTGTTTGCTTCCTTTTAACTATTTTTTTTTTCAATATTGGCTTATTCTTGAATTGGCCTCTGCTTTATGGAATTCTGTTCACCCGCTTCATCAAATCTCTTCCGATTTTTTTGTCTGTGGTTAGTGTGAGGACAGCGCCCAGGTTTCGGTTTGTATCCCGTCTACATTGGGGAGATGTGAGGAGGTGGTACTTTCTGCTTATATAAGTGTTACCCCTTATGGAATGATCTCCCATTTATAATAAGGTCCCGAGGTTTTCTGTGTGCCTTATTTAAATGCAGGAATTGATGTATTTATTTTCAACGTTTAGTGTTTTAATTTTTTCTTGCTGAGGTTGAACAAGTGTGAATGTCCGTGTGTTATAGTATTGACATTCAAATAAATCAATCAATCTTCTGTCAAGTTCCCAATGCTTGCCATGTTCACTAGTATCTCTACCACACTTGCTAGGGGCAACACCTTCGTCTTACTGAAACGAGGGACACACCAGTTCTCGTCTGATCACTGAAGTTAAGCAGCGCAACTTCAGCTAGTACTGACATGGGTGGCCGCTTGGGAAAACTGGGTACCGCTAGTATTCAAAAATCGTCGTATTAGTATAGTGTCTGTGCAGTCTCTGCAGCAGAACTACACAGTGGACGGGGCTCTAATGACCTTGTAGTTGAAGGGCCCTAAAACACTAACAAACAACAACAACAACTTACTAAAACGGATGTTGCCAAGGCATTTGACTCTGTCGATCACGTTAACCTAACTGGCCTGTTGAGGTGTGTCTGTGGGCAACCCATGGGTCTTGAACCTCATATTGTCATTTCTTGAGGCTCGAACTGCCCTGGGTAGGAGGACGGCTTCCCAGCCATTAGTTAGGGGAGTACCCCAGGGGTCTGTCCTGAGGCCCCTCTTGTTTAACGTTGCAACGGCATCCCTACCCTCCATTCGGGGGAGTGGGAGCTTTGACCGTTTGCTGATGACAATTATTTTGGACAGGAGACTGAGCTGGAGTCTATTTCGACCATCCTAATGTCCTCTTCTGATCTGCTGAGTCGGTTGTCACAGTGTTATGTCTCTAAGGGAATGAAAATCCATGTCGACAAAACTCAAAGAGTCATTTTCCTACCAAAAATAGCACGTACTTGGGTACATGTACCAATCAGCCCATGAGGATTTTGGGTGTCACGTTTGACCCCGCCTTAAGTTTCTTGGATCATCACAACGGCCTCATCGCTAAACTGAACACATTGCTCTATCTATTCAAACGCATCAAACCATTACTCCTGCTAAGTAAAATGATACAGGTATTTCGGGCTAAGCTGCTCACCAGCATCGAGTTTGCTTGCCCGTTTCTTGCAGGCCTCACCAAGCCTCAGTTGCGGCTTTTACGCCTTCGTTTAACAGGATCCTTCGCCTCATTTTCTCTATTTCTTCTGTGCATAGCGTGACAGCCTGTTGCATTAAGTTTGGCCTCCTCCCTCTAAACAATTTGCTGAAGTACTGTCATCTGTGTAATATTGCCAGTGCCCTGAGGAACACGGTCCATCCATGCCATTTTATCATCCAGTTTTTTATTGCATCGAAGGACGTGCGCCGCACCAGGCGGTTTCTTTTTCAGCCAGCTGTCCCTTATCGTGATCTACGCAGCCGGCTTTTCCCAGCCGTTTGCTTCTGTCAGTGGAATGCACTCCCATACTTGTTTGCTTTCCACCATTTCTGAGTGTGCAGAGTACAAATGTCTCCTAAACTGTTGCCACTTCAAGCTCTCTCTACGCAAGTACCTTTTGGGACTTAGTACGTAGTCATGATATGCGCTTGATGATCATTTATTTATTTAACCCTATTGCCTATGTGGCAACTTGGGCTGTATTTTTGTGCAGTAAGCACGTTAATGAATATTAAATTAAATACGTCCACCACTGCACCATAGACAATGTACTATCTTCAGTGGTTTAGCAAACTGCAGATTGGACTGCACCTGTTGGACTGGCAGTATAGAAATGGGGATAACAGTGCAAAAATGTCTCATCAGTTGCAAAGTTGCATCATGCATTCTGGATCTGCCCCTGTTTCAATCGTTTTAGTTTCGATACTGAATCTAGGTACAATAGGTTGACTTTTTTCAGATCAGAGAGGTCCCGGGAATAGGTAACAAACTCCAGTGCCCCTTGTGGTGTCTGCTTTTCACATTTTCACATCTAAAAGAACTCTCTTTTCTAAGCATAGAGTAGATGATGCGAAATTCCCAGGTGTAGGAAATCGCTCCCTGGCGTCGGTGGAGTGGCCTAACGAACAGTAGGCCTACGATAAATAAGAAAAGGGGATGCAGCTTTGGTCGCTAGCCGCTCTAACTGGTCGCCCATGTGTCCATCCGAAGGGATTAAGCAGTTAGGAGTTGCTTTTTCATATCCAGGGCCCCTGTGAATCTTCTCCCCGATGCAATGACTTTTGAGTATTAATTTTTAGAAATAGTCATTTGAAAAAGTTTGTTCCTACCTGAAGTTGCAATATGAGAGTCGATTTGTCTTGTTCTCCTATGCTTGGACTAAAGGCAACAAGGACATTTTGGTATACGTTGTTAGTTAACGTGACCCTTGTGGCGTATAATCCCTGTATTGTAACACAAATGTGCACGCAAATAAGTGCTGCTAATATTCCTTGGCGAAGAGACATGATTCGTGTTTCTGCCACAACTTTCTTTTTCACACTAGTAAACTGTTCTCCTTTAGAGTCTTATAAGGATTGGTCAAGATAACAGAAGGGACGAACTATTAGTGACTCACTGCACAGTATCTTTCCTGATTCCACACGAATGTTATCTGAATTTTACCATTCTGGATTAGTTTACTGGATTAGTTTTTTTTTACTGGATTAGTTTAAAGGGTTGGGGTATAAGCCAGGCAGCCATAACAGGATGAACCCTTAGGAGGCTGCCCGCGGGAGATGAGGAGGTAGGTGAAAGGATGAAGGAGAGGGCAAATTTGCAGCACCCAACGTTCTTTACCAACCACCCATGTTGGTATTGACGTGGGCTTGCGTGGATTTTCGCCAGGGGGGGATTGAGCCATTACAGGAGGGGTTGAGCTAAAGCTCGCATATATTATGCGAATACGTTTATATGTGCATAGGGGGGGGGGGTTGCAAACCCAAAAACCCCATCCTGGATCCGCGCGTGCATAAGGGTATCACGAGTAATACAGAATAGTCATAATGAGGAGAGTTAAATTCAAAATACGATCAGGTATATGTTAGAGAATGAGGGATGTTTGTGTGTTTTGTGGCGTTCCATCCTCTGTCATCAAAATAGCCGTTCACCTGTTAACTAGGTGATGATCCAAAGCATTGCTTCTCCACTTTGTAGCTTAACACAATTCATAAGTAAACCCCAACCTATGTCAGGAATCTAGGGGATGGCTTCACCTTCAGTAATTTTTAGAAACACCGATGTAACCCATATTCTGTCGAATACCGTGCTCTTTAATAAAGCATGACTCTCCTCGGTGGCGCAGTGGGTAGCACGCTCGGTAACTGCGTCAGTGGTTCTATGTCTTCTTTCGGGCGAGAGAAAGGCCCGGAGTGAGCCTTCTTTCGGTTAAGAATCGGCTGTGGAAAAACCCTTCCCAATATATCGCCCTTGTATCCATTCAGAAGGACAAGATGGGTACCCGACCCTGCCATAGGCGGGAAAAGGGTCAGGAGTTTCGTTTCAGTACCTGGTTCACACTGTCATTACAGAAAGCTAAAATTAGAAAATTATTTTTCAATAAACAGTCGATGATTTTATTTCAGAATTTTCTGTAAATTAGTAAATTGTTATGAAAGCAATACCCAGTATGTACAACAAGGGGCCCTCCAAGTAGCTTATGTACAATTCTCATCACTATCACCTGCTTGTTTATACGGAAATGGTGTACGTATTTACTTTTCTTTAACTACCGTTTTAGTCATACTTTACGACAGCGGTATTTTCGGTTACAATTTTCCGTCTCTCGCTCCCACGTTCGTCTCTCTCTCTCCCTCTCACTCCCACGTAGAGAAGTATATAGCAGTAAAGAAGGATCTCCATGCCGTCTTTATCGACCTGGAGAAGGCCTATGACAGTGTCCCACGAAAGGTAGTTTGGGAGGTATTACGAAAAAATGTCCGGTCTCTAATGACCTTGTAGTTGACGGGACCTTAAACACCAACAAACAAACAACGAAAAAATGTGGTAGAGGAATGGTTTATTCGAACCAGCCAGGGTAAGGACACCTTGTGAGAATACTGGGGGCTTCCCAGTGAAAATCGGGGTGCACCAAGGTTCATCACTAAGTCCATAACTTTTCATCCTGGTTATGGACGAACTGCTGATGGGAGGGTCCCAATCAAGTTAAAAGGGAAGTTCTTCAAGGCAGTGGTTAGGCCTGCTATGCTATATGGATCAGTGTTGGACAGTGAGGAAGAGCCACATCAATAGAATGCAAGTAGCCGAAATGCCAATGCTGCGGTACATGAGTGGCGTGTCAAGAGCTGATAGAATTAGGAATGAGTATATTAGAGGCAGCCTGGGGGTGGTGGAGATTGCCAAAAAATGGAGGAAAATAGGCTGAGGTGGTATGGACGCGAAATGAGAAGAGGGGGCAAAGAGCTCATTAGGGCCATACCAGGAATGCAGGTGGTCGGAAGCACCCGGGGCAAGGAGAGCTGAACCAGACTTGGAAGCAGGTTGTCCAAAAGGATGCTGCAGTGTATGGAGTGGACGGGGACCTGGTGGAAGATATACGGGAGTGGAGGGCCAGAACTCGGTGACCCGACCCTGCCACAAGCAGGATAAATGGATGTTTTTAGCTTTTAGACATAAGCAATATAATTACGCTATGCACTGTAAATTTTTAGGAAAGGAAAAAAATTGACATGTGAAGTTTTGTATTAATTTGGTAATTAACACATTAATATTTTTCTCAAAGAGCCAAAATGCTGCCCCTAAATTTTGGCGCCCTGGACACATTCCCAGGTTGCCCGCTTAGAGCATGAGCAGGCGTTCACATTCCACTACTCAAAGCGGACAAGCTGATACATTTAAATGGTGATGTCCAAAGTGGCCGTGTGAAGTGTCAAGTCACTGATTGGCAGAATGGCAGCACTTGCCTTCTATTACACGCCTGCTCATGCTGAATGCTGCCACTTAGGACGTGGCCTTAGAAGAGAGAAAGCACACGTTTCTAAAGCCTGGTTCCTTGGCACGCGACACTGACACAAATCGCTTTCGAGCAGACGAAATGCCACAGAAACTGATGACGTAGGAACTCAACTTTTTTGCCACGGTAGCGCGAAATCAACTGAAAAGTGGAGTTGAGAGGTAGTCAACTGCATTTCTTGCTTGCAACTGTCACGTGCATTTCATTGGCTATTGCTTCTCGAACAACGTTAGCGATTTAAATTTTATTGGTTGTTGGATTTTTGTGCTGTGGGCGCCACCTTACAGGCATTTTTGAAACATTTACACCTCACATGATTTCTCGCCTGCCATGGAACTACAACAGGCGTGATTTCGCCTAGCGCCTGTGGTTGACGTCATAATTTTGTCGTCTGCTCAGGTGCTATTCTCTCTCATGTCGCGTGCCATGGAACTAGGCATATTACAGTATGTTTAATTTCACAATGTTTGTGTGTATACAATATTTTTTGTTGTTCTATTGTCTGTGCAGATATAGAAATTGGTTTGCTGACTCTAGAACATGCAACATATAATTGTACATGTCCAAAGCAATCCAATCCGAGATCTAAACAGCACAATTGTAAAGATTGGCCCTGAGCTTTGTGGTGAATTGGCACATCTAGCAGAGTGGTTGAGTTCCATTGCACACACCAGTTCTTGTCAGAACACTGAAGGTAAGCAACGCAGCCCAAGTTAGTACCGACATGGGTGGTTGGTTGAACATTGGGTGTGGCTAATTGCCCCCTCCTACATCCTGCACTTCTACCTCGCTATCACCCATGAGCAGCCTCCGCAAGGTGCACTAAGGCACATATCTGTTGGAATCAAATGAATGCAAGCAGTAGTATGCCAGCAGTGTTTGGCGTCTGTGTGCAAGAACTTAGTTGGCGCCCCTATCTTCCCCTCCCAAATGAAAACTGATTTCAACAATAAACTGGTATACGGCACACATTTTCACAGCATCACCTAAAAAGGTGACAAAAAATTATGAATAGTGTCTTGATAGTCTAATGAGTAGTGGCATCTGTCCTATCACTGGCTATGGCAGATCAGGAGGCCGGATCTAAGAAACAAGTAGAGGGCCATGGCGCCTGTGTGCATTGCACACATTGCACACTGTGCTGGCACACCTCTGAATGCAAGGAATGAGGAAATCTCTACCTCTGAAAGGTCCTGTCAAGATTGTTGCCTTTACGTCCAACAGATGTTTTTCATGTAAAAACATGCTACTGTATTTTGAAAAAACAGCGCCATCTGTTGGACACCATACTAAATAGTTTACATTTTTACCTGTCACAGGTGTGATATCTATATAATGAGTATATACATATAAAACCACTCCTGTATCCGAATGCAACGTTGTATCAAAATTTGAAAGCAATCGGTCAAGAACTTTCAGAGGTTTGAGGTTTTACACAAACGTACATTTACATTTTTATTTATACAGATTAGTAGATGTGCTTCATGAGAGATGTATGCTTGAAGAACAACTTTTAGTTATTAAGAGGCTGTTAAATTCCTAAGTCATTGGCTGTTTCGGTGGCTTAGAATAGCAGAAGTAGAAGCACCATAGTAAAATACACAGTAGAACAACAACCAAAATGACGGCAACGACGATACCTGCAATGGCACCGGTGGACAGACCATCTTGCGATTTAACGATGGAATAGGTAATAATGTTTGAAATCGGACCAAAATTATTGACGTCATCAACAGCTTGCATTGCGCAGTAGTAAAGCTTGGAATCACGGTTACCAGAAAAAGATGCTCTTTGGACAGTTTTGGCTACTTCCGGAGTTGCTTTAGGTACATTGGAATCCGATAAAATGAAATTCAATTTCAAAACGTTATTGAACTTGCTTTTGTCATTGACACAAGCGAATAAGTAGCTTGCAGCTAAAAATAAATTCACAACGTAAGTATTTGAGTAATCTGACAAATTAATTGTACCTCATGCTAGTGGGAATGCATGTTCGTACCTCGTCCATAATCGTAGTCACCCCCTGGAGCGGTCCAACCCACAGTCACGTTTTGCTGAGAGACAGATTGAACATGAAAGTCTCTGATAGTTCCTGGTGGATAAACGTCCAATGACCCAGATATTGCTGAGAATGTGCCAGCCTGCACTATGTATCTGAAGTTACTGATGGTAGTTGTTTCTGTAAAGATTTAGTAGACGTTTTAAATCTTGGTTCTGGGCAATTGGCTTTCATTTAAAAGGATAGAAGAGCGGAACAATTTAATGAGTACAGTCCAACCCCGGATAATGAAATTTTCTGGTTAATGAAGACAGTTAGGTAGGTCCCAGCCAAAGGTATATGTCAATACATGTAACTGTACCTTGGATAATGAAGACTCAGATAATGCATAATGAAGACAACTTATGCTTTTTCTGTATATGTGCTACAATATAATTTCACTCTGGATAATGAAGGCAGCCTTATAAAAATTTCAAAAGGACATATTCTTGCAAGTTTTAAGCAGTTATAAGAGGGTGGCTAGAGATTTTGTTGGAGCAGAAAGCTCTAACCTTTCAACCCACTACTGAGAAATAAAGGTTTTAGTAAAGTGTGTACAGTATTATGTTGACCTGCCCTTGTGATTGGATAGCTGGTCACATTTGTACAAGTCATATCTTTTACATACAGTATCCTCTCATTAATGGAGAGCCATGGGGAATTGAAATCTGTCCACTATTATGAGGTGTCCGCTATTGGGAATAACGATTTACCACTTTAAGTGAACTTTGGGACAAAATGTCATGTGCCACTATAGAGAGCAGTGGCGGTTTTAGGCACGTGCAACTGTGCAAATGCACGGGGCCTCGCTTTTGCAAGTTGAAAGGGCCTCGCACTTTCAATTTGCACAGGTTTGCACAGGGCCTCGCGTATGCTAGAACCGCTACTGATAGAGAGGTGTCCATTAAGGGAGGTTTCAGTATATGGTGATGTTTGCATTAAATTTATCCATTTGTTTATTGTAATTTCATTCAGAAACGTTATGTTGTACGTTGTACGTTATGTTATCGGGGTTGGACTGTATATGTAAGATTTTGAAAGGGTTGACTTACTCATATTAGTGACGCCAGAAATCCAAGGGTAGGTTGTGATCGGGTAAGCTGCAGCATCGCCGTCTGTCACGCTTGCAACCATGGAATACCATACTGAAGTTGATGATTTGACAAACTGCGTAAAATAGCCACTGTAGACACCATCTTGAGCGGTAATATCCGGATCTGAAGAGCGACATCATTAGGCTGTTTCTCAGGGTTTGTTTTAAGGTGTAATCGAATTAAATTGTCACTAACTTCCACTTCCGTCGTCGTTTAAAGTTATGATTGCAACTGCAGAATTGGGGAATGAAGACGTTACGTTGACCTTTACAATGGCGTTGAAAATAGGTGTAGTTTCCATTTTGACAGAAGCAAATACACGTACCAAAGGCTGAAACGTGTAACCATCACTCAATTTCAGGAATCATAACTATCACCCAGTGATATTATTTTAATATGAAATAATGTTAACCACTTACGAGTCCATTGGTTGTGGTCATTACTGTCCATGCCTTGATTTCGATGTTATTGGATGACGAAGTGCCAGTAGTGGAGTCAATAACGGGCTGACCAGCGGCAGTCACCAGGTACGGAACTGGCCTTCCATTTGGACATTGCCATTGTTGTACCATGTAGCTCCAGTTTCCCACCTCGTTATGAATAGAAACTGAGATTATTGTTATTTTTAAATTTTACGCGATGATGGCATTTTATCGCCTAAACCTCTTTTGTTTTTCATTTAAGTATAAGTTTTAGTGATTATAGGACACCATAGAGGAAAAGTAGAATATTTATCATGAAATAAACTCATTCATTGTGGTGATTGAAGTGGATGGGTATCAGGTGACTTCGGTTGTTGTTGTTTGTTAGTGTTTTAAGGCCCTTCAACTACAAAGGTCATTAGAGCCCCGTCCACAGCACAGTTCTTATGTAGAAACTGCACAGACACCACACTAATGCGACGATTTTTGGGTATTAGCAGTACGGGGTTGCGCTGCTTAAATTCAGTGATCAGACGAGAACTGGTGTGTACAACGCAATTCGCCGCTCCAGAATTCCAATCCGCAATTCCAACGCCAAGTTGCGTTGGTAGTGCGGCCAAGTTGCGTTGGACACACCAGTTCCCGTTAGATCACTGAAGTTAAGCAGCGCACACCCACGTCAATACCAACTTGTGTGGTTGGTAAAGAACGTTGGGTGCTGCAAATTAACCCTCTTCCTCGTCCTTTCACCTACCTCCTCATCTCCCCCGGGCAGCCTCCTAAGGGGTTGACCTGTTATGGCTACCTGGCTTACACCCCAACCCACAAACTAATCCAATCCAAGTGACTTCGGGCTAAACAATGGTTATTTCTACTAACCTTATTGAGAGGAAAACTTGAGAAATACCCCTTTGTGCTGCTGTTGAGGCTAAGCAGTCCTTGTCCGTTTAGAAGGAATTTAATAAGATTGTTAGGGTCGCAACCATAGAGTTTATCTTCACATGTTTCACCATAAAAATAGGTCTTCATGGAGGATGGGGTAACATCAATTATGAAAGTGCTGTTTATTAAAGAATTGTCGCTGACTGCTATTTGTTGTAGAAACTGAAACACAATTACGGAAATGAAAATAATCAGTACAATTTGGTGAAGTGCGAACACAGTACTTTACTAAAACTGGTTGTGGTCCACATGCTGTCGACTCTTACCACAACAGGACGGCCAAACGCATCGGGCAGAATAGTATTGGGCATATTCATTAATACGTTGTCCAACATGGCTCGTTGTTGAAGATGCTCGTAGCAGTTACTGAAGTCAGTGTCTGACAAGTTCGATTTCAGCCCTTGAATCAGATAAAGTCGTCCTGGGCACCCCGAAATGCTTTGGAAAGCGCTGGCCGCCGATGCACTGTAGGTGATCAAGTGAAGCTGCGAATTACTTGTGTTGGCTGTTTGACATGCTGCCAACAAGTCTTGACTAGTGGCAAAATGACTGAAAACGATAATTGCTCGGGCAAATACATTTTGATCTTGTGTGAAGGCCTGTAAAAGGAAAACAGTGCTTTTGAGCTTGTTATTGTGTTGTTTACCTGGTGTTTGCTTAGGAATCAGTTGAATAATGATAGGGTGCAGGGAGTAAAGGTAGCCTATATACTGCTACTAACTCTTTTTCCCCTAGTGTAGGGTGGGTAGCCATGTTTGTCCTACTTGGACACATGCGCGATTTCTTGGACGGTATTTTGCCGCAGTCAGCTGCCGATCTTATACTATAACCCCTATTCTTGTGTATCTTCGACCTGTTTGTCTTCTATGGGGTACTTTTCTGTCACCAACATCAAGAGGACAAGCTCCGACACTTGGGAAGTTTGTCAATCTTCACGTGTCATGTATTGTTTTTTTAACGTGCAAGTGACATCGAACACACTACAGGAGGCCACGGCTGTCTCTCGCCCGAAAGTAGCAACCTGGAACCATTGACCCAGTAGTCTAGTACGCTGCATCCTCTACCCCGGAAGTTTCCTGATTGAGGAACTTGGCTTTTGTCTAACTGCCCTGCTTGCGGCATCTACGAATGTAGAAGCAACAAGCAGGACAAGGCTTGGAATCTTTCATAGATAAAGTAGGGAAGTTCTTTCTTATGTGGAAAACGCTGTTGGTATCCTCCACAGGCACAAAAGTTTCCCCCCCCCCCCTTTATCTAGCGCTTATCGCAACATTTTGGAAATGAAATGGTAGTATTTGATTTGCTTGCCATTGCAACCTCGACTCTAACGACATTGTAAGTTAACTGTTGTTAAACGTATGCTTTGAAGTCGCTTACGTTAGTCGCTGTGGCAACAGCTGTAGGGATGTCTCCAACTTTGTATTCAGAAGACGTGACATCAGTGATGTTTGATACAATATCGTTTCTGTTGCTTGAGCTGACTTTTGTGCTGGGTAATTGAGGACCATACGATGAATTTGTAGCTGTTGTGACTATGCCGACGTATGAGTTGTTTGGAAAGTCATAATAAATAAACTTCGCCAGTGTGGGACGCATGGTTGAGAGCTGCAAATTCAGAAAATAAACTTTTCGTTATTTCGGTTGTCAGGATATAATTATAATTTGTATTCAACTATCAGCTTACATAAGAACGTGGCATTGAGTCATATACGAATATGACTTCAAGAGTTTCTTTGGCAATTGTAGAATATTCTTGGACATTGACAGAAAGAACGTTGTTATTCGCCCCTGGATTATTGCTGCTACTGTAAAATATTGCTATTTGCATGAGACTTGTTATTTTGTAGGTGATGACAGACAAGTTCAGAATCATTGATTCAATATAGTTTTAACTAGGGAGAGGGTAAATTTCATACATGATGCTATTAAATGAGGTGCTAATTCTGAATGCAATAACCGGGGTCTCGATGCCACCTTGAAGTGTGCACTTATCATCAATACGTTTACATTTAGTGCCTTCTTTTTATTCTTACTTTGTGAAGTCAGAGTGTTGAAGAATGACGTCCATGATACTCTGGCCACTGCACAACACGTTGTGTCTGTTAGGAGCATCCCGATTATGCGTTGTTTCATTACAAAATGTGTAAGCCTGTTGTGGGTAAAAGCAAAGACAGTCATGCATCTTAACATCTCTTTATCAATGATAATGTCATTGCCTTTATTAGAAGGTCAACAATTACCACCGGAAGTACTGGAGGCGACATCATTGAAGTATTAACATCCTTGTTTGCCCATGCCGTGGTATCTGCCTTCAGATCGCAGAAGTCATCTAAGCCCTCAACGCTGCTCTTGCTCCTGCACGGATTACTGTACAAACGCTTCAATTTTCTGATTTGTATACTAATTAGCAGTTATCATATTTATATAATTAATTAAGACGATTACCTCTTTTTCCAAACGACATCGGCATTGCTGCAAATGCTGTATTTGGCATTGCCACCAGAGTCGTAGTACATCTGAGGATAAATAAGATCCCCTTTACGCCCCATTTCTTCAAAAACACCATAACGATATTTGACCCATTCAACAGCCAATAATTTTCCATTGTAGTCCAAGTTCGTCTGGTCGGCAATGAAGCTGAGAGTGAGATGGATAAAGTCCCCAGGTTCGCCACAGCCCCTACTTTGCTGAGTATAAGGATTATCGCCGTAGGCGGCGTTTTCGACGTCCACTCGAATGTCGGCCGTTTCGAACGATGGATAGGGACCATCCCATTTTAATTCCTGGGCCGCAAGTTTATTCAATGGTTGTTTAACGGAGTCAGACCAATATGGTGGAAATACAACTTTGACATCTTGAAATGCTGCCCTGTTTCCTGTAGCATTGTACAAGGCGTATGATGCACTGTTAAATAATTTCTGGAAATCGTAGAAACAATATTGAGTTCTGTTTTACAAAGAGCTATTTACTTGTTGCTTCACCGGCACTGCAGATGGTAGCCATTACAGAAGGGGTGTAGTTTTCATGCGTCTGAAAGCTTTCAACATCATTCAAAATACGGGGAGGGACTCTTGTTTGAACATTTCAGGCGGGCACTGAAGACTAGCACCAACGCTTTTGCACGGTACCAATGCATGTCCGCTGACCAAATCAATCCATTTGAAACGCCCCTTTCACTGCAACGTTGTCCTTGCAATCAGTTGCCTCTCATTTATGTCATCTCATAGTAGGGTCATTAAATATTTTTGTCACTATTAATGGTACCTACTTTACCCGTTCCGTAGAAATTATTACATTTAGCAATTTCTTTAAAATCTCACAATTCCTGGTAGCAATTTCTGACTGAAACCTGCTGGTGTGGATGTCGCACATGAATTCATGCAAAAATCTTCTAATGTGTAATCATTTTTGGGTATAAACTACAGTGCCGTAACGGGGGTATGAAGCGCCTGTGGCAAGTGTCTAACTTTCGCTTGCCCGTAACGCAATAATGACAAAAAGCTTAAACATTTTGCGCCCCAAACCCAGTTGCGCCCGTGGCGGTCGCCTTCTTCGTCACGCCCTCGCTACGGCCCTGATAAATTAGTATACACCTATAATTGTTAAGCCTCCTTAGGGTTCGGCCTGTTATGGCTGCTTGGCTTACTCCCCAACCTTAGGTGACCAGATTTTCCAGAGGGCGAAGCGGGACGGGGGCTTTTGGTGAGCGCAATGAAGAGCAAAGAACAAAACTTGTGACTTCGTACCTACTGTAGGCCTACCTTATTGCTTGAATGTGTATCCATCCAGCACAGGATGTCTAATGTTTTAATTTTATGCAGACGATGGGCCCTCCTAATAAGTTGCCAACCTAGAAGTATCATTGTGTGAGGGCTCTGTACACGTATTTCATTTCTTTTGTTGGTGTTTTAGGGCCCTTTAACTACAAGGTCATTAGAGCCCCGTCCACTGCATAGTTCTAATGCAAGGACTGCACAGACACTACTCCAATACGACGATTTTTGGGTATTAGCGGTACTAAGTGTTCCCAAGTGGCCTCCCATGCTAGTACTAACTGGGGTTGCGTTGCTTAACTTCAGTGATCAGACGAGAACTATAGTGTGTCCAACGCAATACAGCCGCCCCACGTATTTCGTTGACGAGTGAATGCTTCTGAGAATTTGCCAACAAAGTGGGACAAATGGGCGTCCCGCGCGCCGGGACAAACGAGGGACGGCGGGACATGAAGTCTGAAATCGGGACTGTCCCGTCTAAATTGGGACGTCTTGTTACCTTAATCCAACCCCTTAGAATAACATAATGTCGAAATGGCACCCACCTGTAGTGTAGGCTCTGAAGGCTCGCTTCCACAGACCCTTGTTAGAAATAATTAATTGAAGAACTGCCCCTACCTGGAGCTGAAATATGATGACCGACTTGTCCTGTTTTCCTATTCTAGGGCTAATGGCTACTACGACATTCGCATATGAATTGTTAGTTAACGTTACTCTTGTGGCATGTAGTTCCGGTATTGTAGCAAAAATATACGCACAAATAAGTGCTGCTAATGTGATTTGGTGAATAGACATGATTTGAGGTTTGAGACCTGGACCAAAAATCTGCTTTTGTGCTTTTGTGTTTTATGAGCCTTGTTGAAGATAGTTGTATTGACGAACACGTTGATTTATTGCGCATGCCTTTCTTGATTGTGCATGGATATTATCAGCATCTGTTAATGTTATTTATGGCCATTTGAAGTTGAATTTCTTTGTTTGAAAATTCAGGAAGAATTAATAGACAATAGTCAAGACTGGAACTGGGACAAGGGCGTTATGTAACAAAGTATAAATACAAAAAGAATTTTTTATATAACTAGCGTTGGTTCCTATTGGAGGAATCTATTCGGTGTCCGCCTTGAGTACTAACAAAAATTTTGGATGTGCAATGCTATAATGTTGTCATACTGACATCTAATTTTTGTTCTAATGAATAATTTTATGAAGCTTTATTGTCAATTTGTAGATCTAGCTAGCATTTTTATACCCAATGTATAACGCGCACCCGAAAATTCCACGAATTCACGTCCTACCAATCGTTGTACCCGGCCAGTTGTCTTCCTGCCAATTTTTTTAATCCCAAATCCAAATAATGTACAGTATTTATCATTTAAAGAATTATTACACCGTTATCCCACCTAGGTGGGAGCGGCGAGTTGCGTTGGACACACCAATTCTCATCTGATCACTGAAGTTAAGCAACGCAAGCCCAGTTAGTACTGACGTGGGTGGTCGCTCGGGAAAGCTGGGTACTGCTAATACCCAATAATCGTCGCATTAGTGTAGTGTCTGTGCAGTATATGCATTTGAACTATACAGTGGACGGGTCTCTAATGACCTCGTAGTTGACGGGACCTTAAACCCCAACAAACAAACAACAAACCCACCTAGGTGACACAGAAGAAGCAGTGCTTCACTTGTGAGTTCGTGGTGATAGGTTCTATCATGGTCAAGGCGGGTGGCTTTTCCGGATGAGACAGGTGCCAAGCGGAGTGATAAAGGGTCAATACTCATCTGTTTCCACGTGTTGTGCGAAACATTTCAATTTTGGGCTACGCGTGTTTTTATCAACCGTGATGCGATTGCGCACACGCAGGTAATGCGATGACGAATGAAGAAAATTACGATGCATGCATGCATCATATCGAGAAATTCACCCAAGATCAGTGGCGGATCCAGGATTTTCGTCGGGGGGGGTTGGGTTCAACCCCAAAATCCCCAACCGCGATCCGCGCGTGCCTGAGATTACCATACGTATATGGAGAGAGGATCATTGTTTACTATCCTCGTCCAATTCCAATATGCCATCTCTCTTTTTATTCTGAAATAGAATTGTAGTTGCAAATTCCAGACTTCAAATATATAAGTTGTTATCTTATGACTTTTGTCACATGAAATTGCTGATCTTCGAAAACTTTTATTCTCTGACCATAGTCGGAAAAGCCTAGGAGACGGTACTTCTAGACTTAAATCCCTACAGAAACTTAAGAGTATGAAACTCGGTCTGTGAGGTATTCTTGTCGAAACTGTCGTGTTTTGGCCAAGAGTTATACCTGTTATGTTAACTGGTGTGGGGCTTGTTACAAAATTACAAACTTCCGGATAAGAGGGCCTTTAAATTCAATACCTTTAGCACCTGCTGAGAAGGTGATATGACTAGAAATGGCTTTGTGTGTGGGGCAGACAAGGATATTGGTAGAGTACAGAAAGCGGACGGACCAAAATTACTTTCCCAAACCTCACTCTGGTGCAGACGGGATGAAGGCATTTTGTTTTCTTGTACTTGACTGACCTCGCATGCTTCCTAGTAGCGAAATACCGATAGTATTAATCGTTTTTGAAGATGAAAATTTGACCCGCCTCGGTGGCGCAGGAAGTAGCGTGCTCGATGTATTGCGTCAGTAGTTCGAGGTGGGTTAGCTTCTTTCGGGCGAGGGAGAGGTTCCGAGTGCACCATCCTTCGGATGAGCAATAAACTCTAGGTCCGGTGTGGTGTACGATGGCATTGGTATGTCAAAAGACCCTCTCTTCTATGCAACGGGTAGATGAGGAAAATTCCCGGGTGCAGGAACTCGCCTTCTGGCGTCGATGGAGTGCCGAAACGAACAGTAGACTGACGATAAATAAGCATAGGGTTTGGAGCTTTGGTCGACAGTCGGCTGCGGTAAAATACTGTCCAATATATCACCCGTGTGTCCATTCGGAGAGACAAGATGGGTACCCGACCCTGCCATAGGCGGGAAAAGGAGTAGAAGTTGCTTTTGTTGAGGAGGAAATTTGTACTTAGGTAATTTTCCTACTCAGTATTGGATTCATAAATCTGTTTTTCAGCAAATCCCACTAAATAGGCAAATCACTTTCAGAAATAGATACGCCTACGCTAAATACCAAACACAAACACTTCAAGATACTGCTCAATGGGTACTAGGGCTTACCCTGCGATAAACGGGGAGAGGGTGCAATAAAAAGCTCCTATAGTAATACTGCGTAATTTCTTTGCCATTTGTACAGATAGTCGTGGAAAGTTTATTTTATTAATTTTACATTTTTACTTTGTCTGGAACAGTATAACATCTTTCAATTGAAAATGGTTAATACAAATGCACTTATGTTAAGAAATTATTTTATTTAGCCCTTTGATGTAGTGTCATAACACAAATATATTTAAACGAGTGGTCGGCGACAGTCAATAAGGACGGATCCGGAGCTTATACCTTAACTTTATAAGCCGCAGATGCTAATTAAGATGCAGACCACTTTCTACCAACGCATAATCCAAGCCTGGAATTCTGTAATTTTTAATGACACTTTGGCTATTATGCCCCCAGTAGGGGACTGTGTAGTAGTTGCTGGTGACGTTGTTAACGTTGACGATGACTTGATGTAATAGGTGATAACATTTGAAATATCCCCGCAATTATTGGCCTCATCGACGGCTTGAATGGCACAGTAGTAAATTGTTGAATCGTAGTTGCCGGAGAAGGATACTGTTTGAATTGTTTTTGCTACGTCTGGAGTAGCACTAGGTACATTGGAATCGGATGTCACTTCACTCAAGCAAGTAATGTCATTAAACTTATTTCTGTCATTGACACACGCGAATGAGTAAGACATAGCTAAAAATAAAAAAAGTATGCGGTTACATATGTTAATGTGCGAGATAAAGCCTTTGTGTATACCTTGTCCATAGTCGTAGTCGTCCCCTGGAGCTGTCCAAGCCACCGTGACGTTTTGATGATTGACAGACTGCACACGGAAGTCTTTGATAACACCTGGTGGATAAACGTCCAAAGATGCACTTGTGATGCTTGCAGAAAATGAACCAGCCTGTATTGTACGCTGAAACTTGCCAGTGGCAGATGGGCCTGTTAAGGGCAAGGCAACATTTGATGACGATTTGTAAGGAATAGATGAAGACGACCTGGCTTTCATTGGGAAAGACGAAAAAGCACAACTTTGAAAGGGTTAACCTACTCATATCAATGGTGCCAGAAATCCAAGGGTAAGTTGTAATGGGGTAGGATGCGGTGCCGTCGTCTGTTACGCTTACAACAATGCTGTATGAAGTTGGACTTGATGTCTTCTGAAATTGGGTGAAATAGGCACTGTAGACACCATCTTGAGCTGTGATGTCCGGATCTGCAGATATACAGTACAATGTGTATCAATTTCTCTGGGATAGTATTAGCGCTTTGCCGTACAAATTTGCAGGGTGATGCTCGCTGAACTGGTGCAAAGAGTGATGAACGGGAATGGTTCCAAATGATTCCAAACAATGATAATCATGTTTGGTCCGAAATTGTAATTACGAGCGTCACTCTTCAAAGTACGACAAGGTTTAAGGGGTAGTTGAGTGGTCACTAACTTCCACTTCCATCGTCGTATAAAGTGATGATAGAAATGGAAGAATTATCGGAAGAGGCCGTCACGTTGGCCATGACTTTAGCGTAGAAAATGGGAGTAGTTCCCTTTTTGACAGACGCAAATACGCGCACCAGTGGCTGAAATGAGAATTGATTATTAATTTTTCCTCAATAATGGCATTTTTCGCGTTGTAACGTTAACTACTTACATATCCTTTGGATGTTGATGTCGTTACCGTCCATGCCTTGACTTCGATGTTGTCCGATGAGAAAGTGCTGGAGGTGGTGTCAATTATCGGCTGGCCAGCGGCAGTTGCCAAATAGGGAATTGGCCTTCCAGCTGGACATTGCCATTCCTGCACAGTGTAGTTCCAGTCTCCCATCTTGTAAGAAACAGACATCGACATTATTATTACTTTTGAACTACAGGTGATGACAACATATGTCGTAAAATCATAATTTAGTAGTTTTCAGTCACATGAGGTCTAAAATGCAGTTGAGTAGAGCTACAAGGAACTTAAGAAAACAATATAGTATGACCTGCATGGCAGGGTGGCTAAAACGTGCCAGGCGAGCCCCATGCGGTTACATTGTCTTAGGCCATATACACACGGCGCTACTCAAAAGTAACCGATTACTGATGCCAATCACTTCCGAGCCGGAAATGAGTAATTGTCGTTGTAATCCAATGGGACACCACAGACTGCACTACTTGCTACCAGTTAGTAATCATTTCCAGGTGAATGAACTGCCCTATCACTTTTCAGTTGAGTAACTGAGTTTCTCATATTTTGACGGGAATTTCCGATTTTCCTTGTGTTTTTATTTCTTTTTCCATTTGTTCATGAGGATGGGTGAGCAAAAAGTGAACAGAGAATTTGTGGAAAAACTAGAAAATCATCCTATTTTATACAACTTTAAGCTTGAAGGCTACTCGAAGAAGGTTGAGACAGAAAAGAAGTTAAGTGAAGTTGGTAAAGAAATGCATATGGCAGATATGAGTTATTTTGTTAATTTTTGCATGGGTGCAATGTAAAGAATAGTCGCTATTTGCGATAAGCAACATTGATTGTGATGCTGAATCGAAGATCGCATAGTACACTGGTTATTTCAATCGCTACTGAGTAGACCAGCCTGGAGTAGACTGTGTGTGTGGAATTGAGATTACTAACGAGTTAGTGATTCAAATCATAAACCCGTTCCGTTTCTTTTCTTTTGAGTAACTATATGTATACTGCCTTAGTCTTAAGTGCAGCAATGTGGCTCTCAACAAGCGAAAAATTTTCATACTTGACTCTTAAATTAAGTCCTGCCCACCCTGCTATATGGAAAGAAAGTGGACAGAGGACGCAATGTCATGGTGCCCATAGCGATATGACGTGGTCAGTTACCATACGGTCGTGGTAACTTATTTAAATCGCAAGTGATTATGAAAACATCACTGTTCAATGGTGTACTGCAGTATGGTGCACATCATGACGCTATTAAAATTTTGAGTGGTTTAAATACCAACCTTAACTAGTGGAGCGTTTGAGAAATACCCCTTTGTGCTGCTGTTGAGGGTAAGCAGTTCTTGTCCGTTTAGAAAGAATTTAATAAGACATCCAGGATCACAGTTATACATTTTATCTCCGCAGGTCTCACCATAAAAGTAGGTGTTCATGGAGGATGGAGAAACATCAAGTGTGAAAGTGTTGTTAATTGTTGAATTTGACACGACTGCCATTTGCTGTAGAAACTGAAACAAAATTATATGAATGAATATCAGTAGTTTCTTAGGGCCACGCTGTGACAGCGAGGCCTGAGAATGTGAAAAGTAATATTCTGTTAAATGAAGTTTGTCATTAATTTAAACGTTTAAGTTGGGTATTTATCGAAAGGCCAAGTAAGCCATCATCGCAAAAGCTTCTAAACATTGCGCACTGCAAACGTTCAGTATTGGGACTATATCTTGGTACTGTGTAGTAAAAACGTCTCTACCAAACGGGCTTAAATATTAAACATATGGCAAACGTTTGGAACGTTAATTGCTCGATATAGAGAGGTCTGTCGATCCTTACCACAACAGGCTGATCAAACGCATCAGGCAAAATAGTGTTCGGCAAGTTCATCAATGTGTTGTCCAAGGCTGCTCTTTGTTGAAGCTCTTTATAACAGTTGTTGAAATCGCCGTTAGCTGTTGTCAGTGTTTGCCCTTGAATCAAGTAAAGTCGTCCAGGGCATCCAGAAATGCTTAGGAAGGCGTTAGCCAATGATGGACTGTAAGTAATGAAGTGAAGCTGGGTATTGCTTGTGTTAGCCGTTTGACAAGCCGAGATCAGGTCATCCTTGCTGGCAAAATAAGTAAAAAGGATAATGGCCCGGGCAAATGCATTTATATCCTGTGTGAAGGCCTGGAAGAAGAAAATGATGTTAGTGAGTTACATGATATAACCTTCTAAAGACATTATAACTGAAAGTCATTTCGGGGATTGGGGCTGACAAACAGTGAATAGGAACTACAGCAATTACAATGGATATAAATTATGTCAACTTGAGAGGACATCGAATGAGCGTTATCCACAAAATATGGTATTTTCGCGGTTTTTTTCGTTGGTCTCCAAGTTTTTAAATAGCGTTTCCTGTTCCTTACTATATGTGTTAGTTTGGGTTTGGTTTGTGTTTCTATTCTTCATGGCGCATGTCGAAATTTAGTGAGTTTCATGACAGTTGTTGAAGTATTTTGGAAGTAGAAATTACGAGCCACGTTTGAGCTACAACTCTATTTGGGAATTGTTTAAATCTTTTGCCATAAGGCTTGTCTTATTTATAGTTAAATTTTGTATAATAGTGTTCATTTTCCATTGGGTCATCAGATATCTTCTTTGCTTCTGTAATATACAGAAGGCTTACCTTTCATCTAGATACCTAATCTTTCCTTGAGCAACAAAAGTTCAGCAGCTTTTATGTATGTATGGTACGCAAACGGGTTGTCCAAGCAGAGGTAGAGGGAGATAGGAGGGTGAGAGGGCGGTAGGAGCGGGGAATGTTGGAGAGGGGAAATTAGCAGCACCCAATGTTCAACCAACCCCTTCCCCCATGCCGGTACTAACTTGGGTTACGTTGCTTAGCTTCACTGATGGGACAAGAACATTGATGCCATTGATGATGCTCTTTTGCTTCGTAAAGCATAGTAAGAACTCTTTGGGAACAAATACTGTAGTTTGTATTTAGCGCCTTCCTTTTACCTTATCGTTTAATGACACTTACGTTGACTGCTGTGGCGACGGCTGTCGGGACGTCCCCCGTCTTGTAGTCGTACGCCGTGATATCGGTTATGTTTGACACGATGTCATGTCTGTTAGTGGCATTGACTTTTGTGCTGGGGAAATGAATCACATTCGGTTTGTCAGCAGTGACCATTCCAATATAGGAGTTGTTCGGGTAGTCATAAAACAGAAACTTGGCTAGTTGCGGACGTAAGCTGTTAACCTGCCAATTAAAAATTAAGGAATTATTCAGTCTGAATTTTAAATTGAATTTTATGTCGAATGATGAAAATTCACTTCAAGTAAATCAATGAACCATTTGCTTACATAATCGCCTGACATTGGGTCATATACTATTATGACTTCAATATTTGCCTGAGCAACCGTAGATGCCACAACGTTGGCTAAAGGAACGGCACTATCCAAACCTGGATTGTTGTTATTACTGAAAAATTCCACAATGATACAGTATTATAAGATTTTCATTTACTGAACTGTGCTTACGGAAATCGTCTTGATTGATTACACTGTATTGTATGTTTCATTAACTCAAGAACATCCCATTGATTTTATAGTACAAATTCTAATTGTAATTGAACACACTGCAGCAGCCCTAATAGGCCAAATTAGCAGTGGAGAGAATAATTCTCATTCCTAATAATTGACTCATTCAAAACCCCAAGGAACCTGAAGCATAGCATCCATTCTGCCATACATTGCCTACCTGCTATAATGGCCCCTTCCTTCAGAAAATTCCCCACATTATCCTCATCATTGCCGAATGACCCTTGGAAAAATCCCTGATCTCTTCAATTTGAACGGATGATCATTTCTCCTCCTATATTCTGCAAAGGATAACCCCTCAAGTAGAGGACACTCGTACCCTATTTTCAACAGTCTGATGAGATAAGCCAATCTATCAGATAACTCAATCTATCAGATAAGCCATTTAGCACAATTCTTACTGTCTTCCTTTGGACTATTTCAATTTCCCAAGATAAATCTTGCTTAACGGAAACCAAATTGGACTGCAGTACTCCACATTTGGAAGCACCAGTGAAAAGTTGGCTATTTCTTTTACTTCCTTTGTATTGTCCCTTAACACCCTTACTAACCAACCGGAGGGCCCGCCCAGCCTTCCCAATCAATTTGTCAGTGTGCTCCTTCCAGGTGCCCCATGTGTTTAGAATAATTTCAAGGTGTTTGTTGTTAGACCTGCTTATTCTAAGTAAGCTACATTTGTGCAGGTTCAATGGCAACTCCCAGTCATATACAGCAGTCTGATATACAGTATCTTGTTTAGGTCTTGTTCCAGTTCTGCGCATGAAGACAACCCTTCTTCCACCACCCTTGCCATTCATGTATCGTCTGCAACAACTCAAGAAAGAATGTCTCTCTAGGATTTTTGAATGAGCTCGCTTAGCTGGGTTTACTGACCACCTGGCGTATTAAGAGCAAGAATGGGAAAACAGTCATGGCCAGTCAAGCCGTAGGCGGTTGAATTCGGATTGGGCCTTCTGGGTCGAAGAGTTATCGTGTGGATTTGGCAGAAACAAATCTGTGGATCGAGTGGTCCGGCCGGGAACACGAAAGTTTAGCGTGGATGATAATGCAACACAATCCAATGTATTGTGAAAAATGCGATAAAGAAGATAAAGCCAAGAGAAATGAATGCGAGCTAGAAAAAGAAGATGGCCCTGGAACAGGAGATGGTTGGACGATATGGAAGGAGGAAGAAGCCGAGATGAATGAGGTTGGTTTATGGGGCGCCAAGAATAGGACATATATTTGACTTGAAATTTCCGAAGTTAGGTATAATGCGATGGACTGCATGTGGACCAGCAATTGATACCATAAAGGAGCTTGGGGCGTACCAGCACACTAAACAGGCAGTTGTAAAGGGCGGGAGAAGTCGAGATGGCGAGTTTCAATTCTTTTGAGACGAGATCAATATCTTGTCAACGTTTCGTTGGTGGTATTGCTGTGTTTTGTAAACCCGACAGATTTTCTGGGGAGCATATTGAGATTCTAATGCAGTTCAAACCCATTAAACACATACTCTCTCGGTGTACTTAGAATGCCTTGTCTCGATTTGGTTTAATTTCAGAAGGAATTCTAATTTAACTAACCAGAAAATTCTTTCATCAAATCTTACTTCAAAAAGTCCGAGTGTTGAAGAATGACGTCCATGATACTTTGACCGTTGCACAACACGTTGTGTCTGTTGGGAGCATCCGCATTGTGGGTAGTCCCGTTACAAAACTTGTATGCCTGTTGTGTGAGAAATAAGGCAGGGTGTGTGGCATGTCAACAGGCCCTTTATTATGATGTCACTTTCTTTATTATAAGGTCAACACTTACCACTGGAAGGACTGGAGGCGACATCATTGAGGTGTTGATATACTTGTTTGCCGATGCCTTGGCATCTGCCTTGAGGTCGCAGTAGTCATCTAAGCCCTCAATGCTGCTCTTGTTCGAGCAAGGATCGCTGTAAGCGCATGAGTCTTATGAATTTTTGACAAATTTGCATGTACCCTGGTATTACATTTATTTAAATAATTAAGACGATTACCTGTTTTCCCAGACGACATTGTCGTTACTGCAGGTGCTATACTTTGGTTCGCCGTTGGCGTCATAGTACATCTGGGGATAGATGGGATCCCCTTTACGCCCCATTTCTTCAAAAACTCCATAACGATATTTGACCCATTCAAGAGCGAGTAGTTTTCCGTTGTATTCCAAGTTGCTTTGGTCGGCGATGAAACTGAGAGTGACGTGGATAAAATCCCCGGGTTCACCACAACCCCTGCTTTGCTGTGTGTAGGGATTATTGCCGTAGGCGGCGTTTTCGACATCCACTCGTATGTCCGCCGTCTCGAAGGAAGGATAAGGGCCATCCCATTGTGAATCGCGTTTCACAATTCTTCTCACTGTAGTCGTCCAGGATGGTGGAAATAGAACAGTAACATCCTTAAATCCTGCCCTGTTTCCTGTAGCGTTGTACAAGGCATATGATGTGCTGTTGAATAGTTTCTGTAATAGACAGGAATCGTTTATCTGGTTAGTTTACATCGTTCAGTAAACGAAGAGGGGCGATGTCGCCAATGTAATGGCTTAAAATGATATGTAGCGCTGTTCAGTATTAGGTTTGGTTGTAGTCATATGATGAGGTCAGAGATGGTTCAGGAACAATGAATTGAAAAGCATGGTTCTGACCTGGAGCTGCGATATGATATTCGACGTGTCCTGCTTTCCTATGCGTGGGCTAACGGCCACAAGGACATTTTGGTATACGTTGTTAATTAACGTGACTCTTGTGGCATATTGTCCCTGAATTGTAACCAAAATGTGCACACAAATTAGTGCTGCTGGTATGGCTTGTCGAAGAGACATGATTTGAGGTTTAAGTGATCGTCACAACTGTTTTTCATAATAGTAAACTTGTGTTGTGATTTACTGTCTTATAAGGATGGGTAAAGATAACTGAATTGATCGTGATTGGATATAGATATTATCCCCCTTCATAAATTATTAACCTTTGAATTTGGCGATTTTTCGGGAGGGATCCGTAAAGAATTATTGAAATGCCTGCCAGATATGACCCGAAATGCTTTTCCGATTATAAAAATGATTTCTCAATCGGGATCATAAAACTATGAGGGAGCGGCAAATTGCGTTGGACATACAAGTTCTCGTCTGATCACTGAAGTTAAGCAACGCAATCACAGTTAGTACTGACATGGGTGGCCGCTTGGAAAAATTCGGTACCGTCGCATTAGTGTCTGTGCAGCCTCTGCATAAGAACTACACAGTGGACGGAGCTCTAATGACTTTGTAGTTGAAAGGCCCTAAAACACCAACAAACAATAAAGCTATGATAAAATATCCAGAATGATAATTATATTGGTGAAATTGGGAATTTAAAGAGGTTTAAAGCTATCATAAAAGATCCAGAATGATAATTACTTTGGGGAAATTGAGATTATAAGGAGGGTTAAATCAAAATATTATAAGTGCAACTTTAGGGAATGTTGAGGCTTGTTTCTATGATATCATACGCAGTATTTTGTTTTAATCTAAGAATATACTGGTTAGCAGTGGCGGATCCAGGATTTTCGTCAGGGGAGGTTGAGCCATAGGCAGCGATTGGAAACGCAATTTTCATTTGTCAGTGTCAATGTCGACCCAAAATTTAGGAGGGGGTTGCAACCCCAAAATTCCCCCCCCCCCCTTGGATCCACGCCTGCTGGTTAGTGATTTATGGATTTCAACTCGTTTTATTGCGACTGCGGCGGTGAACTAAACAGTTTCTCAACTTCATTACTCACCAATATTGATATATGAAGTGCCAAAATTGTTGATTAACCCTCTCCCCCCGTGAACAAAGATATGCTGATCATTGATACTCAGTCTAGATAGTGTTCGGCGCTACAGTGCGTAGCCGACGGTAACACATTACTATCAATGTTGATAAATAGCAGAGGCAGTGAGTAGACCCTATTGCTATTCTGATGTTGGGACACGGGGGAGACGAGTGAAGCATTTGCCTCGCCCGAGCGCGTTCCAAGGGGGCAAATGAAAATAAGCAGATATGCAGTGAAACTTTACGTGAAAGTCGTCAACTGAGGAGGTCCTTTGAAGACATCAGAGAACAGCAAGGCATAAACTATACGAAAAACGCACTGTTACAGAAGGAATTTTAAAGTACGGTGTCTCGGTCTGAGGTGGGGAAACCAATGTCAGAGCCGGTCTTGCATATACAGCATGACCATCATCATCATTATCATAGCCGTATCGTTCCTGTGGCAGGGTAGAGTCTGCGGGTTCTAGCCCTCCACTCTCGCCTATCTCCCACCAGGTCCCCGTCCACCCAACACACTGTGGGGCCCTGTCTCACACTCTCTCCTTCCCAAAAAGGTTGCAGGTCGAACGAGAGGTCATTGCTCTCCCTCTTCATGCAGCCAAGAGCTGACCATCTGCCAGCATCGTGGTGTCTTCACCTTATAACACCATGGTGCTATCAGGTTAAGCATCCGTTGGCCTCACACTTCTAATCCCTCTTCCTGGAGACACTGGTAGGGGTGCCCAAAGTCTATAAAAGGGACTGACACACTTACCCCTAAGGAGAATCAGTTACAGAACGACCAGAGAGTCTGTCACACAACGGCCACGGAGAGCCACACAGGGAGACACGCAGCCTGTTAAACACACGGAAAGATTCACCTCTGAATTTCTGTCGCTTGGATTACTGTCATTTAAGGTTACTTTAGTCCATCAGGTACAACTCCCTATCATCATTATTGTAACCTTACGAAATAAACACCCTGACACCTACAGCATCCGTCTCTGATTCCTTCTACCTCACCCGCAATGCAGCCTGCCCTGACGGTGATGACCATCCACACCACATACCCCACAACACTACCATCTCCTTATGGGCAAGCTGCTCCTACGTCTGCTTTGGTCTCCACCTACCTTGGGTACTTCCACCGCAATCTACTCTCCCTTATTGTTCCACGATGTCCCTCACCCCAGGCTACCTATAGTATATTCATTCCTAATTCTTTCAGCTCATGACACCCTACTCATCTAACACAGAATGCACATCTCGGCCACTTACATTCTATTTACGTGGCTCTTCCTCATTGCCCAACACACTAATCCATATAACATAGCTGCCCACTTTCCCTTCGCCGTCATTGGGACCCTCCTATCACACAGGACTCCGCTGTGAATACTTAGAAAGGTGATTCTAAGCACTTACCTCGAAAGCTTAATACACTGTACTCTGTTTTGTTCCCCATTTTCTATTGCTCCTCTAATATTGTTTAGGCCCCTCTCTAGTTCTCTAGAGCCGCCAAGTTTTCCTATATCGTTGACAAATACCGTGCACGGAGGTGCCCAATCTGCTATTCCCATCAGCAGTTTGCCCATAACCAGAAAAAGAGGTACGGACTTAGTGCCAAACCTTGGTGTACTCTTAACTGGGAAGCCTCCAGCATTTCCCCAAGGAGTTCTTACGCTGGCTGTCGAACCATCACACATATCATGCACTCACTATCCGAATAAATCCTTCTTCTACCCCTTTTTCGTGTAATAGGAGAGACTGGGGCTGGTTGTGACATTTTAAGCAAAACGTCAACAAGCAAAGCACCAACGCCAGGTGGAGACCAAAACATATTACAAGCAAAAGTTATGTCACAACTTGCGCCAGATTTGTAACGTTTAGCTCCATCACTACAATTCAACATTCAAGCTTAAATAATTATATTTGAGATTATCTAAACTACACAATCTCAGTTTCTACATTAAAATGAAACATCAGTGCATAGTATTACACAAATTCCTCACTATAACTGTAAAAATAGTGAGTGTAGGCTAAAATTATTAGAAAAATAAAAAGTTATAAACCTTCACTTATTTAACACCTGTGCACACCTGTTCCTGTTGTTGTTGTTGTTTGTTGGTGTTTTAGGGCCCTTCAAATACAAGGTAATTAGAGCCCCATCCACAGCATAGTTCTTATGCAGAGACTGCACAGACACTGCACTAGTGCAACAACTTTTGGGTATTAGCAGTACCCAGTTCTCCCAAGTGGCCACCATGTCAGTGCTAGCTGGGGGTTGCACTGCTTAACTTCAGTGATCAGACGAGACGCCTCTTCCACACACCTGTTCCTCCTTCTACAGATATGGTACAACTGGGCCAGTTGATGTGATAGGCGATGTCACTCCATTGTAGCTGCCCTATCTCTAGCCTTGGCCAGTTTAAAACCCCTCTTTTCTCTTCCTTAATCTCTAGCTGATTATAGAGGGCCTGATACTTCTGGTGTTTGGCCAAGACAATGATCGTTGCCTGCCTCTGGTCTCCTAGCTCAATCAACCTGGAATGCTGCGATCTTTTGTTTGATGGCTGCCTCTACCTCATCTTTCCATCACCATGTCTGCCTGCCCTGGGATGAACCTCCAATTATAGCCTGGACTAAAATGGCTTTCCCACATTTTCTAATTTTTCTAACGACCCTGTTCCATATGGCATCAACTGTCCCTTGACAATCCCAATCTACCTGCCGGTGTACTACCTGTTGAAATTTCTCTGTTTTGCTTTTTTTGCTGCTTTCACTACGATTTGTGATACATGTAACCTTTGCCCACATTCTTTTTGAAAACTTTCACTGGGGAGTCCCCAGCAATCGAGAACCTCTGCTCTATGTTGCCCTCTGACTATAAAGAAATCTGTGACCTTTCTTGTGGTGACGGGAATGTGATCAGGTGCGCGTCCCTCTTCCTGAGGGAGTGGCGAGTTGCGTTGGACACACCAGGTGTCGTCTGGTCACTGAATTTAAGCAACGCAACCCCAGTTAGTACTAACATGGGTGGTCGCTTGGGAAAGCTAGGTACCGTTGGTATCCAAAAAATCGTCGCATTAGTGTAGTGTCTGTGCAGTCCCTGCATCAGAACTACACAGTGGACGGGGCTCTAATGACCTTGTAGTTGAAGGGCCCTAAAACACCAACAAACAAAAAAAACCTCTTCCTGAACCATGTACAGTATTTGTCAATGCAAGGCCATGAGCTCTTGCTGCCTCAAGAATTGACTGCCCTTCTATGCTAACTGTTCCATACCCCCATTCCCCATGACCTTCTTCATATCCCTGCCTATCCTTGTTTACATGGCCATTAAAGACACCACCAGTAACCTGACAATCTAGTGAGTGTACCAGAAACTCAACTTAGTGGGTTCGTCAAGACCAGCTTGATGGGGATGCACACTGATGAGGTGGAGCACTGTGCCCCGTCAAACTACTGTAACTAACACTAGCCCGCCATTTATTCGTTTCACTAAGATGACCCCTTGCTGCAGTTCATCATTTTAATGGTATGCCCACACCATTTTGCCCTTCTTCACTACCAGTATATATGTACTGTATAAGCTTGAACCCCTCATGAAGGGTCCTTGATCTTCAGTCATCATCAACTCTGATGATTATATCAGAGTAAATTTAAATTTACTCTTTGAATTACTTCATTATTTCATTAGCCCAACGCGTTACCTACTGTAGGTGCAAGTGTCGAGTAGGTTAAAAAAGTAAGAGTCTAGTACTGGATAAGATGATAATAATTTCGAGATACGTTTTAATTGCATATCAGACATTTTAAAATTGTATTTCAAGTTAGGGAAGTCATGAAATACAGTAAATTTTTGGTTGTTTGGTAGAGCAGATTTAATTGGGTATGTAAATGTTTTTCAGAAAAAAAGTAGGTGTTTTGAGGGAGGAGGAATCAATTGGAATGTATATAATATGAAATGATATTTGAAAGTGTGGATTCGCCGTCGAATTCGTTGTATGTTTTCAGGGCACAAAAATGGGTTAATTTATCTGCAATGCCATTAAATGAAATGGCTTGAAGGAAGCCTGGAGGCTCTGGAAAAGCGTCTGGAATTTCCGATTGTGGAAGATAGTCGAAGTAGTCGATCAACTCCTGCCTATCTGTGCTGCATTTAAATACGACTTTAGTTGCTGTAATACATTACAAACATCATAATCAAAGAAGTGAATTTTAGCAAAATAATACGTATTTTATATGTACGTTATGTCGGTATTTAAATTCCACTTACCGGTCCCAAAGTCGAAATCAGCGCCAGCAGTCGTCCACTCTACAGTCACTGATTTTCCATTAGAGGCAGCAACTCTCAAATCGTATGTTTTCCCGGGATATATTAATCGTTCTGTGAAGTTTTGCACGTTGTATTCCTGATGTTGAGCATTGAATTGCAGTGGTAATGTCAGAGTGAAGGGATCTGTGAACTCGACACCTTGAATGAGGTAAAAGGTAAAGTTTTAGTGAAGTTTTTCGGAAACATCCCCACCTTTTGGAATGATACACCACAACTAGCTCATAAATTGATCTGAAATGTACAACATACCGGTATACCGGTAAGACGATTCCAGTATGTCAGTTTGTATTCAACTTATCTCTTGCATCCACAAACGAGAATTCGACGCTGGCCATTTTGGCCCGCATCATGGGGTAACCTCAAATGTCGGTATCTATAATGTTACCCGTAACGGGTACATGTAAGGAAAGTCATTTCCTTATTTGAAATAATGTTATTTTAGCCAGAATACCTCTCCGGCCACCTCTGTCTGCAGATATCTTAAAAAACCTAATTTTCACCATCACTGAGTTCTGCTTCCCCCCTCCCCCGAGGCGACGCCGGTTTGGGTAAAAATCAGATCACGATAAAGCATCATTTTATTTGCAAGTTAATTAGTCTTACTCATTTTTTTATTATTGGTAATCCATGGATATCCGCCAGTTGGATAGGTAGCCACTTCATCATCCGAAACACTAATGATTGCCGAATATAGGGCAGTGACATTTTTTGGCACAAATTGAGTGAAACATGCACTGTATACTCCATCATTTGCAGTTGTATCGGGATCTAAAAAATGATACTGGCATTTAAGTGATGAAAATGGAGGATGTCTTTAACTTGCTTTAACATGCTTACTTCCACTTCCGTTGTCCAGCAGAGTGATAGTAGCGACATCGGAATTGTAATCATTTATTATTTTGGCTTGTACTTTGGCGTTGAAGACTGGAGCTGTTCCAATATTAATGGATACAAATACCCTGACCTGTGTGAATTTGATTTTTTTTTAGCGACAAATGAAGAAATGTTATACTGAATGTTACACTTGTGATTGACTTATGGGATGCAGGACGTGACATTTGTCGTACCTGACATATGGGGTAAGACGCTGTGGTTTGGTTAAAATCCAACGCTTTAATAACTGACCAAGCCCTAGCGATGATACCGTTAGAGCTGGTAGAAGCTAACTCTGGTTCCTTAATGGCATAAACAGTATAAGGCGCATAAACTTCGTGTGTCGTGATTTGCTCTACCCTAAAAATGATCTCGCTCTGAAATCCATTTAAATAGATGTTTGAGGCGTTATATAATTATACATTGAAAAGCTTTCACTTGTAATATTATTGACTATTAAATGGGGAAATATCATACATACATCTAACGGCTCGTATAAGAATTCTTGGACAGTACTGTCATAAGGGACAAAAATGGAATTGGAATTTTCAGTTATCCAAATCGAAACTAGTGAATCAGGAGGATGCATGTCAATATTTCTGCAAGTATCCACGTAGAAATACGACTTGCTCGTCGAAGAGGTTTCGATGGTCAGTGACTGGTTGACGGAAGATGTAAATGTTTGCAGGAAGAACTATTTAAGAGATCAAATTTCAATTTCCGCTTGTCAAAAAACGTGAGATTTTATAAATATTAAGTTTGACTCGAATGTCTACTTACTATAGATGGAAGTGTAAAATATCGGGATAAAATAGACGGGAAAGAAAGCAATGTGACATCCAAATGTGCTCTTTGTTGAAGGTATTTTGTGCACATCTCGATATCTGCGTCTGTGCTGTCAATGGTGTCGTTGCCATTGGTACCGTTATTAATGACAAAAGCCTTGAACGCACAGTCGGCATCAAATTCATCTGCCACCAATTGGTTGTAGGTTACAAGATAAAGTGGAACGCCTTTGTTGTTTGCAATGGAGCATACAGATGCCCATGTTGTTCCTAGGTTGTTGCTAAAGATCACTATTCCTGCTGTTGAAGGAGAACCTGTCAGGTCTGCCTTTTGTAACTCCTGATAACAGAAATTTTGATATTAGCGCATGCGAGGCCCCTTTCAAGCCCTTTTGAGGCTCTTTTCTTAAATTTTGAAGCCTGCTAAATGTTGAGGCTCTAGGCTTCAGCCTAATGGTAAATCCGGCACTGACCACACATATACTGTACTGTAGATATATACAGTAGAGGCTCTACATACGAGTAATTCTAGATATGAGCAAAAATTTCTTGGAGAATTTGTCCCTACATACGAGTGGAAATTCAATATACGAGCTCGAGTCATTGCTAAAACGCTTGCAAAACTTGCCAACCACACATCTTTCATTGAAAAGAAACACCCTGATAAAGTTGCCACTGGTCATGCTGCAGCCCTTTTCAATGATACTTGCCTCATGCATTTTCGTAACATATTAAAATGCAGGCAAAAACAATCACCCCTTGATATGTTTCTTAAGATGAGCCATGCTAGTTATGATGCAGGCCACAGTGAGCCAAAACAGGCATAAACAACACGTATTCCTAATTATTTACATTATTTATATTATAGTGGCATTAATGTTTATTATACAGTACCTGTACGTTATATAATACCATGGCAGGGTTGGAACGAATTAATCCTATTTCCTTTATTTTGTATGAGACAAATGGTTTCGACATACGTGTTTTTCAACATGCGAAATCAGTTGTGGAACGGATTAAACTCGTATGTAGAGGTTCTACTGTATAAAAGCGCACTAAGTGGAACATGTGGGATTTACCTGCAAGACTGTATCAGTAGCATTGTACACGCTACCATTAGATGTCTCTGACGATGTCAGACCGCTATTCAACTCTGCCCACAACAGGTATCGGTTACTGTCGGAGACTTTTGTCAGTGGAATAAAGGGCTCATCAGTGTGCAAGGTGTCGATGGCTCCAAAATAAGAGTTATTCGGAAAGTCTAAGAAGAGAAATTTCAACAGGGATGGCCCTGCTGTGTAGTAAGTCTGAAGAGGAAAAGTTATGATTTGATTATTAATAAATAATTAGCAGGTTATTAATTATGAAATAGTTTAAGCTGACCGTTTCAGCATCTAGGAGATCCCAAACCAGAAAAAATGTTAAGTTTTTGTCGTCATCATAGTCACTTTCTTGGTAAAGTGTAGGATTTGGAACGTAGATATCTGAAGGTTTGTTTCTTTGATACAATAATTCGAATGTTTTTAAATTGATGTTGTGAATATAAGTTTTAATCAGGTGATTTATTGTTGTCGGCAACTTACTTTCCATCACTGAAGTCTTCATGTTGTAAGATAATTTCCATGGCACTTTTTCCCTCGCACAAGATGTTCTGCTTGTTTGGAGCCTCTGAATTGTGGTTGGTCTCATTACAAAATTCGGATGCCTGTGAAAATATGTCAGACTCGAAACTCGGTTCCTTCCTTCTTTATAATCTCTTCTTATATTTGTTATGCAGTGTATGAGACAAATAATAGTCTCCCTTAGGAGTGGTGCTGTGATTGGAAAAAGATGGGGAGCGGTTCATTGCGTTGGGCACACCAGTTCTCGTCCGATCACTGAAGTTAAGGAAAGCGACCCCAGGTAGTACTAACATGGGTGGCCGCTTGGGAAAACTGAGTACCGCTAATACCCAAAATCGTCGCGTTAGAGTAGTGTCTGTGCAGTCTCTACATTAGAACTACACAGTGGACGGAGCTTTAATGACGAAGTTGAAGGGCCCTAAAACATCAACGAAACAAATGGAAAAAGATTTTAACGTTGATGGTGCCACAATTTTGAAGAGTAACTCTCATTTCTTAATAATAGAATGCATATTTAATAGATAGCTTTACTTTTGGGTGCTCTCACTCTGCGTAGTTACTTACTTTATTAATTAAACTCTGGTTATATTTTGTTGTTCTTCATGTCAACGTAATTGACCGCCAAGAATTCTACTTACCACTGGCAGAGTAACTCTGGAAAGCATGGACGTGCTGACGCTATAATATGTATACGGTTGTAAGATACAATGACTAGGCACCCCATCCACGTCACTGTCATAGTAGCAGGAACTAAATATCAAAACAGGTAGAGTAAAATTAGTTCATTGTTTTAAATTAGACTTCAATTCGTGCAATAGGGAAAATGGAGGGCAGTATCAAAGGGCGTTGAAAACTGTAGCAAATCAGCGGAATCATGTGGCAGCAGAGAGATCTGAATTTAGATGTGTGCGGGTCAACCGAGAAAGATGGGATTAAGGACGTGGGCATTAGGTTCATATAGGACATAGACCCTACACATATAATGAAAATTGATAATTTCAAAGGAAAATAGACTGTGGTTAGTACAGTGGTACCCCGCTTAACGAACGCATCGTATAACGAATGCTCCTTATAACGAACACCGTCAAAAAAGCGCGGGAGTATCGCATAACGAACTTGTTTCACATAACGAACGCTTGTTCAATTACAAAGTGAACTAGGAACTGTATAGGACAGTGGACAAATTCTTGGTTCTGGACAAATTCTTGGTTTTCTTTTGTGTTATTGTGACCCGTCTTCAAAAACGGTTCGCCACCACTGGTATAGGATGTCCAAGATTGTAGTAACTATAGAGGTATTAATCCAATGAGTTATACCAATGTAATGTAATAGAATGTCGCCTCCAGGATAGAACTAGTGTCCGTGGAAATCAGTTTGGGTTCATGCTAGGCAGGTCCACAATGGAACGAATCTTCATTCTGAGGCAGATGACAGAAAAGTATAGAGCAGCTAAGAAGGTTCGTTTAGGATATGTACTCTTATGATGGTTCCATTCCACAGCCAGGGTAAGGACACCTTGAAGAAAATACTGGGGGCTCCCCAGTGAAGTTTGGGGTGCACCAAGGTTCAGCACTCAAATCCATACCTTTTTATTCTGGTTATGGACGAGCTACTGACGGGAGTAGGAGAATGGACTCCTCAATGCATGGCATTTGCTGACGAGCACCGTTCAACTGCACACTGCAAGTAACTGACTGCCTTCTCATTGCAGGGCAATTCCTAGTTTTTGTGAAGTATGAACCCCCCAAAAATGGGTCCTAGAGTGTTTTCGCTCATAAACAATCGGCACTGCACTTTGTTTTTAACTTCTTAACAATTTTCACAATTTTTCGTGGCAACCCGGAACGAATTACACAATATAACATAGAGATCTATGGGAAATTGTGTTCCGCACAACGAACACCCCTCATAACGAACGTATCGCTGGAACGAATTACGTTCGTTAAGCGGGGTACCACTGTACTGGTATGTGATTAGTCCTATTATATCATCACTACCAAACCCTTATCCCGTCTCCGATATGCTCGGGTCGGCGAGTTCTGGCCCTTTATGTCCGGATCTATCCATCTTAAATACTGTCATTTTTCTCTGCTTATCCGTTGATAACATATCTTCACCTTCCAATTCTCACATTTCCTTAGTGTACATACTGTAGGTACATTCCTACTACTGACGCACTGCGGGGACCTGATGTAGATGCGGTTGTTAAGAGAGTGGTCTCGTACTGTATATCAGCAACGAATTTGGGGAACAACTATGATACGAGGTAACAAGGTAATTGATTTGGGAAAGAACGGGGAACTAGAACGTCAGGGCTTGATAATTGTTCCACTTTGTTTTATTTCGTAGGTATTTAGGGCCCTTCAACCACAAAGGTCAAGCCCCGTCCACTGCATAGCTCTAATGCAGAGTCTGCGCAAGCACGACGCTGTTATGATTGTTATGATTGTTGTTATGAGTGTTCGCAAGCGGTCACCCACGTTAGTACTAGCTTGAGTTGTGTTGCTTAACTTAAGTGACCATTGTTCGACATTGGGTCGAGGTCACCAGGGCGAAAGTGTACCCCCATTTGAGTTTTATGGATTTAGACTCAACCTAAGCGCAACATTCACCCTCATTTTGTGGAGTAGTGCTTTTTAAAGTATTGAACGTAATGAACTTACTGTGTGCTCCATTGAACTTCGGTATTGTTGCACATGTTATATTCTAAGATGTTGTCGGAACCAAAATACTGTTGAGGAAAGATGGGATCGTATCCGTAGCCATTTTCGTCAAACACTCCATAACGATATTTAATCCACTCGTGGACGAAAAGTTTCTCTACTGGACCGTAGTCGTACTCGATGTTGGACGGATACATTATGAAGTAATCGGTCAAATGAATGAAATCTCCCGGTTCTCCACATCCTCTACTTTGTTGGGTATAGGGTAGGTCGCCATAGGCGGGGTTCTCAGGTGCAATTCTAATGTCCGCAAAGTAGTAAGTGTCCGTTTCTGTCATTGACAAGGTGTCTTGATTTTGGTTGTCTACGATGTCTTCGTTGACACCCCATTTCTTTGGTGTATAAATGATGACGGTTGAGAAATAGGCTCTTTTACCGGTGGCGGTGTAGAGAACATCAGTTGCATCCTCGAACAAGTACTGAAACATTTTCACGCATTTATAAATAATAACACTTAAATTAACACCACCAGAATATTACTTATTGCACCATGCCCTTTACAGAAAGGCCTCTTAGTGGTCACATTCAGGATCCCCATAATTTATGGCTACGCTCGGATCCTGCTATGAATGGAAAATTTCTAAGATGAAAACGAGTGAATTACCCTGATTCCGTTGATGATTGAATTCTCATAACTGGAGCTGATGGAGGAACTGATGGCCACGGTGACATTTATAAATCCGTTGTTGATGAGTTGAGCGTTTCCAGCTTCAGCATTTGGCATGCAGTTCAACCAGAAAATCCAACAAAGGATACATGTCCAGAAAATATGAAATTGATTCATGATTTGGTTTTAATTCTGCTGGTTATCTGTCCACACTTAGCTTGTCTGGTAGTTATAGTTGAGGTCGAAGTTACGTTCAGGCGTCTTAGCCAGTAATTTATATCGTCTTATCAGTTGTTATCTGTGGCAGATGAGTGTTGCAAGTTAGTTATTTTTATCCTTAAGTATTGTTATCCTGAGATGAGTTAATAATGGCTACTTCATACTAATTATCTTATCTTGTCCTGTTTTTATGCATTGACATGTCATTTATAAGTCAGTAAAGTGATAATGATGAAATTCCACAAGGAAAACCACATGTTTTTTTTTACTGATATCTATTATTTTGATAATAGTTAGGGATATTTCCCTAATACTGTATATCATTGATAACATTTCTCGATATTTGGAGAGTGTGCCTGGTTTGGTATTGGTGACTTGCGCCCGTTATTACAGTTCATCATTTTTGAAATGCAGGAAACTAATGGACATTAATTGGACACTAATCAATGATGACAACTTCCTTCTCCTCGTTGGTATTCACGTTAACTGGTGCAGATTGCACCCATGGATTGTTTACAGGCCGCTATCCGATGATAAAGTTTGGTTTATTTGGTTTTTTGCCCACTTTTTACAATTTATAAACAGTTGCTTTACTTGCAAGGTCGCTGTTTTAAATCATAAAATGGGTCAGAAATTGATTAAATAGAGACTTGGGTCCTGTTCCATAAGCAGCAGTCTCATGAATCAGACGATGTTCTATTCTACGAGAGTGGCTTATTGCGTTGGACACACCGCAACGCAACTCCAGCTAGTACAGTAAAACCTGTCCAAAACGGAACCTGATCGTTCCCAAATTCCTTTTCCGTTTTCACAGGTTTCCGTTTTACACAGGGCTGTGTTTAATTTAATGAAACAAAGTACAAAAAATATGATCACCTTATATTAGGATGATGAAATTTAAAATAAAAGTCCATAAACAAAAAAATTACACTGCCCCCAAACAGGGGCTGATCCAGAGGCGGATCAGGGGGGAGCACTTCAAAAAATTGCACCCCAAATATTTTTAAATATTCAGAATCCCTTAGTATAACTCTAGCTAGCAATTACAATAGGTCCTCCACTGCCCCTTAGACAATGCCCTATGTTCAGTAGTTTAGCCCACTGCAGATTGGACTGGCAGAATAGAAACGGGAATAGCAAATGCAAAAATGCCTCATCAGTTGCAGAGTTGAACCATGCATCAGTTGACGGATGCGCAGTGAGGCACTGAGAGGGAGCAATGGCTGCATCGCCCCCCCCCGGATCCGCCCCTGTCACCACATGTCTTTTAAAGTACATTGTCGTTGCTTCACTATTGGGTAGCTCTGTGTGTATATGGCCGTAACGCTCCCTAGAACTTCGGTGCATGTACTGTCACACTCAAAATTAATGCCTCCATTGTAGTGTTATGCATAAAATAATCCGTCTTAGTCAGGTTATTTATGCAAACGGTTCCCAAAATTTATTCCGTTTCCGCGTTAGGCAGTTTTCCGGTTCAGGGTAGTATTTTAAATGGGAAATCATTCCGTTCCGAAATTTATTTTCCATTTGGCCAGGTTTCCGGTTTATACAAGGTCCGGTTTAGGCAGGTTTTACTGTACTAACATGGGTGGCCGCTTGGGAAAACTGGGTACTGCTAATATCTTATAATCGTCGCATTAGCGTAGTGTCTGTGCAGTCTCTGCACAAGAACTAAGCAGTGGATGGGCCTCGTGTGGTATGTCGCCTGCCCGCAAAAATGGAGTTAGGAAGACGTTAGTAAAGCAAGGGTTTGTGAACATCAGGTCAGTAGTGGGTTACCTAAAAATACCGACAAATGATTTGCCCGATGTGTTCCTGGTACCAAAGAGACAAGTGAGTATTTTGATCTTGCCATGGGGTCGAAAAGGGTTAGGAATGATTACGCACCAGGTATTTAAAAAAAATTTAATTTCGTTTTCGAGTTATAATAAGAAGCATAATGCTTATTAAAAATGTTAAATTACATAATATTATTACTACTTAATTGATCCTTTGGTCTTGTAATGATATGATGAATATCAAATGTAAAAAAAATGAGACTTTTTATATGTACAAGTTGCGTAAAGCTAGATGCACAAGCAAGTCCTAAGACACCTGTGTCCATTTCCTAAATGTGACATTTTGGTATGTTGATCTTTTTCAAAATGATGTCATACTAAATTGTTGCGTTGATGGCTGATGGTTGTTGTGACTATCATGAACTTCAAGTGGTTGAATGTTTCAAACACACACAGTTCACTATTTGCGTTTTAGGGCTTGACAGTTAACTCTTAGTACAGTCTCCACGACCATTTTGGCAGTGCTTCCTTCCTGTCAAGGGCACCAAGATTGATTAATCTTTTTTGGTCCATTCACTTATGTAGCTGAGATACTTGGTGGTCCTTTAAATAGCTGCTTACCAAAATCTTGACAGTTACTGGTAACTACAGTTCACTTTAAAATTTTTCTTTTTATGATCAACATTTCACTACCCAATGTTGGTGTACTCAAAATTTGAAACATTTAACACATCTCACGCTATGTTTCAGGCTACTCTATAAGGTTTAGAAAGTGGTCCATTAGAGATGATAAATAAGCACCTAATGTAGGTTCACATCTCATTAGCAGAACCTTAGTGGTGGTTCGTAAGACTTGTCGTTGTGTAATCAACATTATATCAGGCTGCAGTCACAGTGACACGCATTAAAATGACTCAGATGATGATATTAATCGTTTCCTAAGTGGTGTTCGATACCTGAAGTTTTTTTTATGAAAAAAACCAATGGCTATCGTCAGAAAAGACTTCTGAGAAAGTATTTTCAGCAAGAAATTCCAATAAGTTATACTACACTTGACTTTCGGATAACACTCGTCTAGGTGCAGACACTAGAGGCATGTACGGAATTGTTTCCGGCCTCAACCTTGCTGTTTCATTAGAATTTTCTGATCCATCTTCGTACGAAGTGTTAATGTAACCATTCTCCTTCATATGGGTTCCATAACCACTAGAACTTGCTACTTCAGCCGTCTGTTGGGAACCATAAGACGAAGGCTTGGAACTGATGGAAACTCTGTCAACTACCACTTCCATGGGATGATAAGGTGAATACTGTTGATGCTTGCTCAAAGAATCCGTTTCGTCTCCATAATGGTATATGATATTGCCATTGCCATTCAAATTTGGAACTGTGGTGAAGGCTTGTGATCGATGTTTCTCATGATGCTGCAAGAGTTCACTGGCTGGTACAAACTGTCGCGGGCTTAGGGTACTGTTTGCGAAGTAGCTGCCATCAAGGACATTACCAGGGTCAGAAAGAGTACCCTCTTGTTCACCTTCAATGGGAAGTCCTGTTTTCCATTCTGCTTCCTTACCACTAATTGTACTTGGTGGACGCACCACATCTGGTCCGTGAACCTGCGCAATGGTGTGATGAGTTTTCTTTTCTTCTTGCAATTTCCGTCTACGTCTGTTTATACATATGAGGATGACGATGATGGCCACGATCAGTAAGAATGCAACAGTACATCCTACGATGATTCCTATGAGTTCAGCAGTCAGCAAAGGTCTAGCAATTGTGGAAGGTGGTGTGCTTGGTGTGACTTGGCCGTTTGTCGTCGATTCTGTTGTAGTTGTTGGTTCAGGAGGTACAAAGCAAGTGACCACATTGGAGACGTCGCTCTTAAGACCGGCATGATCCACAGCACGGAGTGCAAAGAAGTAAATTTGATTACGTCCGTTTGGTGCAAAGAAAGTCAACGTCTGATGTTGCCCGGCTTCTCTTGGATAAATGGGTTCTAATACGGGAGCGGTCGCATCAAAGTCCAAGGCCAACTGCTTGTAATCATTGGCATAATGAAGTTCTAGTACAGACACTATATTTATGCAAAATGAGAAATGAGTTTTTTATGATGATAAAAGAATTTCAAATTTGGATGTATGTATTGTATTTCTTGTCACTAACCAATGCCAAAATCATAATCTTCTCCTGGTGCAGTCCAGCTGAGGGTGATGTAGCCAGTGATGGGATTGACGTCATCTACCTTGAGGTCACGTATAGTACTTGGTGGAAAGATATCTACTCCTGGTTTAGGAGCATCTATGACTAAAAATGCTGGTGCTGATGCGAATCGTTGAAAAGGACCTGTAGGTTCTGTTAACATGCCAGGTGCCTCACTTCCGCAACAAAAGGGAATATCTGAAATTAGAAATCAAATTATTAGTAACAATCACCCGTCATTCGGACCCCATAAATTATCTCTGGGATAGAAGACCATATGTTATTGCTACTCTTTATTTATCGCAGTCACTTACTAGGGTCTTTAGGCATTATTCCAGAATGGAGAGTCCAGATCTTGTCGTCTCCAACCACCTGAGCTCGCCCATCATTGTCGTCAGCATAAACAGTCAAAGAGTAGAAACCAAAATTTCCAATAGGATCCACATAATTGGTGAAATATCTCGTGTATACGCCATCATTTTTGGTGGAGTCGGGAGCTGAGAAAAGTGAAAATAAATGTTGCATTAACCCATCACCACTACCAAATAAAATGGATAGTTAATGGTTGTCAATATTTTTGGGTTGACTATGGAAATTAACGAATTGACTACATACCACCATTTCCATTATCCAGTAATTCCAATTCCACGAAACTGAAGGAATTATTGATTTTTGGTCTTTCAATGATGGCTCGTACCCGAGCATTCACAATTGGTTGACTTCCTTGAAATAGTTCAGCGTGGATGACCAGTGGCTTTACAGAAGCGTTAATCTAATAGTCAAGCAAAATAATATTTACTTTCAATATTGGTTGTGCATGCAGAAAACAGACATGTTAATATCATCATTCTAAAGGGTTCTTTACCCCTTGGCTGCCCATGTTAGTCCAACTACGAAGGATTATTGGAAAGTCTCGTCTTGGTTTTGCTGAAACTGTAACTGTGATAGGTTGATCATCATGTTTGTTGACTTTGATGACATAATTCCAAAAGCCAATCTGAAAAGGGATAATAAACTTGTTTTAAAAATGTTGCAGTTGTTTCCAATTTCGTTTGAAAACAGAAATGAATGTTGGCATACAATGGCATCCGCGTCTTTAATTGTGAAAGATATAGTTTGTTTTTCTGTCTTATCGTCGTAATCGTCTGAGCCGAATTTTCGTTTCGGGTTTTCTAAGGAGACATCAAACACATCTTCTCTTTTGAAATAGGAAATGGTCACTTTCATATCTCTTCCAACACTGGAATCTATGATGAAATTTCCTTTAATATCTCCTTCTGTAGTTGCATGAACCCTTTCATAAACCTAGGCAAGAATTAGCAGGTGAGATGACGCCGGAAGTGCTATATGCCACTGCTATTAAAGTTACCAAACTTACAATAACTCTATCCTTATTCGGATTGCCTGATTGTGACACGACTACGTCATCTAAAGAACTCAGAAGTTGGGCCATTGTTGAGGAGTTTCCTTTTTGTCCAGCACCAACTTCAGCAATCATATAATTTCGACCAGCTGTGGCATCTGCAAGGGACGGCAAAGCCGTGACTTCTGGCATGGGTGGATAAATGATATTGATAGCTCTTATATTTTTTTGTTTCAGTTCATTTTTGAGTTGAGGATAACTGTAAGCATCATCTGTGATGCCATTCGTTATAGTGATAATAGTGCCGTCTGTGCGATTCTGATGCCTGGTATCCAGTTGCTGAAAGTTGCAAGAAATTCATTTATAAAAAAGGGGGCATGACAGGAGAAGACTTTTGAAATCCCGAGGAGAATACTTAATGGCTGTCACGGTTCTTACCAAAATTGCTTCTCTAATGGCTTGGACTAGTTTTCGTTCTGGCCCTCCACAAGTTACTCTTGGAACTGCGTTGGTGAACCCTTTTCTAGTTCTGCTGTCTAACTGTTGAAGAGGTTTCAACACACTGGACTGTGGACCAAATGAAATGAGACTTAGCCAGGTCCCATCAGGAAGATTTTCTTCTATGAAACTAACAGCAGCGGAACGGACGAAAGAAATGCGTTGCTGCAAAGAGAAAAATATTTTCAAGTTGAATATTGACCGACATTTATTAATCAGGACTTTGTTGTCTACTTTACACTTTGACTCCTAACTTGATATGCAACTTTATTGTCGTAGGCACATAATTTCTTGCCAAAAATTAATTAACCCCGTATATTTGGCAAGACAAGACTTTATTCTCTTATTATCGCTTTTGGTCATGCTGTGACTTAAAATTGCAATTCAAATTGGAAATTTAACTACCATCACCAACCAACGTCCCACTACCACATAACTTAACCCTTTAAGATTTTTTTCCACCACAATTCATTTTTTAAATTAAGGTTCGACGTTAGTTATTACAATGCCAGAAATAAACTGCTACAACTCTTTGTGGAGTTGCTTATTGATCGGGGTTCTTAATATTTATTATAATCCTTTGTCGATTTCAGCGAAAGGGTTGAATCATGTGGCATATTAGTTTATTAGGCATAATCCTCACAAAACTAATCACTAAATGGTTAGGATGGTTAACTAGACAACCAGCGGTTGTTTCTACAATTCAACCGTGTGCTACTTTGGTGCATGCGGTCACATGCAAAATAAGGGATAATGTGCGAAACCATTTGGATAGAGGATTTCTGGTTTACAAAGACGTTAAGATCGGATGAGCAATCCAAGACCAGAACATAACGACTTTCAGCCTGACGAACTACTCGAAATGACGGCTGGAATGGCACAGCGTACATCCTTCTGGAATCATCAACATGGAAATTTATTATTAAATTATGTTAAACAGCCTGCAAACAGGACTGTAAAAGGAGAGGAAGGTATTGCAAGGGGAGAACTTACGGATTCGAAAAGTCAGGATGAGAGTTCATAACTTCCCAGACACTTCGACGACCACAGAGGGCGTTGTGTTTCGTCGGTGCATATGGGTCGTGACTACCTTTGTCGCAGAAGTGTTTGACCTGACAAGAATGGCATAATTAGTACCTCAGCTTGTCAGGAATTACCATGGTCATTGGACTGATAAGGCAAACTTACGTGTGGTAGGAAATGAAGAGACATAATGGAACTGGAGACACCATGTTGGTTCACATTTGGATAAAATTTGCAGTGAGGATCCGCTAGAGAATTATGGTGACAGGCGTCGCTGTAACAAATATAAAGATCAGGTTACTCTTTTCCCTCCCAACTGCTACCTTATTTTGCAGTAAGAGTATTGCACATACCTTAGTTTGCCCTCTAAGTTGACATTACTACATGCAGTGGGTAGTAGGTGATAACCGTTTGAATAACCAGCAGGATAATAAGCATCTCCAGGGTATCCATACTCATCGAACACTCCGTATCTGTAATGGGCCCATTCGTGGACAAGCACTCGATCTATGTGTGACAAGTACATAAACATTAGTATTTTTTTTTAATTCAGAGAAAAAGAAATGAAATATTAATGCCATTTATTTGGATGGTTGCTAAGACTTGTAGTGTAGAAATCATTATTGAGCCGGTCGATAAATGGGGTTACGATCTCGTCAGTTTAAAACGCATGGGTCACACTTTGTGGATGTCATAGTCATTGCATGCAAGTTGTTCAAACCTCGTGACTCTCATCGATAGTGTTGGCATGGAAACGGTTGTAAACAAATCCAGTTTTCAAATGTGCATACTGCATACATTTACGTTTGTTGTTCATAAAAAATAGATCATTGCGATTTTTAAAAATGCCATTTTTTCAAATGCTTTTCTGTTATCCCGCTTTCCCCAAACACAAGTTAATTTATAAAGGCATGTGCTGTATTATAAAATCATGAGGCCCTATTATATAATGTAAGTCATTAGTCCATTCGTTTTCTCCTGTCTCCAATGCCGGATTTAGATAGTGAGACGCCCTAGGCTATTTCAATTCTGAGGCCCTTTTCAAGACCTTTTCAGGTCCTTTTCTTAAGTTTTTAAAGCCTGCTAAATGTTGAGGCCCTAGGCTTCAGCCTACTTAGGCTAGTGGTAAATCCGGCACTGCCTGTCTCTTACTTAGCCCACCTAACCCTGATTTTTTACTTTGTATTTTAGCTTATATAATTTTGGGAAAGTAGGCTAAAGTATTTTCATAGCATTGTTTTAGCAACAATTTTTTTAGGGTACGAAATTTAGTGATACTATGAATTAAGACTAAACTATGGAGGTTATATATTTTGGTATTATGAAGGCCACGTGTAGAAGGAGGAATGTGGTTGAACTTTAACTTGTTTTTTCATATACGTGTCACTCAATACTCGAACCCTTATAATTGTCTTAAAATAATACCATAAAGGTGAGAATTAGTCAATCAGATAAATATTGGAAAACAAAATTGTTTCCCAAAAGAGTTGAATGACTCAACGGGTGGAAGGTGAGTAGAGAGAAAGAGAGGGGGTGGGCAATTAATCAGCTGACTGTGGCTTAGAGACCCAGTATACATACTGTACATGTATGTACATAGCATTTTAGTCGAGATTGTTCACCTCTAGAGAGAGAGAGAAATAATAAAAATAGGGAAGTCAAGGGAGGGGGGCCTAGGTGGTGTATTGTCAACTTATTTTGGATAGGAAAGGATTGTGAAGTGGGCGGATGTATTAAATATTTTATTCATAAGTGGGAAAGAGAGATATCCTAGATTGAAATTTATTATTAATCGAGTTATAATTGAGTAAATTTATGAGTAAGGGCGAAGGTGGCATAAGATGAGAGGGGGCCTAAAAGGATATCTCTAGGGTGTTGGTTTGGAGAATGATTAGCAGAGTCAGTCAGCACGAGTCTGTTTGAAGCGTTCATTTGATGAAAGATAGATAAGGTTTTGGCAATCAACGAACGTGACAGTTTGAAATCCTCATTAAATTTGAATGCGAAACAGTCTGTCTCGCAATGGGACCCAACAGACTGGTTTAGTATTGCAATTTATGGAAGGGGAAGGGCCCAATTTTGAGAAATGTGGTTGTATATTGTTGTATGCACTTTTCAGACAGGAATTGTAGGACTATATGGTGTTTTTGTGATTGCCATGAAGGTGCTTAAGGGGACAGGAGGCTAAAGAAATGTAACAAAAGCCAGTCCCCTTCCATCCGCTTGATGGATAAAAAAACAATAGAGCCATAATAACAACAACAACGCCAACTACCAACGGACTTTTGTTTTTCAAACGTGACAAGTCTGCAGAATGCCCACTTAAAAAGAGGAACTAAAATGTGCTATCGATTTATGGTATTTTAACGGTTAGTATTGTAAAATATAACAATAATATTGTTCAAAGGAGAGAAAAAAAACAGGCGGCTTTAGTTAAGGTGACTTTAGAAAATGGGGCTTCACTTTAAAACGGGATGAGTTTTCTAAGGAGCACCTTTGCCTAATGAAAATTCTTGTTTAGAAATAAAATTACAGTTAAGTTAGTTAAGTACTAGTCATTTGGGAAAAGCGTGCCATTGCCTCGAGTCCTTGGGTTGGCATTGTCGTTTGTTGGGCTCCTAATGTGTGACATCTTTGTTTAATGTCAAAATGTGTTTTCCAAGAAAGAAACAGGTAAGAAAAAGAGACATAAAAGGCCCTAAGCATTTTACTCTACTCACCTAATGGTCCATATCTACGAATAGATTCACTTCTATTCTTGAAAAATTGCGGTGTGAAGTGAATGTAAGAACCCTGTTCTCCACAAAGACCTGGCTGTAGGGTGTATGGCTGGTCACCATACTGTGGATTTGAAGGTCCAATGCGAATATCGGCATCGTTCCAAGTTTCATGCATAGCTACATCGTAATTGCCACTCCACTCTCGAGGTACCAATATTGTCACTTGTCCGAAAGTGGCCATTTTCTTCGTGGCGTCGTGCAAATAATTACTGGCATCCTTAAACATTTGCTGCAAGACAAAAGAAAAGTGTCACATAAAATTTAAAATGCTCACAACCTCAAAGCAACATTTTTAAAAGATGCCACCCTCCGCTTAGTAAAACCCCGCAAGAGATTTTAGAGGAGCATTTTATATAGAGGTTCATCATCACTCTTTCCAGCCTATGGCAGGGTCGGATGCCTATTTCTGTCCCATTGGGACACATGAGCGATCTGTTGGACAGTATTTTAAGCAGCTGGCTGCTGAACTAATGCTGCAATCCCTATCCTTATTTATTTTTGACCTCCTGTTCGTTGGAGCACGTTTCCTCCGACGCCAGGGGGAGGCGAACTCCTACACCTGGAAATGTTGTACCGATCTAGATGTATATTCCATTTTTTAGGGTTCTTTTACCTGCAGGTGACATCGTACGCACCATAAGGGACCACGGCTTTGCTTCCCATCTGACGAAAGGAACGCTAGAGGTCTATCTCTCTTGCTCGAAAGATGCCAAGACACCTTGGTCCTGGATCCGCCCCGCAGTAGTCCAGCACGTTACCGAGGCTATAAATGAATATTTTATAGGTCACCAAGGTGCTTTATACCTAATTAGGGAAAGCGACCTCTTCGGGATGCTAGCTAGAGGGATCTGCCTCAATGCTGCGAATTTATTAACTCCATAGTTTTGGTTCTCCCTTTGACAGGGAAGGTTTCATACAGCTTATTTTTAAACACAATCGCCGTTTCTCGGACAGGATCAAACCTGTACTAGCATCCAAAAGGCTTTCTGACACCAATGACATACCATCAACAACTGCCAGGTACTGATTATCGGAGTGTAAAGCCGAAAATTTAAGTTTTAGGAAAAATAGTGCAGGACAGTAACAGGTGGTGAATTGGCAAGAAAAGACCTCCAACAGAGATTAATCATATTTTGAAAATTAAAACTTAGAAGGAGGCGGGGGACACTTGGTAGACAGAGGATGGAGTTAGCAAGGGGAAGGACAAGGCTTTGGATGCCTTAATGGTTGAGTAGAGTATGTTGCCTTTCGCTGAATAGCACCGCATGGGGGAGAGAGAGAGAGTAAGATCTGGCGAGGGAGAAGGAGAGAGAGAAGGAGGAAAGGTGATGAGGGTGGACCCTAACTCCGGGGCCCATTAATTTATTGGTGATGTAGGCAAATTGGGAAATTTTAAGCCAAGCAGCGAATAACTGGCCTCTCCATGTTATCATTCATAGGTTTAGACCTCCACACACGTAGTATCTATCCTAAATTACTTCATGTGCTGATTGGTGATAAAAGGTTGAGGAAACGTTAAAATTGTTGTAGAAATACTGGTGCATCTGTGTTATTTTTCTTACTACTGGCCTTCGTCACTGCTGTTGTAGAACTGCCGTTGTTGCTTCTGAGAACCTTGCTGCGGCATAGAGGGCAGACAAATAGCCACGTAAATAAATATTACTGTCATAACTCAGCAGCAACCCATGGATTTTTATTAGGTTGTCTCTCTCCTGGCAACCTTTTGCTTTTTTTATCCTTGCTGCGATTGTATAAAAGTTAAAAAGACAGCTAAATTGACTAGACTCATAATAGTATGTGTGCATAAATAGTATTTGTAAATTGTGAAAGTTAATACGGAAAACAAAGGAATATAAAATTGGTGCATGTGAAATAAATACAATCGTAAGTTATCTTGAGTGAACGCTGAACAAATATGCTCCAGGATGGTGGCTGTCATAAATAAAATTGAGTGGCATTATTAGCTTACGAAACTTTGATAAAAGGATTGTTCGTTAACTAAATTTGAGATGAAAGTAAGGGAAGGGGGGTGGAGGACCGTAAAGCAACAAATCAGCAAACGCAGCAGGAGTTTTGCATTTTTTTTAAAAAAAAAAAAAAGAAAGGATGTATCTTTAAGGCACCATCTTAAACCCAGAATTAGGCTGGAGTGACGCAACTATTGAGTCGATGATGACTTTAAGCAGGAAGGGTTGAGTTAGATGTCGGATATCGTGCTTCTGCCTTATTTGGCCTAACCGCATCTTACGCTGATATTTTCTTAGTTTCAGCAGGTGAAACTGTGGATAGTTGGTCGGGCATTTAGACATGAAAATTTATCACTCCCAGCTTACCAATGAATTCAGAACTCAGACATTATGTTTATATTCTTCTTTCTATCTTGCCGGTTTTTATTTTTCCTTATTCCCTCATTCTGTTGTTTCGGATGTCTTTTCAAATTCCTCATGGTGGGGAAGTCTTTGTGAAAAGGATTTTCAGAAGTAGACGCCGCGCCGGTGGTATGGGCCTGATGAGATATTCGTAGGAATGAGATGATAGTAATAATGACCCACTTCCCGAAAGTTCTACAAGAAATGCATTTTGGAGCAACTTTGAGTTAATTATAAAGTAGTTTGATATGGACAATTTTGGATTGAAATAAGAAAAGAATTGGTGAAAGTAAGTACATGTGTGGTATAGAATAAAAGGTAGGAAGGGTGTCGGTTGGGTGTCAGTGCCATCACTAACTACCACTATCAAGGAAATGAGAATAAATCTCAGCAGGAGTTAATAATCTGAACAGTGATTCCAAGTTTGGGTGTACGTATGTGCATCATGTGAGGCCTGCTGTTTTTTTTTTTTGGCTGGAATTTTCCCCTTGGAGGAAAGGAGAGGCCGAACGACACACAAAGTAGCTAACCGTGGATTGTTGTTATTGCAAGGTAGAAATTCTAGTAAAAGTCCATCTCAGTTTATGTATATACACATGTGTAGAGAGACCTTAAATCTATCTAATCAAGAGTGCACAGCATGATGCCTGATGACGAGTACTGTTGTTCTTGAAAGTCCAACTTCTCAGCAGGACGGTTGGTAATTAACAAACCAGCAGGTATTCTGGGGCTTCAATTTTCTCGTCCTTTTGTGTATACACACAAGTGTAGAATATTAGAAGAAAACATTTCATTATGTTAAGGTTTCCAGCGTTGATATAAGAAGGCGGACTGGGGAAGAAAATGTTTTATCATTTTCAGCCCTGAGTATATAGTAGTAGAGATGACATTCGAAGTAAAGTGGGGCTCAACAGAAGACTGTTTTCCTTATCATCCTCTGTAATGTGCTCAAGATGAGTCAAACTATGCCTTGACTCTTGTTATCTACTGACTGAAAACCTACAATACTGATTTAAACTGCTGTGAATTCTTCTTAGGCTAAATCATCAGAAGAGTTTAGTAATGCACAGGTCAATTGCCTTAAAAACATTCTTTTGTTGTTTCATAATAGCAGATCGATTTCGTTAGATAGTACAATTATAAGATGAACATCTTGTAGGTTATTGTCCCATATATTTTCATTTACAGTTTTTGTTTTTAAACTTTAAAAAAATGAGATGAGACGCTTTTTTTCATTATTCTGCGATTCACTTTTGAAGTCGTCCTGAATTCCACATTTGGCAACAGTTTCCTAAGTATTATCTTTCTTCAGTTCTAATGTAGACCAACCACAAGATATCCAGGTTCGAAGCAGCACAGGTGCTTCAACAAAAGACTTTGTCTATTCTGTCTCTAGGATATCAGAAGGAAGTTAGTAATTGGGGAATGAAAACAGGAAAAGGAAGAGGATCGTCGAAGGGCAGACTCTTACTAACACTGTTAAAGCTCAATTACTAGAGAAAAACGTTTTAGATTTGTCGTCTGGTCCTATTTTTCTCCTATCCGCCTTCCCAACCTTATAGGAGGAATTTTAAAGATGTTCTTTCAAATATCTTTAGAAAAACACTCCAGCAAGTCATCCTGCTAAGTGGAGTTTTTGATAAGACAAAACGTCGTCCCTCTGTACACGACTAATATTCGTTGTTTTGAACTTCCCAACTGGCGCCAAAACCCACACATGTACTCCTCTCTCCAAAACGACACCACCAATAAGGGAATGATATCGTTTTCCAAATCTAGATGACTTCAAGCCTTGTATAACTTACATCAGTTTCCATTCGTGGTACTTCTTTTGTCAAGTACCTGGAAAGGACCATCACCACCCTTCCTCTCACAATCTCTGTCTCGTAATCATCTTCAATCTGCGACGACTTACGGAATTTGGGGTTAAAAGGTGTTCCTGCCAATTAAGAGGCATTACACTTCATTTTCTTGTCCCACCCTTCTCTCTTCTGTTTGACAAGAAGGAGGCAGGATGAATGGTCACTCTCGGGACACCTTTAGGGGATTTAACAGATGGTCGTCATATCAGGAGGTGGTGGAGGTACTATAGGGAGTTGAGTTGATGTCGTCACAGTCACCGCTATCATTTATGTTAAATGTGATAAGTGCAAGTCCATTGCTTTATTATTAGTACAGTATTATCAAAATTGCGCCTTTCAGCAGAGTGAACGGGGGGATGAAAAACTTTTAGCATATTGGTTCATCCGAGGGCTCAGTGTTTATCGTTTAACTCCACATTCCAAATTAAAGAATGTTTAGTCTAGCTGTCCTGAGACCCATAATTTTTGATAAGTTTGATACTCTCAGGCTCCTATAATTCAATCAGAGGAGGAGAGAGCATCTTACAATTTGTTTAATTGCCATTGTGTTAAGTTTCTTTCTTGGAAACTTGTGTTGTTGTTTTGTTTGGAGGGAGAGGTGAAAATTTGACATGAAAGAAGTACAGATTCGTCACGTTTTGACATTCTTGTCCATCTCTTTACGATACAACCGACACTTCCTTCTGACGATTGCTACAAGAAACTGTTTTTAATAAACATCTGTATTGTTTATATTTCGGGCGGGTGGAAAGGAATCAGATATGGTTAGGACTAAGGTTGTCCATTGTACCGCCGCTTGTTGATTGAAACATTCCCTTTGATGTTCTCAACTGAAAGGGGAACTTTGAAAAATTGTCTGACAACTACTGAGCGACATCTTGCAATTGTTATTTGTACGGTGATTGTTTTCATCTTGTTTCGCAAACATGTTGGAGTGAACTGTGTACAAGCAGCTAAGGCTTTCTTGGAGACAAAACCTGTAGGTCGCAAACACCACATTGTTATCTCAAGCTCGAGTATCCACTAGAAAAAGCAAAATAAACACTTTCCCAAATCCGTTTTGACAATGAACATCTCTATTGTTTCCAACTACTAACCGATCGCAAACCATTTTCGATTCGCGAGCGTTTCTATTGCTTGTTGTTGTTGTTGTTATTTGTTGGTGTGTTAGGGCCACAGCATAGTTCTGATGCAGAGACTGCACAGACACTACACTAATGCGACGATTTTTGGGTATTAGCAGTACCCAGTTTTCCCAAGCGGCCACCCATGTCAGTACTAGCTGGGCTTGCGCTGCTTAACTTGTTTCTATTGCAGCAGTATGGCAGGCATCCTGTAAGGTACCTACTGTATGACACTGTAACTGGTGCTTGTGCAACAAACAGACGTCCCCACCAAACATTCATTGATATTTTCTAAACGATAGGAGCACTGACAAACGTTTTCTAAAGCCTTTCATTCAAGCTTCCATTAAAAATACAGTATATTGAAACTTCCGAACGTTTTCGATGGTTGTTCATATTTTTAAACATTTTGCTCACTCGAAAGGATCCGCCTTACTTCAGATGTCCGGAATTTGTCCAGCTTTAGGTGCTTTAAGCAGTTCAATTAGTGGACTGTGTGAGCATTAAGCTATCAGGATATCATGATGAGGAGCACAATTATAATCTGGAATTTGAGTAGTTTATCATGCAGGAACTTTCTGAAACGAGTCTTGTCATTTGGCTGGAGGAGGAGAGGTCGTTGCTGACCGCAAAGGTTACATTTGCGTTGGAGTGGAGGTTACTTATTGCGCAAAATAACTACGTGGATATTATAAATGCAAAAAATACACCACTACTTTGAATTTTGTGGGTGAATTTTGCTATGGTATGTGATTTACTTTTATTATTATAACTATGTGATTACATACAAAAACCCGGATTTGGACATCCTTACCCATCTGAAAAGATGTACTAAGTGACAGGTTGACCATATTATCCAAAACATTTTGATGGATAGTATATTCAAATTTGTGTGCACAAGATCGGTCCTTTTTTCTATCGAAAGGTTGATAACCTCATAAGAGTGCTATGTCCAACAATGGATTCACTAGTCAGCGAAGTTCCAGTCAGGTAACCACGACAGGGCTGTATGACACGTTTAGTGCGCTGTATTAGGCAAGGGTTCAAATTGCAACTTTCACTTCTTTTGCGTGTCCATGTGAAAAAAATCGTCATCTCATATGACATTTACTTTTTTTGATGAAAACGTGTGTGTTATAATTGAATTGATGGGGGTGTTTCTGCTATTAATATTAGATTTGAGGTCAAAATAATGAATGTAGCATTGTTGCCATCAAAAAAGTCATTTCTAGATGAGATTCGGAGTTTTGTTTGTTTCTCAGATTGATGCAATTTTATGTAGTTTTTTTAACGAAAAAATGTCAGATATATAATTTAGTGATTCCATTCACAGAGAGTGGAGGGGAGGGAGAGAGCATGTCAATTCATTACCAAAATAAAGACTCGGCCTACATGTAATGCAATTTAGGACATGTTTCCGTAGAAGGGGGCCTAAAAACAGACCATGCCTTTTATTTGATATTACAATCCATTATTTTTCAAATCACTTCGCACAAAGAATACAAATATTTGAGAGAACATTTCCCTCTTTGTATTGAATATAAAGTATATTCCATTCAATGGATGCAATGGGCGATCAATAAACTTCCGGTTTGGTAGGAAAAATGACGGATATCCTATTTCGTTTGTTGGCTTTTACAAATATTCTGGGATTCATATGAGATTATTTTTACCCTATCACGATATAAAACTATTAGTGTCGATCATTTAAAATGTCTGTAACGATCGTGAGAGCAGGCTCCTTGCACGAAAGCTGTTTAGCTATTTTTGAAAAATAAGTCCATTCGTGAGATTTTGTGAAGTCGAAATAATCTATAGCACAGCATGAAACACCCATTTTTCTTTCAAAGGGTACCATGAACCTGCTGAACTAATAATTAGGTAGAAAGGTAATTCGACCTTTTTTGACAAAAATGATAGGTGAGCTTTTTCGGAAGGTTGACATTAGCAGGCGTTTTAAGACAACACTCAAACATACAGTTAGGATAGGATCAAACAATGAAAGCATAATAGTAACGTGTGGCTTCTTTTGTTCTGAAAGGGGATGGGGAAGAGGTAATAAGTTATAGATTTTTGGACATAAACCATTCAGTCCCTAAACAATGATTTGCGATGAAAATCGCAGTATAAATAATGATGATGCTATTGATGGCCACATTCATTAAAAAAAACTTATAAGCGATGCTTTTGATAGGGTCCTTCTGCAGAACCCCTTTATTATATGGAATATAGAAAAAAATGTTCTTTGGACCCGAATGCCCCAAACACCAGTTGGATCTCCTATCAGTTTTCAACCGTTTTCGGTCTCGTTCTCTATAATTGTGGCAGAAACACATAAAATCGATTAATCATTCTCCTCTTTTATGTTGAAGTAAATATAGCTATGGTTCACTTCTCTCTCCTAGTGAATTGGGAAACTGTCCCTAGGTGGAAAAGTCAGTTGACTTCTGTACTCGTGCGTTTGTGCATGCACTTCCCCCAACTCTCCTCCTCCACTCTTGTGCAGGTCCCATATCCGTTATGTGGAGACATCGACCAACAGCTGGCAAGCACGTGAAGACCCCCAATTGTTTCTTTTGCACCCCCATTTGCTACATTTTGCCGCGTGAACCGAGGTATTCAGTGGAGTTTAGATCTTGAAGGAGGATGTGCAGCACCATTCATCCTCGCTCTCCCGTCCCCTCAAAAAAAAAAAGGTAACAAAAATAATGAGTGTGTTTTTGGCTTTATCTGTGTCCCCCTCTCTCGCTTCCAGTAAGTTGTAATTGATGAATGCAAACTAAACATTAGATTGTCGTTGTCATTGTTCAATTTTATACTGTACCTATTAATAATAAGAATGAGTTTTATGCTTATTCACGATGATGCTTTTTCTAGTCAATAATGGTGGTGATGATGACGACGAAGTCGTCTAAGACATTTCCTTGGAGACGATTTTAATAAAATTTGGTAAATGCTCGTTTATGAATGATAGCGGGTTTTGTACAGAGCAATTTATAACGTCAAAATTTAGGACAGCTATCATTAATTCATTATGTGGAGTGTGCAGTGGAAGGATGGCGAGCTGTTGTTCATTAAACCTGGAGATTTATCAGATATTACAGTCGGTTGAATTTCACTTCGTCAGCATTCTACCAAAACATGGAGCAGCTTATTGCGTGGGACACACCTGTTCCCGTCTGATCACTGAAGTTAAGCAACGCAACCCCAGATAGCACTGACATGGGCCGTCGCTTGGGAAAACTGGGTACTGCTAATACCCAAAAGTCGTCTCATTGGGGTAGTGTTTGTGCAGTCCCTGCATTAGAACTTCGCAGTGGACGGGGCTCTAATGACGTTGTAGTTGAAGGGCCCTAATACACAAACGAACCAAAATGTGACGTGCACAATACAGTACGTGCGACGAAAAAGACGCGAAGAGCACACACATAACAGGAATTAGGAGTATGTTCTAACACAGGCATGTAAAACTGGGAGTACCCCAACGGCCACGTTGGTAACATGTGCGTTGCCATGAGGGCCATGCAGTGTTGACTTTTTTTGTAATTCGTTTTTAAAAGTACCAAGAAGCCTGGCCTGGTTGTATCGCGTTTATTTGACATGACAATTGTCGAAATGGTATTTCACAATAGTTTTAATCAAAATATGGACATGGCACTCCATTCCAACTATGCCGGGGGGGGGGGGCAACTGTCCCCCTCTCGTTACGCCTCTTGAGTAGCAGACTGCATATGTGTACTACATGATATCGATTGTGAGGGACGCAACTCTAGGCTTCTAGGGCCGCCAGTTTGACAACCCTGTTCTAGCATGTTATCTTCTCGGCCACGGTCCACTACAGTTATGTAATTAGGGAGTAATCGACACTTACAATACCTTTTTGGAAAATTTGAACCATAGTTTAACGGACATGTGACAAAATTTTAAGGTTGGGTCGCCACCAAAGCGCAATCTTTGTGAATGTTTAAAAGAGTTGTGCAAACTTGGATATCTTTGGTGTAGGCGTCACACGCGTGAAATAAAAATAATATTTGCAAACTTTTTGTGAGAACATCAAAGAATGTTTGTTGATTTTTGACGTTCTGAGAACGGTTATACGGTCAAGATTACATTTAAATCATGTGGATACAGAATGATATCAAATGTTCAATGCCCGAAAATGGCTCGTGAGCATTGGTTAAGGCAAGGCGCAAAATGAGACGCAGGGTGACGCAGGGTGTAGCCGCCCTGCGCAATTCTGCTAGCAGGCAATCACCGCACATTGAATCGCCATACTAGCATCAAATAACAAGAGACCTTCTCTGCTTCGCACCGTTTTTTGTTATTGTCACGCCAACTTCACGCAGGAAACTGTGGCATTGGCACTGCGCTCCACAGCGTTACGTGGCGCAGGCACTGAGGCACGTCACCCCGCGACTTAACGTAGGTAACTACTTACTATCATGTGAGTCACTGAAATTTTTAGTGAGTCACCCTGCGTCACCTGCGAAGACTGCGTCTCATTTTACGCTGGGCTTAAGTGGAGAAAAATTAATTTTGTTGTGGGCTTGAAATAAGAGATCTTTATTAAAAGAGTTTGCTCTGTTTCTCGTCATGAGCCACTGGCCAGGCATCCCCAGCCCTTTCTTTAGGTCCTGTTCCGATCTACATAGTAAAGGTCCCCCGTTTGTATTCTTGACACGATTTCTGGTTCACTGTTGTCCTGTTCAAGGGGTGGAAAACTTTTTTGATTTTTTTTTACGCCTTTGTAGTGTCAACTCGGGGTTTTGATTGGAGTGTATCGATAAGAGATTAAAATCGTGCAACTTTCTCCATGCCTCCTCTCTCACTCGCTCTCTACACTTACAAATCGAGTTCGTGCTCTACTCTACAATTTGAACTTGTTAACAAAAAAAAACTATCCTCTACATTACTAGCCGACGTATGCACTTGGACGCGTTTTTTACTGGTACATTTTTGACATTCCCCCTTCTTGTATATGTACTTAAGAGGGCGTCAAGTTGTATCGCTGCAGGTCGGATTTTTTTGACTTGTATATCAGCTGTTTGTATCACATTATTGATACTTTGCTGACAGGCAGTTTGCAATTTATGGTTCTTCCCCGCGGGTTTAGAAATTTCGGACAGTGTTGGGGGAGGGTGGCAAAACAATAACGTTGGTTTTTTTTTTGTTTGCTTCTATCAAGGTTCTACATGCACATAACGTCCCTCGCCTTCTCTTCGGGCTGTAGCTGGCTATAGTACCCCTTCCACCTCCTAATTCCTCGTCTCCGTCTTATTTTCTTGCTGACATTCATTCCACCAAGGGCTTTAAAGTAAATAAATATATGGCATTGTTGAGGGGACGTAATGTTTGTGTAAAACTGCTATGAAACAAACATTGTGGGGGTAAAAAATATGAGCACGAGAACGTACATATCTCTCTCTCCCTCTCGGATATTCAACCACTGTAATAATAATAAACTTATACACCACATTTGCGGGGTGTGAAATATAACGTGCGAGCCTGTACACTTGAAAATAGCCTCTTACGTGATTTTATTTTTAAGATGTATGCCCATTGGTCCTTTGAAATACTATTTTGATAATCTTGAATTCTATCGTTTTAAAACAGCACATGACTTAAAACTTTTATAACTCCCGTAATAGGTTTTGTTGTGAACTTTAAACTCGTCATCATAAAACCACAAAACTTTTTTATATTTGACTGATCAGCATTTTGTGTCCTTACTAACTATGCAATAATAATGACTAGTAAACAATAAAACAATATCTGAAACATTCTCGCATGGGCAAGACGACCTTGTGAAGACAAATATTTATTTCTACATCATCTGTATCTTAAGGATTATATTTCGCGAGAAATTCAGCACAATTTAATTAATTTATTTATTGCGCAGTTTAACCCGCTTCGCTAACTGCATCTGTAGTTCTAGGTTCTAAACTGGACCGAGATGGGTTGGCTTCTTTCGGGCTAGAAAGGGGCCCCGAGTGCGCCTTCTTTCGGATAAGAAATAAATCCGCAGTCCCGTGTGGTGTACGGTGGCATTTGCACGTAAAAGAACCCTGTCTAGTATGCAACGGCTAGAGGAGATAAAATTTTCGGGTGTAGGAGCTCGCCCCCCCCCCTGGTGTCGGTGGAATGCCCTAATGGAGTACCCAGTTTTTCCGAGCGGCCATTCATGTCAGTACTAGCTGGGGTTGCGTTGCTTAACTTCAGCGATCAGACGAAAACTGGTGAAAATTTGCTGCTCACTCCCAACCGGAACACCAATCTTGGTGTCCTAGTATTGGTGTCCTAGATTCTCACTCGGCAACTACGCCAGTAGTTCTAGCTTCGATACTGGACCATTGTGGGTCGGCTTCTTTCGGGCGAGAGAGAAGCCGCGAGTGTGCCTTCTTTCGGATGAGAAGTAAAACCGAGGTCCCGTGTGGGTGTACGATGGCGCTTGCACGTAAAAGAACGCTCTCTACTACGCAACGGGTAGATGAGGCAAAATTTCCAGGTGTAGGAGCTCGCCCTCTGGCGTCGGTAGCATTCCCCAACGAACACTAGACCGACGATAAATAAGCGTAGGGGTGCAGCTTTGGCCGGCAACCGGCTGCAGAAAAAACTATGTCCAATATATCACCCTGTGTCCATTCAGAGGGACAAATGGGTACCCGACCCTGCCATAGGCGGGAAAAGGGTTAGGAGTTGCTTTATTTAGTTGGCAATTCGGTCCAGAAATTTAGTGAAGCAAACCTCAGGTAATGGTCCTATTCAGCGTATGAGTTTCCGATTAACATAGAGGCTAATGTGAAGGCTCGGGGAGGGGATACCCTGATGCAATATGGTGACTACTAGGAAACTGACATCGGGTTTGTGGCTTTGGTTTGTTAAATAATGAAGTGACCCGTTCAGTTGCCGAAATCACTTATGCATCTCTATTGAGCATAAACAGATTTTTGCAGATTCTGACTACCCATACATACACCGAGAATATACGGGCATGGTTGGGATTCTCCCTCCACTTCTTCTCGCCTTCATTTTTGGATGTGAATTGGAGTAATCCCGAGCCGATGTTATGTAGAATTTATTTTCGTCTCAACATCCTGTTTATTAACGGGAATAGGACTTTTCTCAAAGCCGAAAAGCAGACTCCCTTTTGCAGGTGAAGAGGACTTAACAAAAATCTCCTCTCTTGAAATCTTCCACATCACCTACAGAAGTGGCGACGAACCTTTTTGAAGACGGGTCAGAATCACCCGAAAAAAAAGACAAAAGGTGTCTGCGTGCGGGTCAGGTGCAAGCAAATATCGCTATTTAAAGTAGCAAATATCGAACAACAACAAAGCAACTCCTAACCCTTTTCCCGCCTATGGCAGGGTCGGGTACCCATTTGTCCCTCTGAATGGACACAGGGTGATATATTGGACATAGTTTTTTTTCTGCAGCCGGTTGCCGGCCAAAGCTGCACCCCTACGCTTATTTATCGTCGGTCTAGTGTTCGTTGGGGAATGCTACCGACGCCAGGGGGCGAGCTCCTACACCTGGAAATTTTGCCTCATCTACCCGTTGCGTAGTAGAGAGGGTTCTTTTACGTGCAAGTGCCATCGTACACCCACACGGGACCTCGGTTTTACTTCTCATCCGAAAGAAGGCACACTCGCGGCTTCTCTCTCGCCCGAAAGAAGCCAACCCACCACGGTCCAGTATCGAACCTAGAACTACTGGCGTAGTTGCCGAGAAAGTAGCAAATATCGAACAAACCCTTAAAATAATACTGAAAATAAAATAATATTCATTTTATATAATACATCACTGTGAAAGTTGCTGTTGTTCAGGACTAGATAAGATTCACGCTCGGGTCACTTAAAATTGCACCGTGGGTCACAGGTTCGCCACCGCTGGCCTACAGCTTTTCCAAACTTCCGGATGCCTTATTTCGTAATTTCAGCCTCGGGTCTGCAATTAGGATGTGTCAATACCTGTCATCATAAAGAAATTTGCTTGACACTTTTCGTATGAACTTTACTTGACATGCATCGGTCCAGTAGGGCTACTCTAGCGTTCCATTCTTGGTTTTGTGTTCAAAGGCCCTTCAACTACAAGGTGACACAGATCAACAATTGATAATTTTGAGATAGGAGTTACAATGCAGCATCTTGGTGCACCGAAGGTAGGCCCTACTTCAGTACAACCCTTTGTTAATGAACAGCTCACTAACGACTGAATAGGCCGACAATGATGAATGACCCTAGGTCGTAGATTCGGGTACGGGACTGTGACTTGTAAATTTTCTGCTTTGTTTTGCCCCTTTGTGGCGTTGCAGTGGCCCTCCTCAATGATATAAGTATTTCACTAATCTATCTACTGGAAAACGTCTACCGTCCCAGAGAGTAGAGAACCACTAAACTACTCTGATCCCAACAAGTTTGCACCAATTGTGGGTATCCGGTCCAAATCGGAGGAGGAAGATGAACATCGATAACTAGTATTGTATACAAAAAAATCATAAATTTAAGAGACGTTCCAGCTTCTTGCTCATTTTAAAATGGCAGACAGGGGATACAGTGACTCTATTAGATCCAAGACCCCAAATAGGAAATAATAGTACTTTTATTACCCCCCTCACTCCAAATGTATGGGAGAGCAATACATAACGAAGTATTTGTATCCACTTGACTGATTTTCAATGATCTTTTGAAAATATTTGGACACTACAGAGAGTTTTATAACCTGGTCGAAATACTGTAATACAATTTGGAAATCGTGATAATGAAAGTTCTCTCTCTTTCGCCGGTATTGTGTTTTTCGCCCAATCACATTTTCAACAAGGGCCCCATCTAGGGGCTGCTGCATTTTTTAACATAACAGACACCTCTTGACAAGCTGTTTCCGGGCGTTGCCCTCTTCCAAAAATTCACCCTATCCACTTATTTATTTATTTTGCAAAATATGTTTCGGTAAAAGATTTGAAGCGTGTCCACGAGAGGTTATTATTATTATTTTTTTTAACTTCAGGAATGATGACGGACGGTTGACTACTGACTGCACTGACATAGGCCTGATTAGAAGCAAAAATTTAAAAATCAAGTTTTACAGAGGTGTCATTTTAGTTGATAAGTTAAACAGGTCACAGTTAGCTTAATGGATTATTTTTTTCTCTTCTTGTTTGATAATTTGCATTCATTTAAAATTTTCTTAATTTTTTTCTTACTCTATTTTGTTTAAAATGTCCGTCTTTTATCAGCTCAATTTGTCTTTTGAAGCGATGTCACATGTCATGATGTAATTTTTAACCAGTTTTGAGCAATCTGTCATTTCAACTGCTCACCCACAAATTGGTGTGTGTGTGTGTGTGTGTGAAAGGTGGGGGTAGTAAATGTGTATCTCTTAATTCCCATTAGAAAGCAACAGGAGGGGAAGGGACATGTGAGGAGAGGGATGGATGTAAAAAGTGGAGGACCACTACTTCCACTCCTTTTTGACAAAATACATTTCTTTTTCCGAAGGGGGTCAAAACAAACTTCCGTTCAGAGGCATGCAAGGAATAATTTAAGAAAAATGAGATCCCAAAAAAAAGCCAATTACTTCTTGTTTTTCAAACAAATGGTCCACATGTGTTTAGCAGCGCACAAATGCCGAAAAAAAACCTAGTGGAAGCATAGCTGACGTTTGAAACTCTTAAATTATGCACTAACATTTTTTTCCGTTAAGTAATTTAATACATCCACATCTTTAGAAAAGATGGAAATAAATATCAATAGCAGTTTATTGTGAGAACAATGCTTTCCCCATACTCCATCCATCCCCTAATTAGGACATTAAGGAACTCGTGGCGTTGGCGTGTGCGTGCCTGTGCATTGCTCTCTCTCCTAGTTAAAGGGCTCCCCCAACTCGTATGTCTGCCATCAACGTTCAAGGCAGAAGGAATGGTTGAAACTGAATCCCAATAATCGTATTTGGTTTACGACAATATTAGACGAAACCACATCGTACCCAATAAACAGGATATAACAGCTATTTGAGAACGGGACGAGTTTACGGTTCGGACGCCAGAGCCAATGAGTAATCGCTGTGTTAAGTGAATTACTCTGATTAGAGTTTTATGCACTTCGGATGATGCTTACACCGAGTCCCCCTCCCCTACCATGACATCATCGATCCCAGTGCACCCTCCCATACCGTTCTCTGTTGTCCAACATCGATCCATATATTATGCATATATAGCATAATGGTTGGTGGGTTGGTTGCACTTTTTTTGTTTCTGGAGAGAGGGGTATGCGTGTGTGTGTTTTCGTCAAGACACTATCTTTTGACATGTTTCCTGAAATAAACTCATTGAAACTGTCAACATCCTTCTTTCTGGACCTCTTTAAAAGGCGCACATATATAGTCTGGGCCTGTCAAAAAACCTCTAGTGTTTACATTTCTTGTATGAAACGGGCATTTTCTTCCTCTCTCCGTCTCCCTCTCTCGCCATATCATCATTTGGTTACACTCAATGTTTGTTTATTAAAAATCGTTTCCGCGCCCCTAAAATTGCCATATAAGATAATTTGTGGTTTACAGATACTAAATTTCATTACGAGCTATGGAACAATATAGAAAATGGTAGTAAGTACGTGGTACATACTGTGCGTCCCGTCTAGGAATAAATAAGCTAGTCAACTGAAAACACGACCAACCCTTCTTTAGGAGGGCGTTTTCAATATTAAAATCCTGACAGCAAAATTTACTTTGGTTAAGAGGGAAGGGGGGAGGAAGAGAAGGAGTTGTTTCAGAAAGCAGGACTGAGTAGGGGATAGTAATGCGTTGCACCTTCACTGTGTCAACGTTGACGTATTCACTGCTGCTCAAGAGTTAATAATCCGGAAGTAGGGATAATTTAAGGTGTACACATAGATGTAATAATATTTGAACGACCATGCATAAAGTTTGCCTCAATAAGAATAACAGAAGAATGAACCCAGGTTAAAGTGAGGAGGAAGAGCTCTGCCAAATTAACGTTTTAAATTTGTGATGATGTCCGGTCCCCCTCTCGGACAGCCTGACCTCTGCAACTGCAGATCCTCTCTAAATTTAAACTAGATTTTTATTTGCCAGATCAATAAATATGTTCCACACCAAAAAATGCCCGCCCCCTCTCTCTTTCCTTCATTGATCCTAACTGTCTTACAACTGTTTTCACTAATTATAACCGGATGGAAGTAGGAACGGCACAAACGGTCAACTTGTAATGTCCTTTCTTGAAATGTATTACACGTAAAAGGAATGTTTTAATTGTAAAATGTTTATATCTTCATGTGCACTCATAATATAGGGGTGACTCGCCATGTGATCTCTACCATAACGGGAATTGTTAACTGACATGTAAGAAATGTTAATCGGTTGAACGACAAAAATTTATTATGATGTACACCAGCCATTGTACAACAATTGTAATTGGATCAGTAGATGGTAGTGTAGTATTATAATCAATGAGCCTGCTGGCATCGAGTTTTAAATACCGGTGGTTGGTGTTGACAGCTGCCCTTGGTGGCAAGGATGTTCATTAAAAAAATTGCTTTATGTGGTGCTCCTCAAAGTGGTGGTCGACTGCAGGGTGACCACATTGAAGAATGCAAGGTATCCGGCACACGACGGGTGCCAGGGGTTGCAACAACGAATTTAAAAAAAAAAACATTCACTCACTGCAATTACCTTCAAGATACAGGAAGGGTAATTCAAAGAACAGAACTATTTTGGACATATCTAGAAGGCTGACCACCCTGAATTTTAAATCTCAAATAAACAACAATCGTAGAACCATGGTCAAATCTCTGGTGCTTAAACAACGTAGTGAAAGGGTGCCATTAAAAGATCGGAGATGCAAAGAGCCGTTGATAGTGTCCTGATTGAACCAGCACAAATAGGCCGCGATGGTCATATTCAGAGTCATTTTTTGAATGTTTTCTTGCAATTAATGTTGCTAGTGTGCGTTATGAAAATTTTGCTGGTCCATAGACGCCACCATTGCTGTCGGGGTCTAATCTGGGCTCCATAAACCTAAATTATTCTTCTATCAAATCCGGCTGGAGATTAAGGAAGGTGGGTATGTTTCGTGGTGCTAAGAGTAATCACCCAGATCACCAGTTCAGCAAACGAAGACGTTTGATAAGCAGATCGCCGCTATACAAAGTATATATTCGAGACGCGGTACTTGTAAGTCTAAGGTAGGCTTGCCCCATCTGCATCCGGATTGTTGACCACCGTGACTCTGCTAATGGTGCTTTCCTCTCGAACTGTTGGTTGTCAGGCGGCCTCAATTTCCACGAAACGTGTCGGCTCCATCAGCTAGTTTGAAAAGCAGCGCTACTCTTCAGGACCACACACAAATTGAAATGAATAGAAAAAGAACGTGCCCGGTTCATCAGGCTTGTTCGTCAGGCTTAATGGGTAGTCAAAAATTGTCCTACCAAAGGGGAAAATGCGTACTGTAATTTTCGACTATAATATGAGTAGTTTCCAAAATTACTTGGGGGGGGGGGGGTTGTTCTCCCTGTGGGTGCTGAGTAAGTGTTAATAGGTTGTTTATTGTTTAATGGAAACATTAAGATATAAATCTTAAAAACAAATAAGGTAGATGCGGTTATACCAATGGAGGGAGAAAAGCTCCTAAATTCCTTCAAAAATTATGTTGAAGACCTCAAAAAAAATCTCCACCTTAATCCATAAAAACATTTTTAGTACCTACACGGACTACGGCGAACCCGCCTCAGTGACGCATTGGGTAGCTCGCTCGGTAACTGCGTAAGTAGTTCTAGGCTCGATACTGGTTCGAGGTGGGTTGGATTCTTTCAGGTGAGAGAGAAAGGAGTAGTAAAGCCGAAGTCCCGTGTGGTGTACGATGGAATTTGCTACGTAAAGGAACCCTCTCTACTATGCACCGGGTAGATGAGGCAAAATTTCCAGGTGTAGGAGCTCTCCCCTGGCGTCGGTGGAGTGTCCCAACGAACAATAGACCGACGATAAATAAGCATAAGGGTTGCAGCTTTGGTCGGCAACCGGCTGTGGAAAAACACTGTCCAACATATCGCTCTTGTGTCCGTGCAGATGGACGAGATGGGTACGCCACCCTGCCATAGGCGGGGAAAAGGGTTAGGAGCTGCCTTTTTTATGGACTAGGGCGATCAGACTTGCGGAGATGACAACTAGGACAAGCCAACGTAAAAATAATTTTAACGAGTAAAATTCTTTGGTTCTTCTTCTTCTTTGTTGGTGTTTAAGGTCCCGTCAACTACAAGGTCATTAGAGACCCGTCCACTGCGTAGTTCTAATGCATAGACTGCACAGACACTACACCAATGCGACGATTATTGGGTATTAGCAGTACCCAGCTTTCCCGAGCGACCACCCATGTCAGTACTAACTGGGCTTGCGTTGCTTAACTTCAGTGAATAGACGAGAACTGGTGTGTCCAACGCAACTCACCGCTCCCAAAATTTCTTTGGTGCTAGAAAGAGCCGGGCATCCCCATCTCAGGTTCATAACATGCGCCTTTACGATGGTCTCTGAGAAACACGTATGTATGATAATTAAAAGTAATTCCATTTCGTTGCTGCTCATAGTATGAAACTATTTGATTCATGTGACTGCAGGTTCAATCCAGGCCGAGGTTAATGACTTCCGGTCTTTCATTGCTGATGTAGTTTTGGGACGAGACATTCCATACCAACTCATAACTATAGGGCAACTAAGGCCACACACATGACAATGGAGACTGTTGACAATGTTGCCAGTGTTGACAATGTTGTTGGCATCGGCATCAGGATAGCCACAAATTGAGAAATCAAATATTGATTCTGATCGGGAAGCCTCACTGGTTTTCAGGTTCGATTCCTGCCTATTAAAATGACGTCTTTTGGACGAGTTGAGCATGTTCTCCTTTCGGCGTGCATGAGAAGTTAAACCCGTGGTCTTGTGTGGTGCGCATTACAATGTCAAATCTAATTAACTACGTAGGCTATTTACAACTAATATCGTTAAGTTATTTTGAAAGGATTATATTGCCGACCTTTACTTTTCACCGATGATGATATCCGACCGAGTGACACAAATACCAGTCGGCATAATGGTATTTCTCTGATGTTGTTGGGCGTTACTGAGATGTTGACACAAGGCACTGGAAAGAGGAACGGGGGCGGCGGAGGAAGGCAGGATGCTGACCCCTTTGACTCGATAATTCATAAACGTGACGCATTGGCAAAGATTTTTGTTTTACTAAGATGGTATTACAGATCTATGCACTCGCATTATGTTTTGCGTCACGTAAATAATTATAAAGTGCGCGCTTCATTTGCATGAATCACTCAGAGGACACTGGTCCTCACCCAACCCCTCATACCCCTTAATAATAAAACAAATATCCTTAACTTCCTACCTTAATTCCTTCGATGATTTCGTCTTTGGATGATTCTGCAACTTTGGGCGAGATGGCCACCACAATCCCGTTGTACTGTCCATCTTTGAGAGTCACACTCGATAAGGCACTGACCAATCTAAAGTCCATCGTCAGCGTGAAAATGGCATAAATGATGACTACTAACAATAGTAACTTTATTCGTAGGAGATCCATTGCTGCACTGGTCAATAATTTGGTTGTGAGGTAGAAGAACTGTTTTTGGATGCTTGGTGATGCAATTCACTCTGCAATGAAATAAGTGAAGCAATAACTGTGAGCAATCGTATAGCTTTAAAAGACTCGGATTTGTTGGGGAGAAAGGGGTGTACATTTCACTTGTAGTGGGGAAGGGGTGTGGGATATGGTTTTAAGTAATGAACGTGGAGTATAAATTATTAGATTTTCCCCTCCTCTCCTCCGCTACCCTTTGCATATGTTAGCCATATGTGTGTGCACATTTCCCCAATTTCCTGTAACCTGAACAACTCTAGAGTTTGCTTGTCTCTCAGTTGCCCAATGCCCAAAATGGTTGATAACCCTCTTCCCCGACTACATATAACTGTATAATACACTGGCCCACACGGGCGGTTGATTGTTCGAAAGTACGCAATTAGGAGGTGATGAAAACTAACACGCGATAGTGCAGTTTGTTCTCCCTGTGTAGCGGAAGACGCCACACCATTCCTGTGACTTGTGAGAGGGGGCGAGCACCACCAAAACGTCAGGCAGAGTTGAATATGGGTACACGTTTACTCAAGAGAAGAGACTTCCAATTGAGCCCCTACCGAAACCAACTAGGGACTTTTAGCTATTTGTAAAAGTTACGAGACGGCGCGAGGGATAGTTTCAACCTAATTCCATGCGAAAGAGGTCGTATCAGTAGCTTGTTGGTAATGTGATATTTGCAAAATACAAGATCCCACGTTCGATACTGGCTGGAAGTGAGTGGCTTCCTTCGGACGAAAGGGAGGAAATGGTTGTGCTTCTTCCATCGGAAGCGGTTCCGTGTGGTGATGTGTACGATGTCACCGCTTCGCGGATGAGAACCCCTTTCTCCACGAAGAGGAATATACATTTGTTTGTTTGTTTGTTGGTGTTTAAGGTCCCATCAACTACAAGGTCATTAGAGACCCGTCCACTGCATAGTTCTAATGCATAGACTGCACAGACACTACACTAATGCGACGATTAATTATTGGGTATTAGCAGTACCCAGCTTTCCCGAGCGACCACCCATGTCAGTACTAACTGGGCTTGCGCTGCTTAACATCAGTGATAAGACGAGAACTGGTGTGTCCAACGCAACTCGCCGCTCCCTGAGAAATATACAGATGTAGATTGACAAAATTCGCAATTACAGAATATCCTCGGGGCTTAAAAGTGGCCATTATAAGCAGGCAGGCTAAAGCTAAATAAGTAAACCACACCAATCCTCATGAAGGTTCTTAATCCTAGCGCCTGGAATTTCTTTGTCTAAGCCTTGTTTTCTTAGTATAGTTCTTTGGTCTCCTCCCAAACATTTCACAGTATTAATTTGTTTTTAATGCAAATCTTAACTGACGTATTGTTCATGTCTCAAGTTTGAAGAGGAAGAAGGGAAGGAGGGGGCCTTAGTATCAAAGTGACAGTACCCAACCTCAATTTTCTCTCTCTCACTCCATGTTTTCCTTTAGTCACTCACGCCCTTGTTCAGCAACTGCGCAACGCCCTCCAATAGTACCATGGACAGCACGTATATTGTGTACATGGGGGACGGGGTACTGAAAAGTGCACCAGGGTTGAAAGTATACATTGTCCATATGCCACACCAAAAAGCTATTTCATCGCCACCGCCATCTTCTTGCATTTTTAAGTGAGGGTAAGAGGAGGTGGAAGGGGATTGCCTTTAACCCTTGCCCCCTCCTGTTAATGCACTCCACCCTCGCAATCTCACCTCTGCATCTTTTCTTACCCCTCACTATATTTTTCGAATCCTTCTGTACTTCACATATAATAAATAAAAGTCACCATCTAACCTCTTCAAGGCGTTCATCTCATTTTTAACCCGTAGCCATTTGATTATTTTTACCATTGGTGTACATCATCATAATAATAATAATAACAAAAAATTATTTTGATTGTTGAAAGAAAATTGGTAGGGTGAGCCAGTGGTCTTTTAAGAAAAGGGTCAAATTTTTGACAAAGGTGACGGTGATGTATATTTTGGTGTGACATAGGTTAACCCCTTCTCCCTCTCTTCCTCTTTCCTTCCCGTACCTCCTTCTAATATAAAAAAAAAAGTTACTCCTTTTTTGTCTTTGATTTCAACAGGAATCAATTTTCTTTTGTCAAAATTTAATCCTAATTTTAACCCCTTTATTTGAAGTTTAAGTACACTGGTGAGTGACCCATATGAAAAAAAAAGTCATGTACTCTACTCGACGACCATCATCATCATCCCATTTCTATTCTCTTCGTAACTAAAATGATAATGCAGTACAGCACGTACTGTACTGCTACTAGTCTGTGCTCGTGATGAGTGACTTCATTGTTAAATCTCAATATGAGACTTTCTTTCAAGATGTTCACAGCGAGAAAGAAAGAAAAAGACATAAAGAAACCCTCCCTCCTTCAGGTGGTCTGGTCCTTCTGACGGTTGAATATAATTGTGATTATTGAGTTTGTAGAAGCCCACCCACAGTGACCATTTTTGTAAAGAAAAGTCAAAGGGGGAAAAACAGGTTGGTTGGACTTTATATTTTTTTTTCACACCACTCTCAACCCTTCCCACCCCCATGCTTCTTTTAAGACTGGAAGCCCTCTTCAGGACAAGAATGTGTCGGCTTTTCAACACCTTAATTTTTTTTTCTTATCCAAATTATATTTGGCACCTGAGTTTGCTCGACTTTGTTGTTGTTCTTCTTCTTGACATAGCCGACACCTTGTCTAATTATCTTAATCTTTGAAAGGTCTCGAGAGGGGTGGACCGTTTTCTTTAGTGTATGTATGGTATTATGAAAACGTTAAGCACTAGGTAGGTGCGTGTAAGAGGTTGGCCCAGCAGATCACTCGCTATCTTCTTGTGGTCACTTTATTATTTATTTTTCATGGTAATTTCAAGTAGTGATTCTATACTAGTACTCGTCCTGGAATTTCACCCTTTTCCCCACCTCCTTCCTTCTCTTACAAACTTTCTTCTGTCTTATAACAAAGTTGTAAAAATGGAATCGACGCGTCGTTATCATGTCCTGAGGTTAATGTTATTATTACTTCTATCATCAACCTCCTATCTTTGCTCATGAAACAGTTTTAAACATCAAGATTTTGTCACGAACGTAGGTGCGTGTCTGTCCTTTTCCTTGAATTTCACACCTCTTCTATTTTAAAACTCATCTACCACACATTCCTGTGAGTTTTTATTACAATGTTCAGAATAAGGAGGAGGAGAAGAGGTACTAATGTTGACTTTTTTCCCTTGGTGAGTCACAAGAGGGTTTCACCATCCCGTCCCAAGATTGATAACATTATTAACTTTTGACAAGAAAATAAACCTAAGCAGTTAAAAAAACCGGCATCAACTTCGTCGGTATGGGCCTTTTTACTTAGAAAAAAAAAATAACGTGGGTGGCATGAAAAAACTTTAATCATTTTTTGTTTAAATAAGAATTTAAAATAACCATATTAAATATAGAAAGATTAAGCTGTACAGTTTTGAAATAGTTTGAAATAGAACTGGCTCAATATTTGTCACAGGATATTCTTTCCCTTCTCTTCATTTTTCAAGTGCCGAAAAAATTGACAAGTCGACTTTTAGTGGTCAAAATGATGCTGCAAGTGACCCAAGAAAGACGAAGTAGTTAATTTAAAAATCCGCCTCTGAATGTGTGATGTCATTGTAGGATACACCCTGTAGTTTCATTAAAACAACTTCCTCCCCCACAAAAAGGTATCTTCGTTGTCACCCCTTTTCTCCACCTATCCTCATCTTTCCTTGTCCCGTTTCGGCATCGTACTGTGAAGGTACCGCTTTCTGGAGTCGGGTGCCGCCCACGATAGCAATATATAAAAGTTTTTTTTTTCTTTTAAAATGAAAGTGATATATATAATAAAAAAAAATGAGTTTTTTACGGTGAAATCCATTATTCTGAGGTCATTTACTGCCATTTCACGTCTAAAATTGCGTGTAATTAATATATAAATGTAAATTCGCTGGACTCATCATGCCACGATGGTCATTTAGGAACTTTTTTCAGGGAGGAAGGAGGGCAACTCAAAAGCACTGCACATTAAGAGCAATTTATTGAAAGTTTTTTCTAAGGAAAAAAATATATAACATTAGACGTTGGGCGTACCTCTTATTTAAGCAAAAAAACCATCCAGAAGTTGCATTAAATAAAATTTTTATGTTTCATATAGCATTTCTTAGTATCACAGGTTATATAGCTTGCAGCCAGAAATTCTTAAGAAATTACTATAAAAATCCATCTGCGTAATTTTTTTCCTAAAGGTGATCAACAGACGGGAAGCGCTCTTATTTCTTTAGTGCGCGGGTATCGCGATGCTTTGACATTGGCCAACCGCCGCTTTTTTCAAATCCTTAGCCCCTGAGCCCATGGTGAACGTAGCTTCAATATGTCATTTGGGGAGTAAGCAACGCAGCCATAACAGACTGAACCCTTAGGAGGCTGCTCGCGGGAGGATATAGGACAGTGGTGGCGAACCTGTGACCCACCGTGCAATTTTAAGTGACCCACCCGAACGTGACTAATATCTAGTTTATCGTATCATAGTGTGTAGGTTGAACGGGGACCTGGCGGTTAGAACCCATAGATCCGACCCTGCCACACACGGATAAGGGCATTATGATGATGCTCTCTATTTGCTACTTTAATAAACTAATATATTCATTATTAATAATAATTTTTTTATTCATAAAATTAAATAGTGATTGCAACTGACCCGCAGACAGCTTTTTTGCTCTTTTTTCGTGTTATTGTGACCCGTCTTCAAAGAAAGGTTCGCCACCACTGATATAGGATATAGGAAAGGGACCAATCACACATGTTTGTACCAACGTGGGCTTGCATTGCTTAACTTCAGTCTCACGAGAACTGGAGTGTCCAATGCAACTTGGCTGCGGACGTTATGTGGGAGCGGCGAATTGCGTTGGACACACCAATTCTCGTCTGATCACTGAAGTCCAGCAGCGCAACAGCTGCTAGTACTGACATGGGTGGCCGTTTGGGAAACCTGGGTGCTGCTAATACCCAGAAATCGTCGCATTTAGTGTTGTGTCTGTGCAGTCTCTGCATAAGAGCTATGCTGTGGACGGGACTCTAACGACCTTGTAGTTGAAGGGCCCTAAAACACCAACAAGCAAGCAGAAGCTGCGCAGGTTCTGTCTTGATCTTTCGTGTGGGAGCGCCTGTATTCCATTGGATACACCTGTCCTCATTTGATCATTGAAATTCAGCAACGCAACCCCAGTTAGTACTAACATGGGTGGCCGCTTGGGAAAATTGGGTACCGCTAATACCCAAAAATCGTCCCATTGGTATAGTGTCTGCAATCTCTGCATTAGAACTATGCAGTGGACGGAGCTCTAATGACCGTTGGAGTTGAAGGGCCCTAAAACACCACCGAAACAAAGAAAGCTGGTCTTCGTGGGTGGTTCTTTCGAACTTTCAAACTCAGCGGACTATAAACCCACCACCGATGCAAGTGATATCACCCACGCCACATGGTGCACACGAAGTTGGTCCTATGCACCATAAGTCTATAATAAAGCTCTAATACCAGTTATACTAGGGATACCTCATGTGCATCTTTTGTGCCGGAGGTCCAGCGAACATTGAAGCAGGTTGTACGGCCGGACATGGTAATGCGATTAGTGGAGGACCTGATGGAAAATACCAGGAAATACAGGGCCAGAACTCGCGGATTGGACTCTACCATAGGCGAGATGAATAATCATGTTGTAAGCATTTTAATGACAAGTGATGGTAGGACGCCATTTCGTTGTAAATCTTCTCCTCCCCGCCCCAGATGATGTCATCATCATCCAAAGCATCCCGGGAGAGAATTGTGATCCTCGTTTACTCCCTCTTTCCTTTCGAAACAACTAACCTTTCACCCATCTTCAACATCATACTGTTTTACTAACGTGACCATAATTTTTTTTCTCTCCGTTTAGTCTCCTATGAACTGTGTTGTTTCATGTTTGTCCTAATCTTGAATTTCATCTCCTTTTCCCCCCATTGAAAAACATGAAATGTGAGGTTTTCTTACACCAGCCTATTGTTCATGTTCTTGTGTACTATAAATCTGTAGGGGGATGTTTTTTTTAGGCAAAAAAAAAGGTGGATTAACTCCTACTCAGGCAAACTTTCAGTCTGTCTATATCCCTTTATCGAATTTACGACTGACTGAAGATCATCTTCGATCGTTAAGAGAGTAGAGGGGATAAGAAAAGATAAGAAAAGTGTTGTATCGGTCACTCACAAGTTCTTTGTTTGTTTTATATCTCTATTATTTATTTATCCTCAATTTCGTCTTCAAATACTACACCGTGACTACACTAGCACAACACCCCGCAATTTTTTTGTTATCGCAATTATTGATGCGCTTTTCGTTTAGTCCCTTGGTCGGCAGGTTCGGTTCTGACCAGCAGTGGCGGTTTTAGGCACGTGCAAACTGTGCAAATGCACGGGGCCTCCCTTTTGCTAGTTGCAAATTTTTTGAAAGGGCCTCGTACTTTCAATTTGCTTTCAATTTGCACAGGGCCTCGCGTATGCTAGAACCGCTACTGCTGACCAGGGCTGATGGTTTTTTTCGGTTGAGGGAATGAAATTTCCGTGTGGTGTATACATGCTACCATTGCACCTCTAACGAACCCTGTATTGATGAAAATTTTTTCGGGTGTAGGAGTTCGGCAACGGTTAATGGCTTTCAACTCTTCCAGGTCAACGTTAAATTAGTAAATAGCCTAGTAAACCACTTTTAACCAGGAGCTAAATTAAGTTATCATGTTTTATTGTTTATAATAATAAAACAAAAGGCGCTAAAGTGGAATTATACGTTTTAAACATCAATATTAAATTTTACCCTTCAACATTGGTCTGAAATTTCGGTGTGTTTATGTCGTATAATCACTATCCTTCTTCAGGGTCTCCAATAAAATTTTGATAATAATTCTTATATGATGGTCGTATAATAAAAACGAGAGCTATAACCTAACCATAAAATGTATAAAGGTGAGGATCATTTCCATTTTAAAATGCTCTTTCAGCATTCAGCTCTGAAGTGCCTTGCATTACTACTACTAACCCGTTTTTTTCCGTTGTTCGGGGTCGGAAACTATAATTCTTTAGATGTGCCAGTCAAGAATATAAACGTAGAAATGTACGAGTAGAAGAAACCCAAAACTAGTTATTGCTATTAAAAAAGCTAGAGGGTAGTAAGGAGGTTGAGGGTGGACAGAGGAAAACACGTGATGGAACTCATACGAGGAAATGTTGACTGTATATAAGGGCCTACAGGACAAAGACTTTAAAAATCCTTGACTATATTAAAAACAGTTTTTAACTTACATAAAATAATTAACTCATTTGGGTCCCTTATTTCGCCTGTTTCCCGTAATAAGAAAGCAATGCAACCAAAGGTATATTGTAATGAGTTCTCTATCAATGATGGATCCAGGGGTGGATCAGGGATGGGAGCAACTGCCCCTTAGGCAATGTCCTATCCTCAGTGTTTAGCTAAATACAGATTGGACTGCAACTGTTGGACTGTCAGTATAGAAATGGGGATAGCAATGCATAAATGCCTCATCAGTTGCGCCGTATTGAGGCACTGAGGGGGAAGCAATTGTTGCAATGTTCCTCCCTCTGGATCCGCCCCTGTTCTCTATAGATAGCATTAAAATTTACGTAGTAATTTTTTTAAAAAGTCCGTCTAAGTAATAACAAGAATTATCCTTTTTCTTAAGAGCATTAAAAAATAATTTCCAAGCGTTTTTGAGTTAAAGATAACTAATGTGAATTAATATATGTACCCCTGCCACATTTGCCTCGTGTCATTTCGCCATCCTTATTTTATTTTTTTTTACTCAGCGTTAAAAATTATGTTGTGCAGATACGTGATGTTATGCTATTTTATTTTTCAAATACAAGTCTGCGCCTAGGTGAAAATGGGATGGGGAGTTGAAGAGAAAGAGGAAAGGGGGCTAGTCGGATTACTGAAAAGGTAGTGAAAGTATGGGACATGCACGTAATGATCCTCCTAGTTTCCTTCCTCCCCATCTATAATTTTCATTTGGATAATAAAGCAACTAAATAGTGTAGGTAGATGTTGTGTGCAAGGCACGAGTTTGCACAAAAAATGGACTGTGAAAGAGGTAAGCGGGATGTGAGGTTAGTGGAGGAAGGGGTTAATATTGGTTTGCAATTTTATCTCAAAAGCCTTACAGGGAATTTAACTGAACTGAGAAATACTAAAGAATGGGGTATGTTGATACAATTGTTTTGCATTAATTTTTTTCGTGTCTAAACCGCCCTTCAGCACCAATCCCTCCCACCTGATCGCAGAGATGTCAGAAATGACCTACTTCATCGTACAGTATTGTTCATGAATTCTCCTTGAATTTTAGTTCTGGCGGCGGAATTTGTATTGATTGCGTACCAGTGTTTTAGTCGAGGATTGAAAAGTGCTGTCTGGTGTTATTAGGGGACAACTAAAATCCTGAATAACTACTACAGGAAGTAAACAATAGCTTACACATCAAATTGTCATTTCCTTTTTTGTCTCTTCTTTTAAATTTACAGGCTACGCCGGAAATAATTTGGTACAAATCTCCATATCGATGTTACAGGAAAGATTATTGAAATTGTTATGAAAATTGTTGACGTCCAATTCGACGTCCTTATTCTTACTTGTAAACCTTCTACCTTTGAAGTTCAATTGGTAGATTAACTTTGTCTCTTGACTTCAGAATACGCAGGTTCATTCCTGGCAGAGGTCAGTTTACTTTCTATCTAATAACAAAGGTAGTGAGGGAAACCTACAGTGCGCATTTTGTCATTTACGAATTAAAACGCACAATAATTTGCAGGTGTGTTAAAGTATCGATGGGTTGCGCTTTGTCTTGCAAATCATCAGAATTCAAGTCCACTGTCAACTCACCTTCACTTCACCTCTTTTCATACGTTTTCCAGGGTTGGACGCCTGTGAGTACGAGGTATGACTTGGAAGCAAACACATACAGAGCAGAAGTGAACCCGCATACGTGGGTCAGCAGATACATAGGGTAGTCTGAAACGCCATGACGCATTTTTGCATAGGTAAAACAGAAAAATACATCAATACTTCTCACAACAACCCAATAGTTTTATTGTGGATTTGCTGCTGGCAATTCACCTTTTTCCTAAAAGTTACCTAAAACAACTTAGACCCAAGAGGTTAATTTTTATACTGATTTTGTCATCAGCAAAAAATGACTCCTTATTCAAGATTGATGATGGCGTGTAGTTTTCCAATGTATAATCTAGTTACACGATCCCATCCCTTGGTTAGTTTTAAGATGGTAGTGAAGATGGAGAAAAGTTCAAATGTGGAAGGTCAGTAGACCTATAACCACGGGATTATCTCACCCATCATCATCATAATCCTAAAATTATACTACACTCCGTTTTAGCAGCTTCTAGGTGTACGTGTCTGTGTGTGTATATATACTTATAAATCCACAAAAACTTATCTTAAAATTAACATCTTGTCTTAAACAGCTGTTAAACTATTCGCCCGTAAAGTAATAGTATTAAAATATTCTCATAAGTCACACAATATAAACAGATACGAGCACATATACACCCCCACTAACAAGGTTGACCCTAATTATATCGTAATTTAAGCATCTTCTTCAGCTTTTCATACTTAATTGTATTAGCATCTTGTTCGACCATTATAGGGTAATCACGATTTACAGTTTTTCCGAGTGTTGTTGATTGCTATCAACATGATTCACAGCACAACTTCTGACTGTAAATACGGTGCTAAAAATTATCTACATTTTGAAGATACTCCGACCCCCTTAGTAGCTAATTGGTACAGCGTGCTTTGTTTCCTGAACTAATAATCGATGGCATCGATTCCAGCTGAAGTGGTCTGTTTCCTACTTTCGACACCCTACCTCTCTGACTCAGCGATAGTGTGCTTGACTCACGAGTCTGCTGTAGCGGTTTCGATCCTGGTTGCAGAGGATCCTTCCGTCATATGAGTAGTCATGGCCTCGTGTGGTCTATAGGTCTATGCGATGTCACCTGTGTAGTAAATTGTCCTCAATAGTCGAGAGTTCTAGAAGGAAAGCCATTGTTCCACGTGGTTTCAAACTCGTTCTTACATGGAGAATAGGTCCACGGTGACTCAGCTCCCCCATAACGTCGACTTTACTCTCTATCAGAACGGAAGGGACAGTTAGGGCTTTTCTTCCGAATGACGCCTTCAGGACAGAACCAACGACTAAGGCTCACGAATCCAAGCACACTACCTCTAATCTAAACTGTCGAGGATAGCGTTCAAAATATTTATGAGACGGCGAGGGAAGGGATCGAGACTTGACAGGGTCCTGTGGGAGGGAAGAAGAAGTAGAGCCGAACGTCACAGGTAAGGCCTTTGCACTAAACACGGGAAGCATATGACGACATTGATAATATGTTAACCATCCTCCATTTAGTACTTCTTGTTCTTTTTCTTCTTGATTTACATTTATTCTATATTGTATATAATTTCAAGATAAACAAACATGTTGTAAAATAAAGATAAGAAATATAAATCGCTTAAATTTGTTAAATGATAATTCAGCAGTCATGCTAAACAATTCTCACACTACAAATACGCAAGTTTACTACCCCCTTTTGCATACAAAATACAGTATGTAATCAGAATATTTGGACTCAGGCAGCCTTTATAACACTGATATACTTTTTTATCTCGAGTGGCCTAGTGCGGTGTATGAAATTTGTTAAATTATGCTACTAATTAGAGTTTAGTGCGTAAAAAGAAAATATTTTCTTTACTATAAATACTCTATGTCAAGTGCTAAATAAAATGCAGTGTTGCCGTTATTGTTTTTTAAACTAAGGATGAGATAAACCGCTGTTCCCTGTAATTAGTGATGCACTGACCAACATTTTAAAAACCTTAAGTCAGTCAATGGCAGAAAATATTTTGAACTTCAGAGAGAAGGAGAAGGGAGGTATGTGTACAGCTGGAGACCTGTCTGCTTACCCGCCCCCTCAGCCTTTTTTGTACCCGTTTTCCAACGAAAACAAGTAAAGGTTAACTGTTAATTATTAGAAATTTTTTGTCAAACATATGTACAATATATCCATCTTTCATCTGAAGGCCCTACATTCCACTGCTAAAGGTCAGTGGTCCACTTATTGCATAACCATTGTGGGCATCACGCTTTTACGGGAAAATTATGCCCCTGCAGTGAGCAGTTATGTATTATTTTTAGTTTTTGGGGTAATGTAAAAGAAATGCAGGCCGCGGACGGCGGAACCCCAGTCAAAAATTTTATACAGTAATCGGGCCGAATTGAGCAAACCAAAAGGTTAAATGTCGGTGTTACTTATGACTTACAACAGCCTGTAGCTGTTACTCCGTTTTCCACCTTCCATACGCATTTCCTCATATCAGAAAATTGAATATTAATATGATGAAGTTAAATGTCTATCATTTCTTATAGCAACTCCTAACGCATTTCCCGTCAACGGTAGATTCGAGTACCCATGTTGTCCCTCTGAATGGACACAGAGGCGAAATATTGGACAGTGTTTTTCCACAGCCGGTTGTCGACCAAAGCTGCAACCCCTATTCTTATTTATCGTTGGTCTACTGTTCTTTGGATCATTCCACCGACACCAGGGGACGAGCTCCTACATCTGGAAATGTTGCCTTAAGTACTCGTTGCATAGTAGAGAGAGTTCTTTTACGTGCAAATGCCATCGTAGAACACGCAGGACCTCGGTTTTACCTCTCATCCGAAAGAAGCTAACCCACCTCGGTCCACTATCGAACCTAGAACTACTGATGCGATTACTGAGCGTGCTCTCCACTGCACCACCGAGGCTGGTCGTTATTGAAATGTACTTTCTTAACCCTGCCCTGTCCTGACATCCTGACATTAATCGCACTTAAGCTTATTATTATTACCACTACTACAGTATTATTATTGCAGATACGCGAATCTCTTGAATGCTTATTATTTTTAGTGAAAGAAAAAATTGATTTACTGCACTGAAAATGTCAGTAAGTTCCTAATGACCTGACTTATTTTTTGTTATACGCATATTGGTGTCGTACCGATTTTTTAAAACTGGGCCGAAATTATATTTTTGCTTTGAGTTTTCTTCTTGTTAACGAAAAGCGCACTTTTGGACGAAATGGGGTGGGTATAGTATTCAATATTGAGCTACAGCAAGGGGTCACCCTAATGAAAAGGATAGACTAATGTTAGGCTTCGGTGGCAATGGGAGGCGAACTCGCATAATGTGAGTTCAAGATTCAAATTCATTCAACCAATTTAACTTCCGAAGAAGTCAGCGGCGCTCGGCAGATCGTCAAGCACCCAATCTTCAGTCGTATTGATTGAATCACCCTGTGCAAGTCGTTGAATTGTCATTCACCTAATTCACCCGTACCATGTTTACAATTTGAGAAAATTTCCCCCTTAATCCTTTTTTTTTCAGATTATAGGAGGCATATCTTCCCGTGTTTTAAAACCTGACCGGATGAGATCTGCCCTTTATAATTGTAGTAATAATTGTGAGAAAATAGGGGACCATTTCTCAGAAATTAAATATAGTAGAAACAGTAGCATCAACAGCATTAATGCGAGGGGGTAGCCAAACGCCCCTTCACAGTTAAGAAATGCTCATCTTCACTGATATGGATGAGAGTGACTTCGTGTTACCCCCCTTCCCCACATATATAAACATAACTTTCGTTCTAGGGGAGGAGGAAAAACATGGCATCTTCAAGATACTCCACCAAGCCTTTTAAAAGAGAGAGTGTGGTCGACATTTATCATACAGACAATATGTAGTTGTTGGTGGGACGGGTGGTTATCAAAGTTCCTGTTCTCTATTCTCCTTTTTCCCCTCCTTTTCTCACACACACAGTCCATCTGCTGGTGTTGTTGGTAAGGGTTTTTTTGCCCTATGGGATGCATTTGCTAAACTATCACCTTTCGCCTTATCCTATCTAGTGATATACAGTAGACTACATAATAATACTGTACTGTATATTCCAGTAGTACATCACATTTCCAGAGTTCATTTTTAACCAGAGCTTTTACATTTGACATGTTTTAAATAACAACAGCACAAATTAAGGGGTATGCATAAAGTCGGGCAACACCACTTGTTTACGACCCGACATTCTTAAAAGGACCTTTTCCCCTTAGGTCCTAAGAAGCTTGCAATTGGAATAAAACATATATTGTACCGTTAACATCGTTTAAGGATTATACGCCCTCCGCTTCGTAAATAATAACTGCTTTGTAAAATTCAGGGAAAAAAAATGATTTTTATTTTAAAAAAATGGGTTAAATGCATTGGTCGATCAGTCCCCACCCGTCCCTTCTCGTCTTCTTTATCATAAATATACAGTATATACTGAATTCTTAAGACAAAATATCCCTAGGACATGAAATATGTGTAAACCGTAAATTTTAAAATGGTCACTTCTTTTGTTTGAAGGGAGGGGGACCCTAATCATATGATAAGATTAAGTAGAACTAAATTTTTCTCCGCCCTTTATGATCGTTGGTAAAAACATAAATGTAGGTTGTCCAAGTTCGCGTTTTTCACCCTCTCCCTCACATCTATGCTGCCCTCCTTTCTCCTTTTCTTGCCAAATAATTGATTTTTCTCACATTTTATATTTGCCTATAATTTATATATCAGAAAATGCCCTTCTGGTGTCCACCCCTTTATTAAGATACTTCGTACTACTGTATGTGGACGGGGGTAACAACATGCACCTTATGTCCAGTCATAGCGATTTTGAGTTATTTTATAGCTGCTATACGTTGCCATTATTTCTGTTTCATTCTCCTACAGTCACGAAATCGGTCCTGGTGCGGCCAAGTTGCGTTGAGTGCGGCCAAATTGCGTTGGACACACTAGTTCCCGTTAGATCACTGAAGTTAAGCAGCGCACACCCACGTCAATACGAACTTGGGTGGTTGGTAAAGAACGTTGGGTGCTGCAAATTAACCCTCTTCCTCCTCCTTTCACCTACCTCCTCATCTCCTGCAGGCAGCCTCCTAAGGGGTTGACCTGTTATGGCTGCCTGGCTTACGCCCCAACCCACAAACTAATCAAAGAATCACTCCTTAATCATGTCATTGTTTTCCTCCACAAGTCTATTCGCTTTCTCCAAAATTCTGTGTTCGGGGCACAATACTGGTTCAAACCTCCCTTTCTTCCTTTTCCTTTGGGGAGCGGCGAATTGTGTTGGACACACCAGTTCTCGTCTGATCACTGAAGTTAAGCAACACAACCCCAGCTAGTACTGACATGGGTGGCCGCTTGGGAAAACTGGGTACTGCTAATACCCAAAAATCGTCGTATATGTGTAGTGACTGTGCAGTCTCTATATAAGAACTACACTGTGGACGGGGCTCTAATGACCTTGTAGTTTAAGGGCCCTAAAACACCAACCAACCAACAAACAAATTCCTTTTCCTTTTCAAGAGAAGTGACTGCTTCACCATGTTATACTGACTTGTAGTAAAAATCGTATGAAATAATTGCAGCCATTAATTAGCTATGCTGTCCCCCCCAGCTCTCTTGGTCATGTCATATAGTTGCCAATTCGATCATTCCAGTGGAAGCTGGAAGTGGATGGACTGGCCTATGTCAGGACAATATAGTCCATCTCATCTATACAATCATGCAAGAATAAAAAGTAGGCTATAAATACTGACTTGATGTGATCATAACCCTTTTAATGGTCCGGCGACCCTGCAGAGTTATCTTAGGTTTGAATATTCCCACTACACAAGATTATGACCTGTCGAATTGCGTTTTATTTTAAAATAAAAATACAAACAAATAAATTGTCGCGATGTGGTCATCAAAACAAGGAGGAGGCAGTAAACAAATAAAGTATTCTAAGCCATAGGAAAACAAAAAAATATCCCATCAAAATGTGAGAACTTCCTCTAAAGGTGAATAGTGTGTCAGGAAGGAAAGGCGTTTGACAATGCATTTTTACCATTAGTAAATACAATGTACTGTATTTCGTATCACTTGTTGCTGAATGATTTATTTATGGAGCATTTGTGTGTGGTCAACTGCGTAGTTTTCAGTTTTTGGGATAAAAATTTTAATTATTGATTTTTATACGAGTATATGTATTTTACATACTATTTCTAACTGGAGGAAAACACGTCACAATTTTATATAGACTTGATATAATTATACGTTTGATACTGCACATGTTTTGAATAACACTTTGTGACCTACCTCTCACAGACTCCCCCCCTTCCTCTATCCCGTCAGTTTACAGTACATATAGACGGAGGGGAGGGCGAGCATGATATGAAATACTGCAGTGTACCATTTTGTGGATTTGCTGCCTTTATCGCTCGTTTATCAACAATACCAAAATAAATAAGGTTAATGACCTTTTGTATTCCGGCTGAGTGTCTGTTGAAATATTTAATGTAAGGGAAAATCTCCAAAGGTAGAGGTGTGTGAAAGTCAGAGCTCGAGCAGTGAAAGATTATCGATAGATCACACATTATAAACCTATCTGACTGACGAACGGAACAATTTATTTAGTTAGTGATACGATAATGTTTCAAATTTACGGAAATATGATTTGTTATCATTGTAAATTTCCCACTAATCTAGACTTGTGTCCTGAACTATACTGTTCTCAGATCTACACAGGCACTATTCTCAGGGACGACAGGGAGCGGTGGGAGCAAACAAGTTCATCACTCAAGGTTCGGTTCTTATACGTCAGGCTGTATACTTATGAGGCCATTTACCGAAGCCAGAGATCGAGCACCTGGGAATTTTGACAATCTGCAGGCATATTATTCTATATATAGAATGGTTTCTTTTACTTGTGGTGATGACATCGTTCCCATCAAGCACTTTCGTCACTATTGACCAAATTGTAACCCTCTCGCCATGGCCTGAATTGAATCTCGCTACCATTTGAATTACCGATGCGAGTATCTTTTTTAAAGGTTTGTGTATGTGTTCATGGTGATGACGAAATGGTGAATTTTGTCATCAGTATTCAGAGAGGTAAGTTAACGTCAAGAAGAGAATTTCGTGGCCATCTAGGGTCCTAAAAGGATTGGTTTTTATTTACACTTACAATGGCCCGTGTTAGGCCCGCTATGCTGTATGGTTCAGAGTGTTGGGCAGCAAGGAAGAGCCATGAAAGGAGAATGCAAGTGGCTGAGATGCGAATGCTGCGCTACATGACTGGGGTGTCACTAGTTGACAGTCCGAAATGAATACGGTAGAGGTAGCTTGGGGTGGGGGACATCGCGGAAAAGATGAGGGAGAAGCGGTTGAGGTGGTATGGGCATGTGATGAGGAGAGAGGAGGAGGAACTTATTAGGTCCATTATGGGTCTTCATGTGATTGAGGGCACCAGGGGTAAAAGAAGACCAAAGCGGACGTGGGAGCAGGTGGTGCAGAGGGACATGGAGACGTGCGGGGTGGAGAGGGACTTGGTGGGGGATGGGCGAGAGTGGAGGATAAGAACCCGCAGACCCGACCCCGCCGCAGGCGGAAGGAGGGTGAGATGATGATGATGATGATATTAATGGCCCGCGTAAAAGGAAGAATGGATTCGATCAGACCATACAGACAGACATATGTGATACTTTTTTGACTTCCTCATTGGAACAATGATTAGCGTCACAATTGTCCAGTGTGGGGAGGGGGGGAATAAAACGGCGTATAACAACATTCATATTTCTCAGGGAAAAGTAGAAGGAGTGGGGAAGAAAGAGACTCCAGAACGATGACGTAACAGATGGATAGAGGTGGGCATACTAGTGTATAATATCTGTCAGTAGTGATGCTTGTATCCAAAAGAAACAGATGTCATATATGACAGGAGGAATAATAATATCACTATCTTTCAAGAATGGCACACTATAAAATGGTGGCACAAGTCCGGCCCTACAGGACACGTGCTGATTTTTCATGATGCCGATGGGAACTATGATACTCCATTAAAAATTTGAATAGTTCTTTATACTGATACTCAACATATAAACGAACAATTTCAAACTCCGATCCCACGAAAAAGCATGGGAGCTGCTAGTCATCGGATCAGCCAAACTATAGACTACATCCTGCAGCTTATACAATATTGGGGACCTTTTAAGCTGTAGCTGTGTACGATATCAAACTTTAGCCTCCCCTCACCTTGTCATCTTTATAAAGCCCAGTCCCATATGGCATCTAACTGCACGGCCAGTGAGTCGTGGATAGCATTCTCCAATGTTTGTTTTCGTATCCGGATATTTGTATGTGTTTGTTGTTTGAGTCACGATTATATGCATGTACATATAAAGAGGCGTGGAGACTATTAAAACTTCCTGTGCATAATTCCAGAAAAGGTCACAATAGTGGACCTACTACCGAGACAGACCTCTTACGATGTCCAGATAGGCTATTCGCATTATATGTTTTTGGACGGCTTTATCTTGTACAGTAGATAGTTCCACGCTCTGAATAGTAGTGGGGTATATGTGAGGCTACGAATATTTATTTTATGCATTGTTTGCCATATGAAAATGTAGGCTGCTGTGTTGGACGCTATGAAATATGTATTATTTGTATTGTGCGGATTACTCTATAGGAGGGCCCCATAATGGGGCATTTTATTGTTTTTTCTTGTTGGGGTAAAACGAGAGATAGAGAATGAGAGACAGACAAAAAGTTCCTGCAGAGATAGCGAGAAAGAGACTCCTAGGTATATCAAAAGCAGTTGACAAGTTGATATTTTATTTTTGCATATTTCTTACCGATCACTGGAGGGGTTAGGTCAGTATAGAGGGACTGAGGGAGAAGATGACTACTACTCTACTGTATTTGTAGGTCATGCATTTTAAAATCAGTGATCGACTTGTCACCACACGTTGCACATACTTGTGGAAATCTCCTTCCATCTCACATGTCCCTCTCCCTCCCTCTTTATTCAACTGCATAATATTATAATGCCAAAAATCACATCCAGGGACAATAAGATGAAAATCTTAATTTCAAATTGCAAGAAAATTTTTGTCCTTTTTTTTTCTTGTGTATAAACAAACTTTGAATAGATAGATATATTATTATTTGACTCGCATAATTTTGAGTAAAAGACAATGGTTATTTTATGTGTTTCACATGCTGTCTCTCTCCACCCCTCCACCAAGCTGTCCAAATTCATAGGTTATTAAAATTATTATTCATATGTGCATACTCTCCTCCCTATATCCCTATTCTGAAATGTCTACAGCTTTACAAATTCCAACCCATCCTCAACCAAAAATACAACATCAATCACAAAATGGTTATGGGGAGAAGACGAAAAAAAATTCAAAAGGATTGAAGTGAACGATTTTTATTTTTTGTTTTTGTCGCTGCTGCATATGGCGGAAAATATGTAATTTTAAATTTCATTATAAATTTAAATATTAGTTTCTAAAAAGAAGAATGACACCATTTCTTTTGAATTGTTTGCAAGTATTCAAAAAATATAGAAAGAATCTAAATGTTCTTGGACTACAAATATGTGAACTATTTGGCCTATTTTGAATTCTGTTATATGGAATAATTAATTTGGTGGAAGTTAAGCATCTTTTTATATTACAAGTGCGTGTGTGTGTCTATTGTCTTTTCCTAAAATTCATTCACAGTCTAAAAATTATATAATAGTACCAGTCAGAAGAGGTCGTCAAAATTAGTGTCAATAACCAAAGGAAGTATGTTATGAAATCTTTTTATGATGATGATGATGACCACCTTGACCTGTTTCGTCCTTCATTTCCTCCCCTTCCTCTCCTTGCAAAGTGAGGTCCTATCAAACAGGCACGTGGCATCATGCACTCCAATTAAAGACTTGATATTAATGATAATGCATTTGTAGTGGACTCTTTGGACGTTTATAAGGTTATTAAAGTTCATGAGTAGACATGAATACTGACCTTCGGATTGTAGGCCTACATTTTGGCTGCTTATATGTACTCGGCTGGCCGACCGGACAAGATAACATGGGGACGGAATTATGAGAAGTGAAAAAGGAAAGAAAAAAAATGTTTTGCGTGCATTTTATTATCCAAAAAATACTACCACACATCAACGTTTATAATGTAGTAGTTATTTTCCTCAATCTTAAAGGTAACACTTCATTTATTTCCGTAACTTTTTCTCACTGTACACCAGACGAGTAACCTTCTTTTAACCTCTTTCCCCCCTTTAAATCTTACTAGTTTTCGACTCGTTTCCTATGTGTTTAACTCATGCGTGAGTTTTTGATTACTAGTAGGAAAAACTATCTGTAAATTTCATATCTTAAAAATATTATATTTTGAAATTCAGCCATCCATGATGTGAATGAACATTTATTTACGACATGATAGTGGAAAAAAAGAAGGGCCCATGAAGAGAAGGGAGAGGAAAGCAGAGTAGAGGGAGGGGGCAGAGGTAAAGAGGGAGTAGAAATCTGCCCATGACCAATTTAAAGGGATAATATCGGTTTCGGATCGTTGGGTACATTGCTTGTCCTACCGATGACGTTTCTTTTCATATTTGGAGGAAAATATTTCTACGTGCGCACAAAGACAAAATACTTCATTGATCAAGTTAATCAGATATAGGAAGTGTTTAATTGAATTAATTTCACGTAGCTGGATTGATGGCAGGTAGGTAGTAAGTGAGAGGAAAGGAATTTGTAAAGGTGAAGATTGATCCAATAAAAATTTAAAGTGGCAAATGAATTGATCAGATTAGTAACGCCATAACCTTTTCTTACTTACATTTCAATCATTACACATTGAGTCTGTCGCGACAACGTAATTGATAACAGCCTTCTAGATATTTGAACTCACGTGCAAGGCTCGATCCTGGTCGTAGTTTATTTCGGACCCCATGATCCGTCATCCCTATGAAAGGAGCATGTAGAGCTGGAGGCTAGTTCAGTGCAAAATTTCCAGATATATGTGTGTGCGAGAGAGATTGTCCTGTCCTCACATCTTTTAATGGCCTCCAACGTCTACAGGCTGACGTTACATAATGTAATAAAAATATTTAAACATTGAGGAGGTTATTATAGTTAATTATGACCCAGGTACGCTCACATTATTTCATTTGACGTCCAACTTTATAGTGTGACGTGATCATGTGACTACATTCTTAAGTTGATAAACTGGAAATGGGCGGTGCAATTCAGACTCATTTGTGACCTATTAAAAGTGTATTTATGGATAATGCATTTCAAAAGTGTGCCTATGTGTGCGTGAGATACATTAATATATTATATATTTAATCACTTCGATTAATGAGAGCATTTAGTCTAGAAATAATCATTTAAATGGTGTTGTTATATTGAGTCGTTTAGAAAGCACTATTTACCTTACAGACTTATTCTGGCTTAGGATCTTAATTTATAATCTCAACGAAATCAAATTCAGGGTGAGGTCAAAGTTATGCTTCAAAAATTTCGTTTGCCTTCTTTCCTTAGAAGCTAAGTGTACATTAAAATATGTTTCTCTCTTACTTCCCTCCCCTTGTACAGTATGTGCAACTCTGACGGCATTTGTTGCATGCAAAGACAAAACTAGTAAAATAATGGAAAATGGCTACTACGCCCATTGTAACCCCATGTCAGAGCCATGACAGCATATACAAAAACACCACAACAGCTCCACTTTCTTATTCTTTACTCATTTCTCTGTATTGCTAGTTTTGTAAGTTTATGCTGGGGATTAGTTCTATTTTGTTTTTACATTTTTTTAAACCCTGTCAGTAAAATTCAACAAATTTTGATAGTATAAAAGAAATGGGGAGAGTCGTGGAGAAGAGAAAAGGAAGGGAAGGGGGTGAGCAATTTGCTGACCATGAATGACAACGCCACTGACATGAATAGACATTTCTGACAGGCATTTAAATATGCTGCATATAATTTTTAATCAACTCAGTTCCACTAATATTTTGAATGAGTACCTACAGTACGTTTCTCTTTCTGCCCGCTCAACATTTTAATGAACGTTTCTTGATGTGCACATACATTATGAAATGACCTGTTGATCTTATGAAGCTGTGCAGGGCATATTAAGGGTCGGTTTATTATGGGTTTATTTGAAATAACTATGTAATTTACTAATAATTTAAATGTGGTGGTTGAATTTATTACAATCCTCAGTGTGAGTTCTGAAGTAGAATATTAAAGTTCACTGTATCCCCGCATGTGGTAAGAGATGACAAAAGGGTTGTGACATCAGGTCGGTCGCTGTCAGTCATATGAAAGCAACAGTATTTTTTTCTTCTCTTTCGTTGCCTTCTCTGTACTCTTCTTTGTCAGGCTGGACATCCTGAACTGATTGGTCCTAATGCCTTATAACCAAAAGGTTAAATGCGTTCCATTTAATCTTGGACTATGAAGGTTCTATTCCCATTGCAAGAACAACTGTAAAGTCAGATAGCAAAGAAAGAATATCTCCGAATGGTCTGATGTGGAGACTAAGGCCCTTCGTCCACTGGTGCAACACAACTGCAACTCGACTGAAAAATAATCGCATTAGAGTTCCTTTTTAGTTGCATGCTTGTCTGACTCATGTTAACGACATGGACTTCTCCCACTAATGAAACTGCAATGTAATGTAAGGGCAACTGGTTGGAAACGAGTTGCGTCGCAACTGAGTGTGTCAGTTTCATTGCAACTGTCAAGCAATTCGCACCATTCGCACAATGCTCTCTTCATCTGAACTACTCGACAACCAACTCTACAACCAACTTCAGCTGCATTGCATTTCATTTGGGTCGGAGTTGCGTTGCGACAGTGAACGAAGGGCCTAAGGTTCTGAAAGGACCCTTCTTCAGATGCCGTTTGAATCTTAGTCGAATACTGAATCCACTTGATCACTAAATTACATTTTGTTCAAATCTTGTCATGTCTCACATTTTAGGGAAATAATTTTACGGAAATTATACATATAGAAGATATACTCTATATTTTATAAGTGAATTAAAATATGACTATCGCCTTCCGTAATAAGCAGAGTGGCTAGTTTAGAAATACTTTATTGGGAATAACCCTTGAAGATTCTTAGCACTCTACAATAACTTATCTTTATTGGTCCTATTCAGTTTTGACTCTTATAAAACGAGAATTTCTGACAGGAAGATCAATAGATTCGATTAGAAAAATCCATTATTCATCACCGATTTTATGACGCTTTGTATTTATTCATTCAAGTGGGTTCATTTATTACATTTTGAAAAAAAAAATTTCTTTTGTAATTTCAAAAGGACATTTTTAGTGTTCCGTGGACGCACCACGTTCAAAAACACCTTTTATTGTTATATGCACATATTTTTTTCAAATATTAAATCTCACTGCAAATGTCTTATCCCAATGCAAACACCCTAGCTAAGCAATAGTGGAAGGCTGCCTGTCCCGTTGAACACCTTTTATGCGGCCAGACACCTGTAGGTTTTTTAAATAAGGGAAAGGTGGGGGATTCAGTACTTTATCCAAATGCCTGTTATAAACAAGAATAGAAGTGGGACGGGGAAAGTACTGGGGCAAATGGCAGGTAAAAGAAGAAAAAGGGACGTCAACATCAGTTATCACCTAGGAGGGGATGAGGAGTTTTCAAAGTATTGTCAACGGCAGTTTGTTTATTCGTTAGATAAGGGTCTTATTTGATGATGAAGGCCGAATAAGGGAAAAAGTAACGCTCTAGGCGTTAATGGGATGGGGAGGATAGAAACTGTCCACTGGACAGGTAACTCACTACGTGCACCACACCTCATAAGAAACGAGGAAAACTTTCGATTATGTTAGTCTCATATGATTCCTCATCTATTTTTCTATATGTGCATTTGAAGAAAAGCACCATTTTGCGAATAAGACAGGAGTGGGGGGGGGGCTGCAGAAGGAGAGGTTGGTTGATTGAGGTAATAAGGGTTGTGAAGGTCAGGATGAAAGAGGGTGAAAAAGAGAGGCTCAGACAAAGACGTTAACAAGGTGTATCTACGGGGAGTCACACTCCCATCATAGCAAAGATCTCATATATCATTCGGCATGGGCCTTGTTCATTTCCCTTTTCTCATTCAAACTGTCACGTGTGTGCATGTGTGCGTAGTACGGGGTGACCACACGTTACCATCATTTCAACACAACGAAATTTGAGGTCAAAGAGGAGGAGTAGAAGGACGGCCCTACTCCTCCTCCTCATTTTCAAACGTACACTCCCCTAACCATTGAACTCATTCAATGAATTTCTAACCGATTGTAGGACACCTGCGGTCCTGTCCCAACTACTTAGTTATCCATCCTTATTACATATTCTTAGCTGTCCCCCTTCCCCCCCTCCGTCATTTCTCAGTTCAATTCTCCCCTCTCATTTTGTTCATCCCCTTCCTTTACATATAGACGAGGTTGGTTCGCTACACCCAACTTCTTCTCTCCCTTAACATCCTGTCTAGAAGCGAGAAAAAGATTGTAACACCTTATGGATGGACTCTTTATCCGAGACTCTCTATTCAGACCTGGGCTCCAAACTAACAATGGAAAGTTCTTCATGTTGAATCTTACTGTTGTTGAGAAGTTTAGGGGGTAGGAACCTAAGAGGGATTTTTTTAAAATTAATTTCCAATCATAATTCTATTTGGTACATACTGGCTTCTTTCTGCCACTTGCTCTTCATCCCTTCCCCACTTCTCTTGTCATTGCTCGAGTGAGCTGATTCGCACGTTTCTAGCATCCATTTCTCGAGAAGTTGTTTATCTCACACTCAAAACCTCTTTTTCTTATCCTCTTGTCATCGTATATTGTTATGGCACCACGTAATCTCCGACTGTTATAGTGATTAATCTTATTTCTTGCAAGAAATATTAGCATATTTAATCCTAGTAGAATACGACAAAGCGTTATTTCCTCTCTCTCCTTTTCCAGCCTTTAATCTACCGGTCTCTGCTTTTTAATGATACACTTATCTATTATACTTTGATATCGAACAAAATCTTTAGTTGTAGCCCCCCCTTTTCTTTCTTTTTTTTTAAAAGTCTGACCGGCAAGTAATGCATGCATCATTACTAGATCCAGCTGGGATTCACGGTGTTCCGGTAACGTAGTCACCTTAGATTTTCAGCAGAACCGAATGAGTGAGATCAGCAGTCCACATTTTATAAGCGGATAAGGAGGAGTTTCCTCATACCCTCAACAGTAACTCTACAGGTAATAATCCGAGTCGCACCTTGTACACACATAATATAACAATGAGTATCCGACGCTGCTACCATTTCCCTTTAATAAATTAACGACCATGCTGCCGTAGAACATTCGTGGTGTCACTTTTTTTTTAGTGCTTATTGTCGAAACTCGAATTGTCCAACTTTTTATTGCATGATGAAATTAAATAAATGCTAGTTTGAAACTTTATTTCTCAAGGTGTAATCTTGACTTTGTAATCTTACATAATTAACAATTAGTTTAGGAGGTAAAGCCATTTTTTTGCGTCTCTCCGTGGATCATTTGCTTACTATTTGATACCTCGGCATACAACGTTAATAAACTGTTTGGAAAGTTTTAAATTCTTTTCGTAATTTCAAAAGGTTATGCGTTAGTGCTTATGACAAAAACAAAAAAAAGGCAACTCCTAACCCCTTTTCCCGCCGATGGCAGGGTCGGGAACCCATCTTGTCCCTCTGAATGGACACAAGGGCGATCTATTGTATTGTATTTCCACAGCCGATTGCCGACCGATGAGAAGTAAAACCGAGGTCCCGTGTGGGTGTACGATGTTCCTTGCACCTAAAAGAATCCTCTCTACTATGCAACGGGTAGATGAGGCAAAATTTCCAGGTGTAGGAGTTCGCCCCCCTGGCGTCGGTAGAATTCCCCAACGAACACCAGACCGATGATAAATAAACATAGGGGTGCAGCTTTGGCCGGCAACTGGCTGCAGAAAAACTGTGACTAATACATCGCCCTTGTGTCCATTCAGAGGGACAAGATGGGTACCCGACCCTGCCATAGGCGGGAAAAGGGTTAAGAGTTGCTACTCGTTGCATAGTAGAGAGGGTTCTTGAGTAGACGGGTTATGACATTCAGTAAGCCTAATATAAATTACATAAAGTACCTTATATTGGCCTAGTGGCCACCTGCAACTGAAAGCCGGTGTTTACAGTGGCGGTTTTGGGCACGTGCACACTGTGCAAAAGCACGGGCCCTCGCTTTTGCAAGTTGCAAATTTTTGGAAAGGGCCTCGCACTTTCAATTTGCACAGGGCCTCGCGTATGCTAGAACCACCACTGGGTGTTTGTCACACTTTTTCGTGAGTTGTCACAGGTCATTTATGTGTATTCGTAGATGGTGACAATTACTGTCGTTTTGGAATTGCTCTTTGGAATGAAATGATGATGCGGCGCGTGCTCGAGGCGCGCGTGCGACTGCAAGCCAATCGCAGTGTGTCAGCCCACCAAAACATGGCGAAGACATTTCGATAGAGAAAAAAAGAGTCGTTGTGGCTGATTTCATTTTCAAATGCATCTTTTATAAAGTATCGATAAAGCGTTGTCGAAGGTGATGCCATTTAATCGTTTCCATGGTGAGGATTATTCAATTATAGATATACTGACGCGTGTATAATAATAAAACAAAAGACAATGTCGCTTAACGAGGATAAAGGTGGTTGACAAGTGAAAATTCTACTGATAAAAAAGCATCTGAATTCTTAATGAGGTTGTAAGTTAAAGGGAAAAAATGAAGTTAGGAGAATTGAACTAACCGGTGTATATTTTTTTTTTTTTTAAAAAAGTAACCGTTGCGTTTAAGTTCATGTCTAAATCTATATGTATAAAGTTGCAAGAGCGGTGATGCATGCATTTTTAACATCCATCATGTTTATAAATTGGTTTTCATGGGTCAGTGATTCCATGAGCATGATGGAAATATTTTTTTTAATATTTTAGGAAAGAGATAGTGGCTTGTTGGCGAAAAACGAAAAGGGGATTTATCACGACTATACACGACTCTAATCTTGCTTATTGCCACATAAAGATAGCTTTCTTATAAACAGATGTGGCCAGGTGTGTGTTGTCAGTGAGCTTCAGCCACCGAAGTGTGTAGTTTTTTAATGTGTCGTCACATTGGTCACTTCCTCTCGTAGGTATCACTCACCTTCTTCCTTCCCTCATATACAGTAACCTACATGGTAATAGTTGCCTTCGACTCCCTCGCAAACAGTCATCAACACACGAGTGGTTTCGTTGAAAAAGCGTTTGTTATATATTTAGTGTGAATCACATAACAGAAGCTTCATTTCCACCTGTGTATGGTACTACGAGGTAAATGAACTAGGAGACAACACATTTGATATAATATAAATCATTACAGTTTCTTTTTTCTCTCTCCCTCTATAAAATGCATGACATCAATGTGTAGGAGTTTAAATGTACATTTCTGACTTATCCTGTGGTTTCGAGGTAGGCCTATAACACCACAAGCCAGCTGGCAACATCACACTGGCCCAAGTTTTTTAACACTCTCCTGAATAACCGGCAACTTTATCCCTACATAGCACATGGTACCCCTTTAACGACATCCTAACCTAAACCACTGTTAAATGATTTTCGTGCAGGATGAAAAGATATAGTGGTAACTTACCCCGAATTGAATTCCGAATTTATTTTTTCCAACTATTTCTCCTCGACTGTATGCATTTAAATGTCACAATTCACCAAATAGCAAACAGGCACGACAATATCTCTATGACAAAGTGAGTTCAGATCCACGTGGATATAGGTGTCATTATTTCTTCTTGCAGTCCGTTATTTTCCTAATTACATCACCCGAGTCATCAATTATAATACCGCACTTCCAGGCAAATAAATATATATCTCCGTTTGTTACTTTTTTTCAGACGGCACCACTCTTGATTTTTCATTAAATGTTGTCGCGATGTGTGTTACCCCCTATCATTATAGTTCCTAACGCTACTAATTTGAAAGAAAGAAGAATTATTTCAGGTGTTTCTTCTTGGACTCCTTCCTTCGCCTTGAAATATAGTGTTCCTCTCTCCTCCTTCTGATTCAAAATGAGTAGTTCACCAAGTGACGTCTCCTCCTCCAAATGGAGCCAACACCTGGGGTTAACTTAATTAAGACTGCCTTCTTAAAACGCCGCCGCTCTGTGCGTCTCTCTTAGGTGTAATATTCTCCACAGTAAGAATTTTTTCCTGTATGTGTGGAGTAGATCTCTTTCTTTTGACAGATTGATGCTCCTTCTCTCTAGTTTGGGACGATAAGGATTGAACGTTCTTCTCAGTTCACAACGTCCCACAGTCGCGACCAAGTTTCTTGGCCGAATGATAGCTTGGCTTCTTGCAGTTGCATCGATAGCTGCTGCGTAACGTTTCCTTCCACTCGTGGGACGGTCTATTTTCGTGAGTGTAGGGATGAACGGAAATTGGATTACGGTGAAGGTATGTTTTCCTCTCTGCCTCCTCCATCTCCGGTATAAAAGGTTCATATCCTTTGATTAAAACCCACGGTTCACTGGCTTGTATTTCATCGTTTGGTGTTGGTCGCTGCTTTATTGTTTTTTTCTATATATGAAACTGAAAAAAAATGTTCGTGACAATATCGGCTTCACACCTATTGCTTCAGTTATTACCTGGTGTTCACACGAAATTGTTTCACATGATAAGGAGTGAATCTTGTCTTTCAGAAAGGTAGAAACGAATTCGAGGGGGGCGGGAGGGGGGGTGTTCACTGCAAATACTTACCCACTTCATTGCCAAAGTGGCGAGTAACTAAGATGAACCCAAACCCTCGGATCAGAATTCACATCTGTTAAGTTTTTCTTTCACACTCTTTTCTTTCTTCGTTTGTATGAAAAAAAAATTTTTCTCCGCTAACCTCAACTAGGCCCCTACGGTTATGGGAAGTGGATTAAGATTATAAATTAATCCATGTAAGAATTTAGTCTATTGTGTGGTCCAATTCCTGCAAACAATCTCTAACGTCTATTTCGAGAAAAACAAGTTACGTAACTGTTTGGAAACTTTGGACATATGAAGATAATCCTTTCGATTTCAGTGTCTCGTCCCTTTTAATCAACCAATCTAAAATTTGTAATCAAATATTCCTTTACAGGCTGACCCATATTGTGGTGTCTTTTATTGGGTCGGTTCATTTGTTGATTCCCAAAGACTCGTTAGAGGTACTGTACCATTTTCTATCCACTTCTAAACTTAGACTGATATACAGTATATCACCAGTGTATGATTTATTTCTCCATCAAACTGGTTTTATTCCCATTCCATTCCTTGGCTGCTGTCATTTTAACGTTTTTAAAAGTATATTGGTACTCTACCCTCTTACTTTCCTTGCCGCCATCTCCTCACGATGGGAGCATATTGCACTACAACAATCGTGACTGTGAACGAATGGGTCATGTCATGTCTCTTGTCGACAGAAATATGTAGGCCAATGTTAAGTTCGGTTTTTTAAAAAAGTCGTTTTTCATTTTAAAAGTTGTTTCGGGCGTTTTATTAGATGGAGTAGAACCTGGCCGCTTTTTAAAATTCGGCAGGGTGGGAGAATGTATTAAAAATGATACATAAACTCAACCTCTTGAAGTGGTCATGGCTTGCTTATGAAGGGTTAAGGCCGAACTCTAGTTATTGTAGTGGATAATTCAGCTCACAGACTATGTGAGGTTCACAAAATTCATGGCTTTCTGATATACTGTATATACTGTAAATCGTGCAGGTAATTAGAAATGCGTTTTGTGTCATGGAAGCAGTGGTCATTTTGAAAAATTGCCGAAATTCTTTTAGCTTGCTAAATCTTACGCTCGCGCACACACACCCATAGCATTGTTTGCAGCACTTGATTTCCTGCTTCGCTGAGTCAAGAATTTGCACTTTGGGTGAGGATTAATCTCCTCAAGTTGTTGTTATTAGAGTTGAAGTTTATTGCTGTTATTAAACGTTCGTACGTGGCTCGATGACGAGCTTCTGCAACCAGTTGTTCGTATGGCGACTACTGCTGTCGTCTAAGATAATCCTTTATTTCTGTAAATATTATATTAAAGCAATAATTGAGCACTAATTTGTTCCTCCTCAGGTCAGTCCCTATGTCCTTGCCGCGCTCTACAACATAATGTAAATGTTTCCCGTTGCAGTATTCACGATACTGGGGGTGAAGTGCCAATAGTCATTTATGCTAGAAGTTTGACTTTTTGTAAGTTAAATGCGATTTAACAGAGAGCCTCAGAGAAAATTTTAAACGTACTGCAGGCAGGTTTTGTAAGTCATTGGTTTTCGGGAAAAAAGGCGTAAGATTTTAAAACACAGGAATACCTCGCTTAGTGCGGCTTCACTCGGTGATGATCTCGCTACAGTACGGTTATTAATTTAAGTAATAAATTTCAATCAGTACGGACTGATTCCCTGTAGTGCGGTAAGAAAATCTTTTGCACCAAAATGATCCTAGTAAAATAACGCCGCCAAAATGATTACACTGAAATTCTAATTGTAATTGAAAACACTGCAAGCAGCCCTATTATGCCAAACTGGCAGTGGACATACTAACTCTTATGTAACCCCTCAAACCCTATACCAGGGGTGACCAACTTTTGTGTGCATAAGATGTACTTTTTATCTTAAAACTGTGTCGCGATCGACTTTTTATCTTAAAAAAAGTGTCGCGATCGACTTGTTGTCATAGGCATAGTCAAAGTGGGGAGAGGAAGGTTCGATACTGGACCTCACTCGGTCCAGTATCGAACCTAGAACCACTGACGCAGACCTAGAAACACTGGCGGCTTTTAAGTCAACACATCGCGAGTGATCGACCAAAATTGGCTTCGCGAACGACTTGTTTCCCACCCCTGCCCTATACTATATTATCTATTGTGCCCTCTTACCGTATTTGCAATGGTGGCCTGTCCTTTCAGAAAGCTCTCCACCTTATCCTATCCAAGAGCATTCAATTGCCAAATGGCCCTTGGGAAGTAAGACCAGTAGTATGATTTTGTCTGTGTCCGAATCTCCTTTAATTTAGATGGATTGGTCTTCCTTCACACCATTGACTTCACTTCATTGACCATCACACCTTATCAGCAACAGTCTGGTAAAAAAAAGTCTAAGGCTATGAAAATTACCGAGTGGATGAAATTTTCTTTTGATTTTAATAAAAACATTTATTAAATTTTTGTTTGAGTAAAATTTATTAGGAAAGAATTATTAATTTTCTTATAGAAATAATATTTCACTTAGTGCCGCACTTTAGAGGAACCAATTAACCGTACTAAGTGAGGTATTCCTGTACTAGCCATCGCTATCATGTCTAATAAGTGATATTTATTTGTTTTTAAACGAATTACCTGGGCACAAAGAAGACTCTTTTAGGAAACGAAAAATTCTCATCTATTTTTGATGCCAGATGAGTAGGAATCTTGCATAGCGTGCTTGAAGGACCTTGTTTAGGGAGCCATCGCATTCACTAGTTTGTCCTGGTGCCTGATACCGGACGTTATAAGCCCTTTCATTGTTATTGTATACCTATAGATTATAAGTAGATAACGAGGGACTTGGCTTTTGAATTTCGGAGCATTATCCGCTAGCGTTCACTTTGTCGCAGGATTTTTGAACCTCAATGCTTCTAAGTTTAAAAAACAGTCAATAGGATAATCCTTAAATAGATCGAGTCACATACAAAATTTTGAGGGTTTTTTTTGTTGTGGAGGTGACCTAAACATTTGAGCTGCATTCGCTTCAGGGACCCATTCCGATCATAATAGGATAAAGAGCAGTGGAAAAGGGACTGGTGTATGCAAAGACTTGATTTGCTGGTTGGAATTTTGTGCTTGAAACATGTCGAGCTCGTCTACCCTTCATCTTTCTTGTTTTCTTTATCTCGGACCAATTCAACGTCTTAAAGTACTTTCACCTGCTTTGCAGGCCTGCTGCTTTGACTTCTGCAGTTTACATTCCATATCTACTGTAAAAAAAAGCAACTCCTAACCCTTTTCCCGCCTAGGGCAGAGTCGGGTATCCATCTTGGCCCTCTGATTGGACACATGGGCGATCTATTGGATGGTATATTTACGCACCCGGCTGCTGACCAAAGCTTCAACCCCTATACTTATTTATCGTCGGTATACTGTTCGATGGGGCACTCTACCGAAGCCAGGAAATTTTGCCTCATCTATCCGTTGCGTAGTAGAGAGGAGGGTTCTTTTACGTGCAAATGCCATCAAATACAACTCGGGATCTCGATGTTACTTCTCACTGGAAGGAAGGCGCACTCGGGGCCTCTGTCTCTCTTGCCCGAAACATGCCAACCCACCTCGATCCATTTGTTGGTGTTTTAGGGCCCTTCAACTACAAAGGTCATTAGAGCCCCGTCCACAGCATAGTTCTTATGCACAGACACTACACTAATGCGACAATTTTTGGGTATTAGCAGTACCCAGTTTTCCCAAGCTGCCACCCATGTCAGTACTAGCTGGGGTTGCGCTGCTGAACTTCAGTGATCAGACGAGAACTGGTGTGTCCAACGCAATTCGCCGCTCCCACCTCAATCCAGTATCGAACCTGGAAACCGTGGCGCAGTATATCGAGCAGGCTATACCTCCTGCGCCACCGAGGCGAGTCAAACTTCATATTATCTTCTGAACCTTCTTGAAATAATGAGCAGTGGCCAGGAGTACTCATTGTGAGCTTTGAGTGTCCAAAGATGTGATAAAATGAGGAGAAAAAAAATAATGTACGATATTCAAAATATTGATCAGAAATCTTGAAAATTGTTGCTCCTTGAAATAACTTCATAAATTTACCTGATATTACGCTAATAAATTTAAATGTTTTTGAAAATATTGCTCAATCACATCGATAATATGAAAGGGATGGTTGTAGGAGCTGATGTATTGCGTTGGACACACAGTTAAGCAACTGGGTACCGCTAATACCCAAAAATCCTGACATCAGCTTAGTGTATGCGCAGTCTCTGCATTAGAGCTACGCAGTGTACGGGACTCTAATGACCTTCGTAGTTGAAGGGCCCTAAAACACCAACAAATTCGTCAATCAGGAATGGTTGTTTGATATCTAAGATGTAATTCTTTTCTAGTAAATTGTACTATCAACGCCCCGTGTTTACCTTCCTTCCCTTCATATTTTTCATTGCCATAACTGATCCGGTAGATCTAGCGTACTGGTAATATAACTGTCGCAAACTAACCCTCTGCACTGAACAACCTACATGGGTATTAAAGACAAGCGGATAAACAAGAATGGTTTATAAAAATAGGCTTTGAATTTGAAATAAACAAATGGGGGGAGGGGTAAAGGGCTTGAAATTTACTATGAGTGAGTTTCTCATATTTTGTTGTAGCTTGCATTAGTGTTTCCTTTACTCGTTGGGCTGTTTGACCCCATACTGGGTCCATGATGACCTATAAATTCGATGAATGAATCGTGTGTATGGGGCATTCAGTTATAGCTCTGAAGAAAGTTTCAAGGAGGGGCTCTCCTTTTGGAGGTCTTTCAATATAGGTAATCAAGCAGCACTAATTTAATCTGGAACTGTCCTACGTGCACAATAGTAGAATAGACATCGTTCATTGAAATAGGGAAAGAACCTTGCGGGTGTGCGAGAAATTCATCTATTTCTCTTCGCAAAAACACCCCTCTGGAGTGTCACTTCGATTAAAAAAGGGACGAGGTCGAGGTAGGTTTTTCAAAAGAAATTGAACCACCGCTACCCACTTGTCCGGTTACCTGTCGTTTTTCTCCATACCACAGTTCTTATTTTACTGGACGTTGTATTCATTTACTAAACAGTGTGGCAGTTTTAGGTAGCGCAGTGGCAGTAACTTTCTTGGAGAGTGTTTGGTGCAGGGTTGATCCTAACGTTCTTCGGAACACGTCTTCATTCTTACCTCTCTTCCTTCCTAAGGCACAGTTGAGTACACATTTTGCCAAGGAACACTCTTGAACGTAGCCGGCCGCCGATCTAATGACAAAACCCGTGTTTATTTAATGTCCTTGTTGTTGTTGTTTGTTGGTGTTTTAGGGCCCTTCAACTACAAGGTCATTAGAGCCCCGTCCACTGTGTAGTTCTTATGCAGAAACTGCACAGACACTACACTAATGCGACGATTTTTGGATACTAGCGGTACCCAGTTTTTCCAAGCGGCCACCCATGTCAGTACTAGCTGGGGTTACGTTGCTTAACTTCAGTGATCAGACGAGAACTGGTGTGTCCAACGCAACTTGCCGCTCCCACATTTAATGTCCTCCTATCTTCTTTTTGTAAGCAATGCTTTTTAACGAGGCCACAGGGCGAGCTCGTTTATACTCTCCCTGTAGAAAAGGTACGTGCAGGTGACATTGTGCACACCGCGTGGGACTACGGATTTACTTCCCGCCCTACAGAAGAAGCACGCACTTCTGGATCTTCCCTGCATCCCTATGCCTTCATACGAGTCAAGAACGAAAACACAGACCCACCGAAGCGATCATACGGATCAGAAATTTTCACAACTTAACAGACTTTATCCCCTTTGAGCACGTCATAAGAAATAATGTTGAACCTATAGCCATATGGAAGACGATGTCATCCTTTTGGGGTCAAGGCTGCGAGGACGACATAGGGATGAAGGGAGGAAGGATGTGTCTGTGACGCAGAACAGATGCCCAGAATTTAAAGTTCCTCTCTCTGAGTATAAAAAAAAATTTAAACGCCAACGGTTGTGCTTAACCTGTAGGAAAGACCAACAATCTTATTTAAAAATCAAAATTAAGTTCATTTCCAGGAAGTACACCTGAGCACTCGCTGTGTAGGTAATGCCTTGTTTGTTCCCCCTTCCGCTTGGGATGACGTCAGTTCACACCCCTTAAAAGTGGTTTACTCAGGAAACATACCTGTGGTATATTAAAAAAATATTACAGTATTTCTTTATGGGTTTAGCTTCTTTTTTTAAAAAAAAAATAAAATTTCAAAAGTGCTTATTTAAAATTGTGGGTTTATTGTGAACTTTTGCTATTGCGGAGGTGGAATTTAAAACAAGAGCCTTGACTGCTGCCATGCTTTTTTCTGCCTTTCCTTCACCCTTGTCCCTCTCTCTCTCTCTCTCTCTTCTCTCCGTTTGTCCACTCGTCCAATCTCATTTTAGTTTTCATGCAGCCATTTTTGAGAAAATTGCTGAGATCTCTCTTCTGGGTTGTGTACAAAAGTGTTTTTTTTTTATTAAAATATGCCATGAAAACCACGGCCCATTTAAATTCTTCATTATATTGCAAATTTAAGAAACCTGATTTTTTTTAAAAGACGTTAACGGATTTTGTTTATTTGTGTTGTTCGTGATACGTTTATGGGAGGTTTCCACGCAGCTGAACAGACTACTGTTTAACTCTCAAACTCCCATTTTCATGGCAGTCTTCCTTGACAACCTCATCTCTAGAATTTTTGAAAAGCCTATGTAATTTTGCATGCAAGAAATGTGATCTGCGTGCCATTAATAGAGCGTGGTAGTTAACAAATGAACTTGGAGCAAAGCCGCTCGATGAATTTATAAACGCGATGTAACTCATTCAATCCTCCCATTTTTTTTTTTACAATTTTTAAACAAAAAATATTACTGGTCACTGGTTTTCGTAAATAACTTACAGGTCTGTAGTTTCATAAATACGGAAGTAATCTGAAATTTATACTTGCAAAATTATCTTTGAAGCATCTGTGAACAACATGATGAAATGAAGAAAACAACAAAAAAAAGACACTTAGATCAGCGTTTCCCAAAGTGCGGTCCGTGGTCCACCAGTGGATTCTGGATTCATTTAATGGGTTTGGGAGTTATCCAAGCAGCCATAACAGGACGAACCCTTTGTTGTTTGTTGGTGTTTTATGGCCCTTCAACTACAAAGGTCATTAGAGCTTCGTCCACAGCATAGTTCTTATGCAGAGACTGCACAGACACTACACTAATGCGACGATTTTTAGGTATTAGCAGTACCCAGTTTCCCAAGCGGCCACCCATGTCAGTACTAGTTGAGGTTGCGCTGCTTAACTTCAGTGATCAGACGAGAACTGGTGTGTCCAACGCAATTCGCCGCTCCCAGGACGAACCCTTAGGAGGCTGCTCGCAGGAGATGAGGAGTAGTGGACATAGGAGAGGGGAAATTTGCAGCACCCAACGTTCTTTACCAACTACCCATGTTGGTACTAACGCGGGTTTGCGCTGCTTAACTTCAGTGATCTCACGAGAACTGGTGTGTCCTGCGCATGGGAGGACTTGGACAGCGAGGATTTCCTCTGGCGGCCACCAATTTTAATACTCTACGAAATAAATATTTGATGTCTTCATGCTAAGGACCAAGTTAGGAACTAGTGGGCCAATGAGTTAATGATTTTTCTAAGTGGGCTGCAATCACAAAAGTTTGAAAAAGAGGGTTATTTTCCAGGCCTTTCTTTCTTCGTTGTTCCTCCAAACTGCCCCTAAACCTCGAAGGAGTGTCAATCAGTAATTACATGCTTTGTTTATTTTTGTTAAGTTTTTGAACATGTCTTTAAATGGCAATCAACAGGCATCGTTTTCTTGTCCAACATTGGAATTTTGTATGAAATTCTCATTTAAAGAACTTGTGGTTTGTTGATGATGTTCATTTCGTCCCCTTCCTTTCTCCCTCTCCTTCGTCGCACCGATTTGTTAATCCCCAAACGTTGACTTGCCTCATCCATCAAGTTGATCCCAGTTTTCTGGAGAAAGCCTGCGAATTAGTGTTGTATATATTGTGTATAAAACACCATATGGAAAATTTTAATGTATCTGTTCTCTGCCACCCGAAAGTCGTCCCTTTCCGTTCCCTCTCTTCTTTCTAGCCATTTGTTGATAGGTTTCTGCTTCGGACCCCCCCCTACACAAGGCTACTCACATACCAGTAATCTCACTAACCGACTGTTCACTGTAAATGGGATCCACTTGTCTCGAAGTTGTCTAAATGCATTATGCGATCACCATTGGATTGTGTGAGGTCATTTTGACATAAACCAGACTCTCCGCGGTTTTTTTTCTCCTCCCATAGGAAGCAGAAAAGGGCTCTTCGTTGACAGGTAGTTGGCCCTGGCGACTATGTGCTGATGGTGAAATTGACACTTACCGCACACGTCTTATGAAATACAGTATATATTGTCCCGTTTCAAGACTGGAAATCAGAGTTAGTTGCAATTTCGTCCTGAATGGCACTGTCAACAGAGTTGATATATTAGGGTTTGAATCGTATAGCTGTATTTTATTGCTAATTAATTAGCATATTTTAAAATAAAGAAATTGTAATTGGATGCTAAGTTTGACGCCTGAAAATGAGTAATTTTGGAAGGAAAATGGTTTGCACGATTTAGCAAGCAGTTATGTCACAGAATTGATTAGACATTTTTCAAGCAATTTAGGTTATATTTTATAATGTAGATTTTATTTGATGGCCACGGTCGAGAGGGGGAAAATGTCAGAAATGCCGACTTTCTATCTCTTTTTATACAGTAACTTTCCTTTAAATGTGGCCAATTATTGACTTGTTTCGTTTGTCGTATGGCAATAATGACCTGCATTACAAGACTTTGGACCACTGTCTCACCGGGTCCAGATGCAGTTTCAGCGGCGGCTCTTAAAGCATGCCCGGCAGACAACCTTAGCCTTCTGGCCAGGTGCTGTAGTCAGCTTATGAGGGCTGGGAACTTTCCCACCCTGTGGAAGACGGCATATCTTGCTCCTATCTATAATTGGGGAGGGGGGCACTCGGACCCTGCCAATTATTGCCCAGTTGCGCTCCTACCAGTCATGTCCAAAATCTGCGAATCGTGGTTGCTGAACCTTTTTCGGGACCAGTTTACAGCAGCCATTCCAAAATCACAGTTCAGTTCCAGATCACATGTGTCTGTAACTTTCGCCCTGCTAACACTATGCTGTACAATCCTGGAAGGCCTTGCAGCCGGGGACTGTGTTGTCCTTGTTCAAACGGACGTGGTAAAGGCCTTCGACATGGTCAATCACTCGTTGCTCGTGGAAGCAATAGCTAGGCACCTGGACAGCCCCTATGTGATAAACTCCCTAGTGTCATTCCTTGAAAACCGAGCAGTAGTCTCCCGATCATTGGGTACACAGCGTGTCCTGAAAAGGGGAGTTCTCAAAGGCTCTATACTTGGACCCCCTCCTCTTCAATATGGCAACAGCAGAATTTCCAAGCGTTTGTAGGAACTGGACCCCAGTATCCTACACCGATGACAACTCATTCATGCGTACATCGTCAGTGGGGGACTTAGTACAAGTGCTATGGAACATAGATCCATTGTTATCAGTGGCGGATCCAAGATTTTCTTCGGGGAAGGGGGGTGAGCTAATACGGGGGGGGGGGGGGGGAAGTTGAACTAAACCTCACATATTATGCGAATATAAGTTTATATGTGCATAGGGAGGGTTGCAACCCCAAAAACCCCATCCTGGATCCGCGCGTGATTGGTATCCAGCTTACAAGACTGGTACGCCTCCCTGCGAATGAGGTTCAACGTCTCTAAGACCAAGACTCTGGTGTTTCAGAGACTGGGAATGGAGCAAAAGTTACCGTCCCAGAGTGATCAGTCCTCAACAGTCCAAATCTTGGGCGTCCTGTTTGATGCCAGACTCTTCTTAGGGAGCATCTTAAGTCCCTCACAGTGAAAATTAGCGCTATGGTTTATTTTTTCCGACGACTGAGGGACTACGTTAGAAGAACCTTGCTGGTCAACACCTTCCAGGCCAAGATTTAACTTATTATCAGGTTCTCTAGCCCCTCCCTCTCTAACATCTCTGCATCCCACCTACGCATACTGGAAAAGGCCTACAATAGGGTCTTTAGGGCAATCTGTAAAATATCCCACCGGTCAAAGTCTCACCCAGTTGTGTAGCAGATATAGGCTGCTTCCGTTCGGACCCAACTTCAGGTTCTGTAACCTGCTCGTGATTGCTAATACAGTCCGTTGTCAATCCCACCCATCGCTTCATTCCCTTTTTTTTTTAAACCTCTTTAGAGACTTGACATACCCAGCGGTTGCGTTGGACTCACCAGTTCTCGTGAGATCACTGCAGTTAAGCAGCGCAAGCCCACGTTAGTACCAACATAGGTGGTTGGTAAAGATCGTTGGTGCTGCAAATTTTCCCTCTCCTACGTCGTCTACACCTACCTCCTCATCTCCCGCGAGCAGCCTCCTAAGGGTTTGGGAGCGACAAATTGCGTTAGACACACCAGTTCTCGTCTGATCACTGAAGTTATGCAACGTAACCCCAGTTAGTACTGACATGGGTGGCCGCTTGGGAAAACTGGGTACCGCTAGTATCCAAAAATCGTCGCATTAGTGTAGTGTCTGTGCAGTCTCTGCATCAGAACTACACTGTTGACGGGGCTCTAATGACCTTGTAGTTGAAGGGCCCTAAAACACCAACAAGCAACAACAAAATCGTAAGGGTTCGTCCTGTTATGGCTGCTTGGCTTACTCCTCAACCCATGAAATTAATCCAGTAATCTCCCGACAGGAGACCTGCGGAGGAAATGTTTCCCTGCTAATGCCTTCCATCTCTGGAGTTCACTCCGATACACAACACGCGCCATAGTCTACTCAGGCTGGGGCCATAAGTGTATAACCAGTTGTAGGCATTTCTCGCGTCGGCTGTACTCCCACATGCTTACCAGATCCGCCTTACACTCATAAGGCCGCTTCACAATAGCAACGGAAACGGAATACGTATTTTGTGCAGAGGGGAGGGGCGACGGATACGTCATGCGGTGGAGGTGTGCTGCCATTGGTCAAACGGCTTACGTTTAACGGGAAAGTTGAAATTTGGTCAACTTTCCCGTCCGTTGCCGTTTGCGTTCCCGTTGCTATTGTGAAGCGGCCTATAGACTTTACCCTTAAGTTTGTCACATGGTCCGACTCACTGGACAACCTATTTTGTAATTCTGTCTATTTTTGTCTATTGGATACTATTGCACTTCCGATTGTTATAGAAATGAATGAATAATCTGACATGCATTTGACATGCATTATGCCAATTTACTAATAACTCTAATTTGCTCGATCTTTATGAGACGAAGAAACTTGGCATGAGGCTATATTTTTTCTTTCTAAAGATGCTTGCAGAGACCTAGGGCTTAGGAGTTACTTTTTGCTAAAGATGCTTGCAGACTTCATTGAAGTATTTGTGAGAATCTTCAAAATATGTGCTGTGAAAGAATTGCTCCTCACTCTCCTACTCTGGCTTCCATTAAGGACAATCCATATATGCACTCTCCATTACCTCATGTTATTAATAACTGCACCTGTTTTCAGATAGATGCTCTTTCGTTTTTAGGGTTCTTAAACATGAGGACATCCCGTGGCATTCGTGATGACAAGGGAAATTTATGAGTGATGTAAATTCTGATAGTTAAAATGCTCAGGCTGCATACCTAGTAAGTGACTTGTATTTCATTCATAAGAATACTCGCGCATGCTGTTGTACCGGATGGGAATAGTTCAACTGGTGTAACATATGCTCTGGCGAACTTCCTTCTGTACCCTATAAGGCAATGAGGGTCACTCGGGTCGAGACAGTGTGTGTTAAAGAGTACATACACGGGGTCACAACCTTGTTTTCCACTCAAGCTAACAGAGCTGCCAAAGGTGATTCAATTTCGAAACTGTGATTAAAAATTACAAATAGGGCAGGAAGTAGCGTGCTCGACTACTGCGTCAGTGGTTCCAGGCTCGATACTGGATCGTTGGTGAGTTGGCTTAACACGAGAGAAGCCCCGAATGCGTCTTTCGTCGGATGGGAAGTAAAGACTTGGCCCCATGTGCTATTCGATGGCATTTTGTACTTAAAAGAACTCTTTCTGCCATGCAACTGGTAGGTGAGGAAACATTCCCAGGTGTAGGAGCACGCCGCTGGCTTCGGTGGAGTGTAACAAATAACAGTAGGCCGACGATCTTCCATATGTCCATCCAGAAGGACAAAGATGGGTATCCGACTCTACTATAGGTAGGAAAAGGGTTAGTAGTTACTAACTAGAGCTTGATAGGTTACTGATTATGTTTTGCTGTAGACTAGAGCAGTGGTCTTCAAACTTCGTCGACTCACGGAACCCTTAAAACTATAAGATATTTTGGGGAACCCCATCCCAGCTTTAGAAAAGTATATCTTGCCGCTGCTAACGAATCGGCTACGAATTTTTGTCTTAACTCTGCGGAACCCTGGGGTTCAGCGGAACACAGTTTGAAGACCGCTGGACTAAAGCATCGTGATGCTGATCCAATTTAAAATGTGTTCACATGAATCATGACTATGCCACCATAGGCCTAAGTCACATATGGGCAACCCCCCCCCCGCCAGATGCATACGGTCTTCTACTTATTTGAACCCGGCCTTCTGATCCAGCTTAGAAAAGCCTCGTAGTTCAAGAACAAGACCAATGTTCACATTCACATGGGTTGAGCAACTTATGTTGAGCATTTTTTAGCGATCATTCACTAGTAATGGTCCGGTCCTTGACTCACAGCCACAGGGTTCATTTGGCCTCGGAATATTAGTAAAGGTTGCCCATGCCTGTCATAAGTGAAATGCAATTCCTGCAACCTAGTCAGCGTCTATGATTTCTCGTCTTCATAAAAGGCATTGTAGAAATACTTTCCATTAGAAGCCCGACTTCGGCGATGTTAGGGTATCTATGCTGTTCCACTACCCCTTCAAGCCCTAGTAATGAGTGGTGCCTGTTATATCAGTGGGTGACAACTTGTGCCCTCGCTCAAGTTCCGAGTTCAATTTTCAGATGTGGAAACATGCATAGAGACTCTATCACTCCCCACGTTGGTATCTTGAAGGACTGGTTGTCTGCTTGGTCCCAAAGTGTGACGAATAATAATAACCACAGTGTGTGCGGAGCCGTCGCTTTGATTTAATTGACCATTGCGGCGGCTTTAGTGCTTAATAGTCCATTATTACTGAAACACGTGTGCATAATTGTGTGAGCGGGTTCTTCTTTATCTTGGAACCAAAATTTGGCATTTTACAATTTTTTTTAGAGAAGAATCCCGCAGTTGTCATATTAAAGAAAATTGACCTATCATCATTGTCAGTGACAAAACACTTCGCTTTTACTTGCATCAGCTTTGTTACCATGACGATGATAATAATATAATAATGACAAGGCATCTGAAGTAAACTGTACTTTTATTATTATTAAAATGGATTGCTAGGCTTTTTAGATCTTAATTGTATAGAGACCACCCTAAAGAAAGAAAAAGGAGAACTTGATGTTTTTTTTTATTACTTTTCACAGGTTTTCCTTTCTCCTATCATGAAGAGCCCTAGTAGAGAAGTCAGCTTCTGTTGACCATTTGTCATTTTCTTTCTTTCACCCATCTGTCCACAGTTTCTCATCATGTTTAGCTGTTGAGAGTCGATTTTGTGCATTTCCTTCTTAAAGACTGTGTTTTTCCTCTCGAGAAAGTCGTTTTCTTTCGCTCTTTCCCTCGTAATGGGTACTAATTATTTCAACACCCAGCCTTAAGATTGAACATTTCCGTAGTCTAACAACGAAAGTGTATTATTCTCTCGTAAAAAATCCAATTCTGGGCACAACATTCATACAAATACAGAAAGGAAATGTAAAAAAATAGTTTTAAGTATTGTACTTATTGTGTATATACTGTATATACGGGCCTAGAGTATGCATGCGGCGTACATAAATTTTGGATTAAGCTAATAGTGAAATTCCTCCACTAAACCAACGGGCGGTGACTTGAAATTCTGTCTTCATTTTTCTTCAGAATTATATTATGAATGATGGCGATGATGACTTTTCAGATTCAAAAAAAGTTATTTTTCTTAAAAGAAATGCAGTTGGTAAATGGAATAAGTGCTTTCAGAAATTGTAAAGATAGCAAGCCTCTTTTTGTGTGTATATATGGTGTTAACATTTCTTATCCACACTCTCCTTCTTTTCAGTCCCCTGTTACACCCCTCTTAAATAAAAGCTCAGTGATCACATCTCTACCCCTTCTTTATTAACGCCTCCTCCGAGAAGATTAAATGAGAATGTGGGTGGCAGCAATTGAAATCTTTTAATCCCCACCAGATTTGTGTGGGTGCAATTATTTTGTCGAAAATTGTAATTTACTGCAATGGTTGAAACGGATAAATAACCCTCAGTTAGAATTGTGTAGGACCTGCCAAAATAATGTTTTATATGAACTCATCCCACCTGCAAGAAATAACTAAAAGGAAATATTATTTTATTGTGAGCACGGGTTTTGTGATGAACTGAAATAAATGTCTCTTAAAGACGTCTTCGAAATTTAATGACGATTATTTTCTGGTAACTTTTTTCTTAAAATTAGAAGATCTTATTTGAATATTTGCGAGAGAAAAATTTTTCACGGGGAAGTGCCAATTACATCTCATAATCCTTTTAGTCACTTCTTAAAATTCAAGAGATTGAGCCGATTCCTCTTCGGGACACTCGCAAACGCTCAACCATTCCTGCTATATACGGCAGAGAAAGAGGGAGACAGAGACATCCTAGTTACAGTGGTGGCGAACCTTTTTTTGAGGACGGGTCACAATAACAAGAAAAAAAACCAAAATGTTGTCCGGGGTCAGGTGCAAGCACTATTTAATTTTATGAATAAAAATTTATTATTATTAATGAATAAATTAGTTTATTAAAGTAACGACTAGAGAACATTATCATAATACCCTTATCCCGCCTGTGAGAGTGTCCGGTCTGTGGGTTCTAGCCCGCCATATCCTCGTCCACCCCACACACTATGAGACGATAAACTAGATATGATCCACGTTTGGGTCACTAAAAATTGCACGGTGGGTCACAGGTTCGCCACCACTGTCCTAGTCCCAAGTGGAACCCAAGTCCCAAGTAGAAACATAATGGAGTCAAAGCAGACTTGTGTTATCTACTCCCATTCATCCTTCTTCCCAAGACAATATGTCATATTTAGCACTTCTAGAGAGCCTTAATGTTTTCTCACTTATATCAGCCGAATATGGTAGTGCTCATTCTTGTAATTGTCAACCGGATGTCTGTGGTTTCTTTTTCTTCACCATCGTCTAGAACTTGGGGTTTTTCTTGTTTAGGACTTTTTCGACAATGTGACAGGAAGTGGCGTTGTGTTGATAGTGATCTTGCAGGTTTGTGAATGTTATCGTCGTTGATCTCCAGAATTGATTTTGGCGAGCCTTGGTGGAAATTTGGTAGTTTTTCTTAGGGTCGGCTATCATATAAAATTCTTAACAAGGCTTTCCTCTGCTCTCCAAAAGTACAGTAGTTAATTCTTTTTTTCGGGAGTTTTTTTTTGTTTAAGACAACATGCACTGTACTTCTCCCATCAACCATTCTGTAGGTTTTTTATGCTGTTATTGAATTATGAGGGCTAAGAAATGGAGGGTTTCATTTTCTCCTTCTTCGGTTTCCGGTTTGCTTTGTTTTGGTATAAAAGCAAGGTTTCTATTTTAGGCGGCCTGTGATGTATCTTTTTCTTTCTTTCTTTCAGATATTCGATCCCCCCGCCATCCTGAAACTCGGGACTCGTCTTGTCGTTACTGATTGTCAGAGCCCTGCCTCTTTTTTTGAATTTTCATAAATCGTGTAATCTAATAGGTGGGCAGCTGGGTCTTGTAAGTTTCCTATCCAAGAAACTTGGTGAGTTGTTCACTCGAAAATTTCTATCGTTATTAGGTTTTCCTACTTGAATGTTGACAGCACGTTCAAACTCGTTGTCTCCCAACTTTTTAAAGGACGGTTTTGATTAGCGGCAGGCCACTCACCTTAATTTTTACCCCTGGAAGGGCCTTTTCGGTGTTCCTTTTTTCAATGTTTTATTACCTATATACTGTAGTAATTTGTTTAAATTTAAAAGAAACGCTGTGCGCATTTGGTGGTGATGGGCAGTGTAAAGGTTGCTATAATAATCAGGTTATGTCTAATGTCGGCCAAAATAGGCCATATTGGGTTTGGTCGACGCAATCACTTGAAAAGTAATAATTTTCATACCAAAATAAAAGGTAGAGGGGAAGGTAGTATGCGGAGAAGAAATCAAGAAAACGGCCCTATCAAAAAATAACGCACTCCCCCTTCTTTGTAAAGAGAAATTTGATTACATGATACAATGAACAGTTTTGTAATTATGCATTTTAATTTGTAAAGCTTGTCTTTGCTTCAGGTCGTTGTTCTTTTCTTTTTAAGGCTGGTGACATAAAAATATCACCGCTCTACCTCTCTGTGTGGGCCTAAATATATCCTTGAGCATGATCCCTTGATTTTAAATAGGCTTGATCTTGCCCAAAACCACTTTTTGCAGTTCGGTTTCTTTTCCAGGCTCTATACGTATGGTAATGCAGGTTTAATTCTCGTTATGAGGTAGCTCGTTCGATTTTTTTTGTTGAGGGTATAGAGCTCAGCCCTCTGAAGTGCGCCTTGTGTCAGGGTCCGCTCTAGCGCTTACGTCGCCCTTGACAAAAAGACAAATTGCCGCCCCTTAAGAATATAATGCAAGTTCAAGCAGCAGTTTTTCTCACACTTACGGCCAAAATGGCGCCCCGGACTAATGCCCGGGTTGCACCCCCCTATAAAGGGCCTAAAACTACGCAAGTACGCAGCTATGTGTGCAGTGTTCAGGACATATTCACGTTGGTACATAGTTCGTTTACCTGACACCACGGAGTCTATAAGGAGTACCAGCTCCGCCCCTTTCACATTGACTTTTCTGTCACAGTTTTAGACGGTGGCGCCCCAAGTGGATGGAGTTTACAAAAGAGATGTTACATATATTTTAACCATCTTAATCATGCAGTTATTCACTTCATTTGTTTTTTCTTAATAATAATTTAAAACTGCTTGCTGCACAATTTTAACATATACATAAATTGTTCAGTTTAACATGCCTTGAAAGTTGAAAATAATTTTATATGGGGATGACATCAGTCATGGCTGAGCTGCTGGCAGGAGTAGGGAAATGAGCCCCTCAGTGCTTGATATTTGCCGAAGATGTGGTAAAGCTTGCAGAGTCCAAAGAGGAGGAACAAAGCCTACAAGACGAGGGTGCAACAAGAGGTGCTACAAGAGGAGGCACAAGGCTGACAAGCCTACAACCAGGCCCCCATCCGGGGTGGATGGGGGTGAAGGATTGCAACCCGCAGACTCGACCTAGCCACAGGCTTGAGTAGGGTGTGATGATGATTTCACGGTACAGTACGGTACATTCTGCATAGCAGTGGTCTTCAAACATTGTCGACTCACGGAACCCTTTGAACTATGTTTTGGGGGAGCGCCATCCCAGCTTAAGAAAAGTATATCTTGTCATTGCTAACGAATCGGCTACGAATTTTTATTTTGACTTGCGGAACCCCAAGAGGTGTACTGCGGAACTCTGGGGTTCCATGGAACACAGTTTGAAGACCGCTGCTGTATAGCCTACTCAACTTACGACTAAATCGTGTTACGACCGGTCTGTCGGAACCAATTGCGGTCGTAAGTCGATGACTACCGTTATTAGGGGTAGCCTGGGTGTGGTGGACATCGCCGAAAAAATGAGGGAGAATAGGCTGAGGTGGTATGGACACGTAATGAGGAGAGGAGACGGGGAGCTCGTTAGGGCCATCCTAGGAATGCGGGTGGTCGGTAGCACTCGGGGTAGGGGGAGACCGAAGCAGACGTGGGAGCAGGTTGTTCGCAAGAATATGGCGGTGTGTGGCGTGGGCGGAGATCTGGTGGGGGATAGACGGGAGTGGAGGGCCAGAACCCGCAGACCCGACCCTCCCGCAGGCGTGATGAGGGTATGATGATGATGACGTAAACTTGTAAATAAGCAAGCTAGCATGTGAAAACAAGTGGCTTGTAAACTCCATCTACTAGATGGCGCTCTTCAGGTATGAAGACAAGAAATGGGCGGAGCTGTCACTCCTTGTAGACACCCTGGATGCAATCGCCATCTTTCGGTAGTTCTGTGCAACTTATCTACGATATGGCGTCCACCTTCGCAACCCCTGTAATATTGTGTCTGCTACACTATATTTCAATAAGTGTGTTACAACACCAGTTTTACTCATAGCATGGAGATTCAGAAGTAGACTTTGCCCTTTCAACATCTATCCACACTATTGGAATAAGATAACTAATGCTTGGTATCTACCAAAAAGGCAACAATCATCTTTGTCCCTCTAGAATCTGGATGGATACAGTACATTGGCGATCTATTGGACGGTATTGCTAAGCAGCCATCTGCCGATCAAAGATGCTGTTTTTTTTATCTTTGGCCGACTGTTCGTTGGGGCACTCCATCGATGCCAGGGAGCGAGCTCCCACACTTGGGAATTTTGCTTCATCTGCCCGTTGCATGGTATCTACCAAAAAAAAAAAAAATCAATATTTTTTTAGCATTCACATTTTTCAGACATTTTGCGCGCCCGGTGGGCACCTCGCTTACCTTTTCATTCTAGTTATGGACAAATTGATGACTGAAATAAGGGAATGAGCATCCCAAAATCACAGACGTGAGGGTGACAGTTGCCCCCAGCATAGTAGGAATGGGGTGCCATGCAGGCGCGGATCCAAGGGGGGGTTTGGGGTTGCAACCCCCCCCCCCCCCCTTTTGGGGGCCCCTTTTCCCCCCCAAAAAAAAAATTCGTTTCCCAACCGCCGCCTAGGGCCCCCCCCCCCCCCCCCCCGAGGAAAATCCTGGATCCGCCCCTGGTGCCATGTGCCGCATTTTGATTAAAACTATTGTTAATTAAATACCATTTCGACAATTCTCTTGATACTTTTAAAAACAAATTTCCACAATAAATAGGTCAACACTGCATTGCCCTCCTGACAACGCACATGTTACGATGTGGCCCAGCGGGTTGCCACGAGTTTGACATGCCTGGTCTAAATGATTTAGGACAGCAATAGAACAAGACTGACTGAAGGTGAATATGAAGAAAATGGAGTATCTAGTTTTCAAATGATATGGACGAAGTGGCGAGCTTCTATGTGGTCCTAAAGCTTCTATATAGTACATGGTGCTAAAGGTACAAGAGGGTTAAATACCTTGAATCAGTGGTGGAGAGCAACGGGAAAATATTCAGATGTGACCCATAGGGTGGATGCAGGCTGAATGTAGTGGAGTTCTGTGTGGTCGGGGTTCCAATAAGGTTGAGAGGTAAGTTGTACAGAGTAGTGGTAAGGACAGCTACGCTATATTTATATTACTGGAATGTTGAGTAGCGAGGAAGTGTCACGAAAACAGAATGCAATTAGCTGGGATGCCAAAGGTTCGGGACGTGAGCGGACTGTCGTGAACAGATGAAATTAGAAACGAGTACATTAGAGGTAGCCTGGGGTGGGTCAGATAGCGGAAAAGGTAAGAGGGAATAGATTGAGGTAGTATGGGCATGTGATAAGCAGTGCAAGAGGAGCTAGGTCGGTCCATTACGGATTGTTTGTTTGTTTGTTGGTGTTTAAGGTCCCGTCAACTACAAGGTCATTAGAGACCCGTCCACTGCATAGTTCTAATGCATACACTGCACAGACACTACACTAATGCGACGATTATTGGGTATTAGCAGTACCCAGCTTTCCCGAGCGACCAACCATGTTAGTACTAACTAGGCTTGTGTTGCTTAACTTCAGTGATCAGACGAGAACTGCTGCGTCCAACGCAACTCGCCACTCTCCATTACGGAGATGCAATTATAGGAAGCCCCCGAGGGATGGGAGGACCAAAACAGGTGTGGGAGAGGAGGACTAGAACCCGCAGACCCGACCCTGCCACAGGCGGGATAATGGTGAGTACCCGGCTTATTTGGAATTATTTCCTAACATTTCCTGCCTTTGGCCGGATCGAGTTCCTAAAGCTGGGTTTACACTGCGCGCAACTGTTTCATGAGGCAAGACTCGCGAGGTGTAGACGGGGACTCGCCCCGAAATTTGTTGCGCGAGGCAGCCTCATGGTGAGTCACCGCACTGTCGCTTTTGGACGCGCATCAAAGGGCTTCGCCACTCCCACTTCGTGGTGTTACTATAGATACGTGTTGCATGCTTGCTTCGCGCAATGTTTTGCTCAATGTAAACAGGGAGGACGAGACTGCCGAAACAGTTGTGGCGAGTATGTTGCGCGCAGTGTAAACCCAGCTTAAGAGTTGAAAGGACCAATCAGAAAACAACTTCAGAACATAGACGAAAGAAAAATCATATATCATGTGGAGTTCCATTTGTTCTAAGTAAACTGTTGGACAATAGGTGCCCATCAAATTCCACAACCCTTTCCAAACCCCCCCCCCCCCTAAGGCATTGAGGAATATAGATAAAAGAATGGTAACCACTGATAATTTTTATTATTAGTTGCCTCAAACTTCATTTCAGACCAGAAATATTTTGGATTACTAGTTAAAACATCAACAATGCAATTTAAAAGCTGTCATTGTATATAGGTTATAAGTGAAATTTAAGATGATTTAACAAAAAAAAGTCACATGCAGTATAATCAACAACAAAAAATAATATATAAATCTGCCTTGAAGAATAAACATTTCATCAGCCTTTAAACTTTGGCAGGGGTGGAAGAAAACATACATTATATATAAAAAATAATTGGAATTTGATTGAAAGACATTATTTTATATTGTTTGGCTTTGAAATTGTTGCATCACGATCTCTTCAAGAGTCTTCCCTTCACCTACCCCTGTTTTTTTATAAATGAACGTCTTGATAATAGATCTGACAATTTAACTGCTAACTACTAATATATAAAGCATTTCTAAATTGGACAGCTGCACAATTGAAAAAATAATAAGGGAGGAAGGGAGTGGTTGTTTCCTGTCTCAAAGGACCTAAAGAAGCAACTGCTTAGAACAGTAGTAGGTTTAGCATACGGTTATGAAATGATATGACGATAAGCTATCATTTCCAAATCCGTCAATGGACGGGCTTCTTGATGAATTTGACGAATTGGAAAACAACCCACGGCTGCCCTGCGTCTCGGTGTGGCCATTTTACGTTCCCTACCTACACCACTACCACCAGTCATATCACTCTGTGCAAATGACATCAGTTCCATTCCCAGAGTGTGCTGCTGCCCAACTTTGGCAATGTCATGCTGTTGATTTGCCTCTGATGTTCGGTCATCTATGTCTGGCACTACTTGCAAGGGTACTGACATTGCTGCTAAGGCATTCCTACAAAATCAGAAAGAAAGTAGGTTATTTCTTCATCTTTAACTAGGTGGTGCTCGCCAAAATGGTAAAACAGATTAAAATGTCGTATCATGCTTAGCGGCAGTTACAAGTTGTTTACAAGTTGTTGAACCTTTATGCACAAACACTACCTACTGGCAATACTACAATCGCCCACGTTCTTATGTGAAGGGCTAAAATTATCCACTTTTTAAAATTCTTACATCATTGATATTGTTGATCCTAAGGCATCCAAGACTTGCGAGGCAGTCATTCGTTGTTGCGGATTTAGTACCAATAATTTCTTGATGAGCATCACGGTGCCATCAGACACTTGCGTCTCACTACAAGAGGTGTAGGAAGATGACCCATAGTAAAAAAAAACAACCATCGATAGATTTGTTAGTAAATTCATAATAAGTGACTAGAATATTAAAATTTGCTCCTGCTATCTTACTTGGGGATAGAAAATTCAGCGGCTTTGATTTTTCTGAAGAGTTCTTGAGGATTGCTGTCGTAGAAAGGAAACTGGCCATAAAGCATTGTAAACAATACTACTCCTAAGGCCCACATATCACTGGGTTTCCCCAGATACGGTTTACCTACAAATTATTAGAGATCCTGTAACGGTTTTTGAACCCTCCCAGCAACGCCAAAACACAAAAATGATTTACCACTTAGAACATCAGGGCTGATGTAAGCAGGACTTCCACGTTGGTCTTTGAGTAAATCAGTCTCACTAACGAGATGCTTGCCCAGGCAGAAATTGGTGATTGTAACTCGATGTGTGCTCTTGTTTAATACCATATTTCCGAGTTTCAAGTCACGATGCACAATATTTTTCTACCAAGGCATAAAAAGCATAATTGCAATTTTGCTACCTTTGTCTGAAAGAAAACAAGATATCCACAATTGTCCCCAGTTCTCTTTCATCGTGTATACTCACTTTATGAAGGCTTTCAACAACTCGTACTATATTATAGAATACGACTACTGTTTCACGTTCAGATAATTTCTTCTCCTTAATTACGTAGTGTTGTAAATTTACCAGGTTGGCATTTTGATTGCCAAAATCATGGGCGCAAAGACAATCGAGTACTAGGCAAAGTCGGCTTTTAATTTTACCGGTGTAGACCCCTTCACAATTCACCAGTTCTCGTTCTTCCAGAGCTTCATCCTAAAAGGGTAGAAATGATACGAGTTGTCATTTTCTTATCTTGAATTTTCAATGTTTCCTAAAGTGCATAACATAAGTTCGATCCTCGTCCAGGTCGGTGGTGTCTATAAGAAATAGCGCTTATTTGCTAATTGATGTGTACAGTGTCACTACTAATCGAAAAAAAAATAATCCTTTCTTCTTAAGAGCGCATTTCATATTTGATCCAACTGACTAACGTTCTGCAAGAAGCCAATGAGGACAGGAAAGAGAAGCAGTATTGTGTCTCCACAGTTGGGAACTGAATTCAGTCCGCCTGAATACCAGGCAAGTACCACGCGTTAAGTCCTTCTCTCGCTGGACACAAAAAATGAACGGACCGGTAAAATTCCCGAATGTAGGAGCCTCGGAGCTTTGAGGCTACCATGGTCCTCATCAAAAAACCCCCTGTCTCCGGATGATATGTACTATAAGACTGAAGAAATGATTGGCATGCTTTGGAGGGATGTCACCTCAGAATCCTGGGACAAATGTTTAAAACGTCGTTTGAGAGGGTTTGCCATGACCAAAAACCCCATCAACCTCGACCAGCTTTGAAATGGAACCTCCAAGAGCAGTTGTTTTTAAGAGGTCTCACCTTGAAAAGGCCGTGGTGATGGACAACACCTTCTTGATTGCGAAGCAAGGACAGCAACGAATATTCAGTATGAAGCAACATTTTACCTTGTCGATCATCTTGCATTTCGTCTTCAGGGCTTTGAAGTGTAAGAATCTATTTAATAAAGAGTAGAGCAAGACCGAAGGTCAGTATATGTCAGGCAAGATGGGAGAGGTGAAGTACATGAATTAAGAGTGTAGAACACGAGCTCACTCCCCCGCCTTCGTACCTTTAAAGTGTAATAATCATCTGTTCCGTCCTTTCTTGCCAAACATTGAACGATACTTTTCACTGGTGAATTGCCTAATCTTGGACCTGAAATTCATAATGACCGATGAAAACAAGGACCTTTAAACTTCTTACTTTGGACAGTAAATTTCCAGCCGTCTTAAGCACAATAGTAGTATTTGATCGTTTCCTTACCTAAGAGGTAGGGTCCAGCCCGTTTCACTATCTTCGTATTGACAGGCGTCCCACTCTTGGGAAGTGGATGTTGATGGCGACGATTAGTGGGCAAATGATGGAGTTCTGGAGGAGGACTTAGGCCATCTGCCGTCGGTGGAGACGTTGACCTACCAACTACGTTTTGTGGATAGACAACGCGAATTTTACGTGGTCTTTCATTCTCATCGACTGCTTCTAGTGGTCGTCGATTCATTCTAACTTGGACGAGATAAGGAAGAAACCCGTCTCTGTCTAAAAGTTCAATGAACATACATCCACCAGCCCATTATATCCTCGGATGGAGTAGCAGTCATCGTGACTTAATAATGATTGCCTCACTTCTTGAAACTCAAAGACACCATCGTAACGACTGATTTGATTTCACAACCGTACGCAATTATTTCACACACTTACTACTGGTCCCTCTGTTAGACTTTCAACGAAATACACTTGCTAAAAAATATATGGTGATATAAAGGCGCTCTTGTATAGCTCCTCCTCGCTCCTTTGTAGATCGCCGATATTTAAAATTGCGGATTACTGGATTAATTTTATGGGTTGGGGAGTAAGCCAAGCAGCCATAACAGGACGGACCCTTAAGAGGCTGCTCGCGGGAGATGAGGAGGTAGGTGTAAAGGACGTAGGAGAGGGGAAATTTGCAGCATCCAACGTTCTTTACCAACCACCCATGTTGGTACTAACGTGGGCTTGCGCTGCTTAACTTCAGTGATCTCACGAGAACTGGTGTATCCAACGCCTGGGATTGTTTGGTCAGTTATTTAACAAAGGCCTTCCAAAAGTGTTGGTGTTGTAGGGCCCTTCCACTAGAAGGTTATTAGAGCCTCATCCACTGCGTAGTTCTAATGCAGAGACTGCACGGACCCTACGCTAATGCGACGATTTTTGGGTGGTTTTCCCAAGCAGCTACCCATGTCAGTGCTAACCGGGGTTGCGTTGCTTAACTTCAGTGATCAGACGAGAACTGGTGTGTCCAATGCAGTAAGCCGCTCCCAAGGGCCTTCTATGTCGAAAGGGTTTCTTCGTATGTTCACACACACATACAGTATATGTCTGCCGAAGAAGAGCTGAAGGCTCTCTCGAGGCTTCCATTGTGTTACCGAGGCAATCTGTCATTCAGTGATTAATGTCGCACCCTCCTTCCCCGCTGACTAGTCAACTCCTGTAAATGGCGGATCCGACTACAATAACTCATGACTTTTTTTGTCCGACGTGCTCCTGACTTGCATAAGCAGCCGGCAGACATTGAGAAGGACGGTCACCTTGACCGTCTTTCCATATCTATGACATTACACTACGTTTTATCAGTCACGCACAAGCAAGTACTGGTAACTTTATAAAAATTATGCTCCTGTTAGAATTTTTTTCTGTGACTGAGCCGACGTCCCGACAGGCGCCATGACCTCTTGGAAAACTTTTCTAATGCCTTGCGAATAATCCACCTCAGTGGCGCAGTGGGTAGCACGCAGTGGAGTTCAAAAGGTCTCCCCAAATATTTATAAATATTCAGAATCCTTTACTATAAATCAGCGGTGGTCAACTTTTATGTACATAAGATCTACTTTTATCTTAAAAATGTGTCGCGATCGACTTGTTGTCATAGGCATAGTCAAAATGGGGAGAGAGAGGTTCGATACTGGACCCATTTCGCTCCAGTATCGAACCTAGAACCACTGACGCAGACCTAAAACCACTAAGCCACCCAGGCTGGTCTTAAGTAAACACATCGCTATGGGGATAACAATGCGAAAATGCCTCATTAGTTGTGCCCCATTGAGGCACTGAAGGGAGAAAATTTGCTGCATTCCTCCCCCCCCCCCCTGGATCCGCCCCTGGTAGCACGGTGTGGAACTGCGTCAGTAGTTCTAGGTTCGATACTGGACCGAGGTGGGTTGGCCTCTTTCGGGCGAGAGACAGGCCGCAAGAGCGCCTTTTTTTCGGATGAAAGTAAAACCGAGGCCCTGTGTGGTGTATGATGGCATTTGCACGTAAAAGGACCCTCTCTACTACGAAACGGGTATATTAGGCAAAAATTTCCAGGTGTAGGAGCTCGTTCCCCTGGCGCCGGTGGAAGGTACCGACGAACAGTAGGCCAACGATAAATAAGCGTAGGGGATGCAGCTTTGGTCGAAACCGGCTGTGGAAAAGCACTGTACAACAGATCGCCCTTGTGTCCATACACACGGACAAGATGGGTACCCGCCCCTGCCATAGGCAGGAAAAGGGTTAGGAGTTGTTTTGCTTGCTTTTGAAGTACGAATACGCGATATAATGGACAACCCTGAATGCCAAGACTTTAGCCGACGTACTTTTTTACTAATGGTAACTCACTCTTACGGCCTTGGCATACTTCAGCCTTGGCTGGAGTATGGGATCAATCCTGGTCGAATAATCCTTACTCTGCTCTAAAATGTCAACTTCCTCCAACTATAAACATTCATCAGTCGCCCTGAAGATATCCATGCTTAGTACAGTATCTGCTCTTAGGTCAAACCGCTTCCTTGGATGGGGTCGCGTTTGACTCCTGAACACGTAGAGGCACACATTCAATCTTGGCCAACATGATGGATGCTTACCATACCACCTGGACAATAATGAAATCCCTCTCCACCTGGCGTCGGTTAATGCTCCTTAGAGTGCACACTGCGATACTTAACGAGCAATGAACTCACGTGATGTAGTTTTTACAAGGATGGTGTAGAGAGCGACAAGCCCTTTTGTGCATTCGGGAGTTCTGGGGCTCTGTAGAGAAATAAGGAGTTGCAATACTCTGAACAGGAGAATCCTGTGAAACCCGTGCATGGAAGAAATAATTCCTGGTTGCTCTAGGTCCGGATTCAATGTTTATCCTGGTTTGCGATGGCACACCATGACATCTTCAAGATGATAATGATGATTTATTCCGAACAAGATCCTGTTTCATTCCTTGTTTTTTCATTAATGGATGATAATGAAAAATAGTTAATGTTCAGTGATTGTTCGTTCGTCTGTTTCCGAAGCCGCCGAATGATTAATTATCTTGTTTGATAGTCTCAATCTGTGGAGGCCTGGACTGCCGCCGCCTTTTACTGCCGTATTGTCATCGTTCTGCTGTATCTAGTGCTAAGAAGTTTAAAGTCTAGGGAAAATGCACATTCGTCCAACGGCAGCAAATTATCACCTTGTTCCGGTTATGGCAAGCTCGGTTTTATGAACTCTAGATCGTCACTGTTCCATCGTCATTCCCTTGTTTGTTTGTTGTTGTTTTAGGGCCCATCGACTACAATGGTCATTAGGGCCCAATCGTCATTCCCTCCACCCCGCTACTACCACGTACTTCACCAACTGTCCATCCTGATCAACAGGATGAAAGCCTCAATACTTCTTGTACACCTTTTCTGTCCAAGAGCCCTTCTTACACCTGAGCGGCGAATTGCTTTGGACACACCAGTTCTCGTCTGATCACTGAAGCAGCGCAACCCCAGCTAGTACTGACATGGGTGGCCGCTTGGGAAAACTGGGTACTGCTAATACCCAAAAAAATCGTCGCATTAGTGTAGTGTCTGTGCAGTCTCTGCATAAGAACTATGCTGTGGACGGGGCTCTAATGACCTTTGTAGTTGAAGGGCCCTAAAACACCAACAAACAACTTATTACATCTGAGTTTGCTTGGCTGTTGACCTCATGGAAGAGGTGAGTGACTTTTTTCTTGTGCAGCAGGAAATTCCTCAAGTGCACCTTCCGTCCCGGGTTTGGAACCCTTTCTACAATGAACAGTCTTAGTTGGGTAAATGCCTTCATCAGGCTTCATCCTCATTTCCCCCTCTTCATCATTATTACGTATGCATGTCACTAAAATGATGACATCGAAAAGAGGGGGAAAAGTGGCGGTGACCATCAACTGATAAATGAATTCATTGACTGCAAATATCTATTTTTAGATATGTTTAATTACAGCCGGCCAAGGACTGACTGGTGTCATAACAAAAAAGGTTTATTTTAAGCAACATTGAAAACTAACACGGGGCACTATGGTCACTTCATGGCCGGTAATGAATGAGAGAAAGAGGGTCAGACGTATTCTTCACCTCCACCATCACGTGATAAAATATTACTAACTATATTAAGACAGGTTACGCCCGTCACTCGCAAATGTGGTGAGCATCACGCGTCAACCGCTTGAATTATGATTACATTGCCCAAGCGCACTTTTTGAATTGAAAAAAAATGTAGTGAACCTTGACACGTATCATGTGGTCACTTTTTGAGTGAACTGGACGACCTCCTTCGTTACTAGATGGCAACCAGTCTTATAAATCATTCCTGTAATGAATATCGGATTAGAGGCTCCCCGGAGTGTAAAGCCAAAGCGTGAAATGCTGTCGCCATCAATGAACGAGACAATAGCCGCCTCTGCGACAGGGGTCCGGACACCGGACTGTGTTCGACCCCCGACCTTGTTACTACACTCTGAATGTTAACGGCGCGTCGTCTTTCTAAATCGTCTCAAAATTACATTCAGGAAAAGTGTCATAAATGTCATATGATTGACCTAGGACATTTAGAGGTGACAACAGAAGCTAGGCCCGGAGTGTAATATTGCCTATGACTTTAATATAACCCGAGAGTTCAGTTTCTCGTTAAAACATAAGTTTGTTATGGGACGAGAGGAGGGCGGAGACAAGTAGAGGACAAGGATTGGCCGGGCGATGGACAATTTTTGCCGACAGTCTGAAGAATTATTCATAAATTACGTGAACACTTTAAAGAGACTCCTTATCCAAGTAATTAGCCCGCCGCGGTGGCGTAGTGGTTAGCACGCTCGGCAACTACGCCAGTAGTTCTAGGTTCGATACTAGACCGTGGTGGGTCGGCTTCTTTCGGGCGAGAGAGAAGCCGCGAGTGTGCCTTCTTTCGGATGAGAAGTAAAACCGAGGTCCCGTGTGGGTGTACGATGGCACTTGCACGTAAAAGAACCCTCTCTACTACGCAACGTGTAGATGAGGCAAAATTTCCAGATGTAGGAGCTCGCCCCCTGGCGTCGGTAGCATTCCCCAACGAACACTAGACCGACGATAAATAAGCGTAGGGGTGCAGCTTTGGCCGGCAACCGGCTGCAGAAAAACTATGACCAATATATCACCCTGTGTCCATTCTGAGGGACAAATGGGTACCCGACCCTGCCATAGGCGGGAAAAGGGTTAGGAGTTCCTTTTTTTTTGCCTTATCCAAGTAATTGGGTGATGGGGAGAACAATTTTAGTTAACTCCCCCTTCCTCCAGATTGAATTCGCGAAGCCATTAGTGATGGGGTTAAGTGAATTAAACGTCGACCTACTGCTAGTACAACTACTTCTATTAAGATTTTGGCGCCCACCGGACGCCAAGGGTGGGGACAGTTGATAAATATGAATGATGACAAAGAATCTATTCAACCTGTTTGCTCTGTGTAATGATTCTGGATGTTGATAAGAGGCGACTAATAAAGGAGCTTGAATTCCTGGGGCAGGAACATATTTCAAATGACTGATGAAAGGGGCTTGGTTAGGGAAAGGGTGTGTGGAGGATGGACTGGTTCAAATGTAGGGCAAGGTTAATGGAGCTAACCTTCAATAGCCTCATGGGCTTTTTTAAATGATGCAAAGTGGTGAGGTGGGTCCGAGCGCAGCAAAATTTCTTTCCTTCCTGATTAATGAGTGAACATGAAACAGCAAGACCTGGATGATTTTCAACATCTTTCTTGTGATCATATGATTGGAGGTTCTAGCCCACAAATAATTTCTCCATGGGGCGGACGACGCCTCAATTTCTATCTTAATCGAATAGAAACAACAGTCATAGCGTTTTTGCTTTATGCCTGTAGTCTCATTTTAGACCCGCCTCGGTAGCGCGGTGGGTAGCACGCTCGGTAACTGCGTCAGTAGTTCTTGGTTCGATACTGGACCGAGGTGGGTTGTCTTCTTTGGCGCGAGAGGCCCCGAGTGCGCCTTCTTTCGGATGAGAAGTAAAACCGAGGTCCCGTGTGGTGCACGTTGGCATTTGCACTTAAAAGAACCCTCTTCACTATGCAGCGGGTAGATGAGGCAAAATTTCCGGGTGTAGGAATTCGCCCCCTGGCGTCGGTGGAGTGCCCTAATGAACAGTAGACCGACGATAAATAAGCATACGGGGTGGCAGCTGTGATCGGCAACCGGCTGTGGAAAAACACTGTCCAATGGGTACCCGACCCTGCCATAGGGGGAAAGGGTTAGGCAGTGCCGTAACGGGGGTATGAAGCGCCTGTGGCAAGTGTCTAACTTTCGCTTGCCCGTAACGCAATAATAACAGAAAACTAATGCCTGGTTCCGTATACTCACGCGCTAACGCTATTACCGTTGAATCAGACGACACAGCACAAAAAATGGTGACGTCACACTGCTACTTGGGGTGTCGCAGAGCAGCTATGCGTGACGGTAGTTGAGTTGACCAGTGATCAACTCACATAGCGTCCCGCACGTCACGCTGCGTTCTGATTGGCTGGCGGTTGAGCTGTCTGCTTTAAAAATGGCGGAGGATAATGTAAGACATCACGGCGGCGTGCGGTGACTCCAAATAAAGCGCTGCACTTAAGGAATTGCGCTGGCGGTCCTTCATAACGCACTAGCACAAAACGTCATCAAAATGTCATCAGTGGCGACGTGATTAGCGTTGAAGTGTGGTGATACGGAACTAGGCATTAAACATTTTGCGCCCCAAACCCAGTTGCGGCCGCCTTATTCGCCACGCCCTCGTTACGGCCCTGGGGATAGGAGTTGTTTTGCTTCCCTGTAGCCTCACTTTCTGTAAGGTAATTTCCGGCTGCAGTAGCGTTGCTTGGGGAGCTGGGGGGGGGGAGTTTGCAGACCGGACCTGGTGACACCAAAATGAAAAATGGAAAATTTTATAGAGCAGACAGAGCTTGGTCTATTGGGGTTCACATTACCGACCATAGGGTCACCCCAGCCAGCCATCTGGAACCCGCAAGAATATTGGCAAATTTAGTGGGGGATGGCGGCCTACCCCAAGAGACTAACAAGCAAAAAAGAAAGGTCAACGGGGCTAGGGACGGAAGTAGGGGTAACACCAAACCTGACCATTGTCCGGCTGCAGGACTATCCCGTGCTGGTGTCTAGGATGTACCCACCACAAAGGCGCATGTTGAGGAGGGACACAATTTCATCAGAAAATTAATAAAGCAGGTTCGATCCTGGGCAAGGTGTGTGAGGGCTTCTAAGCTCAACGAAACCCTCACAGGAGATGAAATAAGACCATGAAGTCCTGCCGAAAGGTTCATGTGTGGCACTATTGCACTTCAAATAATGTATAAGTTGAGGGTCATGCCTCATCCTGCACCCCTCTTGTGTCAGTAAATGACCTTGCCTTTAAGAGCTGAAACCCTGATGTTAAATAATCAGTGCGGTTAACGGGCATTAATATCCAGTCTCTTCTTGAAAGGGGTGCCCTGAGTAGTCTCCACTTGAACAAACACGTTATCCAAGCCAACTAATACAATGTTCTTTTCTCCCTCTCCCCGGGAGCCGCTTATTGCGTTGGACACACCAGTTCTCGTTTGATCACTGAAGTTAAGCAACGCAACCCCAGCTAGTACTGACATGGGTGACCGCTTGAGAAAACTGGGTACTGCTAATACCTAAAAATCGTCACAATAGTGTAGGGTCTGTGTAGTCTCTGCATTAGAACTACACAGTGGACGGGGCTCTAATGACCTTAGTTCAGGGCTGGCGAACCTTTTTCTGCTGGCGTGCCAAAAGTTTTACTAACGTGCCACATACAGTAGTGTGTTAAAAGGAATATATAGTAGGGTACACTTACTTCCGGTTTGTTACAGGAAATGAAAATTTCACCAATTGATTGGTAGTACGCTCGCTCGGCAACTGCGTCAGTAGTTCTAGGTTCGATACTGGACCGAGGCGGACGGGCTGCTTTTGGTTGAGGGGGCAGAGGCCCCAAGTGCGCCTCCTTTCGATGTAAAATGGCATTAGCACGTAAAACAACCCTCTCTACTTTGCAACGGGTAGATGAAGCAAAAATTTTCAGGTGCAAGAGCTCGACCCTAGCGAGGGTGGAAGAATTGCCCCAATCAAAAGTAGACCGACGATAAATAAACGTAGGAGTTGCAGCTTTGGTCGGCAAAATCGGCAGTCCAGTATATCGCCCTTCTGTCCATTCAGAGGGACAAGATGGGTACCCGACTCTGCCATAGGCGGGAAAAGGGTTAGGAGTTGCTGATTGGTTTGGCTTTATATACTGTAGATTACCCTGCACATGTACCTGCCACGTGCCAACAAAATTGATGTACGTGCCATAGGTTCGCCACCGTTGTAGTTGAAGGGCCCTAAAACTTCAACGTACCAAACCAAATCCCTCTCCCCTTTCGAGGTAGCCGATCGATCTGCGTCCTATTAGAGCCATCACGCCTCTTCACGTAGTTCCATTAATTTGAACCCCAAGGTCGCGAATATCACATATCCAAATTGGTCACCCCAAATATTCCCCTCAACCCTCTTCAATAATTGTCATTTATTTAATATCATATTTAGAAAAAAAAGCCCCTCGAAAGTGAAGCCGTATTCAGCGTACACACTCACTTGACGACGAAGGCGATCAACAGTAGGCCTGATGTGGCTTGTTTGGGGGATGCTGAGGGCTTGATGGTGGAAGGGAAGGGAGGAGAGGGTTATTTTGAATATAGCAAAGCAAAATATTGTGCTGGTAATATAAAACATTTTTGTGTTCAGTACACTATCCTGATTGTACGATATTAAGGAGAGGAGTAGGGAGTGATATAAATTGCCGGGAGGGGGATGCTGTGGGGACGATAACGATAAATGGACGGAGAAGAGGGGAGGGAGGAAACAACTGATGTCTACAAAGGGTGTTAACCAGCAAACAGCTCTCTCAGTTTGTGAATGCCAAATTGGGTGGCGATTTTCTTACTAGTAGGAGGGGGAAGAGGAGGCTGCTGCAGTAGTCATGTGACGTTCGAGAATAACACGAGATTAACCTTGAATTCGACATTCAACATCCCACTTTTGTCTGATAAGCGGTCGTATCGCCGCCACCCCTCAACCGATACCACACGCTCGTCATCGGATGTCAAGATTAACCGTGATGTTTTTTGGATTATCATCAAAAATCTGGATACCCGACCAGGATGAAGACACTTTATTAGGAGGATAGCACACACACCCCAATTCCTACTCTCATCATCTTCTAACTCTGTCATCCCCTTTCATTACCCCCTCCTCCCTTCATCTCCTTTTTGTGGGCCACACGAGAAGGTATGGCTAATAACAGCATTCCGAAAATCGGCATCATTGCCAGGGTCGTTTTCTGCACCCTTGGACAGTAGTTGTCATTGGGAGAAGGAGGTGGGGGCGACCACGCCTCACGATTAACGACTTTTCCACCAATGGAGTGATTGCTTTCCATCACTCAGCTACCTCTGTTTGACGAGAATGGCGCAGTACAGCGCCTTCAAAAGTACTTCACTCGCGCTCTGTGCTCGTAATTAAGGTTTGTTGAGTGGCCGAGAAACATTTTTTTTCTTGACGAGCAACAGCAACTCGACCACAACCACCGCAACAACATCAACAACAACGTAAACGATCGCTTGGTGGTTCCTCGAATTTTGCATATTCCAAAACACTTCGGCATCAATATCTCTTGATACATATAGGACTCGCAGAAACAAAAACGCCTCCGAAATTTTTTTTTGCATCAAAATGAGACCATTTGTTGAACAAGATGATATCCCTCAATTACCTGCTATTGGAGATCGGCGGAAATTAGAGAAGGTAAGATGTCCTAAATACTTGATGTTTTTTTGCAAACTTAATTCTGTAATGAGATTTTTCGATGACAACACCCAATTGAAGATGCCACTTGCCTACTTTTTTTTTATCCTGACGAAGACCCAACTTGTCATGAGATCAAAGCAGACCTTTGGGGGGAAAATGACACGGAGAAATATGGTAATGTAGGGTGGACGGAGCCCTGGTTAACAACAGGATACTGATCCTTGGCTGGATGAGCTATTGGGGCCTATTCAGGTTCTACGTAGCCAGCCTGAACGATAAATACCGTAAAATCTCACGTAAAGTCCGCACCTCAAATATAGTCCGCACTTTAAAATTCCTACTGTAGCCAGTGGAGCAACTTGTAGGGGCAATGGGATCAAATGAATTTGAACATGAAATGTCAGATTGCCCTGACGATGAAATTGAAATGTGAAAGATTTTATATTGCATTATCATATAAATAAGAACGTACTGTGTAAAATCGTGTTGTTAAGTGTAATAAAATGTTCAGAAAATGAAGAGCAGTTTTCATTGAGAACCCTGGGCTTCATTTATAGTCCGCACCCATATATATAGTCCGCCCTCGCATATAGCCCGCACTAAATGACCCTATGTTTCGCGTATAATCCCCGGGCACTACGTGAGATTTTACGGTAACTCTTTCTTCACAACAGATTCTCCTACTTTCCCAGACGTCGATGGACATGGGTAGAATAGGATAGTAATAGCAACCCACCAGGAAGAATAATTGTGGGGGGGGTGTGCTGTGAGAGTGCCAAGAAGTTGGGTGAGAAATTGTAAAAATGTTACTTGAGTGGTACAGGCTGTGCCGGATTTAGATATTGAGAGGCCCTACGCTATTTCAATTTTGAGGCCCTTTTCAAGCACTTTTGAAGCCCGCTAAATGGTGAGGCCGTAGGCTTCAGCCTAATTAGCCTATTGGTAAATGCGGCAATGGGTGCAGGACAAAAGCCCCACAGGTTATAGTTGAGAAACGGGACTTTTTTTAGGGAATAGTTGAGGCCGTTATCCGGGGCCCATTTTCTCCCTCCCGTTGTTCTGTGGACCCCAATCTACTTTAGTACTCTTTTATTTGGTCAGAATCGGTAAGAAGAGGGGGTGGAGGTGATAGACGGAGACAGGTTAACAGTTTACCAGATAAAATAGAGACGAGGAGCTCATTATCTGGACTATCGTTGTAATCATTTTGGCACCTCGATGAGGGCAACCAAAAAGACAACCCTAGAGGTGAAACTGATAAATGTATTCGGACCTTAAGTGATAATGTGGCAGACTTGAAATATTGTTATTATGGTTGTTATTTGTTGCCAGCATTGTCATCGACACCGAGCTGCTATTGACGTCATCAGTGGTTTAGTTGTTGATAACGTGAAATTGCCAATTATCACTGATGATTGTGCGCATTGCTACTGGAATTTACTTTCTGCTTGAACTAGTGAGTGGAAAGCGCTTTCGCACCGGAAATAGACCAATAAACATTCGTTCAACCTCTCTCACGGCGGCAAAGACATTAAAATCGCTGCCATTATCTAAACATTTCAGGAAAGCTCTTTTTAATTCATGTTTACTCAATTATTCTAATTCACTACACTGCAAGCAGCCTTTTCTTTGGCCAATATGGCAGGGCAGTGGAGAGACTAACTCTCAATCCTACTTATGATAACCTAATACTCCTAAAACCCTAAGCTATAATTCAAGTGCCTCCCCTAACACAATACTAGCTATGGTTGGTTTTCCTTGGATGAAGCCCTCCACCTTATCCTCACCAAGGCCATTCTATTGTCGAATGACCCTTGGCAAAAATGACCAGTAGTATGAGTCTGTCTGTGCCCTAACCTCTTTCAATTTATATGGATGATCCTTTCTTCCCTTGTACTCAGCTGGGGACACACTACCGGCCAAAGGTCCATTACATCCCAGCAGCAGCAGTCTTATAAAAAGGCTAATGCTGTGATATATATGCCTCTGGCTTAATGTATCCCACCCTAGTTCCCTAATCATGGCAGATACGCTCTCCCTGTGAGAAAATCTATTAAGTACAATTCTTGCTGCCCTCCTTTGGATCCTTTCAACCTCCCAAGATAAGTCCTGCCTGAACGGGAACCAAATTGGACTGCCATACTCCAAAATTGGGCTTACCATTGAAATATAAACTTAAAGTTGATGCTGATGGAGGGGGGGGGAGATTGTCCAAAATTCACCTCCACTTGAAGTGTTCGAGTAGGGCCTATATTAATTAGCGTATACTTAGGAGCTGGATAGGGGCACACCAGTTCTCACCTGATCACTGAAGTTAAGCAACGCAACTCCAGCTAGTACTGACATGGGTGGCAGCTTGGGAAAACTGGGTACTGCTAATACCCAAAAATCGTCGCATTAATGTAGTGTCTGTGCAGTCTCTGCATCAGAACTACACAGTGGACGGGGCTCTAATAACCTTGTAGTTGAAGGGCCCTAAAAACGTGCTTGATACTGCGTCAGTGATTCTAGGTTCAATACTGAATCGAGGTGGGTTGGCTTCTTTCGAGTGAGAGAATCCCCTGTGTGGTGTACAATGTCATTTGCACGTAAAAGAGCTCTCTCTACGTTGCAACGGGTAGAGGAGGCAATATTGGGGGAAAGGGGTTAGGAGTTGCTATAATAATACAGTGAAACCTCTCTAATTGGTACACCTGTGGAAGGGCAGTAATAGCCTATGGACGATAAATCGGTGCCTGAAGAATTTGTACCGATGGGGGGGGTGTACCGTTTAGAGGGGTGTATCCATAGAGAGGTTTTACTGTAAGAATAATAGCACTATTAGTGTTTCTAAAAATACATTCGGTGTATCAAAAATGGTCAGGGCAAAAATGAAGCATACAGCATACTTTAATGTGTCTGTGTCGCCCCATAATAAACATGTGAATGCAGGATCGATCCTAGCCAGAAGGCCTTTTCTACTAAAAGGTTAAGTCCAAGGTTCTTGTTTCTCTATTTGCGCCTATAAAGCCGGAGCTAAATAAACCAATAACCGAGCAGTCATCTCACCAATTTACTGAATATTTCATTCTGTCGTTCACGTGTTCAACAGGTGTCCTTGAGGGGAGGGATTGTCATACCGAGACCCTTGACACCTCCCAGTAGTCCCTTGTTTTATTCGTGATTAAATTACTAACTGCACGAGTAACGAAATATAATATAGAGTAAGTTAGGAATGATGAAAGCAGGCAATAGATACCCAGGATTATGAAAAATACGTCTTGGCAATGTGCACATGCTTACTGACTATTAAAGATGTTCGTCTTAAGACGTGATGTTAATTATCTTAAGGCTGATCTCTGCTGAATTTTTCGTCATTTCACCCGGTCCTTCCCCCTTCCTAGTGATTTGAGGGTGGAGTGTGCCATTTACTGAGGTAATCACCGTAATTGTATTTAGGAAGTGGTGAGTGCGTCTTCCGTCAAACAGGAAACAAGAAGTCCGAGGTTTACCTGTCAGTTCCTATGTCCTCTTTGCCTCTCAGTGTGGTGCTCATTTTGTCCCTTCTCACTCTTTTGTTATTGATTTTTAATTCCGGATTCGTGAAATACCCAACCCTGACACGGGTGGTCGCTCGGGAAAGCTGGGTACTGCTGGAACTATGCAGTGGACGGGTCTCTAATGACCTTGTAGTTGACGGGAC
>JAAFCE010001036.1:23056952-23182283 GCA_013389805.1 Trigoniulus corallinus
TAATGACCTTGTAGTTGACGGGACCTTAAACTCCAACAAACAAACAACTCGTGTGGGTGCTGAGATGTCGCTTGAGCGATTACGAACCCTGAACGTCCCGTCCCAACTGTGACTTATCTACTGCGCAGGGGCTTCTCGCCGGAAGGCCAACGCGACCTAGGAGAATCTCATATGTACGGAGGGCCACATCTTGGATTCCTGCCTTCAGGATTTAATTTTATAATTTACGATCCGCGGAAGAGTTACTGTAAGTGGGATCATGACGCCAAACACGTAGTTGCGTGGAGAGGGACCAGGACTAAAATAATTATAAAACAACCCTAAAATACTGCAATCCTTCTGCTAAAAAGCCTCACGGTACTAAGTCCCCGTTCCCCCACACGTTGCGTAAATCGGATTTACCAAAATATAACTTAATATTCTAATCCTGAAAATAAAAACTGCAAGGTCGTCTTTGCCGTCGTCGTCCAGAGAATTGAACTTCGGCCAAACATCTCTCCTCCCTCTTTCCATCCCTTTATCACGTAAGCCTGCGAATCCCGTTTATGAGCCAGCCTTAGAACGCAGAGGACACGGGAAGGGCAACTGAAAAACAGCAATGCATTTGTTATAGATATTCTAAGACTAGTGTTGTTAGATTTTGAAGGCGGGGTGTGATAGGGAGGAGAGAAGAAATAAGTGCACATGGCGCCGCCGGCCGCTGTTACCCGTCGCCAAGTTGTGTGATGATGACGCACATGACGTAATAACGTCAAAAGCAGAAGAAAAGTACATACAGTATTTTTAACTTCTCGCCTTCTGATATTTGCGGTAAATTCACGCCTACGGTTCACCATGGAATGAACTATTATTCATTTATCAGAAAGTGAAAGAGGCACCTTGAATTCAAGCTACCCAGGTTTGAAACAACAGTATAATACACATTCTCTATCAGACAGGAAGTAGAAATCATAATTCCTTGTGGTGTCACCTGTCTCTTTACGATCCATGAACACCACTCAGGATCTCGGTGACAATGAATGTCTGAAATTACCAACCCGTTATCTTAATTGACGGAGACTTCACTTTTTGTTTTGCATTCCTAAAGATCATCAACATGAAGTAACTTCACTGACGTAAGAAATCTTAGGTTCTGCCAACATCGTAAATTTCAACCTTGCCTTCTATTGGATCGTTTGAAAAAACAAAGAGGTACAGGACTTCCCCCTTCTTACTGGCCTCTTCAGAAATTCCTAACAGTGCTAAGTCGCGTGATAATCCAAAAACAGCTTACACCTTCGAAAAAAAAAGTCACAATTTTCCTATCTGAAAGTAGCACATGCCAACATTAACATTTCAGAGGCCACATACAGGAGCACTTCAGTAGGTGCCACTGCCCACCCCCTTCTGGATATTTCAGTCATTGGCTCATTCAGTGGGACGGGCTCGTTTTATTAGCAAGGGTTCTACTCTTACACCTGATAATTTTGTTATTTGAAATATCGTTTAGATTCAGATTAGGCTCCAGTTTGATATCGAACACAACCCGGTAGGCATTGGCTTGACCTCGAGGGGAGCGGCGAGTTGCGTTGGACACACCAGTTCTCATCCGATCACTGAAGATAAGCAGCACAACCCCAGCTATTACTGACATGGGTGACTACTTGGGAAAACTGGGTACTGCTAATACCCAAAAATCGTCGCATTAGTGTAGTGTCTGTGCAGTCTCTGCATAAGAACTATGCTGTGGACGGGGCTCTAATGACCTTGTAGTTGAAGGGCCCTAAAACAACAACAACTTGACCTCGGGTTAGGGCTTAGTCTATATATCATGGACTTAAGAGTTAAACTCTATCGATTGACCTTTCAAAATGAGAAAGGAAATAGAAGGGGTCAATATTTCACTCTCAAGTTTTTTCTCTACTGGTAGTTCTCGACTAAGGCCGCTCGCACACACAACCACTTGCAGCGGCCACTAGTGGCAACCACACGCTGCGGACTGTGTTTCCAATTGAAACTCAATAGGCGCGGCGCAAACGCAGCGTTTGCAGCAGCGCTACTGACCCACAAGCTGCGGCAGTGGCCGTATCTCGCTACTTGTGGCTGGTGGTGGCGTTTTTCCTATTATCGCAAGCACGAGATCACGTTGCTGCCGCCTGTGGCAGCCACTGATGGCCGTGTGCAGCGACTAGTGATCACCACTAGTGGCTGCTGCAAGTGGTTGTGTGTGCGAGCGACCTAAGATTCCATGATCCGAAATCCGTTTCTATACTGTACAACTATCTTCACCCCTTTCTTTACAGCTGATACAACTAACAGAAGGCTTAAGACTTAGTGATGAGACTGTCAAAAGGGTTCAAAAAGTATTCGAAGATGAAATGAATTTGGGACTAGTCCGAAATCCAGCAAAAAAGTCCTCACTTCTTATGGAAAACACCTACATTCCTGAATTACCAGATGGCACAGGTAAAAAAAAGTTTTTCATCACAAGTCCTGTTGTAACTAGAGAGCCTCATAGATCAGAATGTAAAATAACCCCATCATCCCCTTACACAAAATTTCAGAGGATGGCTATTACATGGCTTTGGATTTGGGTGGTACACATTGTCGCGTGATTTTGATCCGTTTAGAAGATGGAGAACCGAAGGAACCATTTGTTGAATATTATGATGTTCCTGAGAAAGTTCGTCTGGGACCTGGAACCAAGGTGGGCAATGTGAAGATTCTCAATTTTTCTTACATCAACATTTGGTCTGAGACACAGTCCTAGAAATACCTATGATGACATTTATGGTTTCTCTTTTTTTAGCTTTTTGACTTCTTGGCCAGTTGCATCTATGAATTTATGAAAACCAACGATCTACTTCATAAAATGTTGCCGTTAGGTAAACCTCTTTGCATTCAGAAAAACCATTTCTTTCTACTTCTTTCTTGCCCTTTAATTAATCAAAACGTATTCACATCCACGTCTCAATAACAACAACATCAATTTGAAAAGGAAGGGAAGGGGAGGGATGTAGAGAGAATTCGGAGTATAACAGGGCATTAACACACGTGTCACTCTTGTTATATATTAATCTCGTCCCACACAGGCTTCACCTTTTCATTTCCGATGATGCAAAAAGCCTTAGATGTAGGGATTCTGGTGACGTGGACGAAATCTTTCAACAGTCCAGGAGTAGTTGGTCAAGATGCAGTCAAAATGCTCAAGGATGCCATCAAAAGACGTGGAGTAAGTATAAAAGTATAATAATACTAGCTTGGTGTTCAATCTCTTGTCTGCTCTTAGTCCTACAGTACCTCTCTTTACCCTCTCCTCTCATAAGATGTCCTCCTTCTCTCTCTTCCCTCATGGGAGCGGCGAGTTGCGTTGGACACACCAGTTCTCGTCTGATCACTGAAGTTAAGCAACTCAAGCCCAGTTAGTACTGACATGGGTGGTCGCTCGGGAAAGCTGGGTACTGTTAATACCCAATAATCGTCGCATTAGTGTAGTGTCTGTGCAGTATATGCATTAGAACTATGCAGTGGACGGGTCTCTAATGACCTTGTAGTTGACGGGACCTTAAACTCCAACAAACAAACAAACTCTTCCCTCATTATCCCGCCTCACTTCATCAACCATCAACTACGTGTTAACTTATTGAATTTTGACTTTCAAAGCAATGACGCTGCCAATCAAAAGATTTAGATGATTAGACAAACCAAATCATAACAACGATAATAAATTACATAACAATGATCTTGATTAAAAACAAACAGAAATTGAATGGCTGATGTAACACTGTGTCGACACTTCATCCAAACTGACTGTTGTCCACTCATCCAGGGGAGGTGGGTTCGGCCAAATGCTGAGAGAGTTTCATAAAAGGGTGAAGGTTCTCCAAGGGTCACGTTCACTGCGTTTAATTGCCAAGGACGACTACTATTTCAGAAATTACGACATTTTATTGCATTTTTATTTTTCTCTTAGGATATCGATGTGGAAGTTGTAGCCATATTGAATGACACTACTGGCACGTTAGTACAAGGCGCCCACTTGGATCCAAAGTGTTGCATCGGATTGATTCTAGGTATGAAATATAACCCATTTTTTTTTCTTTGATTTGCCCTTTTCACTGACCTCTTAATTGTTATGCTCATAATTGAGGAAACTGGACATTAACTTGCTTGCTAACTCGACCATACAAACTCTAGTTCAGGACAGATAATGCATGCCCCACGTCTTAAATATCTCAGATACTGGATCTCCACTTCCAAGAAATTGAGCTCGTTTATCATCACGTCGTCGTGGGGAGCGGCGAATTGCGTTGGACACACTAGTTCTCGTCTGATCACTGAAGTTAAGCAGCGCAACCCCAGCTAGTACTGACATGGGTGGCCGCTTGAGAAAACTGGGTACTGCTAATACCCAAAAATCGTCGCATTAGTGTAGTGTCTGTGCAGTCTCTGCATAAGAACTATGCTGTGGACGGGGCTCTAATGACCTTATAGTTGAAGGGCCCTAAAACACCAACAAACAAACAATCATCAAGTCGAAAGAGGTCGCGGTCATCTCGACCAGTCCTGCAAGAGGTGACCTAGCGTCGTCTTCCTACTTGTCAGCGTAACTTCGTCAAGAATCCAGTGTCCGACCCGTCCTCTAGATCCAAGTCGCTCAAAGTTGGTAACTGGTTCTTCTTCACCATCATTCTGTCAAGGAAGTTACAAACAGCCCTCTTATGGGACTGACGAGTGACGGCATGTGTGTTTTGAGGCAGCATTTCTCAAAGTGCGATTCACGGTTAAGCTTTCTTCAAGTGAGCAGCGAGCAGAGAAGATTGAGAAACTTTCTATGGCATACTAATGGGACAAATTTTGAACTTAAGGTGCTAACGCTGATTCGTGATCTTGCCCTGCAATCAGGCCCCCTGGAAAGCTTAGAGGAGCTCAAAATACGGATGTTCGACCTTTGATGAATGTCTGTCGTTTTTCTCTCTGATAACGATTGATAGAGAGGTTAAGTGGGCCTTCAGTCAGATAGGAGGTAAAATATACTGCAGCGTCACCTTTTCTTACACTGACCCTGGATATCCCAAATCAGGATCTGACAAGTAATGTTCTCCAATTCCTTTTATCGCTTTCTTCCCACTTCTGACGAGATAGGTACAATAAGTCCGGGATGTTGAAGCGAGACAACGGAAACATGGCTACTATTAGCCATCCCGCAACCCTTTTAATGGCCTTTAACGATATGGAAGTGGGATAGAGCGAGCCTTAATATCCTTCCACGAAATTTCTACTGTAGGGAAAGGAATGCATGCTAACAGACCGTTAATTAATTGATTGCAGGCACTGGTAGCAATGCTTGTTACGTGGAAAGAGCCGACAGAGTTGAAAAATGGGAGAACAAATCAAAAGACATCAAAGAGGTATGAAGTAACATCTCCCCTCCCCTCTTCTTTGATATATATTTTTGTTGTTACGTCATTGAAATGCATGTATCTTGGTGTGAATTTAGGTTCTTATTGACGTTGAATGGGGAGCATTTGGTGACAATGGAGTCATTGATTTTATCAAAACTGATTTCGATCGTCAAGTGGACGCAAATTCGTTATTAGTTAACAGTTTTACGTAAGAATTCTTGTGATAATTTCTCTAAAAATATTCTTCTCGTTTTCTTCGTGATCAAATATTGGAGAATAATCTCTAATCATCGCTATTTTCTTTCATAAATTTTAAATAATACAGATTTGAGAAATATTTTTCTGGTAAATATTTGGGAGAAGTTGCTCGTGTTATTTTGGTAAAGTTGGCTCAAGAGGGAGTTTTATTCGGAGGCAAAATATCCAATAAATTGGACACCAAAAATGAGTTCACCACATCGTATATATCTCACATTGAGGAGTGAGTAGAGAGAGAGAGACTGAGAAATTGGTCATATCTTTTGTTCATGCATACCCAAATTTGCCCAAATTGGGACCACTGGTGACGACGTTTTTTTGTTACAGAGATCAAGAAGAATCGACAAATACCCGGGCTGTGTTAAATGAACTTGGTCTGTTGGCAGATGCTGATGAAGACGATATTAGGGTCGTCAGATATATCTGTTCGTTGATTTCTATAAGGGCGGCAAAATTAATCTCTGCATGTAAGTCAATCGATCTTTGGACATTAAAAAAAAGGCTCTAAAGAAGGCCTTGAAAGGAATTTACACCCTCTATTTTTGACACCACTACCAATTATTTCCAGGTATGTCGTGTTTGTTGAAACGAGTGAACAGGCCGGACATGACAGTTGCTATCGATGGATCTCTGTACAAATATCACCCACATCTTCACAATCTGCTGATGAAATATACGTCACAACTGGTCCCTGATAAAGAGGTAAATACCTCATCAATTACTGGTTTTATTAATTAACGTTCCACCCACTATAATTTTGCCTTTAACCTTCAAGCGCTCGCTTTACTTCGAAAGACATTCAAGCTCGCAAGGCGGCAAACTGGCCGCCTCTCATTTTTCTTTGCATTTGGCAGTTTACTAGATGTTTATAGAACACATCATGAGAAATTTAGTTAATTAAGCAGATATAAACGAAATTAAATGAGAAACTAAACTAGATGTGACCTAGTGTGACCCTGATTCTGGTACCCTGATACTGGAACCATGATACCTTAACCCTGATACTCAGACCCTGATACTCGGGCCCTGACACTGGGACCCTGATACTTGGACTCTGACCCTAGAACTATGATAGTGGGACCCTGATTCTGGACCCTACTCCTGGGACCCTGATACTGGGACCTTGATACCTAGCCTCTGATACTGAGAAATTGATACTGGGACCATGATAGTCAGACCCTGATATTTGGGCCCTGATACTGGGACCCTGATACTTGAATTCTGATACTGGGACTCTGACAGTGGACCCCTGCTAGTTGGACCCTGATGGTCAAACCCCGATAGTGGGACCCTGATAGTCGGACCGTGGCTCTGCAGTGCTTTCTGCCATGGAGCCCCAAAAATCCTGCTATGGGGAACCACTTTCCTATGCACTTGTGAGGCAGCAGAATGGCCGCTTGTGGAACCCTCCACAACCCCAGCTACTTTGACAACGAATTGCTCCAAATTGACATGAGTTGGAAAAAAAATTTTAATTGCAAGTTGTGGCCAAATATACAACTTGAGAATACTAGGTGGTCCCAATCATTTAATCAGTCCTGCTACAGTGGGACAAAATTTTGTTTAATTTGGCGACCAATTTGCCGCCCATGCGAGCGCTTGAAGGTTAAGTCATCCGTCCGCCTTACTGGGTTTCATTTCACCGCATGCGTGTGCATTGGATTGTTCCGGCGCGCGTTGCTGCGGCATCTTCACGATTAAAAATCGGATGTGTGCACCGGGCCTAAGAAACTACAAAATCGAAGAAATTAGGCAGTTTTATACAGTGTTCCTCAACTAGACGGTTTACAGAACTTTTAGTGAGAAGGATATCAATAGGGATTCCAAGAGAATTTGAGAAGGGGGAAACATGACGGTAGGATGGTGGCAAGTAAGTGGGCAACTCCTTCCTCCACTTTTTGAAGGTCTTTGGCTCCACGGTATCTTCGGGCATCCTATAACATCTTTTCAAGGGCCCTTAAAAGTACAATGTCGTGCTAGGTTTTCTTAACACCTGTGCAGAGGGTAATGAGGTTAATTCGTCCCACCGCCATTTAATCGTAGGGCTATTGCAATATACGTCAGATATCCTATTTGTATGAGTTTACACACAGCAAGATTTATCGGTAAATATTCAGAAAATGTATTTGATAGTTAATTTTCAAAATGCATTACTGCATGTGATAATTACAAAGCTCATGAATATGAAACACGACTTGAAACGGAAGTTGGTCGTAAATACAGATTTACCTGAAGTTAAATAACATGGATGTGACAGTAAATATGTTTCATTTTTTATTAAAGTTCCGATTAATTTTGGCGGAAGACGGCAGTGGCAAAGGGGCAGGACTGGTAGCAGCTATTGCTACTCGCCTACGAAAACATAAGAAGGTAGTAGTTATGGATTACCGCGGTTAAAAGGAGTAAGAAGAGGATCCCCCTGTCTATTTTTATATTGTTAATACTTATCACTTGTAAATTTTCCGATTTAATTTTCTTTCCATGTGTGTATTGCTGTTGCTCGAATTAAATTGTATATTTCTATAAAAGTTATGAAATGAACATGCTTAAAACGTTCTGGTAAAATGAATTACAGGTACAAAACTCTTATCCCGAAAAGACATTCAGTTGCGTAGCTAGGGCTGACATCTGCCCCGAGGTACTGCATGTGGGAGCCCCAAATTGATGTTTCCGGGAAAACATGACGGAACCTCTTATGGCTCACACATTGTCATGAGGGAGGCAAGGAGGGGGCGCGAAAAATGATGCGAAGTTTTTTTTGGTATTAGCAGAACCCAGTTTTTCCAAGCAGCTACCCATTTTAGTACTAGCTGGGATCGCGTTGCTTAACTTCAGTGATCAGACGAGAACTGATGTGTCCAACTTAATAAGCCGCTCCCTTGTAAGTCCCGAAAAAAATTCCTGAGGAAGGCAATCATTCTTACCATCGCTGCTTCATCTGGTGTTCGATTAACCATGCTGATTATGTAGCCCTGAAGAGCAGTCTAGTAGGAGGAAGTAGATCTTACCCTCTCCCAGGGTAGGTCATAGCCCAAATGGCGCCCCAGACCAGTGGCGGGTCCAGAGGCGGATGAGGGGGGAGCACTTAAAAAAAGTGCGCCCCAAGTACAAATCTAGCTAGCAATTACAATAGATCCTCTACTGCCCCCTTAGACAATGCCTTATCTTCAGTGGTTTAGCCAACTGCAGACTGGATTGCAACTGTTGGACTGGCAGTATAGAAATGGGGATAACAGTTGCGCCCCATTGAAGCACGGAGGGGGGAATTGCTGCATTGCCCCCTCTGGATCCGCCCCTGCCCCAGACAAAGCCTATATTTTGGAGGCCTGCGACCTTCGTGACGTTCCTGTGTCTCCTCAGCGGAGAAGCAATTTGGCTTCCTCCGGGGGATGACTGGGGCGATGCCACGCGTTTACCAGCAGCTGCAGTGCAACCTCTGTTGGGAAGGGGCAAATCAACATATCTATCCCCCCCCCCAGTAATAAAATTAGTCCAAACCACAGTCTGCAGTGGTTGTTGCTCACATAAACAGGACATTATTGACGGAAGTGGATTCGCTCCTGTCATAGGCGGGAATGGTGAGTTCCGATGATAACAGAAGTCACAGACGGCATCTCACTAGCCGTTGCCACGAGAATTAGGATTCTCCACGTCACAAGAATTGATTTAAGTTTTGTAATACATGTCACCCACCAATGCTAATGTTCAGTACAGAAGCCCTGATAACTGGTATCCTCCTCTCCCATAGTGTATCTCAAATTATTGGTTTTAAAAATATATACTGCACATGGTGTGCACTTTAATCATGAAGACTTGTAGAGGTGCCTACAGTATATTAGACGGAATTTTTACATAGCTGGCTGCCGACCAAAAGTCTGGAAGTCCCGCTACCTTCGCTCTCCCGTGATGTGTTTACAGCAACAATTTAGCAGTGAGGGATTGTGGAGGAGTGAGGCGTTACGGCAAGTAACACCTTACCTTACTTGGTTATTATTATTATTCTTTTAATACGCACAAAGTACAGAACAAAATCACACGATACAACAAGGTTATGCAACTAGTGTAAGGAAGTGGTTATACACTACCCGGTCAATAATAATTAAAGTGTACACATCTGCTTGGACACTTGAACTGGGAGCATTGGTAAACTTGCGACCGAATTGAATACCGAATAAAATTCCAAAGGGGTAGAACTTGACGGGAAAAAAACCGTCTGCGCGAATCGTGTCCATCTAGGCGAGAAATAAACCGAAATTACCCGGGGCTCTAACACTCACGGCAGACGGGAAAGCAGCAGAGATAAAGTAGCAAGGATGATGTGGGTTGCGGAGTGCAGAGGCAAGTTCCAGTATTATGCAACAATGGAGAAAGGGAAGTAGGCAGGCATTCGCGCAGTAGGGGGACACCCTCTTACCTGAAGGGTGCCTTAAGAGTCACTCGGAGCGTATGGTTATACTCCAATTTAAGGGGGCGTAGTCTAGTAGTCGTGAGGCACCCAATGAGTGAAGTGGCAAAGCGCACCAACGACTCCACCTTTGCCGGAAAAATCAGGATGAGCTTGGGCCCGGACACAAAAAACCTAAAGCGTCTAAGTAGAAAGGAGAGTGATGTCAACCTGACAATGTTTATCCCGATGAGGTACAAAAGTGAGCACTTGATCGAACAGGATGCCAAGGACTGGGATCGGGACAGTGGGGGACGACAGACTGGAGAAATGGGGGCAGAAGGGAACGCAAAACTCATGGATTTGTGGGGGTGCAGTCTCATCCGGTGACGAGAGTACCACTCACCCAGGAATTCAAGAAGGGAGGTAATGACAGCAGGTACGTTAATCATCTCAGCCGCAGTAAACGTATGGCCAAAATCAGGGCCGGCCTTAAGGCATGGCGACCGAGGCAACCGCCTTGGGCCCCACGCTGGTGTATCAAAAAAAAAAAATTAAAATATTTATTTTGCGAAATTTGCATAGGGCTACGGGTTATGGCATTACAGTATTTTGATTTAATGTGAGTTTAAAGACATTAGAGTACTGCATTGGTAAGCAATCAACTTCATTAACTTTGGCACTGGGGCCCCGCTATCGTCTGCTGGCTTGGGCCCCGCAAACTCTAGGGCCGGCCCTGGCCAAAATAATTATCATCAGCATACTCCCAGGGGCGCCAAGCTGACAGCCCAGAAGGCAAAGAAGCAGTTGCAAGATTAAATAATATGGGCCAAAGGACCGAGCCCTGAGGGATACCCTGCACTAGGTTACTTCGCCACCTGCCTGTCTTGACGTTGTTCACACGTGGCAACTTAGGGAGCGGCGAATTGCGTTGGACACACCAGTTCACATCTGATCACTGAAGTTAAGCAGCGCAACCCCAGCTAGTACTGACATGGGTGGCTACTTGGGAAAACTGGGTACTGCTAATACCCAAAAATCGTCGCATTAGTGTAGTGTCTGTGCAGCCTCTGCATAAGAACTATGCTGTGGACGGGGTTCTAACAACCTTGTAGTTGAAGGGCCCTAAAACACCAACAAACAACAACGCGGCGACTTGCCCATTTAGGTCATACTTGCACTTGCTACTTCGCTTGGTGTGAATCAGACTTAAGAGTATGACGTAGAAGCGCTTTACTGGGGTAAATTGCTTTTTCAAAAAGTCACTATAGGTGGCGCCTAGATCATAAATATAGCTTTCCAAACAACAATGGTTACCAGCGGCATGGCGTCGGCGGTGGAGTCTATGATTGTCGAAGAGAAACAAGAACCAGAGAAGCCAGTTGATAGAGAGAAGGTAATATATAATTAAATCACAATCGCAATTCTGTTTAGAATTTTCCTGTACTGAAAAGAAGTAACAAATTAGCTGTAGTCTGAACCAAAGTTCCGACATCGGTTCTACATGACAAGCAATACCTGTAGCCTTCACACAGTATGCGATAATAACGATACTGCATTGTTATTATTTTTATTAAATTAACATTTTCTTGCACATATGAGGAAATGTGCTCGTGGTTAGTGAAATACATAACTCGGAGATAAGAATTCACAAATCACCATCATATCCATGCAGTGCATTACCACAATGTTGCGAAAGATGCATTGAACTTAACACTCAAGAGTGTTTTGTTTGACTTTTGAATCTATTTTGTATTGTTCTAGACATGTCCCTTATTATTAAGAGTATTTTGCAACACAGGAAGACATCATAATATGAGCGAATATTCAAGAGGAAATGTACCTGCTAATGAACTCCAGATTTACACATGGTGAGTATAGATCTTTAGTCTACGAAATTCGGGTAAATATATTTGTTGTACGCACTCACTATCATTCTAATCGTCGGGAGCACATTAATTTCAGTGGGTTTATTAGGACACAAGATTTATCATAGCAATGTCAAACTACGGTATTTCAATTTGAACTTAGTTTGGCACATTCCATCTAAACTATCAACCTTTCGCAATGTCGAAGTTATTACTACCTCTTTAGTCCAACCTCCCACCACTTAATCATTACTGACAAAAATAATTCCTTTTCTTCCATTTCAGGATGGATGCAACGCTAAAAGAACTAACAAGTTTGGTTAAAGAAGTGAACCCAGACGCCCGACGAAAGGGCACTTATTTCGATTTTGGTTTGGTGTTTCCTGATGTACGAGGACCCGGTTACAGAATGCGAGATATTGGATCGACCTGTTCGGGCCAAAAAGGAGCTGACGACTTAAAATCTCTGTTCCAATGCCGATTTCAGATAGGCGATTATCTAGATATAGCCATATCACCCCCTTCACGTGGTGGACCTATACTAGGAAGAATGCCGCGACGTTATTAAACAAGTCAGAAATATTACCTTTTTTTTTTCTTAAGTTGAACGACATTGTCATTACAAAAGTGAGGAAATATGTATAATAAAATGCATCTTGAAATTTTTTTCTTCAAGAAGCCAATCCGTTGGATTTATTTCAATAAATTATACTTTTATGACTTATCAGAAAAGATCTTGTATATCTCCTCTCAAAATAGTGCCGTTAGTCATGCATTTAAATTGCAGGGTAGATTGACTTGCAGGCCCCACTGTATATGGACATCATCTGTAGCCAATCCTGGGAAACGACTTAGTAAAGTTACGCAAAAAATATTAAAATTCTTGAAACTAATTAGCCAGGTTTCGTCAATCACAGCCTAGTTAGGACCTGCCCCTTTGCGTTCGAAGTACAAAATTGATATCAGAAATTCACTGGTCAAATCTTGAGTGGTAGGTGTGCAACGTCACTTTCCGTCCACTGACCCTGAACCCGAATTTGATTTGAAAATGAACAAGAATTATATGAAAGCATTAGTGAAGAACATACTGCTCGAGGGGATCGAAAGTTAGGAATGTGGGAGGTGTCTACGATGGAAATCTTCAGAAAATCAATATTTTTTTTAGAATAATACTTTGCACCTGTTAGTTCGGGGTACAGTATCGAGTGAGAGAGACATTGTGCGTCAGTCGGTCAAGCCTCCCATCCCTTTTGTAGTCTACATACTAAGGATAGTCACCCGTCTAGAATTGTGAGAAACAAGTAAGTGCAACAAAACTTATTTATCCTTCTTAATAATGGAGTGCCGTATGTTAATCAAACTCCACCCATGTATGCGAGGCAATAGAGGGAACGGGACAAACTAGAGGAGAGAGAGAGAGAAAAAGGGGAGCATATACAGTATGTATATATATACACTATACTTTCTCTGAACTTTCTTCAAGTTGATTTACAGCTTGTGCAATAAACCCACACACCTTATTTAAAATACAAATGACTTAACTTGGAGGGATAACATTCGTTAAAACAGACAATGTCTAATTAGCAGTAATTTCGTCTGACAACCTATTGTTTGCCAGCTCTAATTTTTCTACCCCCCCTCCCCACCATTTCATATACAGTGGTCAGAAATTATACGGAATCAACTAAAGAGTACACACCTGCGCGCCTACACACAACAACAAAAGAGGAGATCTATCATAGCGATTTTTCCAAGTCTGAATTCAATTGTTGATCAATTTAACAGCCTCAGAAATGGCGTTAAAAAGGGAAAAGAAAACTCATTTACCCATAGCTAATAGTTAATTTAAAATGTATTTTATGTATAGAGTACATACCCTGTTACAACAAGTCTACAAATTGTCGAAATTCTATCTATGTAGAAATTCGCCAACAACTATTATATATCTTAAAGCCAACAAATAGCCATCGGGGTTTAGAGTAGTAATCCAATACTCAGTGGTGATAAACTTGAATTGGGCGGAGAAAAGGGGAAAGTCAACGGCCACATATCATTTTGATTCTGTCTGCTTTAATTTGGAGTACAGTTGTCCATGAGCCCTTGAAAACTTCACTAATTACTACTCACTAATGTAGGAAACGTTATAAAAGGCCATTAAGTTTCTTTCTGACATGACAACGGCAGCAATGATGCTGTTGCTGCCCTCGATCACCTTTCTGCATCAACACCAATGAGCACTTGGAGAGGAAGAAGGAGAATATAAGCTCGACCAAGTACATCTCTCAGTTAAAAAGTTTTAGGGGAGGGGGCTAATATGTAGCCTGAGAGAAGAGAAGGGATGGCGATAGGGTCAAACGAATCCACGTAGCACTACTATATTATATACCAAAAGTGTATATGTGTGTGTGTGTGTGTGGTGCGCACGCCATATTCAAAGTTTCTTGGCTCCTGGCAGTAGCTAATGTTGCACCCACTAAAACAGATAAGAGGTCGAAAGAGGAAGATACGACGACGACAGCAACAACAACAGCAAAAAGGCAAAAAATATATAGAGACCAGTAATGAAGATAATGAGTGCCCGCCAGGAATAAAAATCAGACTAAGACTGAACCTCCCACTCATGCATAACGTATAATTTGGTTGCATATGACGTTACTGCCCTATATGGGAGAGACTCGATGCCCGCAATGGATAATTTAATGGGAGTTATTATAGTGGCAGCATTTCCTAGCCAAAATGCGGGAGGAGTCAAAACTTAGGCGCCAACTGTTAACGCCTCTTTTTACTCTTGTTCTTTTATTTCGATGGGATGTTGCGTGGGGATTTTTTTTTTCTTTCTTTCTTTCGTATCTCTTGTTCCTCTTTTCCTATTTCCTTTGTTTCGGTATCTCTTTTCGCAGAAATAGCAAATGATGATTATAAGGTGACAAAAACTTCAAGAATATTACTGGAGAGTGCTTTAGGTCATAATAATGTTCTAGTCGTTTAATTACCTTGTGTTTTAATCAAACGCTCGCAAACAGCCTTGCCTGACTTTTTATTTTTTCACTCCGAAAAAGAGGCGGTGCACAGATCAGAAATGAATGTCTGGAAAAGGATTACATGTACACGAAGGAACTTTGCACGCAGAGATCCTTAAGACAATTTGGGAACAATTTGCTATCAGTAATAATACTCGTCATTTTAAGATTATTCCCGTATAACGTGTCTAGGTGCTAATATGCATATTGGATTCATTCATCTTCTCATTCAATGTGGTACAGTGTACAATATATATATACCCCTGTCATCTTCAAACTGAATCAACCGGTGATAAGCGCCGAATTTGGGTAGGGTCATTCATACGTCTCGCAAAGTTTTGTCTCCATACGGCGGGAGGAGACAAAACATGCCCCTCTCTAACTATCTGGATTCCAAAAAAGGATGCCACAATTTCAATTGACTATTAAGGAAATGTAACAATAGGTTGCTGTTATAATCATTATAAAGTATTCCCAACGTCATGAAAAACTAATAAACTTGATAACTCAAGATGCGATTAGAAAGTAAAATGCATAAATTAATGCCAGATATACTTAGATGGCAAACCTTAGATTTCGATGAAAAATATTCCCAGACTTGAAATATATTTCCAAATTGGTCCACTTAGTAATATGCTGTATAATAATTATAGTTACTCAAATATATTAATCTCCTATCTATCTATCCATCTATTATGCAAGTCTGAAATATATTGCTTCAAGTTAGGTTTTTGTAGTTTGCTCCTAAGAAAGTCTATGGAAAGACTTCTTTTCGGTTTGTTAACCAACTAAAGAGAGGGAAAACATTTTACTTGGGCTGTGGTCTATACCTCATGCAGAAATTACAGAGGGTGAGAAAAAGATTGGTAGAACATGAGCCAAGAGCAGAAAAAGAACAAAGCCTTTAATTACTTACCCCTATAATTTTATTCAAGCGGCGGCCCCTCCCCTTTCTCTTCAACATGTTTTCTTTTACTCGTCTCCAGTTTCTCTCTACATTATTTTCTGCAGCACCATAGCAATTTTCCTGTCCAAAGATTTTGGTTTTAATTGTTGGGAGGAGTTCTGATTAGTGGCGACGTTGGTTGAATGTAAAGTAAACGTAAAGCTCACTGACAATGAGGTGAATGCTAAAATAGATAAATACTTAAAATATATCAAACATTGCAACTACAGTCCAAAACAATCTGGATTACTCAATAAGTCACACTTTTTGAAAATTTCGGCAACTGTGTGGCCAAGTTGCGTTGGACACACCAGTTCTCGTCAAATCACTGAAATTAAGCAACGCAAACCCAAGTTAGTACCAACATAAGTGGTTGGTAGGGAATGTTGGGTGCTGCAAATGTCCCATTTCCTTACAGTCTCTGCATCTACCTTCTCCTCACTCGCGAGCAGTCTCCTTAGGGTTCGGCCTGTTATAGCTGCTTGGCTTGCTCCCCACCCTATTAGCATAACACTAGCACCAAGCGACCAAATATGTGTTCGAGTGAGAGGCAGCAGAAGTGGAGGAATCATCCTGACGAATAGATTTAAATTTTTTCGCCTAGACAAGGATTCCTCAAGGGTCGCGTAAATGGCTTTTGGGGTAGCAAAAATGTTGGCAAAACTTTTACATACAGTAAAAGTATTAATCGAGCACTCCCAGCTCATTAGAATGAATATTTGTCTTTTATACGCTGTAAAATTATATTCACATGTAGGCCTATACCAGAAAAAAAAATAACGCAAGCCCAGTGAGTACTGACATGGGTGGTCGCTCAGGAAAGCTGGGTACTGCTAATACCCAATAATCGTCGCATTAGTGTAGTATCTGTGCAGTATATGCATTAGAACTATACAGTGGACGGGTCTCTAATGACCTTGTAGTTGATGGGACCTTAAACTCCAACAAACAACAACAACCAGAAAATTGTTTTTGAATAAATGCTTTAATTCGTATTCTGTATTCTTGCTTTATATGTACACTCTATAGCCAGGGTCGCAAAATATGTGCTCATGTAGCAGGGGTCGTCAAGTGGAAAGTTTGAGAAGTCTTGTTCTAGATATTATGACTTTTATTGTATTTAATTTTATAAATTCTTAAGTTCTTTAAACTATCCTAAATCTTAACTAAGTTGCGCTTAGCATTAATGAAATAATGCCACGATTGCGTGACGTACAAATCTTTACGACTATTTCTACAAGTTTTTTAAGTAGTGATCATAAATTGAGACGCCACATATTTCCATGTGGAAGTCTTTTTCTTCTAACCAAAACAATTTCAAAAACTGAATCGCTATTAAATACTAGACCTAAATACCAGCATAATTATGAATACATAAAAATGAATCCTGATATTCAATACTTCTGAAAATCAATAACTTATAAAACGATTATAAATGTCATTATGCCTTGAATTTCAGCCATTTTCGCAAGTTCCAATCTCGAAATCTAATGATGCCATTGCCTATAGGTCCCCGGTGTTTAGTGCATTACTAATTTGCATCCCAAGGCAATCCAAAGATGAATTCATTTTATTAGATATTTAAGCTATCAAATGGCAATTTACAGTGTATCACTTACCAAATGTGTTACAGTGTTTTAGGAGGACATTTTCGCGAGTACAGAAATGGATTTCGAATACTTGAAAAGAACGCATGCACGAGTTGCTTTCTTCGACTTGAAAATGAAATCGGTACTTTTACTCCCCCCACCCCAACACTTCTTCGTAAAGTTTTTTATCGCGGCTCGCCTCGGTGGGCGAAATAGGTAGCGTGCTCTATTTTCTGCGCCAGTGGTTCCACATTCGATACTGGATCCAAGTGGGCTGGCTGCTTCCGGGCTAGAGACAAGACCGAAGTGCGCCTTCCTTCGGATTTGCACTATAAAAGAGTAGGAGCAGCGAATTGCGTTGGACACACCAGTTCTCGTCTGATGATGCAAGTTAAGCAATCTTCTTCTTCTTTGTTGGTGTTTAAGGTCCCGTCAACTACAAGGTCATTAGAGACCCGTCCATTGCATAGTTCTAATGCATAGACTGCGCAGACACTACACTAATGCGACGATTATAGGGTATTAGCAGTACCCAGCTTTCCTGAGCGACCACCCATGTCAGTACTAACTGGGCTTGCGTTGCTTAACTTCAGTGATCAGACGAGAACTGGTGTGTCCAACGCAACTCGCCGCTCCCCTGGCGTCGGTGGAGTGACTCGACGATAAATAAGCATTGAGGTTGCTGCTTTGGTCGGCTGCCGCCTGTGGAAAAATACCATCCAATATATCACCCTTGTGTCCATTTCGAGGGACGAAAGTAGGTACCCGACCCTGCCATAGGTGGGGAAAAGGGCTAGGAGTTACTTTATCGCGGCTCGTGAGAAATAAGATTTCGTAGTGTATGTTGGATTGTGCGCAATTACAACCATAGCCATAACGAACAACAATTAATTTCTGGCGCGATCTGTCGCAGTAGGCAGAAATCGCGCGACCGTCGCGACGGTCTGCGATATGAAAACGCCACATAGGGCGCGATATCTTCATCGGCGACCCACTGCGAAGTGCTCATTTCAATTTTCTCATGTCATTTTTTGTCAAACTGACAATTGGATCGTGCGATAAAATTGTAATTTTGTGCATTCGGATCGCTGCCCACTGCGATCCAAAATAGATCGCTGCGACAGATCGCCTTCTGTATGACTGTCCTAATACAATTTATTGCATTGGCAAATAGATCGCTCTCCCGCCGCGGTCAGAGATCGTTGCCCGCCGCGACAGATCGCGTCCTGTGTGGCCGAGCCTTAAATTCGCGGATTTCAGCTTGTTTTCTGAATGTTCAAAAGTCGTACGAAATGCAAACAAGCTATGGGTAAAAACTTTTAAGAAAAATCATGGGGTCTTAACCTTCCGTCCACAAGGTGGGGTCTCGGCAAACCCCAGACCTACAAAATTGTGTCTACACATGTACCACTTTCTCCAATCTTAACCAACCTTTGAGTACCTATTCTCCGATGTTTTCTTTACGTAGGCTATCTAGGGAATTTGGCAGATCTCCTAAGTAATTAGCATATTTTATTTCTGGTTAAGCAATGCAACCCAAGTTAGTCCCAACATGGTTGGCTGGTCAGAAACACTGGTTACTAAGGCAGAAATGGGAGCAGGATGTCCATAAGGATATGGTAGTGTCTGGGGTGGATGGGGACCTGGTGGGGGATAGGCAGGAGTGGAGGACTAGACCTTGCAGATCCGACCCTGTCATAGGTGGGATAAGGGTATGGTGATGATGATGTCTTGTCACTTTGGGTAATACAGAATTTTTACAGCATGTTTCCAAGTTATTTTCATTGCTAAAGCTTTATATGGATGGTATTTAATGTAATATCCATAATAATGCCCTTAATCTGAATATTTAAGCCCTGAAAATCAAAAAGTCTTTTTGGGGTTATCACAGACCCCACCATGTAGTGTGTGCCAGATTGTTTGTTTGTTGGAGTTTAAGGTCCCGTCAACTACAAGGTCATTAGAGACCCGTCCACTATATAGTTCTAATGCATATACTGCACAGACACTACACTAATGCGACGATTAATGGGTATTAGCAGTACCCAGCTTTCCCGAGCGACCACCCATGTCAGTACTAACTGGGCTTGCGTTGCTTAACTTCAGTGATCAGACGAGAACTGGTGTGTCCAACGCAACTCGCCGCTCTGTGTGCCAGAAATCGTCACCTTGTGGACGGAAGGTTAACAGTATAAGTGCCATGAAATTTTCTAATTCTAAGTAGCCTATATAAGACAAAACTTAAAAATTAAAAAAAAAACGCACTACATTCAACCTCTCATTATTTTACTTAGAGAAAAAAAATGCCTGTCACCGTCAGTAGTTTTCCCTTTGTAGTAATGTTAGGAATGTGGTTGTTCGCATGCATTGCAGTCTTTAGCATTCCTATGTTCAAAAGTCAATTCATAGTTACTGATAACGCATAAAATGGTTGGTTGTGGTTAGCGATGCATTTAGGATGTCAGTTGGAATTCCTTAAGGGTACAGACCAATGATTCAACTAATTATGCTCGTAAATCTTGATATAATCATGGCAAGGCAAAACCTCTGGCTGGTTATCGTTGGCATCACACCTAAAATATACCGTAAAAAAAGATTAGAAGCAATATGTCTTGTCTTCTATGATAATTTCTTTTAAAAAAACGTCATCTCTTACAAATAATATTATGATTTACTCATTATTACCATGACATATTTAACAATATACATTAAAAGACGTTTACATTTAATACTATCTATAAAAATTATCACACGAGAGTACCAATGTATACAACAAGTACCAGGGTGAAGATAACATACGTATAGGAAATCAAGAAAAACATTAAACATACTTTTACCATTTGAGTTGCTACCTAATGCTTTTCATGCTACATCACAAAACTGGTAACGTGTAATTAGAAGAACAAATTCAAAATTAATGTACAGAATGTAAGAGTTTTTCATTCTTCTTTGGCCTCCCATATATTTTATACCTTTATCGTTACTGAAAATAAAAGTAACCCCCTTCATGACAAATGTCTGAATTGAACAAGCATAATTTTTACAGAAATTAAAAATTTACAGAAACAAATGAATCATAACAAAAGTCATAGGAAAGGCCACATACTGAAAGTACTTATGTCTATTTTTAAAGGTATGACCGGTTAAAGGTCCTAAAATTTGGCAGCAAGATCGTTTCTAAACACCGCTTTGTTAATGGAAGGTATCATTTCGCAAGAAGCCTTGTCCTTAAACATTTTCGTTTCATATCAGGCTCACCATCATCTGTCATAGGGACTAAATAATGCCTTTGACGTGATGTAGGCGATGATGGTACATTCAGAAACTCATCACATCCAACAGGTGCTTCAAATTCTTGTCCAGTCTGCGAACAGCTAGTACTATTAAAACTGTCATCACTTTCTCCACGATCAACATCTACGTCTGAATCGGGGCAACACCCAAAACTGTCGTCATCATCTGCCGACTCTGTCAAATTATTTATTACATTATGAGATAAATAATTCAATCCGGGTAAAGAATGGACGGTATCTGTTAATGACGGTCTGTCATCCATTTCGGATGGTGTTACTGAACTACCTCGATGTCCGCCTTTAACCGGTGATTTTTGACAGCCCAAGGTAGAGGAATTTACCGCAAACTCTTCTGGTGAGCCATCTCTTGCCAACACTTGAACAGTAGATGTGGATGATGATGGCGAAGAAGGTTGTCCATGTGGTGTTGAGCTCATTGAAGAAGTGGTAGCAGACGTAGTAGTAGTGGTGGTGGTGGCGGTGGGGGTGAATGTAGGAGTACTAGTGGTTTTAGACGACATATGAGGTAATTTTGAATTGACCAAACGAGTAATGACAGAATCCACCCTCTTGGATGGATTCTGATGCAAAGCTCTTTGCAGCTGCGACGGAATATCATCTGTACACTTTGGTGTCCTTCTGCTTGCATCTTCGCTCCAGTCCGCCCTAGACGATGCTGATGCCACTGATGTGGGCAGGCGAGCAACGTCCTTAGAAGAACTTGGCAGTTCTAGTCCTTTAACAGGAATGGGTAATGGTATGGGAATAGGAATTGGAATTGGCACAGGTAAAACAACCGGATAGGGTACCATGACTGTAACAGGTGGTAACAACGATGAAAGAGGATTGTTGGCAAAAGGTGGTGGATGAGTGGGTAAATATCCACCTGGTGGTGGTGGTGGTAATAAACTATGAGACAAATTGGGCAAAAGTGGCTGTAAGGACGGAGGTAACTGGATACCTGGAGGTAAAGAAAATGGTAGTTGAGGCCTGATTCCTTGTGTTGGTGGTGGTGGTTGTAAGGGGGGTAGGCGGAGGAGGTCTGACGCCGCCTGCGATGGTGGCGGTGGTTGTGGAAGAAATAGAGATTGTTGTGAGAGGACAGGTACAGGAGGTCTTAGTAGGTCGTTGTTAGAGCCAGGTTGAGGCGGTTGAGGTAAGCCAGGTGAGACGTGCGATGGCAAGGCCGATGTAGGCAAACTCTGACCATGTTGGGTAACATTGAGACTAGGCATTGACAGTGGAGCACCACCGGGTAGAAAGGAACTGCTCGTGGTACTGGTAGGTAAACTGTTGATGTTATCACATTGGAAACCATTATTATTGGTAGAACTAACACTCACTGCTGTTCTGGTAGATGATCCTGGAACACACCGATGAGTGCTAACGTTATTTTTCAACTTATCAGATTTATCATTCTTGCCTAATACGTGGTGGATGTAATGGTGATGACGTTGATGATGATGGGACGAAGGAGGTGGAAGAGGCGGAGGAGGTGAGTAATGACCACCTCCTCCGTCACCTTTACTGGACTGACGACGATGGTGCCGTTTTCGCATCCTGTCCCTTAACCGAGAATGCCTTGTGTGGATCCCAACGTGGTGAGAATTTAATGAACTGTCTTTCTCGTCATTGTGATAATCTTTACAAGTATTTTTTCCTCCAGTCACTTCTGGTTCGTGATGACTATTTCTAAGTAACCCTTTTATCTTCTTGGGGATCTCGCTGCTCATATTGTTATAACTATTATTATTGCTGCTACTATTGCTGGTGCCACCATCACTTTTGTTATCACCACTCTCTCCACCCGACAGATGATCATCATTATGATGTCCATTCACAGAAGAAGACTCTTGTCCTTTACAATCCCTGAGCCACAATTCAGGAGTGATGAGAGTCAATGCATTGCTTCCAGAAGTGCCATTATTACCACTACCACTTCCACCACCAGAACCGGACGAAGAAACACATGCGCCTGCTCCAAGTTTGCTAGCATCTCTCAAATGGGGATGCATTTGAAGATGAGCTTGAGTCTCTCTGCAAAAAATATTCATTTTATACTGATTTAAGCACTTGTCCGAGCAAAACTGCAATTGCTGTTCACCATCTTGGAAGTCCACGTAATTGACCGTGTGTCGAATGTGCTTGCACCAGTCACAAACTTTGTATTTTTTGAAAGACGCTCGTCTACACTGAGTAAAACACAGTTCACTACAAAAGGCCTTCACTCCATTGTTTGTCCTTAAGGTAAAGAGCTTCATTCCTACTTTTTGGCACCAGGCACAAACCACATACCCATTAGGCAGATTGGAAGAAGCTGAAAATGGACAATAATAATAGGATATAGTATATCAAAAGGAACATAACAAAGGGAATCTTTAATGATGTAATAAGAATTGATAATAAACACTTTGCCTCGCTAAATGAAAGGATGGGGTGATAAAAGTGACTTCCGGGCACATCCTCACCCACGTTTAAACTTTTATGCAATTGAAGACCCTTAAACAATGTCAAAGTAGAAAATAGTTATGTATTTTGGTTGCCATAGAAAAGTTGTCTACATCGCTGTCTGATTTTGATTTACACGAGTCGAGCATTCTGGGTTCATAAATGGGCAGGTGTCAGTGGAACAAACACAGGCCTGCAGCTTTCACTTCATTCCGTACCATCTGTCAGGAAGGTTTATTGTGATCTCGCCCTTATCAGATAAACCGATCGGAAGTGAACCAGTGAACTGGTAAGCTAAAGACGTTCTCTCTTGATTTACTATTTCATAAATGGTTTAAATCTTGTTACTTTCTTGCCTAACCCTTTTACCGCCTGTGGCAGGGTCGGGCATCCACGAACTCAAAAGCATAAGACCGATTAAAAACAAGATACGAGACAATGTGACGCAGTGGGCCTGTATTTCATCCAAGAGCTCGCATGGGGCAGTCTAACTTTATAAGGACTTTAGAAATGCCTCTCCGATGATATCATAGTTCTGCTACGTGAAAGAATTCAGCCTTGGTTGCTTTTTTTTTGACTTTTATTCCCGACTGTATGATATTAATTTTTTTTAAAAAAAAATCATTACAATCACGAGGTTAATGTAGTGTGCTCATTAAAAACATGCAGACTATTATAGAATTGATTTTTCTGTTGCCCTCCCACGTTACCCTTATTCACTTTTAAAATATGATTTGTGGTTTTGGAAAAAAAAAATGTAAGAAATTTCTCTCTAATACCTGGTAGGGAAAAAACGAAGTTTCTGTAAAATTCCCGAAACCATTGTCATTAAGCAATTCATAAGGAGGGAGAGGTGGATGGGTGTGGATGAAGCATATAACAACAACAACAACAAAGTAAAAGAGCGTTTAAACGCATGTCTGATGATGATACCTTTAATAAATCTTATTATGGCCACAAATCATAATGAGTTTTAACTTAACCTGTAATTTTGCATCCACTCTATGCTCTTGGCTATCATTTACTGGTCAGTGTTGTCGGTCTTGAAAACTTCACGCTGTCATTCATAACACGCTTATGTAAACCGAGGGTCAGCCTGCATCTAGCTAATGGTGGATTATTGTAACAACAGCGATGGCTGACTGGTAGCCCTTTACCAACGTTGGAATGAAAAGTTGCAGAAGTAAAACCCAATTCTTGAAAGAAGTGGTTCATAATTATCACCTTTCCCTTCTTCCCTTTTCATTCAGTATATTTTTTTTACGAATTTACAGATTTTGATCAACAACAAAACTGTTTTTGAGTGAGACCAAAGGTCTTATGAGTAAATCAGATAAGACGAACGAAATATATGCGAAAAAACTGTAAAACCCATGTTACAAAACTGTTAAACTTGACTATGTCATCTCCTTAACCTCAAGTTCACGTGTTCGATGCTGGTCGAGGAGGGTGATGTGCTTCAGGTAGAAAGAGAAAGATGGAAACCTTTAAACTGCATTTTGCATATACGGGAATGGCAAGTAAAGCTGTCTTTTCGCGTGGTTTCACGACGTCACAACTCTTGACCGTCAGCGCGATCATACCAGGGATGATATACTTGACCCAAATATTCTACTCTGGAACCCGCACGGTTATAACTATGTATTAATGGGATTAATTTTGGTCTGTCGTCTAAATTTCCTACTGGAGAGAAATTAACCTGGTTTGGGGGGGGGGTGTTTCACCCAAAACAGGTTTTATCATATGTACCTGCTGCTTAACTGAAGCAATGGAATACTCTTGGGGAGGGTAAAGTGGAGGGCTACTGAAGGGGAAGGCCACCATTGCAAGTATTGTAGGGGGATACAACAACTATAGCTTAAGGTTTTAGGACTTTTACAGTGTATGTAGCAATGAGAGTTAGTCTCTCCACTGCCAAATTGGCCAAAGATTGGTTTAGAACAAAAACCGTCTTCCCGCCTATGGGAGGGCCTGGTACTCACACGTTTGGAATTGTAAAGCACAAATAACCTAGAGAAAGGAGAGCAATATAGAAACAAATAGAACACAAATTAGGAGAAGAGAGAATGGCAGACACTGGAGACCAATTGATGGACAGTGGGTTTAACGTGGTTGACTACCCACTTAACGCCTCAACCCTTTTAGTTAGGTTCTACCCCGGAAATCTGCGGTATCAATGAGGGTGTCGAGGATTTCTTGCAACAACGGTTTAGATACAGTAAAGAGTTGTTGGACAATCACCAACCAAAGTAAAACGTCAAAACAATCTTTCATTCAATTACATAATGTAATTCTTATTTCTATTTTAATACGTGACATTTTAGTATTATTACTTCGTACAATTCATATCAAAGTTACACCATGAAGTTGTTATAGTAACCTATTTAATTAAATGTAACAAAGTCCATAATGTAATATGTGGAGAGAAATGGGAGAAAATTAGTTCACAGCACCACGTTAAAATGTGATCATGTCACGTAAACCCCCCTCCCCCCACGAACTTCAATTACACTATGTTCATGTTATATTAAGGTGTCGTTTAAATTTATAATGTTTTTCCTAATATTACGTGTGTTGAATTTAACGCTTTGAAATCCACAAAATCATGCCGCGAATATAATATAAACGGAATCCAGTTTGAATTTGAAATACAAGTAGGAAACTCTCTTTCCGATACCATGTCCCAAACAGCAGAGTTTTGACTCGTGCAACCAAGGTTCCACATTCTCGACATCATCATTATTCCAGCCGCCTTGACCTACCTTGAGGACAGCCTCAGGCACAGGCAAAGCAGGCAGTTGCATGGGCTGCAAATAATGCGCACCATTTCCCCAAAACATGTAATTTCCAGGATTTTAAAATAATTTAAAAGGTATTTAAAACACCAGTAACTCAGTTTCAGAAAAGTGATTTGAAGGTTCATCATTGGGGCAACCTCGACGCCACGAAGGCCCGAGGCCTCCAAAATGTATGCTTTGTCTGGGGCGCCATGATCCAAGAATTCGATCAACTTTCTATCAATATTATATTTTTATTTATAACAATATTTCTATTTATATTTTAACCCCTATGCGGACATGCAGGATCCTGGCTGTGACATGGTCCAGTCCTACTAGCACACCGTAGCATTTCACCATATACTGTAACTTACTACCACACTTGCTTAGCTCTATCACTGCTTCGCCTGCTAGGAACCTTCCTTGCTGTGATGGAGTTAACCAGCTCCTCCTTCCTTCATGCCTTACATGCCCAAGCCACCTCGGTTTGTTCGCTCTCGTGGTGTCTGTGATGTTTACTACTCCAAAACCGCTCCTATTATAGTCAACTCCGACCTTAGTTGCCCTTCTTATCCACCCTGTCACCAAGCTAACCTCGAATAACCATAATTTTGTTCGTTTTGCACACAAGTATGGAGAAACCTCCGTTATTTATTCAAATATGGGAAGCGAGATCTCGTGCATTTCAACTCATGACTTGCGATCAATCAGAATACAGGAAAATAATGGCGGAAATGCGCAGCAGGTCTGAATATTCTACATGGGAATCCACTATGGAAAGCGTTATCGCTCATCGTTCCCTTATCTCGCCTGTGACGGAGTAAGGTCTGCGGGTTCTGACCCTCCACCATGTTTCCATCCACCCCACACACTATCATATCTCTTCGTACAACCTATTCCCAAATATGCTTAGGTCTTCCTCAGCCCCAGGTGCTTCCAATACCCAGCAATGTTCTCTCTAAGCTGCTCTAGCGTGCGCTGGCGCAGATTCAGGCTCGTAGTGCACAGATTTTTAGCTCAGCGCAGGAGCGGTCAGTATGGCGAACAAAACTCTGCTCACAAGTTTTTGATTTTGCACACGAACCAGCAATCCTTAGAGGGAACATTGCCCAGCATCCTTGTTATGGACCTAATCAGCTCCTCCTCCTCACTTCTCATCACAAGCCCATACCACGTCAATCTATTCTCTTTTGTTTCAGCGATGTCCCCCACCCCAAGCTACCCTTAACATAATCATTCCTAATTTCGTCTTTCGCAACATTTGCATTTCGGCTACCCTGCTGAAATAGCATAGCTGCTTAACTACTGTCCCGTAGAATTCCCCCTTTAACTTTATTGGGACCCCTCTGATCATCTGAATCTAACCCCAACTTTTACTTGGACGCCTCCAGTATTTCCCCGGGTAGTTTTTACTCTGATTATGGAACCATCATACATATTCTGCATTATCCTAACCTAACCGTAACCTCCGACCGTACCCGCCGCGGAACACTATCAAAAGCGTTCTCCAAGTCGATGAAGATTGCATGGAGCCTTGGACAGATTAAAAACTTCTCTCTCCCCTTCCTTTATCTATAATTGATTATACAGGGCTCATACTTCTGGTATTTGGTCAAGGTTGTGGTCTTGGCCTGAATATACAGTCGACTCTCGATATAACGAATCTCAATATAACGACAGGGTAGCTATACCTCCCATGTATTAGCTGCTTTATTTAACGAACGTTCGATATAACGAAACCACTCGATATAAAGAACGGTTTGGTTGGTCCCTTCATTATCCCACAGTGCTAAATGACTCTCTTTATAACGAAGAGCTATTGGATGTCGTAGGCCAGAAACAAAAAATATTCTTTTGTGCCACTGAGAAAAAATTTTGCAAGCGAATATAGGTAAAAACCACTATAAGTCATAGAAATCCACGAAAACTGCCTAGGACCAAAAATAATGTATAAAGCAAGGCCCGTTGGCAGAGCTGGCGTGAGCTTTTGCAGAAACGGGTTCAAAAATAAATATTTTGTGGGGCCTTAGTAATGGCGAGGCCGGGTTCTGGCGAACGTGGTGAACCAGGCTCGCACCTCGGCACAATCCTAGGCCAAAGGAGAGCGGCTTATTGCATTGGACACACCAGTTAAGCAACGCAACCCCTGTTAGTACTGACATGGGTGGCTTTGTTTGTTGGTGTTTAGGGCCCTTCAACTACAAGGTCATTAGATCCCCGTCCACAGCATAGTTCTTATTCAGGAACTGCACAGACACTACACTAATGCGACGATTTTTGGGTATTAACAGTGCCCAGTTTTCCCAAGCGGCCACCCATGCCAGTACTAGCTGGGGTTGCGCTGTTTAACTTCAGTGAACAGACGAAAACTGGTGTGTCCAACGCAATTCGCCTCTCCCGACATGTGTGGCCGCTTGGGAAGCCTGGGTACTGCTAATACCCAAAAATCGTCGCATTAGTGTGGTGTCTATGCAGTTTCTGCATTAGAACAACAAGGTGGACGGGGCTCTAATGAACTTGTAGTTGAGGGGCCCTAAAACACTAACAAAATGGGTAAACGCGCTGAACCTGCTTCGCACCAGCTCTGCCTCGTGGTATAACGAACACTCAATATAACGAACGAATTGTTCATCCCCTTCGCGTTCGTTATAACACGAGCCGACGGTATTGTGTACAAAGGTGATCTCTTTAGCGAACATTCACAGAGAGAATAGGAAAAATCATAAATGCAATTAACATTACACATCGATTTTTCCTTCAAAAGTTTCTTCCCCCCAACGCCAGTAACTCTTCTTTGATCGCATCTTTACTTGCCCAGGTAAACATCGCCTATAAAATACTAGAGTTCATAAACATGCTACTCGTACTTCCAAGCAAGTGACCAGAGTTCAATTCCCTACCTCCACCACCACTCTTGAGTTCCACGAAGGTTTCATGTGGATCATACAAATTAGGTACATTGGCAATAAATCTACGATCTGCATTACCTCGAATTGTGCCATTAGGAACAATATCAACTACACTTAACTATGACCACTTTTAAGTGCTTCTTCGAGTTAAGGGCTCTAAACTTTGTGAGGGAGGAGGACTTTTTTATATACAGTGAAATTATATAATTTATAATAAGTATCGACGGCTCATTATTATTATTATAAGCAGTAGTATCACCACTGTCATCATCATTAATAATATTAAACGTAAATTATTCATTACTGACGCAACCTACGCATTAACTACAAGCTGCTGAAAAATATCCATCAAGAAGACGTCAGTTTGTACTTTATGTAAGAGGTGTAGGATGGAGATGAAGGACACAAAAGAAGGAAGATGAGGAGGAGGAAACAAAAGTAGATGTGGAAGAGGAGGAGGAGAGAGAGAGATGCAAACTGTCCCAGAAAAGAAAAAAAAAGATTTCAGGCAGAATAGGAGAGGAAGAGAAAGATCATAGGAGCGTTATGTTTCTTAGTAGTCATACTGCTTCTTCCTCTTTCAAGCTCTTAAATAACTTTATACCATCTTCTTAAGTTACCAAAAACCCAGGCAACTTCTTGGATATCCCAACTCAGTTCAAGTTACTAGCTCTCTCATTAGTTTTGAAAAGATCCCTCCATTCAAAAGCGTTCCTTGGATTACACATACACAAAGTCAGAGGAGAGACAACACGAGATGAAGAGAAACCAAAAAGCAGCACTCTACAACAGTACATGTATATATATCTAAAACAATACACTTCGTTATGCAAGTAATGAACTCGAGGTTTAGATTTCTATTAAAATTAATGATGACGAGAGAGCGGGGCAGGGAGGAGGAAGGGGGTAAAAAGAGATGGGGAGAGAGACAGACTGAGAGACCCACCAATGAGCTCAGTTCAAACGAATCGACAGAGACAGAGCAAAATTTAATCCTCATAACTTGATATTCATTACAATTACGCTAAGCTACACCGTATAGATAGATGATTTAGAAAGACCTACATGTCTTTTATAAGGAGGTTTCACATTACCCTGTTTCAGACAATCTATTGATTGTAAATGATGGGCTGAGTATGGGTGATGATGATGATGATGATGATGATGATGAAGAGCGGAAGGCAGCCGCCACCATGACGAGGGAAGAACATGAAGTGGAGAGAGATGTGACCGTGTGAAATTATTTCATATATGCAATCAGAAGTCACCACACTAATAAGTTGACGCAATACACTTATCCATCATCCCATCGCTGACATTATACATGTCAAAAATGAAGAACATTACATTCAATCATTTATTTAGCCCACCGCCCAGTCCCGTTGTCGTCCCGCCTCAAAATTTATTTCAATTTACTGTACAAGTTAGCTCTAGTAACTGAATTGCTATCCATCTGAACTCTAAACATTACTAGCAAGTTCGATTCTGGCCGAGGGTGAGGTTCATATCGGTACGAGAGAAGGGGGAACTTCCAGGTGCCCTGCCTTCTGTCGGATGGGACCTATAGTTAATGCATGCTGTGTACGATGTCACCACAAAAAGGTGTAGATGTAGGGCCACGCTCCTCTCCCTGACACTGATCAATGATCATCAGGGTCAAAATAAATCTATTGAGTAGCAAGGCACTAATTAATGTGGAAAATGTCTCTAAAGAATGGATAAATTGATTCGGTATGCACCTGGTGTGCTGTTGAACTGAGCTCAATTCCCAGATGGTGGATAAAGAATGGGGCTACCATCGTTCTTTTTCACCACCTTTTTTCGTCATTGGCACCTTGACGGACCATTAGTCTGTGATGTCCAGTTCCAACAGTTGAACGGACTAATTGATTAACAGCCCGTTAACTAAGCTTAGGGTGACAATGTCAGGTCGAGTGCTTTCTCTTCGAGTACGTAGCAGTTCGATAGGGAAGTGACCCTGGTCAAAAGTACCTTACCCTCGCCTCCCTTCTTCTGTGTGTAATCTATAGGATGCACAAGTTGGGCGAAGATCGAAGACCAGGTTAGAATTTGGAATGCAAAACGTTAGATTTGGCTTACAGTAAACCCATCTTGGTATCTTATGCTTCAAAGGTTCGATCCTGGTCGAAGCGAGTGTTTACGTTCGGTCCATTTCTTTAAAGTCCCAAGTTCGCCTTCAGTCGGATGACAAATGAATAGCTGTCCCGTGCGCGTGTTGTCTTTCAGTAGTGAATAGGCCGGTGTTAATAACCAGCAATTCAAATATTTAATAAAGAAAGAAATAAAAATCAGTTGCGACATTTAAGAGAATTAACACTTGTGTTTGTATTCGTCCCTTCCTTATTTCTTATGAGGGATCCTTGTCTATCCCCTCTCACTAATGTTTTTGACCTTTCCCCCCGTGTAATATAACATGTTTTAAATAGATCATTTGTTTTCGACTTTTGATTCGCCTTCGTGTTGAAATTTAAATATCGGCGTAAATGAAACAAGGGTTTAACAAGAACTACATATGAAACTAGAGAGATAAGCAAGATTTAGGTTAGGTTTAGTTTGTCAGTGTCACTTTAAGTCCAGGCTCCTCAAATTTATGAGATTATAATCAACTATTAAATGACATGCGCAGAATGACTAATTGAATATAATGCACAGTGCTATATTTTATAATCAATTCCGGCAGACAGGACGGAGGAGATGGAAAAGGGGGAATAAATAAAACGATGGCTACAGTAGTTTGACACGTGTGTGACTCCACATATTTCGACAACGCGAATCAACACTCAGTATTAACATTTTTTTTCTAGTCGTAAAGTGTGCTGTTGACATGGGTAATAAGAAAAAAATAACAGGTCATCTGCCGAAGAGTGGAGCAAACCCAATCAGTCTTGGATAAATGTAGGTATGATGAGTGAATCACAACTACCCGCCTCCGATCGCATCCATGCACTCAATGGTTGAGTAGATTGAAAAAAAAATTCAAATTTCCAACCTAGACCTCAAACTAAACTAATTCAATTAACGAAATCATTATATAACCCCATTATTACTGTTGTAGGGGTGGACGGTGACGTGATGTGAAATAGCAAGGAATAGAGGATAACAACTAGTAGATCCAACCAGGGGCGGATTCAGGGAGGACGGGACAATGCAGCAATTGCTCCTCCTCAGTGCCTCAATGAGGCGCATATTTCAACTGATGAACGATTCAATTTTGCTAATGATGAGGCATTTTCGCCCTTGCTATTCCCATTTCTATACTGTCAGTCCAATCGGCAGTTGCCCCCCCCCCCGGACCCGCCTCTGGATCCAACCCTGACAAAGCTGGGATAAGGGGAATATGGTAATTACGTTATATAAAAATGTTACGGTATATAAAAATTAAAAGAATTTAACTATCCCCGTTATACCCGCTTCGGTGGCGCAGTGGGTAGCACGCTCGGCAGCTGAACCAGTAGTTCTAGGCTCGATACTGGACCGAGATGGATTGGCTTCTTTCGGGCGAGAGAGGCCCCGAGTGCGTCTTCTTTCGGATGAGAAGTAAAACTGACGTTTTGTGTGGTGCACGATGGCATTTGGACGAAAAATAACCCTCTCTGCTATCCAACGGGCAACATTTCCAGGCGTAGGAGCTGGTCCCCCCTAACGTCGGTGGAGTGCCCCAACGAACAATACGCCGACGATAAATACATTCTGGATTAGTTTCGTGGGTTGGGGAGTAAGCCAGGCAGCCATAACAGGACGAACCCTTAGGAGGCTGCCCGCGGGAGATGAGGAGGTAGGTGAAAGGATGAAGGAGAGGGTTAATTTGCAGCACCTAACGTTCTTTACCAACCACCCTGTTGGTATTGACGTGGGCTTGCGCTGCTTAACTTCAGTGATCTCACGGGAACTGGTGTGTCCAACGCAACTTGGCTGTACCCGAGCACAGGAGTTGCAGCTTTGGTCGACAACCGACTGTAGAAAAACACTATCCAATATACAGCCCTTGCGTCTATTCAGAGGGACAAGATGGGTACCCAACCTTCCCATAGGTGGGGAAGGATTAGGAGTTGCCTGTTGTAACTATCCTCGTGGAATTTTTAAAAGTTCAGGGGATTTAGAATTTGAACCTTGAATCTTCTAGTGCAGTAAAAGCAGAAAGCAGAAAAAAGACGGGCAGATAAAAAAAAAGGCCTCGTGATACAAGAGACTGCGACTTGAAACCTTACAAAGATGTGGCAAGGCGAGTTTTTATTATTATTATTATTCAATCATTCAAAGGAAAAAGGAGGAGGCTTAAATATTCTAGGATGGCATGCATTAGCTGGTCTGATTAAGTTACACTCGATGGAGTAAGACGATATCCCTAGAACAGCCCATGAGATTTCTAAATGCTGAATATCGATAGAAAGACAAATGGGTGTCCACTACACGTAGGCGAGACATAGTAGAGGGGTGTGTGATCTTTCCAAATAGTGCGGTTGTGTCACATGAACCTAGATTACAATGCAGTATAATAATTTCAAATGAATGGTCATCTGCGTAAGTTAGAAGTTGCCCCATTACCCATTAAAAAAGTCCAACAATTCTAAAAGAGCAGTGCAGTACAGGAAAATGGCCTTGTAAATTTGACTTCAAACTTGAAAATTAACCAGGCCTACTTAAATTTAAATCAATTGCGTCATAGCCCCATCAATCTTCATTTTGTATCTACTATCTCTCTCTCAGTTTTAAATACCATTTTACATGTATTAACTATCCAGAAACTTAAGGTCGGTAATTACGTCTCACAAATTTATGAAGAGTAACGCCATATGTCATCATTAACCTCGTATAAAATTTCGTGTGAACCGGTTCTGGGAGGGGTAGAGAAGGTTGGTGAAAGTAAGAACTAGTACAATAGCAATGAAGAAAGAAGGGCATAGCTGAGGAGGTCGACTAGATGAACCACACACACAAAATGTCTTGAAAACAGTTTCGCGCCTATGATAGAATTGAGTGCCCATGAGTTTCAGCTACAGTATCTAGGAAAGGCAAACAAAAGATGAGAGGAGGACAGAAATAAGAGAGTAAAAAGTTAGTGGCAAAAGCCAAAAGATGAAAAAAATAGAGAGGAGTGGTAGTAAGTGGAACAACTGAACCACACGCACAAAAAGATGAACAGCACTTTTACCCTTCCTGGAATGTAGACTGGGGAGAAGGCATCCCTAAATACTTGAAAAGACGCCTACATTTAGCAATACAATTGGCGGTGCACTCTGGCTAGTTCTACCTGGGCGACGTCATAGTTCCAAAAGATCAGTCGGCCTTGAAATGCAAAATCCGTCTGGGGAACTTGGTGGATTCTTTCCATGTCGTAAGAGATGATTAAATGGTCTGTGGCATTTGGTGGGCAATCAACCATGTAAAACGATTAACCAACAGTTCGCCCAAGATCTCATGTAGAATTATTCTAAGAACGTGGATGTCCAGACAGCCTAGGAGGAAGAGCAACATCTGAGAAACAGTTTACTTCTATTTACGTAAGATGAATAGATAGAGATGTCTGATCATCACCAATCACTCAATAATGGAAACTAACAAGGGGGGTTCATCAGTCAACGCTTTGAACATAGTTCACTTCAGACCAAAGATCCGTGGGCCTTAATGACCTTTGTAGTCGATAGGCCCTAAACACAAACAACAAACCAAAGATCCAATATCTGAATGGATCTCATTCCAAAATATATTTTTTGTCGTCCATATGTTTAGCGTACAATTGCACGGAAAAATGATACACAACAGTAAAATAGCCAGCAACAGCAATGATATTTTGTCGGAAGTAGGAAAAAAAATGCGAAAAAAATTTCTCGGGATGCACACGGCGACAAAAGACATTTGAGGGATAGTGGGAAAGAGAGGAACAAAATAATGAGAGGGTGTGACAAAATGTAAGGGATTATGAGAATAGGATAAATATCATGAAAACCTTCAAATATCGGTAAAAAAGATATATTAACTCCAGGTCGACTTGTATTCAGACTTATTCACATTATTATTAATAGTATTATTCTCTGAACATTAAAAGAGAACATAGGTAAGGATTTAAATTTCAGTTTTAGATTATCGAAATTATATCCAACAACTAGATCTAGATCCTTATCAGAGTATTTTACAACGCAATTCAATGGTTATCCAATACCACAACTACATTACTGCATTTGAAATAAGAAAAGAAACTACAATACCAGTAGTGGACTAATAACAATGAATAACACAATAAACATCTCTTCGTGGTATACCTTTGTGTGTTGGGGGTGTGCAACAAACAATAGACATAAACGCCAGGGAAGGGGAGATGGAAGGGGAAATTCAATTTATGCAAAGCGACCTACAGGTAATATTGATCAATAAGGTAGTATATGTATTAATAAGTTTTCGCCTTTTCTTGAACTTAACAATGTTTTATTAGAAAGCCACATGGTGAGATAAATGAATTTAACAATGAACGTGTCTCCCTCCATACCACTGAAAAAAAAAGTTAAAACAGCAAAGGGTTTGGAGTGTCCGTGACGAATTACGATAATGGTAAACTAAATTTGAACCCTTAGACCACACTCCCTCTAAATGCAGTAACTTTACATCATAATCCTACAAGTACAGTACCTCTTGGTAGAAAAATCAACACGTTATCTGTAACTGCCAGGGCGTCATAAACTTTTTCAACTATTTCCATTCGCGATCCCTCACCCCCATTTGCTCCGAGAAAATTTTCCGCGATCTCCTTTAGGGTCGCGACCTGCAGTTGAAGAAGCTCTGACATTACTCTGCCCTCACTATCACCCTGTCTGTCAGCGAATTTCTAAGCCCCACCTTGTCTCTCACCAAGTCACGACTTTCACATTATTATAAAGGCAAAGAAAAATAATAACATTTCCGGTAACTTTCGCCCCTCCCTACCTCCTTGAAGACACTTTAAGTAATCATGGTGAATTGTAGGCAAAACAACTTTTAATTAATAAGGTAAAAACATCTAATAACCTGATTTCAAACACCTAGAAAGTTTGGCTGTCTCCGCCTATACTCTTTCTGTATTTGAAAAGCATTGAGTGCAGTGATGACATCATGCACACACACACAATAAGGGAACAAGAATGTACTTCCTATCTGGGGCAGAGAAGATGAACATGGTGAGTCCCCCTCTATTTTTTCTCTTGCCTGAGCGAAACCAGTCACCTAAATCAGAATGGAACCCTCGATCCTCGAGCCACAAGATTCAAGTACGCTGCCAAATGAGCTACCGTGGCAAATTACATAGGCCCATGATGAGTACTCTTGGATGATGTTTGCATGTTTCTTAACAAGTGATGAAACGATGATGGCGGTTGCACATGAGTGCTTACCTTGTGAAAAATGCCCTCTTGTCATCCTACAACAATTAAGAATGGGAAAATGGATCTACAGGAGTAAAACAAGCAAAAGATTGACTCCATCAATCCGTTAAAACCCATAATTTTCAACGATTATTTGTGAGTTGTGTGTATGTGCACTCGTGAGAACTAGTCACACATCCACTCGAGCAGCTGGTGCGACCACGACTTTTAAACCAATAAGCGTATAATGTCTAAAAATTGAATAGGTTGACTCTAATTACCACTGAATACAATGTTTGAAGGAATATTAAATTACCTTTCAACTGATGTCGATAATGCAGGTTCCTAAAGGATTAATAAATCATGTTAAGCCCTGCCCTATATTTCTTGAATTTTAAATCACTGTAATCTTGTTTCAGTCGACAACAGTAGCCGTAATACAGCTCCCTAAATGTCATGTAATACGTTAAAGACATAAACAAGTTTTAAATTAATTAATCATTTTATTTTAAATAAAGTGCCTACTGCCTACGACCATATGACAAAGCACCCCTGTGTAAGTAAGGGTTGGTGAGTTTGAGAAACTTGAGATATCCCCTCCCCTCGTCTGTTCCAAGAAAATGCTATTTTCTGCCGGAATTGACCCTGTAGTAGTTACACTGCCTGAAAATTAAAGATTACTCACGTACTGGAAAGAGGTGGGTGGAGAGACTGATTTACTGAGCTGTTTAGGGTTTCGAAACTCTAAAGGGTTTCTTACCGAATCCTTCCACTAATTTCGTTATATAGGGCCTACAGCACAGAGAAGATGAGAAGTAGACGTAGTAGACGTAGGCAAAGATAGCATCTAAGCAAACGCTGGAATAGGTGATAGGGTGGACAACTCCATTGCATGATCTGGACTCGTTGTGGAGGGGGGACGAGAAATCGAATTCATTACCCTGCCTTGGTGTAGTAAAGGTATTATTACTAATCATTACTATGTAGTGAGGAATGTCCTACGTGTTAGTGCCATTTTATACTTACGTGGGAGCATAGCTTTACCCTCCTGTCTAAAAGAAAGCATGCCATCTACGTCCAGAAGAAGCTACTCAGGTTCAGTATAAGCTGAAGCACAGAAATTTAATGGTGCTCTTAACCGGACAATTTATTTGGAATATTAGCCAGAAAGGCAGTTCCTTATGTGGTTTTCAGGGATAAATACTGTGACCACTGCCCTAGAAGGCCTTATGATGTACATAAAGCCAGATGTTTTGTAAATTCTTTCTGTTCACAGTCTAGAATCGAAGTCTGTGGTAATGGAATGCCACATCCATCGAATAGTAATAATGTTGGGTAGATACCGTGTTTCACATGGAGACATCATGGCTGAATCCGGCCCAAGAGTCATAATGTCGACTTTTACATAATGCTGTATCCAACAGTTTCTGAATAAATTACTTTCCTTCTAAGGTGCAAGTCCAAATGATAGCAACGTGCCACTGAATGAAAGGCATGTAATGTCCGGTGATAGAACAAGAACGGCATTTAAAAGAACAACAAATACAATTTGCATGACAAAAAGAAATTGTAATCGTACGTGGCACAAGTTGCTTACAACCTAGGGTTGCCTAGGGCATGTCCCAGTTTTGAGGTCTGTGTCCCGGTCCGACAGTCATTTGTTCCAGTCGATTTAAAATTTTTGCATGTTAAACAATTATTTTCTGATAATATCATTGCATTCAGTACTGCGCATTTACAGTAGATGCCTAGATATTTGGTACAGATTCGTCCATGAAAGCACATCACATTTTGCCAGTGAAACTGACTGTTCGGGAATGATCCACCATTGATCCCTGGGGCAGATCCAGACGAGGGGCAATACAGCAACTGCTCCCCCCTCACTGCCTGAAAGGGGCGCAACTGATGAAACATTTTTGCATTGCTATCCCCATTTCTATACTGCCAGTCCAACAGATGCAGTCCAATCTGTAGTAGGCTAAACCACTGAAGATAGGTCACTGTCAAAGGGCCAGGAGAGGACCTTTTTGTAATTGCTAGCTACATGTATACTCGGGGATTATGAATATTTAAAAATATTTGGGGCGCACATTTTTTGAAGTTCTACCCCCACCCAGATCCACCAATGATTGACCCTAACGTGTTTTTTTGGGTCCTCTAAAATATATTATATTTCAATGCGTTAGTGAAAGGATTATGGAATTTTTTAATAAAGCTATGAATGTTTATAATATGAATTCTTGCCATTTTGTTGAAAAAATATTTTTAAAGGAGGATGTCCCGGTCGGTGGTCCGACAATTATGGCAACCCTATTACAACCTTGAGTCAAAATGATAGCACCACGTGCAAAAAATAATAAACCACAGCAAAACAAATTGTTAATTGCCAATGAAGGTGCCTTTGTTAGAGATAACTTTAAATACATGTGTCGGCATGGAATGGACCAGTTGTATCTTCCCAGGCCTCCCGAATGGCCATCTTCAGCTCAGGAATTGAATTAACCCATTAACTGCCAACTTTTTGAATTTTAAAATTGTATCATAAATGAATTATTCTCATGTTTCTAAAAGCTAAAAAAATTAAATTCATATTATTGTTTCACAAATAACAGTAGGAGGACGAATTACATTGTGATCTCCATTTGGGGATCATGGGGGTTGCAATGTAACCAGCCAGGGTGGCGTAGTGGTTAGCACGCTCGGCAACTACGCCAGTAGTTCTAGGTTCGATACTGGGCCGTGGTGGGTCGGCTTCTTTCAGGCGAGAGAGAAGCTGCAAGTGTGCCTTCTTTCGGATGAGAAGTAAAAACCGAGGTCCAGTGTTGGTGTACGATGGCACTTGCACGTAAAAGAACCCTCTCTACTATGCAACCAGTAGATGAGGCAAAATTTCCAGGTGTAGGAGCTCGCCCCCTGGCGTCGGTAGCATTCCCCAACGAACACTAGACTGATGATAAATAAGTGTAGGGGTGCAGCTTTGGCTGGCAACCGGCTGCAGAAAAAAACTATGACCAATATATCACCCTGTGTCCATTCAGAGGGACAAATGGGTACCCGACCCTGCCATAGGCGGGAAAAGGGTTAGGAGTTGCTTTTTTTTGGTGGTTGCAATGTAAAACAATATTCGATGCACTCATATGATTACTCATAGTTTAATACAGGATTCTGTAGACAAAACTTAACATTTTTAAGAAAAATTGCATTATGCGCCATTCCAATTACAATTCAAGTGCAGTCCAACATTATATTTTGAGCACTGTTTGCAAACATTCTTAATACAAACAGTACATTTTCTGTTTCCCCTTTGATGTTCGTTCCATATAATGAATACCACTACTTCTGATGTTCACAGGAGCATGGGAGCTTGATAATTTTGGGAAAGAAGGCCAATCCATCGTCACCATAGCCCCATCCACTGCATAGTTCTAGTGCAGAGACTGCACAGTTGTTGTTGTTTAAGGGCACTTCAACTACAAAGGTCATTAGAGCCCTGTCCACAGCATAGTTCTTATGCAGAGACTGCACAGACACTACACTAATGCAACGATTTTTGGGTAATAGCAGTACCCAGTTTTCCCAAGTAGCCACCTATGTCAGTACTACCTGGGGTTGTGCTGCTTAGCTTCAGTGATCAGACTAGAACTGGTGTGTCCAATGCAATTTGCTGCTCCCAGACTGCACAGACACTATGCTCATGTGACGATTTTTGGGTCTTAATGGTACCCTGTGTTCCCAAGGTAGTACTAGCTGTGGTTGCATTGCTTATCTTCAGTGATAAGATGAGAACTGGTGTGGCATCCATTCTGAGTTAGGTTCTGTTACGTTTTTCTTCCTTGATCTTGAAAAGCATTTATTTTTTGGACTGTGGCCATTTATTTTCCCAATGATACATCATGATGAATTTCAAGACAGCCAGGCACCTCAGTGGGAAATGGGTCTTCTGATGTAGAGCAGCTGAGTTGCATTGGACATACCAGTTCTCATCAGATCACTGAAGGTAAGCAATGCAACCCAAGTTAATACCAACAAGGGTGGTTGGTAGTCGACATTCAATGCTGCTAATTTCCCATCTCCTACATCCCATAAACCTACCACCTTCTAACATGGACAGCCTCCTTAGGGCCTGGCCTCTTATGGCTGTTTGGTCTACTCCCCAACCCATTATTGTAACATACTTACATGCATACTAACAATTGTCGATTTTTTACTGGTGGCAGTTCCACACTTTCAATAGGCCCATTATCATAATTAAAACAATCACTAATTCTATCTGTTGTAAAAACTGTGAGCCTCTAAGAATTTCTTCAGGTTCCTTGACAGTAAAATAATTCCTGAATAAGTTGGAGTTCATATTTTACATCAATCTGAAGATAAATTCTATTGGCATAATTGGACCACCTTCCATGGTCCCCAAATGGGGCTTGGCAAAAAAAGTATCATTTCTAAATGATTAACCTCAATATTCACCAGAATAAAAATACAAATATATACAAAATGCTTCATGTTTTCAAATAAATCAGGTTTTAAAGTTTAACTTGCATAATTTTTTGAAGAATGAATTTTTAAACTGCTCAATATTTTTACAAACCAATTTCTATCACACCAGCCAATATTAAATGGAGTTACTTGGGATCTTTGGGAATAAGTAACAGTCTGGTAGTACAGAACTCTTGTAAAAGGTTGTATAATAGGTATCATGACCATTTTTTTTAAAGAAAATAGTGCACTAAACGATGCAATAAGGGGACATGGCAGTTAATGGGTTAAAGTGACGCCCATTTGTATAAACAGCATAAGCCAAAATTCCCCATAGGTTCTCTATAGGGTTGAGGTCTGGTGAGAGTGCAGGCCAGTCCATAACACAAATCCCATTGTCCAGGAACCACTCTCACGTTGTTTTGGCAGTATGGATAGGAGCACTGTCCTGAAATTGAAATAAAGGCCCTCCTATATGCTTGGTAACTGGCAACAGATGACATTCAAATGATTTTTGGTAGTCCACAGCTTTCCATCCTTCCATCCAGAAATGCAACATTAGTCATTTCACGAGCACTGAACCCAGCCCATACCATAACCACCACCTTGCTGTGGTTTGGAGATGACATCATTCTTTCTAATATCATGCCAGTAATAGCTCCAACCATCTGGACCATTTAAATTAATTTATTTTCATCACTCCATATAATGTTGTCCAATTGTGCCATCCAATGTATGTGATGCTTCACCCATTCTAACCTCTTCATTTTGTGTTGTGGTCTTGAAGGAGTCATTGTCTTCATTTTCTTATACAGTTGGCTCTCTTTTTATGTGGGTTCTTTTCATGCAATTTCCAAGTTATGCAATTTGCATTTGGTTAAAAAAATTTCGCCAAATATGCATACTGTATGCTTGTTCAGGAAGTATAGTCAGTCTAAGGCCCATGACACTGATAAAATCCACCGACCATTGTATTAGCCAGTCCAAGACGTTTTAGTCTGTCAGAAATTAGCATACATAACAGTGGCGTAGCCAGGAAAATGCTTTGGGGGTGTTACGTCAATAAATTTAATACCCCCTCCCTGGGGACAAACTTTTTTGCCGATCGTTCAAAAGAGTTTCCCCGGAAATTTCGGGAGGAGTTTTAACACATAGAACACTCCCCCTGGCTACGCCGGTGATACATAATAGGGGGTTCCGCACTTGTACATGACACTTAACAATTATACCGTTATCATCATACCCTTATCCTGACTGTGGCAGGGTCGGGTCTGCAGTTCTAATGAACGTGCTCTAAAATTAAAACTTATTTTGGAGGTGATTTGAACATTTTTAACCATGATGATATAGAAGAACTGCTGGTGGATGATGTCTTAAATGACGATGATATTATTAAATTAACTTTAGGTGCAGGCTGGTGTCAAAGTGTCCCTGGACACATTGAGGTAATTTAAAACATACCTCAAAGTGTCCACTTTCACGTCAAAGTGTCTCAGCCATTTTCCACTACCTGGGGTAAGTTATTTTTATAGAAATTTCTCATTGATTCACGTTACACATGTGTTCTGCAGTGCATATGTGCTCTGCAGAAAAGAGACAAATTTGGGCATCTGCATTCGGACGTAGATGGTGGGCACTTTGAGGTACTCAAAAATTGTCTCAAAGTGCCCCACTGGACACTTTCAAGTGGACCCCAGACACTTTGACGTGTGACACCGGCATCTCCCCACAGACAACCCAGCCAATATCCCTGCATGTTCCAGACGCCTGACTGGAGTGTCCCCAAGCAGAACATGTTCAGGGAACCTGCAGTCCCGACCCTGCTGCAAGTGGGATATGGGTATGACGATGATGATGATGATGGTCAAAACAAGTCTGCAGAGAGTGAGAAAAAAATATGTTTGTGAAAATGTATCATCTATATCAGGGGTGGCCAACAAGTCGATCACGATCGACCGGTCGACCCCACTTTGACTACGCCTATGACAAGTCGATCACGACACATTTTTAAGATAAAAAGTATATCTTATGTACACAAAAGTTGGCCACCCCTGGTCTATATCAAAGAGATATATTGCAAAGACAGTTATTTCTGATGATGAAAGTGATTTACAAACAGTTTGCAGATGGTGTATACCCTTACCAGATAGACAATTGAATTGAAATACAATTTTATTTAAGGTTCATATAAATCTTTTTCAGCTTCCCAAAGAAATTTATTAACATATTTAACATCAACAAACTTTTTTTATGCGGTTGTACATTCATTTTAATTCGTTATTTCAGAGTTATGCAAATTTTAAAAGTTATGGAACGTATCTTTCATTTTTCCATAGACTTATAGTCTCATTTTATGCGATTTCCTGAGGAATGTATCCCCTGCATAAAAAGAGACCTGACTGTACTTCAGCCAGCCAGCAAATTTGGCCACTCTGCTGACTGTTGACTGCAACAAATTATTATTATTAATTTATTAACTTACCAAGGTACACCAAACAAACACAAACACAGAAACTAATACAGAAAGATAACTAAATGAGGGAGTCGAGAAAATGGCTAAACAGAACATGCTTAAAATGACTGCACCAATTAATACATGCATGCCTGGTGCAAGAAAAAACCTGGGAGTACACACCATACAGAAGAGCACTCTAGGTGACAAAGCAGCAGAAAGGAAAGTAGCAGTGCCTCACATCACAAAGGAGGAGAGAGAGTACAAACAAAAACTGATGGGTGGATCTAACATCAACAGAGGATTGGAAATCACTAACTATAAAAATGACAGGGATGGTGGGAATTCCAAAGGGGAGAACTAAGGAAGACTAGATTACTGTAAACAAGAAGTTTATGAAACAGAAGAAGCCCCACAGACACACAAAGGGGCGTGATTTGAGCAAAGGGTGAGCAGTGAAAGATGGACCTCAGCACAGAATTAAACGCCATCATTAAAGGGGAGAGACAGGTACACAACAGCCCAGTCAAAAAGGGAGCAGTATAGATCAGTGTTTTTCAACCAGGGTTCCGTGAGTTCTGCCCAAAGGTTCCACCAATGGCAAGGTAAATTATAATAATAATGATAAAAACACAAGAAACGAGAACGACTTTTGTCTGTCGAAGATGAACTTCAGGTGTCTCTCTCAAACATTAGGCCACGAATTCAACTACTAATGCAAACACAAAACTGTATCAATTAATGTTTTTTTCTCTGTCACTGTATGGGGTTCTGCGAAAGGTCTAAATGCTCCAAAGGGTTCTGCGAGAAGTCTAAATGCTCCAAAGGGTTCTGCAAGAAGTCTAAATGCTCCAAAGGGTTCTGCAAGAAGTCTAAATGCTCCAACGGGTTCTGCAAGAAGTCTAAATGCTCCAACGGGTTCTGCAAGAAGTCTAAATGCTCCAAAGGTTTCTGCAAGAAGTCTAAATGCTCCAAAGGGTTCCGTTTCAATAAAAAGGTTGAAAAACACTGGTATAGATAATAAGGGACAAAACGTTTGCCCGAAAAATCAAAATCAGTTTGTTCAAAGGAATACGTGCCCTAAGGCATCCAAAAAGAAAGCCAAGAAGGCGTCCCTCTGAGCCAGAAATTTGATATTTGAGCTGCAATTTGTCTCATACTTGCAGACGAGTTACTCAGCGATTATAAAACTATTCGTTTTTGGTGGTTTGCAAGAGTAGATGGATGGCCAGGAGATTTTTTGTTGCCATAGTTGTCTTTCAGGATGATGAAATGCATTACAACTGTGAGGGTGCATTGCATTTGCTTGGCAATGGCCTGAAAAGAATGTCCAGCTTGATGCAATGTGGCTATTTGGCACTTTTCAAATTCTGTTAATGGTTTACCATGACCCATTTTGTACAACTGTGTGGTCAACAGACATGACATAACTGATCGTTTGCAAATGTAGCTCACCCACCTTTATACATTCATATGCAACCAAAGTGCATATTACTATATAACCTTTGCATTATTATGTGCATTCCATTGGTCATGGTGCTATCATTTTGACTCAGGATGAATCTCACAGATGTCCATTCTTTCAAGGTTGTAAGTAACTTGTGCCACATGCGATTACAATTTCTTTTGTCATGCACATTGTATTTGTTGTTCTTTTAATGCCATTCTTGTTCTGTCACCAGACATTACATGCCTTTAATTCGGTGGCATGTTGCGATCATTTTTACTCTGACCTTATTTATTCTTGTATCTTGCACTTATCACTAATTCTGCTTTCCGTTTCTACATGGTCCTACTGCACTCACAGATGCCCACAAATTCTATGACTGACATAAGATATGCTTTGATGAAGAAAAACCTTGATGAGACACAGAGGATAGTACTGAGAAATCTCTAAAAGCATCAAGTGACTTTGCATGAACGTAAACATAATTTCAGCACATTGCAGTGTAACTGATCTCAAAACAACAGTAGGGAACGTACTTAAATTTCTGATATAATGTAGTAATCGATTGACCCCTCATTGAATGACCCTTAAAGTATTTTTAATCATCATTCAATTTTTAACATTACACTCAGATGTGACTCATAGAATCAATGGGGGATGGTTGAAGTGGAGACAGGCAAGCAGAGTCCTGTGTGATAAGAGGGTCCCAATGAAGTTGAAAGGGCAGTTTTAAAGGGTAGCGGTTAGGCCAACTATGCTATATGGATCAGAGTGTTGGGCAGTGAGAAAGACCACGTAAATAGACTGCAAGTAGCCGAGATGCGAATGCTGAGGTACACGAGGGGTATCGAGAGGTGATAGAACTTGGAATGAGTATATTGGAGATAGAATATTAAAAATAGCTTGGGGGGTGGGGGACGTTGGGGAAAAATGAGGGAGAGTAGATTGAAGTGGTATGGAGATCAGTGGCGTCGCTAGGGTTGGCGTCACCCCCTCCCGAAAAAAGCCGATTCTTCTGCTTTGGTGTAACCCTATTTGTCATGGTGCGAGTGGTGTCACCCGGTGCCGCCCGCAACCCCTAGTGACGCTACTGATGGAGATGTAACGAGAAAAACGGAGAAGGAACTCGTTAGGTCACTTATGGAAATGCAGGTGGTTGAAAGCACCACAGGTAGGGGAAGGCCAAAGCAGACGTGGGAGGGTGTGTGCATAAGGATATGGTAGTGTGTGGGGTGGACGGGGACCTGGTGGATGACAGGCGGGAGTAGGGGCTAGAACCTACAGACCCGACCCTGCCACAAGCGGGATAAGGGTATGATAATGATGTTTCAATTTTGACATTAGCAATGACGCGTCTAGAATGCATCATGTTGGGGAGAGGAAAGACGAGTGAACCTTTCAAATTCGTGTTCAACTCAAAGTCAAAACAAATACCTACAAATAAAAATAATCATCATCATGACCTTACTCTGCCTGTGACAGGGTTGGGTCTGCGGGTTCTAGCCCTCCACTCCCGCCTATCATCCACCAGGTCCCTGTCCACCCCACACACTACCATATCTTTACGCACACACCCTCTCACGTCTGCTTTGGTCTTCCCCTACCTGCAGTACTTTCAACCACCTGCCGTTCCATAAGAAACCTCACGAGTTCCTCCTCCCTTCTCGTTACATGCCCATACCACTTCAATCTACTCTCCTTCATTCCTAATTCTATTGGCTATCAACAACCAACTCATGTACCACAACATTTGCATTTCAGCTACTTGAATTCTATTTACATGCAACGCAACCCCAGCATGGGTAACCGCTTGGAACACTGGGTACTGCTAATACTCAAAATCGGTGTAACACCATAACGTCTATGCAGACTCTGCATTAGAACTACGCAGTGGTTGGGGCTCTAATGACACAGTAGTTCGAATGCCCTAAAGAGGAGTAGCGAACCTATTTCAGCTGGCATTCCAAACATTTAAAAAGAAGTTATATTTCCCCTACTCGTTACCCTGGCTACAAAAACCATTACACACATCCTGCACTATCCTATACAGCAGGGGTGGCCAACTTTTGAGTACATAAGGTCTACTTTTATCTCAAAAATGTGTCGCGATCGACTTTTTATCTTAAAAAAGGGTCGCGATCGACATGTTGTCATAGGCGTAGTCAAAGTGGGGAGGGGGAGGTTAGATGCTGGACCCACCTTGGTCCAGTATCGAACCTAGAACCACTGACGCAGACCTAGAAACACTGAGCCACTACGTCACCAAGGCGGGTCTTAAGTCCACACATCGCGAGTGATCGACCAAAATTGGTTTCGCGATCGACCGGTCGATCGTTATCGACTTGTTGGCCGCCCCTGCTATAGAGGGTGAGGGTGTCCGTGAACTCAGAAAGAAAAAAAACGTATTTTAGAGGGTGCCAAACTAAGCATTTTTAGCATAGGAATGTAGGGTCCAAAGTCAAGTCTTAACAAATGGCAAGCAAAAGAAGGTGTTGTATTTGATGTGGCCATACTTGCTTTCACATCAATTAACAGGCCACATGAATCACGTTTTTCTACAAGAACAGTTGCCAGAACTTATAGAAAACATTCCACCTCAAATTCGCCAACAGATGTGGTTTCAGCACGATGGAGCCCCAGCACATTTTACCTTGCATTTGCGAGCTCGTCTTAATGCCACCTTTGGGCCTGCTGAATTGGTAAAGGAGGACCTGTTCCTTGGCCACCATGATCACCTGATTTGGCACCAATTGACGTTGTGCAGCATGCATAACTGCAAATGGTAACCACTTTGAACATTTACGGTGAAAACTTTACATGAAAATTGACTGTCTACCTACACCTTAATTTGCTTGCCATTTTTTAAGGCTTCACTTTGGACCCTACATTCCTATGCAAAAAATGGTTAGTTTGGCACCCTCTACAATACGTTTTTTTTCTTGCCGAGTTCACGGACACCCTGTATATCCTTCTTCTACTCATTTTTTCGTAATACCTCCCACACTGTCCTATGGTTTTCTATCAATAAAATACCTACAAATAAAGAGTGATTTTATGAACACCCTCAATTTCTGAACTTGATTATTACTATCATACTGCAATGTAATAGGATTATAAGCTTTATGCCTTGCAAAATAGCATGCCTATACCTAAATATTTCACGCCCCCTATGCTAATGGAATTACTTTATATACTGTACACATTAACTGTGCATTACATTTACTTTTGATATAACAAGAACGATAGTAATGCTTTTGAGGATTGGTAATTAAGTGATGAAGTGCTTAATCTGCTTGTTTCAGCTACATAACTGTAAGTTTAAATGTACGCCAGTAGAAAGCCAGTAAATTCTACCTAAAATATCTACCGACTTGCCAGCCAAAGTTATTTTCTTGGATTCAGTGCTCTATGCCTTGTAAACGGAGAAAGTCAGGGAAAGATCCATGCACTCTTTTAAACGCTCCTTAATTTATAAGTAATCTCAGCATGTTTTGCATTATTTTTTACGCTGGTTAAAACGGAATAATGCCTTTCAAGGGTAAGGAGAACAGCAATATCTCCACGGCTGTGGCCCAGCTTGACAGCGAGCTTTAGTTTGAATCCATGAATGCAAGGTCGATACTATTTCGGACGGCAAGTGGAATGTGTACAATGTCACCAATGTCGCCAAAAGACCATTTTTAATTGAAGTAAAGAATGGGTGTAGATTGGCAAAATTCCTTGCTGTAGGAGCTCGCTCCCACTGAAGTCCGTAAAGAGGCCGACGCTAAATAAACAAAAATACACATCTGGAGATAGTACTTAGTCCATCTGAACACCACGTGTACGGAGTCAATTTCTTCATTCACAACTTAGCAGTTTAAGTCCTTTCTCAGTAGCGTGGTTGACTAGAGCATTCTTCGGGAAGAGAGATGGAGAGAGGATCCTTTACTATGCATCTTTCGGAAAAGAACTGGACTATGGACACCCACTGTAAAAAATTCGCAAGTAAAATTCAGGAAGGGAGAGAAGGCCGTGGTAGGGTGCAGAGTAGGCAGGATATTGCAAAGTATGGATGCACGGATATATCGGCCTGTTCTTGTGACATCGGTTTCGGCTTTGTGGAGAAGGGTATACAGTCGACATCAAATACAATGAATTTCCGGTTATAACGAAGACGTTCCACAAGATATAACGAGGTTTTTGAGAGTACCATGTCCTCTTTGACCGTTTGGAACCAGGTTAGCAAAACAAAACCAATGTAAGGGGAAAGCCTTAAGTGCTAACAGAAGAAAAACAACAAAAAGCTACCGTATGTACGGTGTAAATTAATTCTCAGAAGTGCTGAATCGGGTTAAAGACCAACCTCGACGACTACGGTTGACGTTTAAGCCAGTGGTTCTCAATCTTTTTGATTTTTGGTTGGTTTGTTGGTGTTTAAGGTCCCGTCAACTACAAGGTCATTAGAGACCCGTCCACTGCATAGTTCTAGTGCATAGTCTGCACAGACACTACACTAATGCGACGATTATTGGGTATTAGCAGTACCCAGCTTTCCCGACCAACCACCCATGTCAGTACTAACTGGGCTTGCGTTGCTTAACTTCAGTGATCAGATGAGAACTGGTGGGTCCAACGCAACTTGCCGCTTCCTCAATCTTTTTGAAGCCAGGGAACACTAAACCGAGACATTTTACTTGCACGGAACACTTACAATTCAACATAAACTTTAAAGCAGGTTGTACACTTCCTACGCCTGATACTTACTTAATACGAAGAACTACTGTATGTAATTTGCGTTTTCCGATTACAATTCCATCCAAAATTATTTTAAATTCTGTCGATTTTTTCCAACACCTTTATTTGTGCTTTAATTTTTTTTGCGGAACACTTGAAGTGGCTCACGGAACACCAGTTTACCGCGGACACGGATATAACGAAACCTAGTTATAACGGAGAAAAACGTCGGTCTCTTGAAGTTTGCTATATCCGAGTTCAACTGAATTTGGCAATCGTCGTCATCATCATACCCTTATCCCTCATATGGCAGGGTTGGGTCTCCGGGTTCTCATCCTCCACTTTCGTCTATCCCCACCTACTCCGCACACCTCCATGCCCTTTCGTAAAACTTGCTCCCATGTATACTTAGGACTTCCCCTAACCAGGGTGTCTCCCACAGCCTGCATCCCCATAATGGACCTAACCAGCTCCTCCCCCTCTTCTCATCACATGAAATCATGGTACAGTATTAAGGCTTTCGTAAAACTGTCTGTACACTTCAACCTGGATTTCCAAAACATGAATTAAATGTGTTTTAGTAGGCATTGCGCGGGAAAAAAAATGTGAACTTATCATGGAGTACGATAAACCAATCAAACCTGTGCTATAATTTTTAATATCGGCTGTGATTTGCCGAAATATCAGGCCAGACCCATATAGATGCATCCCTTGCAAAGCGGGCCTAATTATTAGTCTCCAAGCCTACGGTTACGGTAATATAGCATCGTATTGGCAATGGGACAAATGCCAAAAGCGTAAGAAGCAAGGGGCACTCCACCAGCCTCAGAAGACCGTTGGTTAGATCAGTTACCTGTGCGTTGGGTTACAAATGCATGGCGCGTATTATTGATCTAAGGGCGCAATAGCAGATATTTGCCAGGGGTGCCAAAAACATTGCTACGTCTCTGAGTCTACCATAATAGGATAAAGGTATGGTAGTGGTGATGATAACTTGAGGTGCATGTACAAAATCACTGACAGCGATTCTTCGAAGTTTTTCATCTTGTCGACCGCATTAAGATTTTACAATAACGTCCTCTACAGAGCAAACTTTTACCATCTTGCTGTACAATAAGATTTTCAACTCAATTATGATGCCCGAACTACTTACTGTGTATATCAATGGTCTCGCTTTCACTACCGACATATCCCTTTCAAGACGGTCATTTTCCATTTTATTTATGGGATCATACTACCCAGTTATGGTTTCGTTATAACCCTTCTCCAATCCTTTTAATTCCGAAAATTTCATCGATTTCGTTCTTGTACACCTCTCTTGCAATTCTCGCCAGTGATTTTTTTTCATAAGCAATGTACCACAAGGACCATATATACAAACTGTGTATTTAACAATTCTTGAGTCTCGTAGTGCGCGACCTCCTTAATAATGACCTAACTTTGTGTCTTGTAGTAGAAAGTAGAGCAAAATTCAAGATTGGAAACTGTCAGTTTGGTGCGTTTACCACGTCGTGGTATATTGGCTACCTTATTAATATCTAGCAATTCTTTCGAAATCCTGCCATTTGCTCCAACAATAATTGCAGGCCAGGCAGAGAGTAATCCGATCTAAAAACTCATTCTTTAGATGGTCATCGGTAGACTCATTAACTCAACACATTTCACGGTTTTGATTTTCTACTGACTGTGAAGTGTCTGAAGCAGCAAGTTTGGAAACTACCAATTGTTCTAACTGGCCCAGCATCGGATCTTAACACTTGGCTCACTAGAAGGAGTAATCGTAAGGCCTCCCCCCCCCACACACCAAACTGACGTGTGTGTGCAAAAAAAGTTTGCGCTCACGCCAAAAAATTTTATCCCATCGGTGTGTCAGTTCGGACTGACGTCAGTTAGAAGTGAGCGTATGTGGGGTTGCTCACATCAGTTCTTCACATTAAAGGTTCTGCGCATGCCCAAACATGGATAAACGTCATCTTTAAAAAGATGCACCATGGTAACGGTAGAATTACTGGTTGATGTGGACAATCAAATGACGTCACATGACGTTTGACGAAAATGAACATAAGTACGTGACACACCAAACTGATCGTGTGTGGGCAATTCATTCTTTCACACCAAACTAAACACATCGATGTGAACACGCCGAACTGACACACCAAACTGTGTGTGGCGGCCTTAAGGAGTAAGTACCGTAATTATTCTAATAAACGGCGCCCTCCAATAACCGGCGTACTTTTCAGCTGAAAAAAAAATAATAAACGGCGCGCCGTTTATTTCAAAACCGTCTGGAAGTGATCGTGCAAGTTAACTTGAATTTTTTTAATGATTAACCCTTTAATGCTACACAGGGGTACTGGTATCATCATCATCACGCCCTTATCCAGCCTGTGGCAGGGTTGGGTCCGTGGGTCCATTGAACATGCTATGACTGGGAACACCCCAGCCAGGCGTCTGGAACCTGTGGGAATATTGGCTGGTTGTCTGTGTGTGGATGCCGGCCTACCACACTGCTCCAACACCACATTTTACAACCAAAATATAAATTTTGGCAGGTAAATTAATGCTTTGTCAGTTTTAATATTGCATGGTGTCTCACCTATTGAACAACAACTATACTGCAATAAGGAATCAGGGTCATGCCTGAACAGAGGTACTGGTGTACCCCAGGGTTTTTCTTCCTTCTCTGTTCTGTGGGTGACCCTGGTGCAATGCGATTCACAGTATTTTCACATGATAGGTTGAACTTCCTAATAAGTCACAGTCGTGTAAACTAAGCTTTAGTGCAGATATTGTTGAAAGAAAAGTTTCAAAGAGAAAGTATTCTTTAGCATTTACTGTAAATTGTTGGCAATTTCTGCAGTTGAGAATGATAGTAATCGTCCTGTGGCTAAACCTCTAAAGTTATCTGAATCTGAATCTAGGGTAAGGATTTAAATTTTTAAATGAACCATTGATTATTTTCTCAATTTCATTATGCCAATAAATTCAGATGCGAGAGTGACATCAGCAAAAATCAAAATTAATGAAATCAACTTGTCTGGCTAAAAATTTTCCATTTATAAATTGAAAAAAATAATAAACGGCGCAACAAAAAAGGCCTTTGAAAAAATAAACGGCGCGCCGTTTTTTTACATAGAAGATTTTCTTTAACGCGTGTGTGGGTCTGTAGGACCCTCCTCGGTGACGCAATAGGTAGCGTGCTTGGTTCCAGGTTCGGTACTGGATCGAGGTGGGTTAGCTTCTTTCAGGTGAGAGAGAAGTCCGGTATGCGCCTTCCCTTGGATGTGCACTAAAACCGAAAGTCCTGTGAGGTGTACGATGTCATGTGCACGTAAAAGAACACACTCTACTATGCAACGGGTAGATAAGGCAAAATTATCCTTGTGTAGGAGCTTTCCCCCCTGGTGTCGGGGGAGTGCCCCAAAGGACAGTAGACCTACGATAAATAAGCATAAGGGTTGCAACTTTGGTCGGCAGCCGGCTGCGGAAAAATACAGTCCAATAAATCACCCTTTTGTCCATTCAGAGAAACAAGATGGGTACCCGACTCTGCCATAGGCGGGAAAAGGGTTAAGAGTTGCTTTGGCGGGTGTGGGTCTGCAATTTTATAGAGGTTATGGGGAGGATAACTGAGCAAAACTAAACTTTGGGATCCTTATGAAAACGCAGGGAATTTCATTTGATTTCACACAGTTATTAACAGAGAATGGATAGAGAATCTAGCATTGAAAATCATATCATCATCATCATCATACCCTTATTACGGGTGTGGCAGGGTCAGGTTTGCGGGTTCAAGCCCGCCACTACTGTCTATACTCCACCAGGTCCCCGCCCACCTTACACTATCATCCCTTCGTACAACCTGTCCCCACGTCTGCTTTGGTCTCCCCCTGTCCCAGGTGTCCCCAACCACCTGCAATCCTGTAATGCACCTAACGACCTCCTCCTTCCCTCTTCTCATGACGTGTCCATACCACCTGAGCATATTCTCCCTCATTTTTTTCGGCGATGTCCACCACCCCCAGGCTACCTCTAATATTCGTATTCTTAATTCTATCAGCTCTCGACACGCCACTCATGTGCCGCAGCATTCGCATCTCGGCTACTTGCATTCTATTTACGTGGCTCTTCCTCACTGCCCAACACTCTGATCCATATAGCATAGCTGGCCTAACCACTACCCCGTAAAACTTCTCTTTCAACTTGATTGGGACCCTCCTATCACACAGGACTCCACTTGCCTGTCTCCACTTCAACCATCCCCCATTGATTCTATTGGTCACATTGCTTTGGTAAGTTGATCCTAAGTACTTTATCGTTTGCACCTTCGTCACCACTTCGCCCGTAGAGAGTACATCACCATGGACAATCTACATAATACTTGTAAAGGACGGAATCGTAATGGCCACATCATATTCACATTTCTAAGGGTGTTTTTCAGAAGGATCTGGCACTTACACTTCCTTTAAGTGTGGTTCAAAATCAATTGTACTTCAAAAACCTCTGAGATTATTGGATCAAGAAAGAAAAGCTGTTGCTAACAACTCCAGTACAGAGCATAGCTGAACATGGCACAGTATCTTAATGCTATGTAAGTCAAGAGTAGTTTGTAGTTTGGATGAGTCACGAGAACAACGACGAACTTCAAAAACAATTACAAGCTAAAAATTTCAACCATCCGGTTTTACTTTTTTAACCGTCTCCACGTTACACTTTCCAGAATGCGGAGCACAATGCCATCCCATCATCTGATTCATATAGCTACAGCGAGTCTAAAACAGGCCTTCTCACTATTAATAACATTAAAAATAATGCTAACATGATTCCGGATGAGCACATGATGGAGCAACATGTAGATTGTCAATATTTCTCATACAAATATTAATTCCTACACGCTGTTGATCAAGTATGTATCAATAATTACAATCTGCCTTCTTTGCTCAATTGCTAACGTTGAACTCATAATGCATTGGTTCAACCCTGGTTGAAGAGGGTGGATGTTTTTTTTCTTTTGGACGAGGACATTAAACCTCCTTGTTTATAATGTACGTTGTTTCGTACGCAGAAAGATAGACCTTTAGAGTAGACAGATCAACACTGAATAACGAAATAAACCAAACCAGAAACACTCCATATTGACGTGTATCGGATTTCTACATCGAACCCTCAAACAATCTTTTATCGACAATATTCCCAGCACTGACAACAGGTATACTCATGGAGATTACCGCTAAGAAAAACGGGAAGTGGAGGCGCTATAACAAGATATTACCTACACGAAAAGAATTCTCTCTTCTGAATTAAGTAACATGAATGAGTGAAATTAAACATACAAGAAATAAAAAGTGTATATCTACACTAGCATAAAAATTTATGAAAGAAAATTAAGTTCTTAAAGAGCAATAAAATTAGGATGCTGTTGACTTACCCTGGTTTTGTGAAGACAATGGTAACGACGGAGGAGAAGGGCTGCAGGATGTCTGTCGTTCACTTTCTCTTTCTCCACCTCCATTATTATTATTATTACAATTGATATCGGTTGGAGAATCCAATTCCGAACTATTTTCAGTTCCACATCCACTTATACAGCCACCATTTACGGAAGTGTCAACTACTACATTTGTCCTATTATTATTAAGTCCTAGATGAGTGCCACCATCCTTATTCGAGCTGGTAAACCTGTTTAAATTCAGGCCTTGTGTATCTCTGCTATCCACCTTATCATATCCATACCAACCTAATAATTCATTCATAGTCGTTTCCGCAAAATCCTAGAAATTTGGAAGAGAAAGAAGAATAAATTCAAAAGTACATGATACAAGTCGTCACTGTAAAAATCGTATACGATTATAAATGACAACATCAGTGTGTCTGCTGACAAGTTGTCCTATCAAGCGCACAATTGCTAAATGTCAAATAATCTTTTTATAACATTTTAAAATACGTTACCATCCTAAGTACCGCAGTCAAAAATTACATATAAACTGTCAAGTTAAACTTCAAAAATCAGAGGTTAAATAGACCCCATAAGAGTAACTAAATAGTTGAGGAGGGGGGACGTCAGTCAACTACAGTATTTGAACTGCTGCTGCCGCCATTTGACTCTTCATTTTGCATCTTCCAAACTTATCGAAAGAGAAATCCGATCGGTTTTACGCATAATTAATACTTCATCCTTTTAATGTAATTTAACACGCCTATATAATAATACATAATTGTGATTTTTTGGTAAACATTTCTACATCTCTTAGAATTTATTTTCATACCCAATTTAATGAAAAAAGATGAAGTTACGCTACTATAACCACGCAAATATTATATAGAAAATAATTTTTTTCGGCAGCCTCATTTTGGAGAGTCGTTCACTTCATACATTTCACCGGAAAACTAATGCTCCCCGTGGTCTAACAAAATTTCCATGAACAACTCATCTCAAATTTCATGTCTGTTCAAACTACGTAATGTAATTTGCATCAACTTACATAAAACGTGCAACGAAACTAAGAATATCGTCTTAATATTTCTTTCTTCTGAACTTTGACTAGGTTATTTTTTTACAGATAAGACACATTTGTGCTGAATTTGGGGTGTAGTACGATGTTGGTTATGCATTACTCATGTCACAGAGTGGGAAGATCAGAAAACAGACCTCGATTGCTCAATTGTTAGAACAGTGCCCTTGTTTTTAAGCTCAGAGTACTCAGGTTCGCTTCCCTTTCTGAGGTGTTTCTGAAAAAGTGAGGGAGATATGGACGGGCAGGTGACAATGCACATCTATGCACCGGGAAATGCCACTTATGTTGTATCTGAAGGAAAACGGTTGTGGTACCTCGGGTAGGAATGCGAAGTCATCTGCCCCACACATAAATCCTGAACGCCAAAATACGGTAGAAATACAATCTGAAAATGAATTAATGAAGGAAAAAAACATTGCACTTGGGAAGATAACATAAAACCTTTAGAACCCAACAAACCTATAACAATCATTAGTCTGGCTTTCTTTGTACTCCTCCTCTACCAGAAAACGGTCTTCAGTAGCATTTATGGGAGAGGAGACCTAAATTTCGTTTGCCATATCTCTCTTCCAGCTGAAATGTTAACGAGGGCTATCCTAACCGTGAGGTCACTGACATCTTCGACTGAAAACGTCACTCGCCATCTGAATAGCAGAAAACTGTCCAAACATACGCATATGGGTTTAGCTTACCTTCTTACAGACCAAAAAGCTTCTGAACAGACTTCTCGTTGCATATGGACCCTCAGTCAGTAACTAACTGGTGACCCTTGACCTAGAAGAAGGTCTGAACTGCTGAACAGCGAGTTCAAGACTTACAAATTGCTCTTTCCAACGTGACTTTTAACGTTGAGATACCAAAAATGAAAGCCAGAGGGTGGGGAAGAAAGGATAACAAATGACAAACAACACTTTCTCCATTCAGAAAAAAGGTTTGGCAGATCTATTACGTGGGTTCGATTCCAAGACTAGTCAAATGAAACTAGCACCGAAACACCGCTTAAACTTTTGAAATCAACTGACACTGGTATCTAAGTGCAATTTAATAGATCGTTCATTGGGTGTTTCAAGAAGTGGAAAGTGGTTAGAATACGGAGCCAGACAGAAGGGGAGGAGGAGACGGGACGGAAATGCCACCATAGATCACTTATCTTTACATAAACAACATGATCGGATTTGCAAGACAAAAAAAGAAAGTAGCATGATGGTGGTGGACAAAAAAAACTCTGCATCCATCTTAAAACTGGATTTTTGAGCACCCGGAGGTCCCTCCCAACAATACCACTATAAAATTACAGGTAAATCAACACGCAGTTTCCATTAGAAATGATGTGACCTCGAGAGATTTAAAAAAACCCCTTCCTAAAAATCCTCTTCTTGACCAACAACTTCTCTGCCCTACCTCTGAAATAAACATGGCCCTTTTTTAATGGGACGCGTGGTTTCAAGCCATCCAGATGTCGATAGATGTTTTCCTATGTCATATGAGAACACAACGGCTGCAGATTGAGTTACCGACCGGACTATGTTGTCAGAAAAGTGTAGGCGACATAACGATATGCACATTTCAATCTTGGCAACAAGATCTGGGAAAATCTCGGCCTCGTAATCCGACAATCTCAAATTACAACATCTATACATTTGACAATGAATATCAAATATCTGAAGTGGTCATCATGTGACATTACGGAGCAAGAGTTAAAACTTGACCTCAATCAGTGGCAAGGGGTGGGAGAAAGGGAGGAAGAAGAGAGTACTACAATTTTCTTGAAATCTTTAATTTAAAAAAAAAAAGTTAAATATTTGATTACCATAATAAAAGTTCAATTGCTTATGCACCCGTGCTTTCTTCTTGACCTCAAAGTACATAGGCCGCCCTTTGCCTCAAGTTGGTGGGTTGTCTCCTGTTAAAGAGGAGGTGGCGTGTAGAGCAATACTAAATCAATAGTAGTGGCAGGTGATAAGTTGAGATAGGGCATTAATAGGGGACAGAAATGATAGTCACAGACCCGACATTGCCATAGGCGGGATAAGGGTATGATGATGAGGCGAAAAGATCTGCGAGGTGCAGTATAGATATGCGAATAGTGCGGCAACACCTGCCCTTTCGTGAACCTTGAACGCCCGAATAGGGTATAATCACAACTGCAAATCAGTTTCTCGTCTATAATAGAGGTGGGGAAGCATGGATTCTAAATATCCAGGAAAAGAAAATTAAATCAATAGAGATAGTGATAGTGTCTTAACTGAGATAGAAACGCAGAAAAGATGCATGAGGAGAGGAGGAAGAACAAAAGGAGAACATGAGTGAATATTATGCCTGGCTATCACCGATTGGACGTCGCACACACCATTTTTTTATAGCATCTTACTAGTATTCTAGGACAGGCATGTCAAATTGTGGGTACCCCTAGGGCCACATTGGTAACATGTGCGTTTTCATGAGAACCATGCAGTGTTGAGCTTCAATTTGATTTTAAATGCACTAAGAGGACTGTGACGCCAACCCTAGCAACGCCACTGCCTACAAGTCCCAGTAAGGGTGTTTGTTGGATTTGGGGTTCTGAAAACTGGTATGGAACGCACGATGACACGAGGCAACTGCAATGTTATGCGCCAAGGGGCAGAGTTGACGGCAAGTCGTTATTGAGGAAACGACCCACCCTGAGCGGTTGATCCACAAATACATTAGCTTGTTCTCTCAAACAGGTTCCCAATACATCTCGCACTATCATGTCCTGCTACACAAGCTGCTCTCACGTTTGCTTTATCTACCTGCACTGCTCCCGATTATTTGAGTCCCCGTGATGTACGTATCTCACCAGCTCCTTTTTCCTCTTTTCGTAACATGTCCATTTTCCCTCAAACTGTTCTCTCATCTTTTCTGCGATGTTTGTCAGTAACTGTAACTCTACCTGCCCTTGCCACACCCCTATCACCTAACACGACCAAACAAACATAGCTGGTCTCCAGCCATTACTCTGAAAAACTTCCCATTGGGTTTCAATGAACCTAAATATCAGTCAACATTACTCAAAATTAACAAACAATGGGTGCCTTTTATCTGAAGATGAAAATTGCTTACAACTATCATTGCTATTATCTGTTTGATATTAAATGGTATTGATCACACTAATTGTGTGATCAATAACTTTTAGAAAATAAACAATAGTAACATATACATTGATTTCTTAAAGAAATAAAACTATATACTCTACATACAATGCGATAAAAGGTTCCGGAAAGGCAAATTATTTGCAACAACAATTATTATTATGGCCACCTCCATAAAGGGCTAGGGGGTTAACTACTATATTTTATACGAGAGCCCTAAAATTTCTTTTCGATTTATGGATTCTATGTTAAAAAATAATAAACAATTTTTTTTTGAAAATCATGATAATCTTCAAACTGTACGCTTTTGCATTAGAATTCATTGTAGTACTGTGTCCCGATACCACGTAACATTTAATACCCCAACATGCCCCGTTTCTTCTGTCAATCCACTTATTTGGAAAAGTACGATTTAACAAAATACGTAGTCAATTGAAACTCCAACTTGTAGGAACCAATCTCTTTCAAAACTATTTCTAGCAAAGTTTTGGACAATGATCACCTTGGTGGCGCAGGTACAGTGCTCGACTCAATGCGTCAGTGGTTCCAGGTTCAATACTGGATCGAGGTGGGGGTGGCTTCTTTTGGGCGAGAGAGAAGCCCCGAGTGCGCCTTCCTTCAGATAAGAAGTAAAACCGAGGTCCTATGCGGTGTACGATGGCCTGTGCAAGTAAAAGAACCCTCTCTACTAAGCAACGGGTAAATGAGGCCCTCTTCCCTGGCGTGGGTGTAGTGCCCCAACGAACAGTAGACCGACGATAAATAAGCATGGTGGCTGCAGTTTTGGCCAGCTGCGGAAAAATACCGTCCAATATATCGCCCATGCGTCCAATTTGAAAGACAAAGATGGATACCCGACCCTGCCATAGGCGGGAAAAGGGTTGGAAGTAAGAGTTACTTTGTATCAACACAATCGGGTGCGAGGCTCTTCTGTTTGATTGCCATGAATGAAACATAAGTCAAATGTTGGAGTTACAACTTAAAATTTCGAAGTGGACCCCCACCTTACTGTATGGCAGCGGTCTTCAAACTGTGTTGGACAGTCAAATTGAAAATTCTCTAGCAGCGGCAAGATATACTTTTCTAAAGGTGGGATGGGGTTCCCCCAAAACATTTTATAGTTCTAAGGGTTCCGTGAGCCGACAAAGTTTGAAGACCACTGCTGTATGGGGAATGTCACCAAAGGGTTCAATTTAATCGCTTTTTATATACCACAACATTTGGATAATTTTTCGTCCTATTCAATTCTTCATTTGAACACAGTTTCCGTAATAATTTGCCGTTCGGGAACTTTATGATCGAACTGTATAATGGACTAATAAAGCAAAAGAAGAACAGAACAATAAATACTGTACTATATTCTGGGAGGAATGAGAATATGTGCTGTATATACTTGAGGGCAAAGCTATATGTCAAATATAATTAATTTCTTTTCCTGACTACTTTTTAAAATAAAAATCTTATTATAATAATGTCAAGATGTCAAATGACGACACTGTAAATCTTATACATGTATCTACTATGTCTTTCAAAATAATGAATTCAAAGAAATATCATCTATCAACTTTCATTACTTCAAACAAGCAACCTCGTCTTTGCATGTCGTACTTTAAACGTACTTTTATTTTTTTATTATTCTTTGATTAACCATATAATAAGTCACATTTTAAAAGATAACATTGGTTAAGAGCCCCTAAATTACAACTTCGGCAAAAGGTCCCTGATTTCTTTCTGAGAATTACATTTCTTTTAAGTTTCATAAAAAAAACAACGAAAATAAAAAGAAGGGTCAAACATAGACAGAGAGAGATAAAGTAACAAGAGAAATTTAACTGTCATGAAACAAGAAACAACAAAAAAAAATCGAATTCCTGGAAAATCCGTCTCAAAGAGGCGTGTCTATTAACGAAGAGGGATATAATAATATCTTAGAGACGTATCTTAATATTTCCAGATGCCACAAGAAAGAAACTTTTAAAGAAAAGGAAAATTAAAAAAATATATATATTGCTCTTTTCAAAACAGTTCATGAAATCTACATATGGGTATTAAACTTAATATTAATGAAGGTATAAATTTCTATTTGTTTTCCTCATCAATTCCTCAAAAAATATGTTTTAATTAATTACAGTAATCACCACATTTTAAAATTCAGACACATTGTGTAGTACAACCATATAATGTACTTTCAGCAACTTTCTAAATAAATACGCCAAATATTATTTTGAAAATAACGTCTACCCCTCAAGCCAATGCAGGTGATGGATGAGAGCGAAGAGTAACTACTTTAAAATATTTACAGAGAAAGTTAAAACAAATTTTGAACGAAACTCATGTATCGACATTTTTCCGGTAAAACATCGTTGTTGTTGTTTGTTGGTGTTTTAGGGCCCTCCAACTACAAAGGTCATTACAGCCCCGTCCACAGCATAGTCCTGATGCAAAGACTGCACAGACACTACACTATCATCATCATCATCTCACCCTTCTCCCGCTTGAGGCAGGGTCGGGTCTGCGGGTTCTAATCCTCCACTCCCGCCTGTTGTCCACCAGGTCCCTCTCCACCCCGCACACCTCCATGTCCGCCAGCACCACCTGCTCCCACGTTCGCTTTGGTCTCCCTCTACCTCTGGTGCCCCCAACCACCTGCAGTCCTACAATGGACCTAATTAGCTCCTCCTCTCCCCTCCTCATTACATGCCCATACCACCTCAACCGATTCTCTCTCATCTTTTCCGCAATGTCCCCCACCCCCAAGCTACCTCTAACGTAATCATTTCTGACTCGGTCGGATCTAGACACCCCACACATGTAGCGCAGCATTCGCATCTCGGCCACTTGCATTTGCCTTTCATGGTCCTTCCTAACTGCCCAGCACTCTGACCCATACAGCATAGAAGGCCTAACAACGGTTTTGTAAACCTTGCCCTTCAACTTTATTGGGATCCGACGATCACACAGGACCCCACTTGCCTGTCTCCATTTCAGCCACCCTACATTAATCCTACGGGTCACATCAGAATCTATTTCCCCATTGCCCTGGAAAACTGATCCCAGATAGCGAAACTCTTGCACCACTGGAATCTCCTCTCCCCCACAGCGAATTTCACCTCCTTGCCCCTGGCCGCTAAAATTGAAAGCTAGGTACTCAGTTTTCTTCATGTTCACCTTAAGGCCCCCTTCTTCCATCGCTGCTTTCATGTCTTGTAGGCCCTTTTGTGCATCTTCCTTGGACTCCTCAAGCCATCCCACATCATCTGCAAATACCAGGCACTGGGGGGCCCACTCCCCTATTCCCGTCAGTAGCTCATCCATTACTAGGGTAAATAGGTATGGGCTAAGAGCTGACCCTTGATGCACACCAACATCCACTTTTGAAGCTTGCAGTGTTTCCCCATGCTGTTCTCACCCTAGTGATAGAACCATCATACATATCCTGAACTACCCTAATATGGCCTTCATCCACGCCTTTCTTTCTTAAAACACCCCATACTAACTGTCTGGGAACACTATCATATGCCTTCTCCAGGTCAACGAATATTGCATGAAGGTCCTACCTTGCTGCTCTATGCTTTTCAATCATCTGTCGGAGAATGAAGATTGGTTCCATTGTGGACCTACCTGGCATAAACCCAAAATGATTTCCCCGGACACTAGTTAAGTCCCGGAGGCGACGTTCTATGACTCGCTCCCACAGCTTCATAGAATGGCTCATCAGCTTTATGCCCCTATAGTTTCCACAGTCCTGGGCGTCACCTTTGCCTTTGAACAGTGGTACTATCCAACTCTCTCGCCATGCAGAAGGCATCCTGTCCCCCTTTGCTAACTTATTGAAGAGCTTCCCTAGCCATGTAATTCCCGTGGGGCCAAAGGTGTGCCAAACATCCATGGGGATCTTATCAGGACCTACTGCTTTCTGACCTTTCATCTTCTGAAGGGCTCTGAATATTTCTGCCTCACTCACCCTGTCCACAGCTTGTGGTGTGAGTGGGTTTCTGCCTGTGGCCAATGCACCAGAATCTGCATTTAAGAGACTGCGGTAGTATTCCTCCCACCTTTCGATCACCTCTGCTGGTTATGCACAGACACTACACTAATGCGACGATTTTTGGGGTATTAGCGGTACCCAGTTTTCCCAAGATGCCACCCATGTCAGTACTAGCTGGGGCTGCGCTGCTTAACTTCAGTGATCAGACGAGAACTGGTGTGTCCAACGCAATTCGCCGTTCCCGTAAAACATCGTAAGCGACATATCATAAATTTTACAGGATAGATGGATAGAGGGGGGGGGGCTACTACAACTACACCAAGGGTAAATCTCAACCGTAACAGGATTAGCCTAACATGAGGTTGAGAACAGGACATAAAAGCAACAAAACTCCGCAGGTACAGGTAGTGATACTACTTAAATATTTCACATAGTTGACTTATGAATTTAGGTTAGAAGCTTACGGTAACTACTAATTTCCGTTTAAGTGCTATAGCAGAGAGCAACAAGTCATCCGCCCAAAGACAGGAAATAAGAAAAACGTCTTATTTACATATTAATTGATCTATATTGAAACTGAAAAGATTATTTTAATCCGAGAAAGCCACGTAATTTTTAAATAAATTCTAAAATAAAAAAATAGCGTTTTAAATAATTTTTTCAACAAATGTCGCTTACAAATGGCTTTTGGGCCTAGAAGTGACGGCTATTGCAATGGTGCTTGCGATATTTTATCTGCTGTGAAAAGCACATAGAACGCACAAAAGCGCATATAAAATATCGCTTAAAAAGAAAAAAGTATGCTGTCGCTTAAAAACATCCTACACCTGACTACAGTATTAATAAAGACCTAATGTGCAGAATGCGATTAAAATAAGAAGTGAAAATGTCGCCTGCAATATTTTACCGGGGAGGTGTCACTATGCTACATCTTCATTATTAAAGTTCCTTCATACCTACGCGAAACAATCGCAGCGGATTTTTCGTGAAAAGAACATGTCGCTTTACCTGCGAAGCGGTGGATTCGCCTTGATATTCATATCAACACGTCATACAAAATTGGATGTTTTCTCCTTCATTCAATTAGTTTTTCTAATAGAAAAGTATAGGCAGCAAAGCCTTCTTGATTTGTAGAAGGCTTATGACAGTGTTCCAAGACAGGTAGTTTGGGAGGTATTATGCAAAAAGAAGGTAGAAGTTGGGTTTATTAGGATAGTGCAGGTTGTGTATGATGGTTCCATAGCCAGGGTAAGGACTCCGTGGAGAAACAATGGAGACTTCTTAATGAAGGTTGGAGTACACCAACATTCAACACTAAGTCCATACCTTTACATTCCGGCTATGGACGAGCTGCTAACTGCAGTGGGAGAATGGGCCCTTCAGTGCATGGTACTATCCGACGATGTAGGGAAACTTAGTGATCGAAAGGAAAGGGGAGGCCTAAAAATAAACATGACGACAGAGTATTTAGCTTTCAATTGGGAAGGACAGGAAAATAATGGTGACGTACTCGCTGGGGGCGAACTGGTGATAAAGGTGCAAGAGGTAAAGTACTTAGGATCAGTGTTCCAGAACAATGGGGAGATCGACTCGGATGTGACCCACAGAATCAATAGAGGATTGTTAAAGTGGAGACAGGCAAGCGGAGTCCTGTGTGATAGGGTTGAAAGGGAAATTTTACAAGGCAATGGTTAGGCCAGTTATGCTATATGAAGCAGAATGTTGGGCAGTGCGGAAGAGTCACGTAAATAGAATGGAAGTAGCCGAGATGCGAATGCTGCGGTACATGAATGAGGTGTCGAGAGTGGTAAATAATCATCAATTTGAGAGAACTGATAGGGAGCGGGAGAGAGACAACAGAAATTGGGAGAATAAAACGACAAAGTGAGAGAAGAAAATCAAGGAGACACTAGCACCATAAAGGCCACCTATCAGACTGTGATTTTATATATCTGATTAGTTGACCGAATACCACAACCATTTTCGTCATTGAGCATGACATGCAAAGAGGGACATCCAAAAAAAAATTTGTAGTTGCGTTAAATACACACTAGACATTCAGAGCAAAAATATTTTCATTATTTGCATCAAACAGTCCTGTGTGATAGGAGTGATTAGGCCAGTTTTGCTATATGGACCAGTGTTGGGCAGTGCAAAATAGCCGTGACAATAGAAAGTGGGACATGGGAGGGGGGGGTGGTTGAGAGCAGACAGAATTAGGAATACAGTGGTACCCCGCATAACGAACGTAATTCGTTCCAGCGATACGTTCGTTATGAGGGGTGTTCGTTGTGCGGAACACAATTTCCCATAGATCTCTATGCTATATTGTGTAATTCATTCCGGGTTGTGACGAAAAATTGTTAAGAAGTTAAAAAAAAAGTGCAGTGCTGATTGTTAATGAGCAAAAACACTCTAGGACCCATTTTTGGGGGGTTCATACTTCACAAAAACTAGGAATTGCCCTGCAATGAGAAGGCAGTCAATTACTTGCAGTGTGCAGTTGAACGGTGCTCGTCAGCAAATGCCATGCATTCAGGGGTCCATTCTCCTACTCCCGTCAGTAGCTCGTCCATAACCAGAATAAAAAGGTATGGATTTGAGTGCTGAACTTTGGTGCACCCCAAACTTCACTGGGGAGCCCCCAGTATTTTCCCCAAGGTGTCCTTACTCTGGCTGTGGAATGGAACCATCATACGAGTACATATCCTAAACTATTCGAATAAACCCTTTTTCTACCCCCTTTTGCATAATGCCTGTTGTGGAACACTGGTAAGCCTTCTCCAAGTCGATAATGATGATATGGAGATCCTTCCTAGTTGCTCTATACTTTTCTATCATCTGCCTCAGAATGAAGATTCGTTCCATTGTGGACCCAAACTGATTTCCATGGACACTAGTTCTATCCTGGAGGCGACATTCTATTACATTACATTGGTATAACTCATTGGATTAATACTTCTATAGTTACTACAATCTTGGACATCCTATACCAGTGGTGGCGAACCGTTTTTGAAGACGGGTCACAATAACACAAAAGAAAACCAAGAATTTGTCCACGGGTCAGATGCAAGCACTATTCAATTTTATGAATAAAAATAAGTTATTATTAATAGTGAATAAAGTTTATTAAAGGAGGGAATAGAGAACATCATCCAACTTTTATTACACCTTTAACATCATCTCATTAACACTCGGGCCACTTAAACTTGCACGGTGGGTCGCAGGTTCGCCACCACTGCCCTATACAGTTCCTAGTTCACTTTGTATATTGAACAAGCGTTCGTTATGTGAAACAAGTTCGTTATGCGATACTCCCGCGCTTTTTTTGACGGTGTTCGTTATAGGGAACATTCGTTATTCGAGGCGTTCGTTAAGCGGGGTACCACTGTAAGTATATTATGGGTAGCTTGGAGTGGGGGACATTGAGGAAAAGATGATAATAGATTGAGGTGGTATGGGCATGGGATGAGAAGAGGGGAGGAGAAGCTGTATACGCCCATCACAGGGGTGCGGATTACTGGAACTACCCGGGACAGAGAAAGACCTAAGTAGTCGGAACAGGTTGTACGGAGAAATATATCTAATAGCGTGTGGAGTGGATGGGAACCTGGTGGGTGATAGGCCGGAGTGCAGGCCAGAATCCTCAGACCCCACCTTGCCACAGGCGGGATACGGGGATGATGACTCTTAAACGGATAGCGAAATCATCCCTGTTAATTGAAAAAGGACACAAAAAGGATTGTGACAATGACTGGTAGACAATGGCCTATGTAAAACCATTGTGTAACAGTTCCCCCATAAGTTCCCATTTCTTTCTGCTGTCTGCTTGCTCTCTTCAAAACCAGTCTTAACTTTTAATAATATAGTTTTTAATATATATGAATGTACCAAACGATGAAATTACTAATTACAAGAAATAATTACAGTTTTTAAAGAATTCATCTCTCATTCGACCGACATTTGTCTGACATCTCCAATGACTTCATTATGCCAAAAGAGGCAACTGGATGTCTTGGCATTCAATTACAAATAATATACGGTACTACTAAATGTCAAGAACCAAAAAAATACACTTTTACGTATTCATTTATTTCTCTGTCGCAAATAATGATTTAGAGAATTCAATATTATCCAAGGTCCCGAAACACATGGCTTTCATCATTTTCTTTCTGAAACTACCTTTTATTGTCATCGTCATCATCTTCTTCTTCACTTAGAATCATTTTTCATCTTCTGTCTTGTAATATTCAATTGATATCACAACAAGAAGTTTATGATTATTTTTCTCCTGCTATATTTTGTCTAAGACTATGCAGTTAGTTCGCCTGAAGTATAAGTTTCTTTTTGAGCTCGCATAGTAAAAAATAAGTCGTCACTATATTACATAAATACTCGTAGTTTCAGCAACACAGGATGCTAGCTAACAAGATACAGTATTTGTATAGGTGAGCTAGTATGCGTGATTTATGCCTAAAATATTTTTAATAATGACTATAATTGGGAATTCTTTGTTACAGTTTTCTTGCCCGTTTCTTTCATTTCTCAAATTAATGAGGGGAACTTTTCACATACAAAATACAGTACTAAAGAAACTATCGTAATTCACTGCTAAAACTGACCCAGAAAAGCACTATAGATTGGTGTCTCAATGATAAGTGTTTGATCGTGTTTACAAGATTTTAGGTTCTATCCTGGTCGAAGTGGGTGACTTCTTTCAGGCAAGAGGGAGTGGGAGGTAGCTAGCTCCTACACTTCAGTTTATCGTATATATATATATATATATATATATATAAGGAACTATTTCAGTTCCCCTGAATTATATGATCGACAGAAATCTCCTCCTTCATCGCAACATTCGGATTCCGACAGTTCCGATTCCGTATGCAACAAGTCTTAGTAACCCTTTACCATATACGATCACAGGATGAACCTGATACAGTGTATAGTACCCCAGTACCCATACAGTCTGGGCGGGTCTGCGAGATCTCTTCATCCCTTTTATTTACCAACCAAGTACCCGTTCCTCTCACTTCTTGATGGTTTTGGTGGCTCGTGGTTAAGTACTTGACTCGGTTAATGAATGAAAGTTCGATCCTTCCTCTTATAACGTGTCCATACCGCCGCATTAAATTCTCGTGTATTTTCCGCATACAACGATGAAAGGGATTAATCACTCAACCGGGCCTGTCACGAATTGAGAGGGATTCTAACAAGTGTCCAGATTCAGAATGAAAATTGGAAGCGTTCTAGATGAGACTCCATTGAGAAGAGAGTTCAAATGGGTCACATTTTTGTGGTCCAATCCCTCAAATAACCTTGGTTTACATTGCTTTTTTTATATGCAAACATTTCCGCTATTAAGTGTCCTTGTTTCGCATAATAGACCAGACTTTCCTGTTCTCATAAAAAGGAGATGCACTCCCCTTATCTAAAACATATGTATGAAAACACAAGCAACATTTGAATATGATATTCAAGTAGTGTCACAAATTCTGCAAAATAAAAATGACGTCCTAAATCTATTTGACTCATACGCACAAAGCAACAGACTGCGAATTCCGTTGTTTGTTTGTTTGTTGGAGTTTAAGGTCCCTTCAACTACAAGGTCATTAGAGACCCATCCACTGTATAGTTCTAATGCATATACTGCACAGACACTACACTAATGCGACGATTATTGGGTATTAGCAGTACCCAGCTTTCCCGAGCGACCACCCATGTCAGTACTAACTGGGCTTGCGTTGCTTAACTTCAGTGATCAGACGAGAGCTGGTGTGTCCAACGCAACTCGCCGCTCCCTGCGAATTCCGCGATTGTCTTTTTTAGTAGAAAATGAAATATTGGTAAAGGGTCGTCTATACAATAAATTTCAGAAATATAAATGAATATTGCTTTAGTTTCTAAATCAATCTCGGTAATATCGTCTGGAGGACTCTCCTTCCACCTGAAGTTTTTTTAAACTAATACTGCTGGCGGCTAACATTATTTTTACCAGTATGATGTAAAGTTGTTTATGGAGGAGGCAATTCCTCAATTTCTTAAATGTCATTACCTCTGTAATAAATGCAATGGTTGAATCAAGGAGATCATTGAAAACTTGAGCATTACAGAAAAATACATCTTCTGCATTAGGGCCCTATTAAATAAGGTGAGAATAAAGCAGGTGCGTCTATATGTCCATTCGTCAAAAGATGAAAAAAAAACGAACAATTACCAGAAATACTTGTGTATCATAGTAGTTTGAAGCTCAATGAAATGTGTGGCATTATCCAAATGTGGGATCTTGAAAGTTTCTAGGATTTGACACGTTAAAGAACTAATTAATAATACAACTACTGGGTATTTCAACATTTGTTCATGTACAAGGAGCATCATTTCTGTTTGCCATATTGTCTAACATTTACATAACTCAGGAAATTATTTTCTAATGAGTTTTTTTTCTTTTTGTTTTGATAATGCAAACAGTCATATCAGTACTACAGTAAGCTTTCCATGTAACGGATACAAAAAGTTGATAGTGGCAGTTCTGGAGTAGAACATAAAAGGCCCAGTGCGCCTTTGTGTAAGGTCAGAGGCGGCTAAAAGTACTGACAAACTTCTTTAACTCAACATTATGTCAAACTCCTCCGTTGTACCTAATTGTAATAATGGATTGCATACTTTAAGGGGTGACACTATTTAACATGCCATCTATAAGACTTCAAGGCAACTGCATCTATCCGTTGAGGGTGTTTAGGGTTCAGGGAACAGGCGGATGTCATCTCAGAACTTCACAGAAAACTTCGGCATTCATCCTTTACATGTGCCAAAGTATAACATACAGTTTTATTTCTAAACAGCGAGAAAAGCACCGACCTAGCACAGACGCGAACCTGCATATTTTAAACTCAGAAGCCACATGTCCTCTGTCACTTAGTGCCATGGTGGGACCAAAACTTTTTCCAAAGTAATCAATAACTTCAAACTCTCTGGAGCAACTGTTTAAATATACTAGATTTGTTGATTTCACACCTATAAGGTTGTTGGCTTCAATGCCTCTCATGCGATAGTCGTTTGTGGTTCAACTCCGATCATAAAGCCAAGTAGGGTAGATCTACAGAAACCCAACACAAGTAAATCGATATTAGGTGCAAGCTAGAAATTTCTTTCCAGGTGCGGGAGTTCGTCTTTTAAAACCATTACCGCTTTTAGATATTTCTTAGTTTTAAATTTCCATGCGGTTTGCAGCAGATGGTATAATTATTAACTTTAAAATTCACTTATCGCTTTTGTCGATCAATTACAATACGCTACCTGAATGCTAATTTTGATAAACCAAAGAATGATAGCAACAAACTACAATGAATGCATTGAATTATCCACGAATTTTCGAGCACCTTTATACATTACCATCTTACCATGACCCTGCCTGTAGCCTCCGACACACCCACAAGATCATATTTCCTTCACTACCCACCTGTTCCCATGTCTGATTCAGTCATTCTCTCTACCGCACTACTCACTGGCAATGGGCCTAACTTTCTCCTTTTCCAAGTACCCAAATCATCTGAACCTAGTTTAAACTTTTTCTCTTAATATATCCTGATCCATCATTAAAGCAGCCCTTTCAGATATTTTGATGCTTGATCTCAAATTTCTTTAGGACAAAAAATGAAAGCATACTAGAAAATTAGAAATTCAACATACCCAGAAACTGACCTTCTTCCGTTAAAGGATTATCCGAATAAGGGATACATTAATAGTGTCTTTGATTCACTTTAATAACTATGTTGTTTAAACATTACATCAACAATGTTAATCTCAAGGCAAATGATTTTTTGACTGCAATTTAGTGGTTATATCTTTCCCATTTTCAAATTGTTTTCTACCCAAAACAAGTGGAGTATAGAAAAGTTATTAAAATTTGCGGTGAGGGAGCCTAGTGAAACATATTATACTTTGAGCTACGTATTCGTTTCATAACTGGTAATCAAATAGTGCAGCCGAATTGTTTCATGAACGGGCTAACTTTTGCGTGCATCATAATAAACCCATTTCAAACCTTTAAATTGCTCTTTCCCCTACTATTTGTTACTCTAATGAACTATAAATACAATCAACTCCCAATCATAAAAACACGATTTGTGTGTGTATCCAGAGATAAGTAGTAGCAATACTGTCCCAAGTATTATTATTTATTATTAATATCACTAACACATAAGCCATATGATTCTGAATTAAATAATACCATACTGAGTACATACTTAATGTTGTTACGTATTTACTTCTATTTGGTCGAAATGGATAATCGGCAGCACCACGTTTCATAAAATAACAATTTTTAATGTTAAACAGATATAATACATCAGGAAAGATAGACAAGAAGGCAATACCGCCCATCACACAAAAAAGACACGCCCATATACAGGATGTAATCCGTTCCTTAACGCAGCTGCTTCAATACAATATCTCTGACGCCAGAGATTCTCAAGGTTTCAGGAAGGGAGAACGTCTTCCCCAACTAATCCACTTAGTCGCAACTATGGCTACAGATAACTTACATCTATTAAACGATTAAACGCCATGAATTCCAGAATAAAACCGGGGATGTGGCAACACCAGGCTTTTCATACAGTAGGAATTCCCTTCCTTTCAGCTAATTCTGGAAGAACCTAGAAATTTATTAGAAAAAGTAACGGGTACGAAGAGTAAAAGATACATTGGGGATTCTTGGTTACCCACGAATTCTTGCCATTCAGAATTTAAAGACTAAGAAGGACTATAACTGAAAGACTAAGGAGAAGGACGGTGGTAGAAATAGAAACTGATCGAGACGGTTGGCTTTCACACGGTATCTCAACTTCTACTGACGTGATATCTCAGCCCTTTCACTGCCCCTTGTCATCATGCATTCATACAATGGGCTTTACTAAACTAACCTAGCCTTTGACAGGTTAGATGCGATAAACTTTAAAAGCATTATTTGCGTCAATGAAAATGTGAGAAGTTAAAAATCCATTTAATAGTCATCGTAGACACAATATAGAGTAGTTTTCTTTAAAATATCTCGGATGGTTTCCGTGGAAGCTACAATATTCAGGTTCCTTACATGTCAGCAAGAGAGGAACTTATATGACCAACTAATCAGGAAATTCTGAAACCATAGTTTTTACTTTTCACTCATGGTCTTCCTATGCCCACTGTCTACCAATCGCTTCCACTCTTTCTGTCAAATTCTGCGTTTGTCATTTCAGTTTTTTTCTTGCTTACCTCAGATAATGCATGGTTAACCAACCACCACGCCATAGGTTTAATGAGTAATGCCTGAAGCGGGTTTTAAGTGCTTAAATGCAAAATTATACAATCGTATTTTCATTACCTCTACAGTGCTCTTTAATTATGTCTCAATGTTTTTGGAGGAGCAAGACAGAAGGACCTAGTGGATGTAATATATAGAACTTGGACCACCGCCATTCATCCATTTAATGACAAAAAAATACATATATACAGTGTGTTAAATGTTCTGACGAGAGATTTTACTTGTATTGCTATATAAATTTAGCATAGTGGTTAACTGTTGTTGCCAAAAATAATTTTACTTCTCAATATAGTTTTGTTAACCACGCATTTCATTGCATTTTTTATGCACATTCCACTTTAAGTAACAGTGATTTACGTCTTTACTACAGTAACGAGGAACAAATAATAGGAATTTAAAATTTGGAATTAACTGTTGAGAAAACTGACACGAAAAAGTTGTTTTTGGATATGATCGATAACTAAATTTAGCATTTACTTTAGAAAAAAAAACGAAGAAAAAAATTATATAGGAGAACAAAGCCTAACACATTTTTCATACGACACGAGCGCAATTTATCGATTGAATGAAAAACTACTACATCTGAGTTTTTCGTTAAAAATATTAAATTGTTTAGCATTAATGGATATTTCACTACTACATTAGATGAAGAAATTTATTAGAAAAACATACCATGAAATAACTTCGCAATTACATGTGGCGAGCGTACTGTATTTACCCGTCATGCTGTTGATAGCATCTTTTTTCTAAGTGTATATATATTGCGGATAATAAAGACTATTTATTGCTGAAAACTGTGAACTTAAGAATTAAAATGATTCTCATTTCATTCCAATAATATGTTATGAACACTGAACCTTAGTAAACATAAGGAGCATCAACATTTGATATCTAAGATTGGATATTTTTATTCACAACAAAGCCGTAAACTAACTTCTTGACAGTTACTAAATATAACTATGAAGAGAATATTTAAAGGAAGCATATGTAATGAGATTGTTTTATTTTTAAAGGGCCTAAAGGTCTGAGAGAAAGAGAGAGAGAGACAGATTGGAAATAAGCAAATGACAGTGAAGTGCGTGATTAAAACAAATATGGAAATGTATTTATTTTCAATCTTTGTAATGCAATAAAATTAGGGGCTCCTACAGCAGCAAATAATTTCTTCTCTTTATATCCCTCCCTATATAAAGGTTAAGTTAAAAAGCAGATAAATAAGCGATACGTAATAAATAGTACATATACACTAACAACATCTGAATTACAAGATGAGCTAACAATTGAATCATTCTATTTATGGCTGCAGAACGCTAAAAGTTAAAACTTTGAAAATGATATTAATGTCATACATTTAAAAATCTCACAGAGAGGCTTTTTTCAAGTTACTTACTAAATACAGCAAGAATATGACAGTTGTCAAAGGCCGGAAAGATAATTTGGAAAAGTTTTGAAGAAAACTCTTTCTTGATAAGAAAATAGAACTATTCTCCAGAATGGCCCATTTTCAAAATCGTTTGGAACCAAATAGATGCCAATACATAGATATAAAGCACAGGAAAAATGGAATTCTTTTATTAAATATAACTTACTTTAATATCGTTATCTTCTTCAGGTTCTTTTTTAATAGTTATAACCCCTTTTTCAGTTTTCATAATCTCTTCGCCATCCATAATGCCTGAGCAGCGCGCACCAAAGACGGTTTTCAATTCGAATGTTTTAGGGATAGGGTTTGAAACCACGACTTGAAAGGTGAGAAGCCCCTATACGGCTGGTATCATATTACAACGCGCGCGCACACACACCGATGATTATGGGCGGCCACCAGCTTACCAACGTGACCAACTCCAATATCTTTCAAAACACACCACTTCTTGTCAATAGTCCTCATCTCAACCAAACGCATCATAGTCCCTTCAATGATTGCACGTAGGTTTCCACATCTGTCTTTTGATTTTGGAAAAAAAACACAACCTTAAAAATCAGTAGCAATTACATAATAAATAATTCATCTTAAAAATCTTAGATTAATTTAAATCAGTAATTTTACCTTCAGTTTAAATGTTCTTTGATTTGTTGTACTGTCTGTTTACCGTTCGGAATAGGATGTCACTTTGTATATTCATTTAATCAGACCTTATTTACTCTCATTAATCATTACGAATTATCCCTCATTATCGACACGTAAATGTCCGTTGACATTATTTCAGTTTTTTTGACAGCATTTTCATTGCCAATGAATTTCGCGAGACTAAACTTTTTAATGCGTAGCGCGATACGTACTGTACGATCGCAGCACACAAGCGCTGTTTTGATGCTGAATGGAGCAGATGCTACAAAGTTTTAATCTTCTTTCGTGACCAATTTTTAATCCAATTCTTTTTGCCGTTAGTAATCAAAATTGTATTTTTTGTGTAGAAATTCATTATATCTGATCTACATTAAAAAAAAGTCAAATGTAGTCTATACAGAAGTCCCACGATACAGAATGTTTGCAGCAATACACACTAGAGGGCAGTAGCGTACTAGAACAGTAACTGCTGGGCGGAGTCTTGATTGTCGGTCAATAAATTATATCGGCGTGACTGTAATGGCGGGAAAATATTATCGAATTGAAGATATCAACTAGAACATTTCTATGATTTCACTTCGCATTTATAAAATGCTAGTGTGATTTTAAAATTCCAGTCACAACTTCTATCCAGTTTAGCAAGCTACACATTTATGTTTATTTTAACTCTCCGATTGGATGTCACAGAGAAAGTGAAAAGTAAGTTCAAGACCTCATAACAATTATAGCTAATAATAATGATAATAATGTCACATAAAATTAAAGTTTAATATGAATATCATCAGCAAAACTATATCTAATCATTCTGCTGGTTATAGATTCAGAAACTCTTTCAAAGTAATTTCGAAGAAGATCCAAATTTGTTGCTATCGTTATATGCTAATAATAAAATGTTCAAGAAATAAGTTCTAAAACAATTATGCCTTTTAAGTAGGCTTATTGACAGCTGAAGCAATGAGACATCAGTTTTTGAAAATATAAGAATTGTTCAAGCAAGACATTGAATCTAAAACGTACATAATATAACTAACATAATAACTATTACCAGTATTGACTATTATTAGCAATTAGAATTCATTTCATGCTGTCTTGTCGGTTGAAATGGTTTGAAGATGTCATGAGCAGTAGCAGGAACATGAAAATGAGCAGGAACTAATATGACCATGAAAAACATGAAAACCAACCAGCCATGCAGGGGCGGATCTACATAAGGACTAAGAGCTTAAGCCCTGGTCCCTAAGTGTGATAATTTATAGTAGGGCCTATTATTAGTTTTAATCATTGTAACATTATTGGACTTCAATAAGCCCTAGGCCCCGAAAACCCTAGATCTGCCCCCACAGTTAAGTTTGAACTTCTGTGGAGTAAAAAGATGAACTTTAGCAGTTAAAGACAATAATTGAATGTAATACCATTGGCTTTAACATGAATAATCGAACAATTGAGAATTTTTAGCCTTACTCTGGCCTTATTAACTACTGTAGGGAAGATGAAGAGCATAATGACCGGACTTCAGAGGCCCAATGATATTATAACGTATTTATGGCATTAATTCGTAGGCATTGCGAAATTTAAATTATCTCAACTAAATTTATAATCACATTTCACACAGTAACTGTTGATCAGTAAAATTCATATCAACAAATCCCTCCTTTCCTTTTAAGATATTCTATGCATTGACAGAGGATCCAAAAAGTAGGTTTTCTCCTTTTAAAACTAACCAAGTAGTTTTTATATGTAATTAAAGTGTATGGGATATCCATTTTTTAAGTATCAGAAGTATGACTTGTTTCGTCGGCAAATTAAAGGCAATCTCATGACACTTGGTCATCACCTTGGAGAATTTTACTAATCCACAGTGGCTTCAGTTATACAAAATCTTGTCATCGCAGATGATTTGTGATTATTGTCGTAAGAGGCATACCGTACTACACCCTATTGTAAGCCGAAAGAGTTAAGCAAAGAAAAAAGGATTGCTGCTAATGATTTCCTGGAACATAGAGCCACAACTACTGCTCAAACATGTCGTAAGGTCGATTTCGATAGCCCATTTAAGTAAAACTTTGCCTCTTGATCGCCATGTATCCAGGTTCCTTCCCCTCCCAACGCCAGCCCTGAGGTTTTCATATTCTGCTAACGAAGGGACCTAAAGTATCCTTTCCTTTCAGTGAATCAACTTTTTTGGTCGACTTGGACAAAGATAATAATTCAGTGGCCCACTAGCCTAACATAGAGCTTAGGAGAAAGAAACTGAAAAGACGCTGGGTGGGTTCAGACGCTCATGCAATTTGTCCAGAGACCGACGATAAATAAGTGTAGGGGTGCAGCTTTGGCCGGCAACCGGCTGCAGAAAAACTATGACCAATATATCGCCCTGTGTCCATTCAGAGGGACAAGATGGGTAACCGACCCTGCCATAGGCGGGAAAAGCGTTAGAAGTTGCTAGTTGCTTTACTTGCATCATGTAGATATCGGATGTAACCGACCCTTCCACGAAAACAACACTCAAATGGATCTGTAGCTATTTTGGGGGTAATAGGTGAAAGGTTGGCTTTGCTGTTATAAGAATTTTTAACTGCTGATTGAACCTTTGACGACATGCCTAATTGTTGGAAGCTCAGCTATGATGTTATTTAGATTAAATATTGTTTGTTACCTAGCTGCTCTGCCTCATGGTTAAAAAAAGCTGCTACAGCTTTTTCATATAACGCTCTATTAAAATATGCTTTTGCGTACAATAACACTATATATTTAAATATTTGTGCTGTAGATTCGCTAACTTAGTGAAGTAATATAGTCAATTACAATATTACACAATATGACAACTAATAAATAAATAATAAAAAATAAGTAAACAATAACAAGCCTCAACTGACTGTCCCATGTCTTCAATCTCACTGCACCATTGTGGTCAAATGCTTTATCTTATTGCAGCAACACATATTGTGTTGGAATGCATAACGTCTAACTCTGTAGTTGAAAGTGAACAATTATTAATTACAGTTCTCGAAAAGGGTGATTTTTCCGAAATACAATAATATCATAAGATTGCGATGTTATCCTTGAGGTATAGATTAAAACATCCTTATAAATAAAATTTCAGAATATCTGTACAAGCGTATGCACAATGAAGTATAATATTTGTTAAGAAAACAGAATGCAAATATTTTCATGTGAAGAACGAGGAATATCTTTGATGTACAATATACTTGTAAGTAGAATTTACATATATGGCTTCCATATTTTATCAATAAAATAGATATTACTATAATAACTCACCATTAAAGTGGTTATGCTTTTAAATCTTTTAACCCTTGAGATCATTAAAGCACGACAAAGTTAATCTCTGTTAGTATTTAAACTTGTGTTTTTTGTTTTGATAACACTAATTTGCACTTTTGAAGTTAACTTTTCGACTCTATATTTCATCTGTGCCTGTAATCAGTGATATCAAGGAGAGATTTGGTGGGATCACTTTCCCCGCCCGTTTTCTTGGTATAATTTTTACATAACGTTATCCTTATTACAGGCAAGAGAATGTCGTTTTACATAAAAAGCAAATTCCACGAGACGTATACTTACACGCGTTTACGTACATAAAATCCAGTTTGCCTTCTTTCAGTTGCCTACAGCAGATTGTTAGAATGATGTCTAAACAGCCTGTTGTCGCTTAACTAAGTATTGCGCATGGCCTTTCTTCCAAATGAGCAATAAGGACTCTTTCAATTTTTCGTTGCAACCATTGCAGACTGGCAGAATGATCGCATGATAAATAACATTCATCTCCAGGAAACAAATTGAAACTTTCATCCTGTTATTTTCAACATTGATTAAGCAATTTAAAAAGCACGTTTCAGGAATAAAAAAGCTATCGTGCTGGTTACTACACCTACCTGTCTTACTTTGAGTACCATTTTATTTGAATTAATCGTTGGAACAGCCATAATATCATCAATATTAACTTTTCGTAAGATATTCCAATCGCCCCATAAACGAGACTTGATCAATTCAAAGATGTGCCTATAAACAACATTGAATGTCATAAAGGGTGGAACCATCTGTTAGCACCTCAAAAAATAATGTTTTTTACCTGTCAGTGACAAGTACTAAGTTCGTTTGATCATCTTTCTTTAAAAAGGCATGTGACCAATAGATTTCGGTGTCAGCATAATGCCCTTTACTCAAGCGCATTAGTAATCTATGACCCGAAGCCTGATAAGGAGAATAAGGTCTCACACCCTACAAAGTTATCCAATAGTTGAAATCCGTTCTGCAGTTTTACAATGTAATATATTAATGTAGAACGAATTTCTCACCTGTTGTGGATTGAGATACCGAGGCAACCTCATTCGCATTACAACATCCTCTCCCATCTCGATAGCCCTTTAAAGACAAATTATGACAGTTCTTTCACTTATGCTAAATCACGCTATGAAACGTTTAAGATGGCATAATTCAAGCTTTCAGGGTTTGTGTATTAGCAGATGTCTTCTTGCACTGACGCGCGGAAATACGAGTGTTGCTTCCTAACTTTCAGAAGGCATAGTTTAGCTGTTCACTTTACCACAGATCTTTTAAGGAGATATCGAAATCCCGAACACACGTGTGATAGAATTAGGATCTAAAGATAAGTTGCATACCTTCTCACTCCATCAAATGCCATACTTGTTGTGTCAGTGATACCTCCTGCCGGCTTTGTCAAAAGTCCCATTAAACCTTTACCAATTCCCTTGAAAAACCCCTCTATCCCTTCTTGATGGACACCTAAACGTAGTGTGAAATTGTAAATATGTAGTATTTTTGCAATCGAAATGAATATGCAATAAGAAAAAATTACTATAACCTATAATGGGCTTGAGAAGAACACCTGAGAGACTCATGAATAACCCTACTGTGAACGACCTACTAGCCGAACTAAGAGTTTCTGGAATTCCAGAATGCTGTTGACTTCTTTGACGACGTTTCTAATATAAATAGAAAAACTTTTCAAGTCACTACTTAAGATTATTTCAAGAAATCTATAAATCATTATTTAAAAATTAATGCCAGTCTTAAAAGTTGATTATTTAAAAAATACTGAATGCAAATTTCTAGATACCCTTCTGTAATCCTCTTCAAATGACAAGGACGGTATCACTGGACCTAATGATTTCAATACAGTATCCACTGAATTAATTTTTCCTCCATATATGTGACCGAGTAGCTCTTGTACACATGTGGCTATAACCTCAGCATACTCTTCAGGAGGATTAATGAGTCCCTGTTTAGACGAGACATTTCCCATTTTTAGGCACGTATAATAAAATTATAGAATGACAGGATGGATATCAAAATTACCAAAAACGGTTCATAGAAGTAGTCTCCAAGACCATTAGTAAAATCTTGAATAATACTGTAAGGATTTCCTAAAACGTCCAACCCCAAAACATATACATAGAACTGTTTCACGAGTTGATTTTGGTAATGGCATCTGACATCCCACAAAAGACGAGAAAGTGGAGAAACTAGTCCCTTGAACTGAAAAAACGGCAGCCTGCGATACAAATTGATGCATTTTAATGCAGGTATTATGATCACCATTAAAGCTAACGATGACTTAGAAAACAAACCTTAAATGAACGTCATTGATTTCACTTAAAGTAGCACCAACTGTTTCAGCAATGAAATCTAATATATCTCCTTGGTTGCCATTGTTAGCTGAATTTTTGTGGATTGTTCCATGGGGTAGGAAAGAAAAATTAATCTGAAAAAAAAAATAGAAATTATGTGTGCATTAAATAAAATGAAATACCGTAAAATCTCACCTTGAGTCCGAGGACTATACGCGAAACATACATAGGTTCATTTGGTGCGGACTATAAATGAAACCAAGGGTTCTCAATGAAAACTGCTCATATTCTGAACATTTTATTACACTGAACAACACGGCTTTACACAGTACGTTCTTATTTATATGATATTGCAATACAAAATCAGTCACATTTCAATTTCATCGTCAGAGCAATCTGACATTTCATGTTCAAATTCATTTGATCCCATTGCCCCTACAAGTTACGCCACTGGCTACAGTAGGAATTTTGAAGGTAGGACTATATATGAACCATACCCATTGCTAATGCGGACTCTACGTGAGATTTTACGGCTTGGCCTCTAATTTGTCATACTTCTTTAATAAAATACTTTAAGACAAAATAATAATGCCCTGATAGCACACTATTTATTACCTTGATAGGTGAAAAATGAGCATACTCAAACATATAACAGTTCGCTGGAGTTGGGACCTGCAATGTGGATGAGAAATTGTTACTAAGATACGTGGAAGGAATAAGGTCATGTATACAGTATGTGAATTTAACTACTTACTAAGCAGTCCAGAAATGAAGTTAAAGGGCATCGAATTGTTTCCAAGTCGTTTTTAAGCATTTCTGAAATGCTTTTTCGATTGGGAAATAATGACTTTAGAAGATCCAGCACTGATGATAGGAATCCCTTGTCTAGGCATAGATTGAACTCCTGGATTAATATTTTAAAATATCTGTAACGCAACAATTTAGCGTAATTATTTAGATATTAAAACATAGTAATAATAACACTGTTTAAAAATTAATGATGACTTTTAATAGAATTCTTAATAATAACAGCATTGCTTACTTTATTACTTTGATGGATTTTTTTGGGTTATATCTCTGTACCAAAGATAGTTCCAAAAATGGACGAAGGCCTCTTTTACGAACAATAATTGGAGGGATTATGGATGGATAAAAAGCAATGGGGAATAAGGCGTCCGGTAGTTGATTGTCTATCTTTATAAAATATTACCAATGTGAAGAAAATGATCACAAGATTAATTAATATTGTCTAATGATAATATGCATACTTGCAGGCGATGAATTTTGAAGTGAAAGTACGTGAGGTATTGCGAACTACGATACTGACACCATACAGCGGGGAAAAATCGACGATGTAAGCGTCCAAAAAACGGTTTAGTCATTTGCATTTTCGTAAAGTCGACCTAAGATAAAATTGTCAAAGTAATTATTACGATGATTAGAGTTTTATTACCAGTACAAATAATTAATTACCTGAACATAATCTTTCATCTCGGCTTTGTTCTGATCAGTTTTCCACTTGTCCTCAAGCCAAGTGGATAACTCAAGTGGTAATATTTTCCATTTATGATTAATCTGTACTTCCCAAACAGCTGGTGCATGAGTGACACTGACATAGGCCACTTCTTTGTGTGCTCCATTAATAAGAGAAAGACTGATTCCCGCCAGTGACACACAGCACTCTAGAGTAGATTTTGATCCATCGATTTTCTTCAATGATTAAAAATGCATTAGCTTGGCTCTTAGAAACTTGGTAATCATCAAGAAATTTATTTACACTCACTTTTTGAGCTAGTTTAGCTACCCTTTCGTCCTGAGTAAACATTAGAACCCTTTCGGTACCATCTAAATATGATATCCAGTAGACTATAACTTTGTCCTTTCTCGTCTTTTTAGACATTTTTATATTTACATCATCCGTGAGATCACTATCATCTGTAAAAAAATTCATTTGGAAAGTTTAATTAAAAGTAATTTGAAGTTTTGAGCATAGTAATTACTGTAGTTAATAGTTGCTGACCATCAGTACTACTTTGGCTTATAGAATGTGCTGATCGTTTTGTTGAGTTGGTGGTTGGACGCAGAGTGTGAAAAGATACTTTTTCTTGACCATGGCCATCCTGTTAATCATATATAATCAGTTTATTTTTATTTTCAGTATGAAAATAACGTATGGGGCATTTCCAAATACCACTAATACCTTTCCTATAAAAGCTGGAAAACCAGGCTTATTGCGGTTGTAGATGTTCCACATTAAAGTTCTTTCTTTTGTTGGATCATCCCACGTATACAGTACTGATTGATACGGACTTAATAATGCTACCTGCCCCATACATCTGTGTAGTAATAATTCGCCGCATATTATTAAAATTGGCGTGCAAATAACGAGTGTTGAAGGCCACTTACTTTTGGTGAATTTTAAGAAACAAGTCTTCGCACCAGTTTTCTACTCGTACAGGTGCATGCCCAGTGAAATAGGAATAAAACGTGATAGTATTTGGAGATTCCGTGCCACCATGGACGCTCACACATAAAGCAGACTTTGAAAGTAAAACAAATTATTACAACCAATAGTTTTCCAAAGTGAGAGTTATATTTTGTATGTGCTGTATCCTCATAAAGATTCATACATACTCCTTGATCCATTCGTAGCACCGTGTCGTGATTTTTGTGGATAAAGAAAGGTTGTGAAACAATATTGCTGTCTCTCATCTTAACATGCATTTGCATCGAATCTGTATCAGGCCAAAACGGGATACTCTGGCTTGGATTTATATCGATCCAGAAATCCGCTTTTTCGTTTTGTTCCATGAACCGCAGATATTTTTTGGTTTTGTTTAGCACCAAAAAATATGGCATGATGGTGACAAATTTTGTCATTTTAGCTTCTGAAAGTCTGTTGGTTAGTAGGAACTATAAAAATGCATTAAGTAGACGTCAGTTGTGTCATTTTTTAAATTTTATTATACCTCTCTCTTTCTGGGACGAAGGTGAAAATTTTCCAACCTGATACTTCTTGTCCCGTTCTTTATCTTTGCAAATAATGACTCCGCTGTTTCCCACGATATCCAACGAAAATGAGGAAGACCATCTCGAGTTATAAATTCTTATTTTGGCTTTCTTTCGGCGATGTCTCTTGAAGCGAAATAGAAGTGGTTCATCGGTAAGAGAAGTTTCATAAACCACACTAGAACCCGAGCCCTATTATGGATAAAAAATTGCATTACTAATAGCATGCATCATAATAGTGTCATTTCAGGATAATCAAGTCACCCTGATTTGTAGAGGAAGACCAGTTTTGTTGACGATCCAATATGGCACGTAAATAAAGACGTTTAAACTTGTAATGTGGTCCACAGATAGCATGAGATTAAGCTGTTTATTTTCGTTGTCACCAGCGTTTAATTCCGCTGTCATTACCACTGTGCGGTTGTCTTCCATTTCTTCGGAAAGATCCAACTTACCTAACCATGTTATTCCAAGATAATTGGGTATCTACAAAAATTTGAAAGTTTTATTATGGAGATTATGAGGTTCAAACAACGTTTTGAAAAACGTACATGTTTAATATGGCATATCATTTTACCTCTACTTTAAACTGCTGAGCCAAATTGAAGTCAATGTTGGTGAAAACTGACTTTTCACCAGGTTGCAACTTAATTTCGTCTCCTGTAACCTGTAAGAAATATTTGTTTCCTCTGTTAGAAATAAGGTTCCATTTCAAAATTCACTACTGCTGTTGGAGACATAGTTTTAACTGACCTCTGAAGTAATTTCAATATTATAAGGTAGAGTATTATGAATACATAAAGTAGGATGTAAACTTATTGAATAATTTGGAATTAATCTTCCATTTAAAGCTGACGTTTTTAATTTGACACCATTGTTACATACGACCTACGAGAAAATACCTAACTGAAAATACGTAATTGTTATCATCATGCTTGCAATTCCAAGCAGTAGGGAAAAATACCTTAACTGAAAAGCATGACTCATTGGGATTCTTGGATGGACACGTAATAATACGTGATTGCGTTCGAATGGAAGACAGTTCTTGCCACCATATCCCACTTTCACTTATTTTAAACCTATGATAAAAGAATTTGGACATTAATATTTATGTAGGCCCCCTATATCACCAAAAGTAACCCTAAAAAGGGTTCTCTTTATTACTCAAAATGAATTAACTACTCACTGTAAGCAACTTGGCTGTAAATACAAATGACAGTGATAAGCCACAAATATTGGCACGTGATAATTCTCGTTTGGTTGTATTGTGGCCAACCATAACTTTTCTTCGAAAGGATTTTTAGGGTGGGATGGAGGAGGTACTCTCAAAGCTTCCAGAATTTTCTTCTTATAATACAAATTGACAGCTTGTGACAAACAGTTTTTAATCTAAAATTCATAAAGTGCGTGATTAATGTAACAAGCACTTCATTTAGGTATAATAGCATAATATATTACTAGTAAAGGTGATGATATTGTAACTTCTTTACACCCGTTTATCATATCAACGTTTATCATGAGATGATACCTTGTATCGTTCTGAAAAAAAAAACATTAGTGTAACACGTTATTTTTGACCTATCGACATCTATGTATGCAGCATCTTTACCTTTTGTGGATGCAAGGCAAACACGTGCGTTACTGCTCGGGATGGCATATAGCACTGAAGTCTGTCAAAACCATCAACCTTGAAAGCAATCATTCAATTGTTATTATTCTAAATGTATTATGATAGCAATATTTCGCTGTAAGGACGTTAAAATAACATACTTCTATTATTATCCTTTCTTTCATTACTAGTTTATAAATGTCATTGACGTCTTCCTCGTCATAAACCAAAGCTGTTTCCTTTACAGCAGTATTCACCGTGTGGGTCAAGGCTGAAGAAATACTGAAACGATCAACTTCATCTCTGTAAATAATAAGACATTATTGCTTAGCATATACGATTTGACCTGGTCGTATGGATTTAGAACTAAGTACGAACCCTTCTACGTCCCCTTCACTATCCGCAGGAGAAATATCAACTAAAACTGTTGAAGATGTCGGACTCAAGGAGGATTCTAATTCATCATAACTGACGAAAGCTATCACACGATCTTCATCGCTACGCCCACTCTACAGAAAATATTTGCATGACAAATGTTGCATCGCGGCCCAATTCTTTAAGGACACGTTTTCTACCTACATCTGATTTCTCGACAACCGTTACTTTAGACATAGGTCCTATTTTATTAAACACCTCTAATGATGAAGTGGCAGACAGTGTGCTGAGATTATCCTGAGGTGCTGATTTCGAAGTAAATGCCTAAATAAGGCAAGTTCCTATTCATCAAAAAGATTTCTGAAGCTTTCTTAATTCGAAAAAGTTCGACTTACGTAACTACTTACATGAATGACCTTCATTATTACATTCATTGTCATAGGACTTAATGTAATGTCCAGTTTATCTCTGGAGTCGATAATAACATAAGTTGCGAAAGTGGAAGCACCATCTTCCATGCCAAGCTCCACTACCTCACAAAAAATGCATCATTACTTTAACACGTGTTCACAATATTTGGTAATGGTTCACTGATTTTGATGTTGCTCTGCAAACCTTCTTGTGTCCTTTGCTTTGATAAGAATGGGGGTTTCTCATATCCAGACATGCCAGAAACATCGGTTTCATCGTCATCCCCTCCACTTTCTGTCTCGGCATCTTCTACTTCCTCTTCCGATTTTCTTATAGCCTGGGACTCCTTTTCTGACTCACTTTCTTCATCTTCTGAGCTATCACTATCGTTTGATTGTTATATTTCATTTATATTTCTCATAAATTCTCATTCTTATGTAAACGTTACCAACCTAGAAAACATATGACCGAAAGCATTTGCTAGTTTGTCAAGAACTCCTTCTTCGTTTTCGGAGTCAGAATCCATCGTATATCCGACTAAACTGCTAGAATCTGAAAGTAAAGTTATGAAATCTATCTTTAAGCATTGTATATAATGGCTACAGATTATGAGGACTAAAATCATAGCAATATTTACCATATGATTTTTGTGTATGGATCCTTTTAAGACATGGTACAGATGGTTTTCTAATTATTGTCATGTCATGTTCGGATTCAGTCTCTTCTCCAGAGGAACTCGATTCTGACACAGTTTGAGAACGTAAAGCTGAGTATTGACTGCTAATATTATCAAGTGCTAGCACGTCATCTTGGGCATTGCATGACATTGGTCGTGATGTGTGCCTGAAAACCTAAAGCCAAATGTGAAAATAGAAAGGTAAAGCTGTGAGGTGTAGAGAATGGGCACTACGATCTTCATTGGCCTCTATGACCATGCAAGGGTACAATAGTCTTGCCGTTCTATGACGAAACTACATCTAATTCCAAACGTTTCCTTCTTAGAAGAAAAAACTGGTTTTCAAGCGTTTCGATATTACAACTCCGCTACATTTGTAATATCAGAGGCCCTTTCATACATAAAAAAGTTCCTTTTGCTCTAAAATTATTTTTACTATGTGTGGGATTAATTGAATTGGAATTTTTCAAAGGAGAAATGCCTAATAACTTCTTCGACCATCCAATATTAATATTTTACATCCTAGCAATATTATGAATCAGTTTTTTTTTCTCCGGGACCAAAGTTTGAGAAGCACTGTAATAAGAGATAAATATATGCAATTGTGTCACTTTACTTTTACTAATATTTCCCATGGGCGATATAAATTTTCTGACTGCATGACAGGTTCGATAAGTGGCTCCCACGTTGATATTTTGTCATTATAATAAGACAATTCCAAACGAATTTCCCCTTTCATGTAAAACTGGAAGAAATCATATTTAATTATTCATTTCTTCACCTCTGACCTAATTCGGTTAATAATGCTTTATTATATTAAGTTTACTTGTTTGTGCCAATCATGAGCATCTCCCTCTAGACCCATTCGCAGCAGCAGTAACGGTATGTGGCGTTTCTTTTCTTCCAGTTCGCAAATTATCTCAATAATCGGTATGGTCAACAAGAAATTTTCTTTTAATTTACTGGAGGAGTGCAATTCGCGAGTACTCTGATCCCCTTCATCATCTATCAAATATTGAAAGCATTATATCAATAATGTTAAACTGAACGAATACTCAATCGGTATGCCTTTTTAAAAAAAATGTAAACCTGGATGCTCAATCCATTTCTGTGGAAAAATTTTCTTCGTTTCCCACAAATCCTGCAGCCCTCTTTCTTCGGGACATGCTGTCGGGACGCTCCAATCGATAGTAGCCTATTGGTTTAGTAAATAAAAGATCCATGTGTATACTGTTTATTGTTGATTAGTATCTGATTAGGATTGCTTCTGAACATGGGAATAGGTTATGAGGCTGGATTAAGTTATTTCAAAGTAATGAAATGGGGGCATAATTGGTAAAACAGACGATAGGGAAAAGACAATATTTTTTTTAGTTTAAATATTTGGGGACGTATATTGCGCCACTGATGAGGAAATAAAGTTCAACGGAAACAGATAACGAACATATGTTCAAAAGATATTTAAAAATAATTTTTAAACTAGTTTATTATGAACTTACTTTAAGGCTTGCCATTAGCTCATTAAAAACATCTCTGATAGTGTGAACTGTGCTTGTAGAGAGGCGAAGATCAACGCCACTGACAGACGTCCGTACAATTGTCGTTTCATCTGGAGTCGTTGTCTTTGAAATTTCAATGTCACATGGCTGCAGCACCTGAAGTAATGAAACCCATAAAAGGTTAACTTAGCACGTAACAGTTACATCTGTAGAGTAAATTTCAGAAGCTAAACGTAACTTACTAAATACGCTGTTTGGTGCCTTTTTCCATAAACGCAAGACAGCAATCGTATACCTGCTACCGAGGCACATAAACTTTTTTGAGTGGCCATGTTATTGTAGTCAAAGAAAACATCGGCCTAATGTTAGGTTAAAATCCATGCCATCAATGGTTATTTGAGTTGTTAACACAAAATTTACAGTATTACCAAATTTAAAACATTTACTTTAAGAACAAGAACGTGACTGTTTTTATCCGTGGGATCGGCAAACAAAACCACTTCTGGTTTTTTGAGTTTTACAGTTATTGTTAGACTAGGAATTTCTTCCAAAAGGGTGCTAACTGATGAATGGTAACCGCTTGTGCTATCTGATGAAGAAGTATGCCGGTGGTGCTTAACAGCGCACCCTTCACCAAATATCCTTCCCTGTATATATTGTAAACATTGACATTCGTTAGTTGACACTACCTTTTGAAATATTAAATGATTGGCAATCATTTACGTGAGGAGCCATTTCTCCAGCGAATCCATGATTGACTATTCCTCCTTCTGCAGGCTGTTCTGTTGGCCATGCTTCATATAGAAATTTTATTAAAGCCAGAACATATGGTACTGAGAGGTTTAATCTCGTCTTTTCTATCAATATGTCAACTAAAAGGAAACAGTAATTACAGTAGCTGCTAATTTCTGCTATCTTTGATCTGCTTGTTGTAACTCACGAATACCTGCTATATCTCCAGTTTGAGTTCGCTTATATGAAACATCAATCATTGGAGGCATACTAACACTAATCATCCCCATATCCAATTTATTATCGCCACTATATGATTGAAATATTCTACAACAGGATTAAGTTTGCATTAGTACGAATGATATGGAATCGAGAATATACGTCAGTAGAGATATTGGATGGGTACTTTACTTTCGGATTGCTAGTGCACTCTCTTGACGAATATCCGTCAGCGACAAAGCTTGCAGAGCACACTTCATTTCCAAAGCTTTATCACTATAAATCTCGACACTTAAACTTGCTTCATCCACTTCGAACCGTGACAAACCATACGATTCATTTCTTGAGGTGCTGGATAGCTGAAAAAAATCGATTTTTGTTAAACATTTTGGTAGTTAATGGGTTACTATCTGGAACATTGTGGTTACCGTTTCCTCTGGATCATAATACAGTGTTAAGGTGGCACCTTCTAAGATTAAAAGAAAATTCGCCTCTTTATATACATCCACTGATGTATTGAAAAAGGCTTGCAGTTTTCTTCCTACTGAATCTTCAGTTGCACTTATCGGTGATGGAGTATCCACTGGAGAATAGCTTATTCTTGTTCCTGGAAATATGAGTAACGATTTAAGCGTTCTTATTTAATTCATGAATATATACTCATAGGCATACACTTGAGGGATTGCATATTACTTGAGGGGAGATAAAATAATATTTTAAGAATGTGAAATGGATGCTTATAATACTTAAAGTGCAGAAGGAAAGAAGGGCATGAGTGTTTCTTCATACTGCTACTCCTTACCTGGAGTCCGATCCACTACTTGGCCTTCAATAGTATTATCTTTGTAGATTGCAAGTAAGAGACCAAGATCTCGCTGACCAATGTTTATCTGTATGACAGTTATGATCTCGATAAATTCTCAATATTGTTGTTGAAATTTATGCTTACATTAAGATACTTACTTTTACTATATCTACATTCCCTCGAATATCTAAAGCTAATAGATCTCTGTGTGATGGTGGCACAGCTCGTTTGATGTCGAGTCGGATCGAAAGTGGCTCTAGAAGGACATCTGACTCTTCCATGCAACCATCTATTGTTAAGATTGCTCTGAAATATTGTTAAACATCATAATGGATGGATGTTTCTTGTGTAGAGCAAGCAGAAATTAAAATTTTTTTACCTATTCATTTGGAGATGGTTTAGGCGCATCAGAATGTTGTCCATTAAATATGCAGTTGTATTTCCATTATTGATTATCTTTACTTCTTTAAAGAAATTTTCTAAACTTAAATCTCCTAGTTGAAGTATTAAAAGGTTGGGAGAGTCAGATTTTTGTGGGATGAGTATTGTAGGTGCATGTATATCAACAGATAAGCTTGTTGTGGAAAATGAATTTTTGAAATTCATCATCTGTTTTAAAAAATACACTAATGTAATAGACAAATTTACTCTAATCTGTTATACTTAATTACTGCTCACCTGTTCTTGTATTGATTTCTCAATCATTTTCAATACATTGTTAATAAATTCAGGTTGGTGAAATGGCTCTAGAAATCTCTTTAAAGATATAATTATACGTGATGTTGAAGAATAACAATTGATATTTATTTTCTAAATCAAAAACTTACCTTCACATCTGTCAGAAACCGATACAATAAACAAATTTGCATCCTTCCCACCCGCAGACGAATACTAGCACTGCATGTTACGTTTTTAGAGTCTTCAACTAACTCGTGTCTGGTTGGTTGGGCACTATGCCTAACATATTTAAAATCAAATACCTTGTCGTCCATAATGGTTAATATCTATGGAGATAAAACCACAGTTGCAAAAAAAGTGGTTACTGATATACAACGACAGATTCCCCATTTTCCCTCTCTTTTATTTTACTTCTATGACTTCAGTTAAGTATTGACCAAAAATAACTCAATTGTCAGTTGTCTGCATAGCATTACTACTTACTTTAGTGTACATCGTAATATCCGAAAGATCTTCTATAGTTAGATGTGACAAATAAGCATGGATTACTCGTTTTTCGTTGGCCTTTAATATGAAATCGCTCTCCAAACCTTGAATATGAATTTAAAATTACACGTTTTTAGCCAATTGACGATTGACAGCAGCCCCTTTAACATCAAAATTGCGATGTTCTCTCAATGCCCAGGTGCTTTGCTAGATTGCCCAACTTCATGCATTCCAGGGTGAGTCAACCATTCTTCTTTGCATCTAAACATCATACCTGCTAATTTTATATCAGTGAGATCCATATCACTGTCACACAAACGAATTTTAATTTCATCAATTCTTGTTGAAATGCTACATTTAGTAGCTCCTGGTGGTACTGGTGGATCTTGAATATTTATCGGAAGAAACTGTGTCTGACTCATGCTCATTAACTTGGACCTGAATTTTGGCGGTTTAATGCACAATCTAAAGAGAACATATTAACATTTGAAATAAGAATATTTAACTCCATTTTAGACTGCATGATAAATAGAGGGACATATCAGAAGTTTAAAAGCACCGATTAAGAAAGAACGTTAGTGAGTGCGCCTTTTATTTTAAATTCAATATTAATCATGCTTACCGTTCCATAACATACTGCAAAAATTTATTAAGTGTCATCAGAGAACCTCGATGAAAATTCACTCTTAACGTACTCATTGTAATAACGAATGACTGTTCGACATTATGGAAATGAGTCCGGAAATCTGGACAGTCGGACCTCACCTTAATAGTGAAACAGCAATCGGACATATTTTTAATTTAAAGCTTTTATCTTATTATATGTAATTTCACCACTATCCAAATCAATGATCCGAGTGTCTTACCTTCCGATACAGAATAGTGATAGTGTCTATTGCTCCCTGAGCCGATGTGATTAATTCTAGATATTCTCCTGTTGAACCCAGATGCAATTTGTCAACCAGTTGTAATCCTCCCAGGCTGCTTTGTAGAGCTGGGCCGTATTCCATTAGGGCCACATCGGTACACAGTTTTTCAAGCCTCAACATCAAATAGGGTTTATCTACATGATCGCTCGATCTTGCCAGTTGAATAACAATCTAGAACAAAATCTAATTGATAATCTAATTCTATGATGTAGAGAAACATTCTCGAAATTACCATACTTCTCCAATGATGAAGCGTAGCAAAACAGTAATTGCATTGAAAGGTGACACGTTGTCATCAAATCCTGGTAGATCAACAGTCCTTGCCCAATGTTCAAGTTCTTCGTCAGAATGTTCTTCCTGAAAAGAATGGGAGTCCGAATGAAGTCTTAGTTGCCCTGTTGGTGATGGTTCAAATCCGTTTGTTAGTTTTTTCAGTTCTTCTTGATTAGAGACGGATAGCAAATGGTGATATATTGCTTTGAGTTTAGCAGTCGTAGGCTCCCATATAATTGCTGATGTATCCTGTTAATTGAAATAACGCAATATTTAATACATTAATTATCACATTAATTGTCATAAATTCAACGAAATTATATACGAATTAATATTTATATACGAATTAATATTTATATACGAATAGTAATTGTATGTGAATATTGTATATGCCTCAATTTTCTGACACCACAGGAGATCGATCACTTGTTCACACTTAGCTCAGTAATAATGCCACCTGTCTGCCTACCATTTTTGTTGTATGATAACTTTCACTGGAAGAAATACTGGATTGATGATAAATTCTCCGGGTTGATAACTGTGGTAAATTTTGCGAAAATTCGAAAAGTTGTCTAAGTCGTCGATCAGATAGATTAACCTTAATGGATGGTATAGAAATGTTAATTTTTTGCCTGAAATAGCAAAATATGCGAATAAGAAAGGATCGTATTGTGAGAAATGACGGATTAATTAATTTCACGACATCTATACCTTGGAAGTTGCCGGTAGTCAGGTTTAATGCTATTAGCCAATGTGATTTGCAATCGTAATTTAGGCACAAGATGACTTTCAGACTCGGCTAGAGCTCTTCCTGCCCTCCATTCGTCACCTAGTACATTTACGTTTATGTTGATAGTATAAACCCGAATTTTCAAAAACAATTATGGTCAAATTTGCGCTTCTACCGGAATCTGCAAATAAAACTTGAATGTCCGTCAAACTGATGTGAAATCGGTCATATAATCTTTCCTCTAATTCCGTACGAGTTGCTTCTTCTAAAAGATCGACACTCTGCTGCAAATCACTTTTAATATTTAGTCGTCCAAAGTCTAAAACTAATACGTTTCCGCCTCTGAAAAGAAAATTAAATTTTCTTATATGTCTTTAAAAATGAAATCCATTTTTATTGCAATATAACTTACTTTTGTATTGTGCCATGTTCAGGGATTATTATATAAGGTGATTTTATATCTACGCATATAGAAAACTTCTGTCAATCACACCCCAACCCCCAATCAAGCAAATAAGCATAACAATATTCTTATAAATTAAATTCAAATGTTTAAAATGATAGGTAATAGCTACTTGACAGTACCTTTTGCGATAAAATTACATTTTTTATGGCGGCTTCCCCAATTTCATAGCATCTTTCGAATTTCTCTCTTGTTAATTTTTTAATGCTTTGCCTTTTACATTGAGGACATTGAAAAAAAGCTGAAATTTCTGAAAATGCATGCTGAAAAGCAAATCATATTTTAGACCCGTTTTTAAATATTCACGCTTATTCCTAAGCTAGGTTATTCACATACTTCTTGATATACGATTTCTATTGGTTCCGTTTGCATCAAAATGCCAAAATCTGCGTTAACATGTAGAGGATTTTTATCAAAATCCAATGCAAAAACATATGGTATTGTTGACCCTTTAAATTCGTTAAATTCGAAACATTAATCTAGTATTGTAAAAAAAGGTAAATGTTGGCAGGAATTATTTACCTCCAGTAATATTATCTGCAGAAACAATGGGCACCAAGTCATGCTCAATCGCAGCACCCTCAATCAAAAAGCTTTCAGCTCGAGCCGAAATGCGGAAAGCCTCTGCTGTTGGTCTTGTTTCCACGCTCGTTAAAAATTGAGTTAAAGTTAATATTAATACTTCTTGATTATAATTTAAAAGTGCCAACGTGCAGTTGGCAAACGTGAAATTTAATTTATGTTCTGCGAAAGGAAATTATTTATTCATTAAATTGTAGTTGTAACAAATCATAGAAAGGAGAAACTAAAACAACAGCCGGAGAGAACTGATGACTTCGAATACCTATATACTGTTTAGGTTTATCGATCAACTGTTTGCTTTCGAAATTTCCGATTATTTCAACGAGTCGTTGTTTTTCTTCTGACGTTAATTTAGTTAAGATCCCGTTGCCTTTCTCATTCGGAACACACCACTCTTCAACTTTAGTTTCATGAGTTAGCGACCAAATTTTCCACCATGGACGGCGAAGTTTTTTATGAACAACTCTTTCAGGTTCTTCTTTACAAAACTACATTTCAAACAAGCCGGATCAGATTCACAAACACTATAGAACAGTGGTCTTCAAACTTTGTAGACTCACGGAACCCTTAGAGCTATAAGATGTTTTGGGGGAACCCCATCCCACCTTTAGAAAAGTCTACCTTGCCGCTACTATTGAATTTTCATTTTGATTCGCGGAACCCCCAGAGATATATTGTGGAACCCTGGGGTTCCGCGGAACACAGTTTGAAGACCGCTGCTCTAGAACATGTATGAACTTCCTATATTGCATAAAATGAAATCTATTAGGATGATATTTTAAGTATAAAGCACCTTCATCCTTGCTTGTTCTCTAGCTATAAGAATGCTGATCACATTTAAATTATCTTCTAATATCATTAAATCCACTCTCAATTCGGCATCTGATGGTTTACGTAACTTGCCAATATAAAGCTCTTTGTATTTCTTATATGTTTCTCTGAAATAAAACGGTAAATATAAAAACATCCGACTTCTTTAGAATATTGAAAGTGGTGTGGGACAGAAAAGGATTAAAATACTGTATCCCAATAACTTATTTCTTACTGACCTATAATGTTGAATTCTTTTCCATGAATAAGATCGAATCATTTCTTCTACTACGCACTGATGAGCATAGAGCCACCATTTTTTAGCATTTCCGCGCACTGAAACCCCTGGATGGTACTTTAAAAACCGCCTATTAACATTTAATCTTTGGAATGCTTCACTTAAAGCCAAAATCGAAAGGTACTGAAAAATTTTCCACACAATTAAAGATATAGACATGCAGTATCATAATCACCTCGCCATTTTTCTCAACCAACCTGTTGCCTTGAAAGTTGAGCTGATACGTCTTGAAGTACAAAATCTAGTAATAATTTTGGAACCTTTGCTTCAATGGATTTATTCATAATAACCTTAATTTTTGCACTGACTGGTTTCAAGACTAAATAACAAATAATTTTAATATTGCGACCAAGTGAAATATTATTTCACGTTACGTATTTACATATCAATGCTTACTGAATTCATAGTCTTCTCCATTAATGCTGAAAGTTTCTAATCCTCTTTTCATTAATGGCTGTTATAATTAATGAATAGCAACTTGATTAAATCCGAAGGAGCATACATTCAATAACGTGCAATTCCGTGCAGACAAAGAAGTAATCAAAGAACTTTGTACTGTACTACTTACTATCCATTGATTGGTATGAGTGTAATTTTTTATTAGGTTCTTAGTGTTGCAAATGCAGTTCCAATACACCGATAATGACTCTAATTTAATCAACTATAATGAATAACATAATATCAACAATTTTACAGAATTTCCTTTGATAACTTTTGAAAGTGCACAGTAACACTTTTTTTAATAAAGAGTCATACTTAAGATATAATTACTTTGAATACTGAAGTAGCACTGCCATCAATATGAGTGGATCTCCATTTATTATTAGTTGTTTCAGCCGATAAACTATGCAGAACTAATCCGCAACATAGCCTAAATTCACTGCACGATGTAATATCCTCGTAACAAATATGAACGTTGGTGATGTACAACTGCATGTAACGATAAAGTATATTAAATGTAAATTCCACTTGACAATATCACTGAAGAGCTCTTCTGACCTGAATATTATTCATGATAACTGGAGAAAACCTTTCCCAAAATCCTGTTTTAAATTCATCCGTGTCGTCGCCATCTAACAAGTACTGTGTATTACAACAAGATCATAATGAAAGCATTATTCCTATTCACTTTTTTATTATTACCTGAAAGGAGATAGTCTGCATTTTCAACATGCTGGAGTTTATTATTTTTAACAGCTCTTAATAATCTCTTTTCAAGGTCAGGATCGTAATTGTGGTCCTTGATAGGACCAGCAAGTAATAATATATCTTCTATGTTGATTACTACAGGCTGAGCATTTAAATTCTTCCATGGTATACTTATTGATATTTTTCCTAGAATTCATACCATAATAACTGACTTCATAATAATATGACTGGGTTAAGAACCAGATTAATCTTACCAATATAGCCCTTTTTAACTTCAATGGGAAGTTCTAATTCAAACTTAAATAATAAACGTTGAATCGATTAGCAACGAGTAGTTATTAATCCTTACATGATTACAGTAGAGTCAATTCTTACCAAAGCTTCCGGTCGTAATTGAAGATCATTTAATTCTACGTCTCCTGAACAATACAAAACCTCTGAATCAATGAATTATGTTAAAAACATTGTCATTTTTAGGGAAATTCAAAGTTTACCATTTAAAATTCCCAAGTTAATTTTTTCAGCATCCAAATCTTGCACATATTTTCCTAGATATTTGTTTAATAGGTGGATGATTAATTTTTCAAACATTTTGTTTCACTTTTTGAATGTAATTGAGCTCTCAATTAAAAAACTGGCAAAATAAGAAATTTCATTGCTCTGTGACCTTCGCTTTGTCATATCCAGTAACTGAGTAAAGAATCTGTAAAACATTATTAAAATTATACAGTAGTTATTAAAATATGTACAGTATTTGCTCGTTTTTCTCAAAATAGTTGTATACATTTAACTTCTTTTAACATAGTAGTGCTTAGGATCAACAACATCCCTGCTTCAGTGCACAATAGTGGAGATAGATCATGGGTCTTATGATCTGTGCACCAATTTTTTTTCCTTTTTTTGCACCTATTATTTTGATTTATTCTGCTAAATGCCGTTCATTTTACCCCATCCTTGCCTGTTCTTTATCAAATAACACTACTAACATACTTAATTAAACTTTGCAGCTCGTGCCCGAAGGTTCCTGCACTTCAAAAAGCTCTTCGCGCTCCAACATCCGCCAAATAATTGTTAGGCATCCTCTTGAGACACAAACGCTACCTCTTCATGCCACTTATGTTAATGAGCATCTGCAATTCACAACTAGCCATCTCACAACAACACATACGAAGGTGAAGTGGGAAGTCTCATTGTATTTGTATTCCTGGTATTCCATATCTCTTACACATTAGTTAATCAGTGATGTGACTACTTGAAATTAGGCAAGCTGAGATGTGTTTACCTAACATCATTATCTAATCTTTCTCATCATGATGCTGTGATGCAAAAATACTTTCAGAATGATGGGAGTGTGTGCAGGTACCTAATGCCCTGCTGTTTTCAACATTCATACTAAATCCATTGTTCTAGACACTGTCATTGGAGTAAGTTGACTGCTTTCTTTGCCTTATGCAAATATTAATGAGTTGCTGGATTAATTAAATTTTGCAGAAACCGACACTTATTTCACATGTTGTACAAAACGGAGGTGGCTTTAAAATGGGGACGGGTAGCTTTAAAAAAGGTATTCTAAATAGTCACTGATAATTACGAGAGACTTAGTGCAAGACTTAATTTAAAATGTATCAAAAATGCATCTCACATGGTTCACGCGTAATTCGAGTATCGAAACACTACATGAATCACTTTGGCATTTACAAAATGCCTTCACGCGCCCTGCCTATTGTTATCGCATTAGTCTAGACTCTATATCCTTTCAAGTTCAATAACAGTCAACAAAGTGCTGATAGAGTACATCCACCCTCCTTGCATGTACTTCCTAGATATCACACTGCCAGACTTGGAAATCAACACCTGTTTTAACGATAACAACATGATGTAGCAGAGTATCCTTCAGTTTACAACCTTCCGTTCTCATTATCACTTTTTTATTCCCCACCCTTTTCTTCTGCTTTATATACGCCTTTTATGCAAAAATAGGCATAAGGCATCGAGTAATGGAAGAAAGTAGCCTCTAATGACAAACATATCTAGGGCTCATGAAAGTCAGAATACGGCCTTTGCTTCGGAAGAATGGGGAAGACAACCATACTGTAAACTGTAATAATATGACGTACCGGCAGGCCTACAGTATATTAATCTTCTTTTCTTAAATATGAGTTTCTTAATTAAATTTTCTTTCCGTCCGCGTTCAATTTCCACATAACCATATTACCATGAAATTACTGCTGTATTCAAATTGTATCGCCTGTTAAGTGTTTTAGAAAGGGCTTGAATTGCAACAATATTTCCTTTTCCGCTTAGCGCTTTTCTGTCAACTTGGATCTATGTATGATTGAATCATAGCAAAATATTCGTATATTTATTTATTGATTATACTACATTATTTTTTCGTGGTTTTACCGAAGACAGAAGTAACGCATGTAATGACGATGGGGCTGTGACGTAGATTTTGACATTTAAAACGGTAGTTTTTATCTTCTTTGACTGACACTACATTCATATCAATTTGCCATAAACATGTATTTCCTATCGCTTTAGGATAACGAAATTCGTATCTGCAATTCATAATTACCATTACTTTAATGGACAGCTATAAGAATGGGTTCGGGATTAGTGTGTAAGGAGATTTTTGATTTATACTAACCCCTCCGCACTGAAGGGTATCTACCGATCGATGGAAGGTCATCTTTCAACAGCTGTATCTAACGTAACCACATTTAAGGTTCTCTACTATTTTAATCGGGGGCGGCTTATTGCATTGCACACACCAGTTCTTATCTGATCACTGAAGTTAAGCAACGCAATCCCAGCTAGTACTAACATGAGTGGCCGCAGTGACCCCAATCGTCGCATTATTGTAGTGTCTGTGCAGTCTCTGCACTACAACTATGCAGTGAACGGGGCTCTAATGACGTTGTAGTTGAAGGACCCTAAAACACCAACGAAACGAAGCAAAATATTTTAATCAAAAGGAACCATCTTACAATTAATCCCACATTTCTAGCATAATTTAGTCTTGCATAGTTATAGCGAGAAAGAAACCACCCTCCTAGACAAGGATGGAATCTCCGGTCATGGAATCAAAAGTCAATCACGCTACTATCAATTGAGCTACCGTATCTGACTCACTCTAAAGTCCTGTTTCCCAACCTTTTTGTCCATGCCCCACCTAAGCTCATCGAAGTCTTGATTCCCCCGTGGTTACATATAGGTATATACAGTCGACTCTCGATATAACGAATCTCAATATAAGGAACTGTTCAATATAACGAAAAGGGTAGCTGGTCCCGGCCAAAATGTCTATACCTCCCATGTATTAGCTGCTTGATATAACAAACGCAAAATATAACGAAACCCTCGATATAAAGAACGATTTGGCTGGTCCCTTCATTATCCCACAGTGCTAAATGACTCTCTTTATAACGAACTGCTATTGGATATCGTAGGTCAGAGACAAAGAATACTGTATCCTTTTGTGCCATTGGGAAAAAATTTTGCAAGCAAATTTAGGTAAAAGCCACTAGAAGTCATAGAAATCCACGAAAACTGCCTGGGACCAAAAACAATGTGTAAAACAAGGCCCCTTGGCAAAGCTGGTGCGAGCTTTTGCAGAAACGGGTTCAAAAATAAATATTTTGCGGGGCCTTTTGTAAGAAAATACATTTTACGTTTTGTAAAGGCGAGGCCGGGTTCTGCCGAACGTGATGGACCAGGCTCGCACCTCGGCACAAGCCTGAGCCAATGGAGGGCGACTTATTGCATTGGACACGCCAGTTAAGCAACGCAACCCCAATTAGTACTGACATGGGTGACTATGTTCGTTGATGTTTTAGGGCCCTTCAACTACAAGGCCATTAGGGCCCCGTCCACAGCATAGTTCTTATGCAGGGACTGCACAGACACTACACTAATGTGACGATTTTTGGGTATTAGCAGTATAGTTTTTCCAAGCAACCACCCATGTCAGTACTAGCTGGGGTTGCGCTGTTTAACTTCAGTTATCAAACGACAATTGCTGTGTCCAACGCAATTCGCCTCTCCTGACATGGGTGGCCACTTGGTAAGACTGGGTACTACTAATACCCAAAAGTCGTCACATTAGTGTGGTGTCTGTGCAGTCTCTGCATTAGAACTATAAGATGGACGGGGCTCTAATGACCTTGTAGTTGAGGGGCCCTAAAACACTAACAAAATAAACGAAACCGGGGGCGGGTTCGACAAACGCACTGAACCCGCTTCGCGCCAGCTCTGCCTCGTGGTATAACGAACACTCGATATAACGAACGAATTTTTCCTCCCCTTCGGGTTCGTTATAACAAGAGCCGACTGTATGTACCGGGGTAAAAATCACTATGAAATTGTAAAGCTAAACGCAAGTTACGAGTTAACTCATTCTTGAATAGCCCCCTTTAAGCTTCAAATTGCCCGATATTGGGAACTATTGCTCTGAGGAGTAGTAGCAGTCGTATCGGGACAGATGGATGTTATTGGGGATATACAGCAGCATTTAGTAGGAAAAAATTGACTGAGGAACTGAGTAGAACATAACCCATATTTCGCTATTTGTGAGATATCGTAAAAATTCTCATGACGTCTAAGTGGTTTACATGGTGACAGTAGCAGGGTAACAACTACCGTCGTGTAAAGGATGAAACTGTTACTGCCGCCATCCTGCCATGACAACCGTTGCACTATCACAGCTAGTTAGGTAATGAAACGACTAATGATGCCCCCACCAGCAACCTATCCCCGTGGATAACACGGATTGGTTGTAAACTCTAAGCATCCTGAACAGCGTTTGCGAGCACCTTTCCATATTTTGAGATAAGGTCTATATGAGTGGCGGTGTGGTACTATTAGGTTCTTGATGCTCTCGGAAGGAAGGTAGAAACCTGGAGTGTGAAAAAAAAACTGTATAATCCATTGTTTTTAAAAGAAAATAAATATTTAAACTTACTACATTGGTAAATTCTATATAGCATTTGCATTATTCAGCGAATTGTTGGGTTGTGTATGTCGAGTTCACGTGTGAAAAGAACGTTTGTAAACCTAGATTTAGTCGAAATAATAATCAATATCAGAACGAATTGGATAGGAGTTATGCAGCTTGAGATAGGCAGGGGTGTAATGAGGAATGCAGTACAAAATACTGAAAATTGCCTATAAAATACGTGAATAATTAACGTAGACTGGTTTTTGAATAGGCAATATTGACTGATTTATTAGATGGATGAAAACTACCTAAAGCCCCTTTGAAGCCGATAAAGAATAGTGAATTCAGAGATGATATTGGAGTTTTTAGGACCTAATCATCAATTCGAGACTTATATTCATCTTGCAGGCTCTTCATCGTGCTGGCTCTTTTCTATTGAAACTTGCCAACATCACTTAGAAACAAGGACTTGTTTTCACAAAACAAACTCTTGAGATAATACATCGATTAATTTTTCTCAAGCTGTGATATAACAACAGAAATGTTTGGTAATTAAATAAGTCTTTTATTCCTAGTTTTGGATAGTAGATTTTTATCAAAAAAACTCGACCAGGGAATAGCGTCAGAATAATACCTTTAAGATGCCTAATACACAAGTGATGTCGTCTATAGACTTGGACGTACTAAAAATGTCTAGAGATTATTACTTTCTTAGTGCTACGTAGGAAATTTCACCCTCAGAAAAGCAGTAAATTGATTTTTTTTAAATGTTAAGGTTCAGCTTAAAAGGGGTTACCTACCACACAGATACACTGCTAAAAACAAACAAATAACGACAGATTAAACGATGGCAAGTGATGGATTGTTTGTTATCTTCAATTGAGTTACTGTCAAGAGAGCACTGCGTCTTAGAAATGACCTAAAGATAGAATGAGAGCAAGTGAAATGGACCGAGTTGTAGTCACCTAATTAAAATACTAATGCCATTATTTTCAATCGTGCACGCATGAATTATGAACGTCAATGGACATGTTTTATTTCATCAATCAAGCTTGTATGATTTCATCAATGATTTTCATAAAAATTACTTAACTTGTAATAAAATAATACATTAAATTAGTTTATTGTTGGGGACGACGTACTAATGTCATTAAACGTTATATTGACGCAGTCCGAAAGGAGGATTTTAACTGCACTTTATTAATATCTGCTAAATTAAGCTTTGCACACGAAATGCTAATGAACGTCGCATATTTAAAATACAAACCAAACAGTTACTAAAATTTTTCTCGCTTATGGCAGGTTCCGGTGCTCACTTTTACCCCAGTGGGACACATGAACGATCTGTTGAACGGAATTCTTACAGTATGGCCAAGTTGCATTGGACACACCAGTTCTCTTCAGATCACTGACGTTAAGGAACGCAAACCCACATTATTACCAACACGAGTGGTTGGTAGTGAACGTTGGGTGCTGCAAATTTCCCCTCTCCTACATTCTCTACAGCAACCTCCTCCTTACCTGCGAGCAGCCTCCTAAGGGTTCGGCCTGTTATGGCTGCTTAGATTACTCCCCAACCCATTAGCATAACATAGTAACATAGCAGGCTGTCGACCTACTGCTGTAACGTCTTACAACTGTGAATTTTGCCGATCTACTTCATGCATAGTAGAATGGATTCTTTTACATGCAAGAGACGGCATTCACAGACCACTCCAGGGCCGCGGCTTTACTTCCCATCCGATGGAAGGCGCACTCGGGCTATTTCTTCCCTCCTCGATCCAGAATGAAACTTGGAACTACTGACGCAATAACTGAGCACGCTATCTCTGCACCACCAAAGTGATTAATAACCTATTCAAAATACAAGAATATGACAAAAGAGTCCTTTAATATATGCAGCTTTCGGACTAGGGTGAAACTGTGCATCCTAGTCTAATTCTAATTCATTACACTGCAAGCAGCCTTATTTGGCCAATATGGCAGTGGAGAGACCAACTCTCATTCCTACATACGTTACCATAAAGCTTCCAAAACCCTAGGCTAAAATTCTCGTGATCCCCTTACAACACTAGTAATGGTGGGGTTTCTTTTGAGGAAGCCCTCCACTTTATCCTCTCCAAGGCTATTCCATTGCCGAATGGTCCTTGGTAAGAAAGACCAGTAATATGGGTCTGTCTGTGCCTAATCTCCTTCAATTTATACGAATGATCCTTTCTCCCTTATACTCAGCGAGGGACACACATCGAACCAGAGGTCCATCACACCCCAGCAGCACTCCAGCACCCTAGTCCATGCTGTTTAGTAATAGTAGTTGACGTAGTCAGCTTCATCCACGAGATGAGATGACAGGGTTTTGGAAGATACAATAGCATAAAGGCAGTTGAGGGCATGGGACATAACATGGCAATGCGTTGGGTCGTCAGCAAACTATGGTTCACGTATGAAATACAGCCGGCTACATGCTTTTCTTTGGTCAGTGCGAAGAGCAATTTTTTTCAGTTTTAAAATGTTAAAAAAAAGGGTGAATACATCATGACACGATTTATATTTCAGCATACCAATCAAACGTTATTGGTACAGAGCCACGCTAATTCGCCAACGAATTAGTACGTGTTTTAACAATAGTTTCGACTTTGGTCCACAGTATGTAAAACTCTGGTGAACAAGAGTCAAACAATCAGTGCAAAGGATGAATCGAGAACAGGCAAGTAGGGTCTTGTGTGACATGTGGATCCTAGTATAGTTTATGGGTACGTCGTACAGGTCCATATGGCTCGTAATGTTGGGTGGTACGAGAGGGTCAATAGAAAAGGGGTTGCATGTGGATACAAATGCGTATGTATGAGGGAGACATCAGGCAGAATCAAACACTAGTGCTTACTAGAAGCACCATTGGGACAGCAGACATTTGAGAAAATAGGGAAAGATGGTATGGACATTCCATAACAAGAAGAAGGAAGAGTAGGTTAAATCCACTTATAAGGATGCTGATCATAGGTAGCAAGTATTTGGTAAAAATGGGCGAAACGAGAAGTCGGACAGGTGATACAGAGGAATAAGACTACCTACAGAGTGGATTATGCCATAGTTGAAGATAAGAGGAATGGAGAGATTCTTAGAAATCGTAGAATCCAACCCTGCCAAAGGCAAAGTAACAGCATAGTGTTGATGATAATGCATAATACATATATACAAACACATATTACATTTGTTTGCTTTTCTAATTTACAGACCTACCATCACGAAATCCCCATATTTATTTTTTCCGTGTTGGTTAAGACCTTTTTTATATTATAAACAGAATGAAAACTTACTAGAATATGCAATATCTCCATAAATATTAAACTACCAATTCCTTGGATTTCTGGCTCTGTTCCTATGCTTTTGTGCCAAGTACAAATAAAACGTAATTTGTACGTTGCAGTGAAATATATTTGTGACTTGTGTGTTCCTTTGTTGTGAGCTCTAACGTGGGGTGATGTCTAATATTCGAAGGTTAAGTGATATACGAGACTGTTAAATTTTTAAAAATTCATCAACTGTTTTTAAAAATGTAAAACGCTGCAACTGTGTCTATGATTGAATGGTATGAATATTTCATGCAAAATTAAATCCCATTTCTCTTACTTTTATGATACTGAATGCAGCACAGAATTTAAAAGGAATTTGGCACAAAAATGATTTCGATTGTTGTTGGAGCGATAACAAGTGATTATATGCTTAACAATGAAGGGGAAAATTGCCAAATTCAAGTAAAACGTATCCCTTAGCTAAAACCAGTATCTTTCATCAGAAATTTTGTTGTTTTAAAAGCAAAGTATATAATCTAGATTAATGTAATCATCACTACTAATGTCCATTACATTCTCTTAATATAAAACAAATTTTGATTCTAATATTATTGAAGAAAAGAAATTATTTGATAACATTTCACATGCAGTCACATCTACTTTCGATGTAGATTACAGATTAGAGTAATCATCATCATCACACCCTTATCCAGCCTGTGACAGAGTCGAGTCTGCAGGTTCTAGCCGTGAACTCCTGCCTTTGGGTATTAGCAGTACTCAGTGTTCCCAAGCGGCCACCCCTGTTAGTACTAGCTGGGGTTGCGTTGCTTAACTTCAGTGATCAGACGACAGCTGGTGTGTCCAGAGCAATACAGCCGCTCCCTACATCATGCCGCCTGTGACAGGGTTGGGTCTGCGGGTTCTGGCCCTCCATCCCCGCCTATCTTCCATCAGGTCCCCATCCATCCCACACACTAACATATTTCTTCGTACAACCTGCTCCTACGCCGGCCTAGGTCTTCCCCTATTCCGGGTGCTTCCAATGACCTGCATCCATGTACTAGACCTAACCAGGCCCATGTGTGTCCAACGCAATAAGCCGCTCCCACCTTCACTGGAAAGCCTCTAGTATGTCCCCAAGGAGTCCTTACCCTGGCTATGAAACCGTCATACATATCCTGCGCTATCAGAATAAACCTTCCCTCTCCCCTTTTGAGTAATACCTCCCTAACCACCTATCGTGGGACACTGTCATAAGCCTTCTTCAAGTCGACAAAGATGGCATGGAGATCTTCCTTTGCTGCCCTATGTTTTTCTATCATCTGCCTCAAAATGAAGATTGGTTCCATTGTGGACCTACGTGGCATGAACCCAAACTGATTCCCACTTACACTAGTTCGATCCCGAAGGCGACATTCCATTACTGTCTCAGAGCTTCATAGAATGACTAATAAGTTTGATACTTCTATAGTTACCACAGTCTTGGACATCCCCTTTGCCCTTGAAGAGTGGTACTATCTACCCTGGCTATCTTGGGGAAAAGTTTCCCTAGCCACCTGATTCGTAGGGTACGCCGCGCTTCAATGGGAACTCTATCTGGGCCTATACCGCTTTTCAACTTTTCATTTTATTAAGGGCCCTGACTACTTCCTTCACCGTTACCCTGTCCACCACCCAGGAGTAGAAGGATTGGTGTCAATGTCTTCCTCTCCCGTCGCAGCATTCAAGAGACTGTGGAAATACTCTTCCCAACTTAGATCATAGATTAGGATATTAGATAAAATGTGTAACATTTTCATTCATAATGTCCGCAGACCTCCGATTGAAGATGGCCTTTAAAATTCGAGCCGCACTACATAATTTTGTATGGAATTTATTTCAATTGATTACCTTTAGTGCCGTATGGTCGCTGAAGAGTCATCAAAAGACGCAAATATGGTAAAAATTGAACTTAATTATCTGATATGCAATGGTGTGTAATAGCTAAAGTTACCAAACTGATATTATGTAAGTGAATTAACTGTTAAGTAATTGGAACGGACAGGTAATTTTTTGGGCGTATGTTTGCACATTGTCTTAGGGCATCTATAGAGTTGTTTATAGTGTCTTAATTAGTGAATATTATTATACACTACATTGATTGTAATGACGTTTAATGATGCTCTCGTTACATTTGGAATCTACATTTCATTCTTACTGGTTTATTTTTTCATATTTATCATAGATGATTCATATTTTAGATTATGCTACAGGATTTAAGAATCTATTACACCTTTCGTCTGCCGTTATAGTTAATTCACACATCATGCATTAAAAAAAGCAATTCCTCTATGAATTTCAGCTGTGTTGAGGTACTATATAATAATGTGGCCTCCATTGAGAGCACAGCCCTTGAAGTGCTTTATAGATAATTCAAATGAGAATCTTACCAGCTGGAAACATTAGGTTAGGATTTGCTTTGTATGCTTATTGATTTATTCGTAAAATAATTAACCAATGTGATGGATATAACTAAAATAATTGAGTTCAAGTTGAAATACTATCGAGGGAATACTAATAATAAATAAATGAATGTGAAAATCTTACCGGCTTTTTATCGCAGACGAAAGAAGGAGCAGAATTGTAACAGAGAAGATGCCGCGTTTTCCATACTCACCCCGAACAAACTGTAACATTTTATCGAATATAGAAAACTCTTGCCTTTGACGTCATTTATTGATTTTTTTGTTTTCCCTTCGTGCATCTCCAAGTCACGTGATAATATATGCGACTGAGATAGAAAAGAATAGATAGTGGCGGCATCTAGGAGCCCAATGAATTTCTTTATAAAAATGATGACCGTGATCCACTCTGTCAGGTTGGATAATTAATGGCCGACATGAAAATACAATCTTAATTAATTTCCGCAGGTTATCGTGTTTCGATTAATACTTTCGTGCACGCTAACTCTCAAATTCAAGTACAGTGGAACCTCTATAAGTTGACCACTCAAGGACGGTAAGAAATTGGTCAACATATAGTCCTTACGATACCCTTATTCTGCCAGTGGCGGGGTCGGGTCTGTAAGTTATAGCTAGGGTTGCCATAATTGTCGGACCACCGACAATTATGACAATTATGGCACCGACAATTCCATGATCCTTTCACTAACGCATTGAATAAATAAAATATTTTAGAGGACCCAAAAAAAAAATCGTTAGGATCAATCAGTGGCGGATCTGGGTGGGGGTAGAACTTCAAAAAATGTGCACCCCAAATAATTTTAAATATTCATAATCCCCGAGTATACATCTAGCTAGCAATTACAAAAAGGTCCTCTCCTGGCCCATTGACAATGACCTATCTTCAGTGGTTTAGCCAACTACAGATTGGACTGTAACTGTTGGACTGGCAGTACAGAAATGGGGATAGCAATGCAAAAATGCTTCATCAGTTGCGCCCCTTTCAGGCAGTGAGGGGGGAGCAATTGCTGCATTGCCCCTCGTCTAGATCCGCCCCAGGGTTCAATGGTGGATCATTCCCGAACAGTCAGTTTCACTGGCAAAATGTGATGTGCTTTTATGGACGAATCTGTACCAAATCTCTAGGCATGTACTGTTTATGCGCAGTACTGAATGCAATCATATTATCAGAAAATAATTGTTTAACATGCGAAAATTTTAAATCGACCGGGACAAATAACTGTCGGACCGGGAAACTGGGACACAGACCTCAAAACCGGGACGTATGGCAACCCTAGTTATAGCCCCACTAGGTCCGGATCCACCCCACACACTTTCCCTAACACCTAAACCTACTCTCCCTTATTTTTTTCCGTGATATCCCCCCACCCCCAGGCTACATCTAATGTACTCATTTCTACAATCAGCTCTCGACACCCCACTCATATACCACGGCATTCGCATCTTGGCAACTTCCATTCGATTTACGTGATTCTTCGTCACTGCCCAGCACACTGATCCATATAACATAGCGGGCCTAACCTTCCCTTTGAACTTGATTGGGACCCTCCTATCACTTATGACTCCAATTGCCTGTCTCCACTTCAACCATCCCCCTTTGATACTATGGGTCACATCCGACTCTATATCCCTGTTGCTTTGTGACGTTGGTCCTAAGTACTTTACCTTTTTCACCTTCATCACCAGTTCGCCCCTAGAAAGCACACCACTATTTTCCTGTCATGAATGACAAACGTCGTTATCTTGTGCGCACATACGCTTGGAGAATCCAAAATGACAGAATCAAAAGGCGCACTAAAGGCAAGCACTCATGTAATATTCCCGACATTCTGCTGGTCCACTTGTGGGGGTCAAAATGCTGTGTATGGATGGTGTGGCCAAGTTGCGTTGGGCACACCAGTTCTCGGAGGATCACTGAAGTTAAGCAACGTAAACCCACGTAAGTACCAACATGGGTGGTTGGTAGAGAACGTTGGGTGCTGCAAATTTCCCATGCCCTACATCCCCTACACCTGCCTCCTCCTTTCCGGCGAGCAGCCTCCTAAGGGTTCAGCCTGTTATGGCTGCTTGGCTTACTCCCCAACCCGTTAGTGTAACAGAGAGAACAAAGAGGTTATTAACAGGCATTGTCTCAAATATGGTGGTCAAGGTACAACTTATGGAGTTGGTCAACATATAGAATTAACTCTCCTATGCTTGCCAGTGGTGGACCAACAGAACGGTGGTCAACTTACAGAGGAGGTTGCCCTGTATGTGTAAATATACTTCTATAGATATGTTATAATTTAATCATGAATGGCTTAATAAATTCAATTCAGTAGGTCCATACAGTTAGACCCAGATTAGGGTTGTTACTAGTCTAAGTCAGTGGTGGCGAACCTTTTTTGAAGACTGGTCACAATAACACAAAAAACAAACAGTTATCCGTGGGTCAGGTGCAAGCACTATTTAATTTTATGAATAAAAATAAATTATTAATAATAATGAATAAAGTTTATTGTACTGTAATAGCAAATAGAGCACATCATCGTCATACCCTTATCCCGCCCTTGGCAGGGTTGGGCCTTCCGGTTCTAGCCCTCCACCCCCTCCTAGCTCTCACCAGGTCCCCGTCCACCCCGCACACTGCCCTATCCTTATATACAACCTGCTCCCACGTCTGCTTTGGTAAAGTAGGAAATAGAGAAAAAAACCTTAAAATAATATTGAAAACAAAACATATTCATTTTATATAATGCATCAGTGTGAAATTTACTGTTGTTTAGGAGACGATGAACTAGATATGATTCACAATCGGGTCACTTAAAATTGCGTGGGGTCACAGGTTCGCTACCACTGCTGTAGATGATAACTTTCCTAAAGCCTACCAATATTTATTTTCCCTGTAGAGAGGGGAGGAAGTAATTCTGCGAATAAAAAAGTTAGTTAAAACTAACCCTTCAAATCAATAATGTTGTTCGCGGAAATCTAGTGCTGACTATAAAATAGAAATTCAAAGAATTACGAAAATTTTATGATACCTATAAATTCGCATATTTTTTGTAGTGTGCCGTGTTTAAAATAATGAATGAAAGAAGCTGAGCTTTATAATTTGCTTTCCTATCTAATCCTACTGTGTTACCTTACAGTGTGTGCACCTTATTATGGCTGTATGGCTGAATTGTGCTATAAATAGGAATAATTTTGCAGTATTGTCTCATCTTCGTGCGTCTGATAAAATTCATAGAGTCATAATAATCAGAGAATTCAATTTTCATGGAAATCAAATTTTTACATTACTCCAAAAATTGAGGTTCATATTATAGCGTATAACGGATACGATAGTTATTTTACCCCCTATACTGTAATCATAATTCAACCATCTCTGTTTAGTTTAGATAGTGAGGTAATGATCTCTCATATCGACTACAAAGCATTTTATCTATCCTTCTCAAGAAGAATTTATACCCTTATTACTGCACTGATTAATTTCAGAAAGCAAAACTAATAATGCGGTTGATCTAACTTCTAAAATCACAACCTGCATATCACCTAATTTTAACCTAAAGGTAAAATTAATTAAGACGTTAACTATTTAGTAAATGGAAACGGTCTCTAACTGGTTTCTAGGGAGAGGCTTATTGCGTTGGACACACCAGTTCTCGTCTGATCACTGAAGTTAAGCAGTGCAACCCCAGGTAGTACTAACATGGGTGGCCTCTTGGGAAAACTGGGTGCCGCTAGTATCCAAAAATCGTCGCATTAGTGTAGTGTCTGTGCAGTCTCTGCATCAGAACTACACAGTGGACGGGGCTCTAATGACCTTGTAGTTGAAGGGCCCTAAAACACCAACAAACGAAACGAACTAACATGGGTGGCCTCTTGGGAAAACTGGGTACTGCTAATACCCAAAAATCGTCGTGTCAGCGTAGTGTCTGTGTAGTCTCTGCATTAGAACTATGCATTGGACGAGGCTCTAATGACCTTTGTAGTTGCTGAGCCCTAAAACACCAGCGAACCAAAAATATATCTTAAAAGTCGCATTTAGTAACATGGTATTCGAAATGTTAAATACATAAATACTCTGTCTTCTTCATGTTTACCGTATCTTTAGGCCTCCCATTTCTATCGCTCCTCTAATATCGTTTTGGCCCTTCTCTACTCGTTCTCTGGAGTCGCTAAGTTTTACTGTGTCGTCGGCGAATGCACTGCGATGCCCATTCTCGATAGTCAGAATGAAAAGGTATGGACTAGTGGTGAACCGTCGTGAATTCCAACCTTTACTGGAAAGTCTCCAGTATTCCCCCAAGTGGTCTTTACCCTGGCTATGGATCCATCATACATATACTGTTTGATTTTAGAGTATTGCTGCATAGCAAATATTGTGAGAATTGTTTATATTTCATAATTTATCTATTATGATATAAATGCAAATGTGAAATACGTTGGTGCTTCCATACTTATTTTGTCTAATTATTATGCAGTCTAAATTAAAATTGACCTCCAGCATTCTGATCTCAAGTTTATAGAGCAATGGTCAGTGAGAAAGACGTGGCTTATATAAAAGTGTCAAGGCTATAGTGATGAATTGCTCTTCAGGCAGTCAACGCAGAGAGAAAGCTAATACGATTTTTATTTAGTTTCATTAACATGGCTTCTAAAATTTTGAATATTCTTTCCAAAATCTATTGGTTTTATGCACTGGTTATTGATTGCATAACAGATGCAATTTTTGGCTTCATTTACAAATCAAAACATGAACAGCTGCCACCGATAAAAGATCCAGTTCTTGTTATGAGCGCAACTTGTATAGCAGAGAAAATTCGGACGGGACAGGTTTGAAATACCAGTATCTTACTACGTGTATATAATTTTTGTGACCAACAAACTTGTTTTTCAGCTCAAGAGCGAATATGTTGTTAAAGCATTTATTGACCGAATTAAGGAGGTAAATATTATAATAAATGCAGTGGTAGACACCAGGTACGAAGACGCAATTCGTGAAGCTCAGTGGGTTGACCAGTTAATAGCCAGTGGCGAGAAAAGTGAAGAGCAGTTAAAAAATGAGACGCCATTTTTAGGTGTCCCATACACTGCCAAAGAATGTTTTGAAGTCAAAGGTAAGAAGGCTATAATATTTTTTAAGCCATAATGCATTTTTAACTACTGAAAAGAATTTCTTATTTACTTTTATTCCCAGGTCTTCATCAAACTGGAGGATTAGTATCACGTAAAAATGTCATTTCGAGTAATAATGCACCAATTATAAATATCATGAGAGATGCTGGTGCTATTTTATTGGGTGTTACAAACACTCCTCAACTTTGTTGTTGGGGTGAAACTCACAACCCTGTTTATGGCGTCACAAACAATCCTTATGATACAACAAGAATTGCTGGTGGAAGTTCCGGTAAGGATTATACAGTAAACCTTTTACACTTGTGTTTTACTGTTATGTTACAAACTACGTAATTCGTTGTTTAGGTGGTGAAGGCAGTGTCATAAGTTCTGCAGGCTCAGTCATTGGACTTGGTTCTGATATTGGTGGCAGTATCAGAGTCCCGTGTTATTGCTGTGGTATTTTTGGACATAAGCCTACTCCAGGTCAGAGAAATGAAAATGCTTGTATTCATCCTGCACCATTAGCTTTTAAAGCTATCCTTAACCTCACTTCCTTTGAAATTTTTGTGATTTCCTCGTTCCTGGTCCTTTTTTTGCAAAGAGCTCCCAATCCTACCATCAACATAACGACACATATTGAGAACTACGTTGTTTTGTTGTTTAAGGATTTGTGCCTATTGATGGTATGATTCCGGACACTCCTATTAGCCTTCATAATGTCAACACTACAGGTCCTCTCTGTCGGTATGCGTGTGATTTATTGCCTCTTTTTAAAGTTCTTGCTCGAAATTGGGATACACATCTGCAACTGGATACTCCTGTGAGTAATTTTCCTTCCGCTATCAGTGATTTTTCGGATTAGTTTATTTATTTTATTTCTTTATTATTATCATCCGAGCTACAACTACAATAACTTAGTCGAGTGCTTATTAAGATGTAGAGGATGAGGGGAAAATGAGGAATGAAGGTTTTTGGGACGGGGATGGATAGGTGATTGCTAGAAAATCAACGAAATAGAGATGGTGCAGTATAATTGCTATGTCAAGCAATTCGATAATAGTATTAAATAATAGAGTAGTCGTCGGTATATTAGATTGAGGCTTATAATCACTGATAGCAGGGTTAGCAAGACGAGACACCGTAAAATCCAATTCTCTTTTGAGAGGAAGGTACAGTAAAACCTTAATATGGTTACACTCCTCTAAAAGGTACACCCCTCTATCTGTACAAATTCTTCAGGCCCCGATTTTCTCCCATAAGTCACACATGTGATTACTACCCCTCTAAACAGTACACCTCTGTAATGGGTAGATCCTACCTCGATGGAACAGTGTTTAGCATGCCGGTTAACTGCGTCAGGGGTTCTAGGTTCCATACTAAACCGAGATGGGTTGGCTTCTTTCAGGGGAGGAGAGATGTCCTAAGTGCGCCTTCCATGAGAAGTAAAACAGAGGTCCTGTGTGGTGTGCGATGAAATTTGCATGTGAAAGATCCCTGTCTACTATGCAACTGGTAGATGAGGCAAAATTTCCAGGTGTAGGACTCGCCCCGCTGACGTAGGTGGAATTCCCCAGCAAAAGTAGAAGCATTGGAGGCTGCTGCTTTGGTTGAAAAACACCGTCCAATGTATCACCCTTGTGTTTATTCAGAGGGACAACATGGGTACCCAACCCTGTCCTAGCTGGGGAAACAGTTATGAGTTGCCATACCCCTCTTATGGGTACACCCTTCTCATGGGTACACTTTGGACTGGTCCCACAGGTGTACCAATTAGACAGATTTCACTGTAGTTAGATGTATTCCAAGAACATCTTAAATAGGTCATTTCCAGTGGGTTTGTATTCGTTAACCTTCTTGTGGAAATCAAGGTTTCAAATAGACAGCTCGCAAAATAGTTTCTTGCATCTTTCAAGTCCTTTGCAACATACGTACGTAGACAGTGTAGGATTTGTCACCAAATGCATTCCTTTGTAAACAAATGTCGGTGTCATCATCACCCGTCCTCCTTTAATTTAAGTTTGAGACTATTGCTATAGACGTTCAAAATCTCCTTTTGCTATTTAAGGTAGATATTAAGCGACTTAAGATCTTTTATATGGAGCCCAGTGAGGGATTTCCATATACCTCTAAAGTGGATCCGGAATTGGCATTAAGTTTTCATAAGGTCAGTATATGCAGTATTTATTTTTGTTTAACAATGTGATTTACTCAGTAGACAAACAGATTTTAAAAAATACGTATGTAACATTTGAAACAAAAATAAGGCGTTTATTACTTTTTAGGTTTTGAATCATTTTGAGAAAAGGCATGGAATTAAGCCTGAAAGAGTCACAATTCCAGAGTGGCAATATGTTGTACGCATTTTTACATACAAAATGTTTGTAGAAACCTCGGTTTCATTCTCTCATTTATTCGCTGATGGCAATGTAAGTAATGAAATTTCGTTTTTGATCTCAAACACCATTAATACTTAATCATGCTCCGATGATAGTTGAGGAATATTATGGGGATGCGACCCGAAATTTGAAGACTTCCTTACTGGGGTATTCAGAGAGAGAGAGAGTGAAATTAAATGGACTATCCCAACTTGACTCTTGATATTCAGATCTGTTAAAAGATAATTTTAAAATGACGATTTCCAAGAATACTCTAGAATTTCAATTAAGTGGTGATAGGAAATGCAACTTTTTTGTGATTATTTAGAGCAGTGACTTTCATCTTTTATTCTTGGACACCAAAAAAGAGTAAAGAAATGCACATTATAAATTAAAAACCTTCAATTCACCTTTAATGGGCTAACATGGTCTGGATCCGATTTTATCCATAGATAACATTTGAAAACCGTTGATTAGATTCTTAAAAGTTGGACTCTTAGGACAGAGTAAATGAGTTGCGTTATACAGGGTGTAATGGAGGGGGACATTCATTTCCTAAAACAGTTAGGAAATTTCGGCAGTAGTTTTTCAGGAAAATGCAAAGTTGGGCAAAATAATAGGAACACCTACTTAATATGGGGTAGGGCCACCTTTGACATCCAAAACAGCCTGGATTCTCCTTGGGATTAATACATGTAAGTCAAGATACCTTAAGATTCCTTAAGAGATGCTGGAGGTGGGTAATGGGTCCTTAACCTGTTTTCCAATACAGACCACAAAGGCTCAACAATATTTAAATCTGGAGACTATGGACGCCAGGGAAAATGTGCTATTTCATCCTCATGCTCATCAAACCAATCTTTGACAATTCCAGTTGTGTGAATAGGGGCATTATCATCTTGGAAAATCCTATCCCCTGCTGAGAACAATATGTGACATGGTTTCATAGACCTTTCCTGTTACTTTTCCTTTCAGTGTAACAATAGGGCCCACAGAAAACCACGAAATTTCTGCCCAAAGCATGACAGGACCCCCACCATGCTTCAGAGTTGGCACAGACATTCTGGACTGTAAGCTTCCCTGGGAGTTCTCCATACATAAACATGTCCTGCAGTAGGGAATAGCATAAAAGAAGACTGATCTGACCACATGACGTGTTTCCATTGATCAGTTGCCCAGGGTTTGTGCTCCTCGCACCACTGAATTCTCTTGATTGCATTCACCTGATTCACAAAAGGTTTGGTAATAGCTGATCTACCGTAAATGTCTAATTTATGAAGTTCTCATCACACTGTTTTAGTTGAAACTGTTTTCTAGATTAACCTCAGAAAAGACTTTTTGTGGTAGTGGTCTTCTTATTTGAGATCACAATGCCCTTCTGTCTGTATTGCCAAGTTTAGTTTTTCTTCCACTATTATATGGTTAACAGGTGACGATTTACCATGATCTTTGTAAGTAGTCATTACACTTGATACAGTAGATCTCATTACCCCTAGCAGACTTGCAACTGTTGTCACAGATGTGCCAACAATTTGCCCTCTTTCAAAGTCTGAAAGGTCTGGCATTATGGCAACCTACAAAAAACCCACAACTATCACAGATATACTGATGACTCAGACCACATCCAGGGAAATCATAGTACAAGGGGACAACAGAAATCCATGACAAAAGCTCATAGATATATTGAAAAACAAACTCCCAAAATGAAGTGTTTTATACCATGGTGTTCCTATTAGTTTGTCCAGCCCCTGTAGCATCGCATAGCTTTAAAACATGCGAAATTTTGATCATCATGAAAATCATCACGATCATCATGTGTGATTCAGTGGCACATGGTAGTGCGTCTGACTCCAGATCAGAAGGTTGTGTGTTCGAATCACATCTGGATCAAGAAAAAGACACTCAATGTTTCTCCTGTGCAATCGTTTGGTTTAAGATATGTTTTCAAATTTGGTTTCCCTTCAGGCAGGATTTATCTTGGGAGATTGAAAGGATCCAAAGGAGGGCAGCAAGAATTGTACTCCACAGGTTTTCTCACAGGGGGAGTGTATCTGACGTGATTAGGGAATTAGGGTGGGACACATTAAGCCAGCAGCGTACATCTCACAGCATTAGTGTTTTTATCAGAAGTTTTTTTTTTATAAATTGAAGGAGATTAGAGCACAGACAGACTCATACTACTGGTCTTTCTTACCAAGCACCATTTGACAATGGAATAGCCTTGCAGAGGATAAAGTGGAGGGCTTCCTCAAAGGAAAGCTCACCATTGCTAGTATTGTAAGGGGAGGGGGGGCACTAGAATTATAGCTGAGGGTTTAGGAGTTTTATGGTATTATATGTAGAACTGAGAGTTAGTCTCTCCACTGCCATATTGGCCAAATAAGGCTGCTTGCAGTGTAGGGAATTAGAATGAGAATTGCAAAACTTAGCAAATGATTTTATTGTAATGAATGACATATGTTTGCGACATGAATTTTTAATTTTTCTTTGTTTATATAGGGAAGAGTCAGTGGTCTGCGTGAACTCATCAAATGGTTTTTAAGGAGTTCAAATTTTTCCGATTGTAGTTTATATCTCATGTGTCTTGATAATTTTCTGGACAAAGAACCAGCGTTTGCTCGCGACGCAGAGGCCAACTTTAAAGCTCTACGCCAAAAATTTGACAATCTATTATCAAACAATGGGTTATTTTTATATCTAACTTCACCCCGACTACCAAGTTATCATCATCAAACTCTCTTTAATGCATGTAATTTAATTTACACGGGCATTTTTAGTATATTAGGTTTGCCAGTGACCCAATGTCCATTAGGTATGAGCAGCAAAAGTGTCCCTTTGGGAATACAAGTGATTGGCAATCGGTTTCAAGATCATCTGACTTTGGCTGTTGCGCGAGACCTGGAAGCAGCATTTGGGGGCTGGGTACCACCGTGTTCCATATCGTGAAATCGTATCTTTCTACACACATAAACTATTGTAACTTTTTCATAGTATTTTTGATATTATTGCAGTAGTGCTATGTTACTGGCTACTCTATTTTAATTACAGTCTTTATCTTTTGATACTTGTAGCATTTTGTTGATTATATGAAGCCAAAAGTTATTTCAAATAAACGAGTTAATGACTACATTCGTAACACGATCATAACGATCAGGATGTTAAAATGAATTAGCAGTTAAAATAAGTATTGTTTAACCGAAACTGAAATACATTTAAGAAGATCCAGTACTGACGGAGCACTCGTTGGTTTCTAGTATTCTTTGGGTTTGAAGCAGTTTGTGAATATTGGTCCATTCCTCAACACTAGTAGTTTTCCCTCGGGCATCCCTAGGCACACCTCATTCGTTGTACTGTAGAGACCTTGTCTCTCACTCCCTCCTGTCAGAGAAACAAATGGTTTAAAAGAGAGATCATCGCTTCTTCTCTTCATCCGTCGGGAATAGGGTCTGTGTTATCCGTTACGGATAATGGCTTTAATTAGGGCCCAGCATCCGTTTGCACTTATGTGTTGTCCCCCCCCCCCCCCCCTTTTTTTTTACTTCGCCGCTGGTCAGTGACCTATCTCAGATATATTTGTCAACTAGGTAGAAGATGGGCAGTTGATCCCAGAGCTTCATCCTGTAGGCGCATTCCATGACATCTTCCGATTTCACATTGTAAAGAAAGGGATTGTATATGCTCAGCCTGTCATTGCTAATTCCACAAGTCAGTTTTTAAAATCCCGATAAACTGAGCCGCCACAGTACCCTGCGGCCTAGCAATCATAGAAAGAAGTTCTTCACATGCGACACATCGCCCAATACAAGTATCACGCCTTTATTACTATGCATAAAGATTAGATTAGTGTTACACCACAATTGTTCTTGTTTAACCAGCTATATTTCCGCCAACAGCAACTAGTTCAGCAGATCCAAGGATAAACAAAGGGGGAGAAATAGGAAAATAACAACTGGAGGATTAAAATATGAGCAATAAAGAAAGACTTGGGTGGCAGGGCAGAGGTGAGCTGCTACGTACGTGCGCTTCCCCAGGTAGCAGAAGGGGAGTCCTCACTGTGCACCATTGAGGGGTTGACTGCGTCAGCGACCACTCTTTGCATGGATGGAGGGGAGGATAGTCCATATTAAAAATCCACAAATGAATACATGAAGATTCAAAAATAAAACTTCCGGTTCAGGAGGCCACATCCCCAGTACCGGCGGTCTTCAGGGCCTTCACTACGCATCCACAGCCAGGAGTGAGGAGTATTTGGCCACATGGCAAATAGTACATCGAATGTTTTATGTGGGGTTGGCCGGCATTCCCAACAGACAACCCGTCCTATATTCTTCAGGTTTCAGACGCCAGGCTCGAGTGCCCCCCAGTCAGAGCTGCCAACCCATTAAGAGGGCAAAACCTTTATGAGGAACGTGGGAGCACTAACAGGGAACGTAGAGCATTTAGTCAATACACCCGGGGCAGAGGGAGGTTGTACGTTGGTTGTTGTACGTAGGGATGTGATAGTGTGTGGGGTGGATAGGGACCTAGTGAGAGATATGCGGAAGTGGAGGGCCAGAACATGCATGCCCGACCCTGTCACAGGACGAAGAAAGGTATGATAAAGAAAGGGTTGTTGGCAATGCGAGGAGAAAGAAGGGATGATGGAAGGAAACTCATGATAAACCGTTGGATAATGCCTTTGCATAGCTGGTTGTTGGCCGGCTGCTCTTGCCACTTGAAGGGATATATAGCAAGCGTTGCATTCACTCTGGAATCAGAATGGACAAAATCACTTCCTACTGTATTTAAAGATGAACAACTACCTTTCCTCGACTTGAGGCTACCACATTACATTTTGGTTCCTTTTCCCCAGTTGTTCATTTTTCAATCTTACAGGTTACACTCAATAAATAATTTAATTACTTTTAACATAAATTTATTCACTTGAAATACGTGATCTCAGAACTTTTGTCGGCTTTTTTTATTTCCTATCTGACTTTTGAGACATCTAGAACCACTACTAAGCATATCGTATTACAAAAATAATAGTGTTGTATTCCAGCTAAAGTCAGTATGAGCATGCCCACGGGTGAGGCACTAGTTATTGGTTTCTTTGCCACCCACATATCCATGAGAGTGTGCTGCACCATTCTCTTGCATGAGTTTTCCGCAAAATAATAGTTCAAATTTAAAATTTCTTTGATTTCAATGCACGATTTAGGGGAATTTCCATGGGTTGTTAAATTATTATACTGTATTTAAACGGTAATAACAAAAAAATGCATCTAGTCGTAGCCTAAATAATTGTTTTCTATTCATGGATCGAATTACATATTATGTAGTCTAAGTCTAAATTGAAATTGACCTCCAGCATTCTGATCTCAAGTTTATAGAGCAATGGTCAGTGAGCAAGACGTGGCTATAAAAGTGTCAAGGCTATTGGGATGAATTTCTCTTCAAGCTGTCAACACAGAGAGGAAACATGGCTTCTGAAATTCTGAATATTCTTTCCAAAATCTATTGGTTTTATGCACTGGTTATTGATTACATAACAGATGCAATTTTTGGCTTTATTTACAAATCAAAACATGAACCGTTGCCACCTATAAAAGATCCAGTTCTTGTTATGAGCGCAACTTGTATAGCAGAGAAAATTCGGACGGGACAGGTTTGAAACACTAGTATCTTACTACGTGTATATAATTTTTGTGGCCAAAATAAAATACCTGTTTTCCAGCTCAAGAGCGAATATGTTGTTAAAGCATTTATTGACCGAATTAAGGAGGTAAATATTATAATAAATGCAGTGGTAGACACGAGATACGAAGATGCAATTCGGGAAGCTCAGTGGGTTGACCAGTTAATAGCCAGTGGCGATAAAAATGAAGAGCAGTTAAAAATCGAGACGCCATTTTTAGGTGTCCCGTACACCACCAAAGACTGTTTTGAAGTAAAAGGTAAGGAGATGACAAAAATTTTTAAATGCCTATAAATTTTAATTACTGAAGATGGTATTTCTTGTTTACTTCTATTCTCAGGTCTTCATCAAACTGGAGGTTTAATATCTCGTAAAAATGTAATTTCTAGTACTAATGCTCCAGTTGTAAATATCATGAGAGATGCTGGTGCTATTTTATTGGGTGTTACAAACACTCCTCAACTGTTGTGGTGGCTTGAAACTTACAATCCTGTATATGGAACTACAAATAATCCTTATAATACGACAAAAACCGCAGGTGGAAGTTCCGGTAGGAGATTTCAGACTTGTACTTTTATGTCACAGAACTGTTTTAATTTTGGTGTTATGACATTAATAACACTTCCTTTAAGGTGGTGAAAGTAGTATCATAAGTGCTGCAGGTTCTGTTATTGGCATTGGAACCGATATTTTTGGTAGTATCAGATACCCTTCATATTGTTGTGGAATTTTTGGACACAAACCTAGTCCAGGTAAGGAAAATAGAATTGTGTAGCCTTTTGTGCCGATGTTGTTTATTGGATTTGCCTACCTACTTGTCCTAGCTATCATAAACTGACCAGGCCAATAAAAACACTGATAATAATTGTAAATCACATGTCTTTAAATGCCAACTGTTACACATGACCGCTCTTCTACCTAGCCATTTGTACAATAAACTGACGAGGATCAAGGACACAGAAGAGTTAGAAACAATGCATTGAAAAATAATCTCTCAGAACAGCCACCTCATAATCAACGCCTCAGTCATGTCCTCCTAAAACATTAAATAAATCTATTTAAAATTGTTTTGATTGCACGATATGTAATCTAGTTTTTATTTTGCAGGGTCTGTATCTCTTGAAGGTATGATTCCTGCTACACCAGATAGCCATCGTGAGTTCAATACAGTAGGTCCTATGTGCCGCTATGCTACGGATTTAATGCCTATGTTTAAAGTCCTTTCCAGAAATTCTGGCACAAACCTGAGATTGGATACCCCAGTGAGTAATGACTTAAATGACTTTCAACGTTTTATGATCTATACCGTTCCCCCCTATTTTTATGGCAAAATATATAAAAAGAGAATTACGGAAATGTAATGCTGTTAACTTACAACAGGGATGCACAGACTTGTTAAGATCAAGGGCCGTTATGTATCAGATAAAAGTTATCTATCTACCATATTGCAGCCAAGTTGCGTTGGACACACCAGTTCTTATGAGATCACTGAAGCTAAACAGCGCAAGTCTACGTTAATGCCAACATAGGTGGTTGGTAATGCACGCTGGGTGCTGCAAATTTCCCCTCTGTCCTACATCCTCTACACCTTTCTCCTCCTCTCCGGCGAGCAGCCTCCTAAGTGCAACAACGCACGGGCGGTTTGCGGTGGCGGTTGGCCGGATGCGGTTTTGCAGTTTGCCGTTAACCGGGTTGCAGTTAACCGCGTCCTATTGCGGGTGGCAAGGCTATTATGTGGCAGGTAGTGCGTTGTCATTCATTCATTGCAATGCAAATTGAAAGCCGCTCACCCGCCGCAGCAAACCGCCCGTGCGTTGTTCACCTAAGGGTCCGGCCTGTTATGGCTGCTTGGCTAACTCTCCAACCCATGAAGTTAATCAATTAGTCAATTAAATATATTATTTGTTTGTTTACACCTATGGTATTTATTTTTTGTTTGTTTGTTTGTTGGAGTTTAAGGTCCCGTCAACTACGAGGTCATTAGAGACCCGTCCACTGTGTAGTTCTAATGCATAGACTGCACAGACACTACACTAATGCGACGATTATTGGGTATTAGCAGTACCCAGCTTTCCCGAGCGACCACCCATGTCAGTACTAACTGGGCTTGCGTTGCTTAACTTCAGTGATCAGACGAGAACTGGTGTGTCCAACGCAACTCGCCGCTCCCCTATGGTATTTATACCTAGGTAAGCATGAAATATTGCTTTCAGTACCGTGCCTCACAGCTACTTTGGTTTATAAGGCCTTCATGTATAATTTTTGAAAATAGCCTATCATGTGACTTGTTAAAGTTAAAATAATATGGTGAGGCGGGCCTCTAGCAAGTCATTGGAGGGCCGCACGCCGCCCACGGGCCGCAGTCTGTATCTCTAACAAAATTCTATAAAGATGGCCCTTATTTCTTACATGTTTGTCATTTGAGATTAACTCTGACAGAAAATAAGATGCGTAGAGCACAGTAAGATTGTCTAGAAAGTGCAAATACAACCATAGTTGGTGTAGAGGGTGCTCAAGAAGGCTTAATCGTGCTAATCTGACGTGGCTTTCCACGTGAATGATGTCGGGTCTATCTCAAGAAAGTAGTCATTTCTAACTCTTTGTAACCTACACCCTTCTGCATGCTTCTGAAAAACACTGAGAGCTTAGTGGATAGTTTTTTTTATTTCTTGACAGCAGACTTTGGAAGTTGAAAGTCGTCTAGTAAATCCAAATGATAATTGTGTTGCTTTTTTATAATGTTTTTTTAAATATGGTAGTCAATAAAATAGAGATAAACATCCACTAATAACTTTTTTATTTACTCGTCATGAAATGCTCTAAAACATTTTTATTCACTCTTACTTGTATTTTAAGGTTAACATTAAAAATTTGAAGATCTATTTCCTCGATGATAGTTCCGGGATTCCAAATACTTCTAAAGTAAATCCAGAATTGTCAGCTGCATTACGTAAAGTCAGTGGGTTTTGTTATACTGTACTGTTCACACCACTGTATCACTAATTTGTTCCGATAAAAAAACTAATGTAAATTTATTAAAGTCTGAAACTATAATCTTTATTGATTTTCAGGTTGCAAATCATTTTGAGACAGCTCACGGAATTAAAGCTGAAAAAATCACTATTCCCGAATGGCAACACGCAGTACAGATTTTTGCAAGCAAAATGCTTGTGGCACTGCCACAGTCTTTCTCTCAGTTATTTGCTGACGGTAAAGTGAGTACTCTGAAGCATTTTTTTCTGGTTGAATTTGTAGCTTAATGTGATATGTGATTGCGGAACTTGTTAGCAGTTTGGTTAACAATCGCGATTACTAACCAGGACAAACAGTTCTAGAGTAGATTGAATGTCATCTTTAGTTAGTGCCTGAGTATGGGTATGGGCTCCGTTGTGCAAACTTTGAATTTTGAGATGTTGTAAAGACGTGATCCTAAAAGACGTTTCACCCCATGGGCATCCGCAGCAAAATTTCCACCCTATATGTGGCAGTTCTGATTAGGGGACGGAAGAGCCCTTGTACTTTGAAGGTTGAAGCCCATACGCTATTGCTTTTACGGTTCTGTTGCACAAGGCGTTTTAAAATACTTTGAAAGATAATTGACCGGATTAATTTCATGGGTTGGGGAGTAAGCCAAGCAGCCATAACAGGACGAACCCTTAAAAAAGTGATTTAAACTGTTGAATATATAATTATGATACTAATAAAAAGCAGTAACTTGAAAAATGAATTTTTATTTTATTTTTTTTACAGGGAGAAATCAATGGGCTGCGAGAACTCATCAAATGGTTTTTCTTTAGTTCGAATTTTTCGGACAGTGCTCTCTATGCCATGATTGGTGAAAAGCTTCTGAACAGAGATCCGTCCTTTGTTCGTGATGCAGAAGTTAAATATAAAGCTCTGCGCCAAACATTTCAAGATTTATTGTCAGATAATGGGATATTTTTGCATCCTACATCACCTCGACTTCCGGGTTATCATCATCAAACTACTTTTAATGCGTTAAATGATGTTTATACAGGTATTTTTAATGTATTAGGTCTACCTGCGACCCAGTGTCCACTAGGTCTGAGCACAAAAGGTGTCCCATTAGGAATACAAGTGGTTGGCAATCGTTACCAGGATCATCTGACTTTGGCCGTTGCGCGAGAATTAGAAAGAGCATTTGGGGGTTGGGTCTCTCCATGTCCCATACCTTAATATGCTGTTCTTTATCTGTCAACGCCGGTATTATGGCGGGCCCTGCGCTTGCGCATGCTAAAATCATTTGCTCATTTTATTTGCATTCAGCTTAAACAAATAGATATGTATCGTGATCGATTAAAATTTTCATTTTTCAATATCGGAATATAAAAATGTGCATTTTGTAGTCACAATGGTGTGTGGGCCCCTGCAGGACAAACCTCTGTTTGCTTAGATTGGCGCTGTCGCTTTCTCTACAGTTCTAAAGTATTATTTTAAAATAGTTTCATAACACTTTTTTATAAGTTGCCCACATGTGTACTCAAATTATGTTTTTACTCTCTTCTGTTGTGTTTTTTTCTTTAATGAACAATTTCAGGGTTACACACGGTATGATATGAAATTAGGTATTTTATACAAGTAGGTTCATAAGAATAAAATCTTGAATGATAGACAGTAGTTTAAAATGAGTAATTTCTAGAATAAATTGAGTCGTAAATGTAGTGATGCAGATAGAAATATTATTTTTATTAATTTAACTGCTGCTGGATTAAATTTTCAGCTAACAACACACCAAGATTACATGAGCCTATAAACCTATCCATTAGGGACCTGATGATATTGTACAGGAGTAGAGCGAGTGCCGGAGTGCTGCTAATCTATGGTGCGTGCACACCACTGAGCAGTACTTCCGTCAGTTCTCGAAAAAATGCCTTCATTTTCATCAGGGTCATTTTATGTTGTTAGTTTTTCAGTGGTGGATTCAGCACTTGAATTGAGCATTGAGCACTTGAAAGATATATGGAGCTGCTACCTTTTGGAGGCCCAAAGCGCTCTGTCACCCTTATTTCTCATCTTTAATTTATGCTTGGCCTTTCTCGTATTGAAAGGTTTAATGTCTTGAATGCTGTTTGAATATAAAATATTTCTGCCAAGGCCTGTAAAATAAATGCAACAATTCTTGCAAAATTCAACGAGTTAACCAAACGGAAACTAGTGCTCTAAGGATCAGCGTCTAACGTTCCTGTTACCGACCGCAACATTACTTTCTTGAACTATAAAGTTTTATCGGGGTTTCATCGGATTTCATTCATCAGTTATTAAATAATGTCTAGTATATTACACAGGCTAAAACGATCAGTGATTAGAGCATTGCTTATTGCAATAACTTTCATGATGAAATTAATCTGTAGTATGCTTTATTGTAATCGCACTAAACATTTACCAACGATTCACAGTTCCATTTTATTGGAAAGTGCAACTGTATTGGCTGAAAAGATTCGGCAACGAAAGGTAAGCTCTTATATTTATAGGCCTGCTGTAAAATTATATAAGGCGCGTTTTGGCGATTGACCAAGTCACTTTTGGTCACATTGTTTCAGAAACAATACGTTTTGGCGGTGCACATGCTGGTTTGGTCCGTTACTTTGGTCAGACCAAAGGATGACCAACATGACCAAAATAAAAGCGTGGTCTGTGCATTTGGTCAAAGAAAAATAAAAATGGCGCGTGCTCCAACCAGTTGTAGCAGATGATGGAAGGTACCGATAATTAGTTAAAATTATACAAATCTGTTTTTTGTATTAATTTAGTAACTTTTTTAGTTTAGGAAATTCATTTTTTTAAGTTTATCAAATTTATTTTTTTAAGTTTATCAAATTTA